>CM072512.1:133782542-134185042 GCA_036898135.1 Oncomelania hupensis
TTCACACACACGAAGTATCTCCGTTCCGCCCTTCTTCTCCCTTTTCCGCTTCTTCCCGCCGCGCTCTCTCTCTCCCTCTCTCTCTCCCTACCTCCTCACACTGCCCAAACGCCGCCCTGTGCTGATAGTTGTGCGGCCGGTTGCGTGGTCCTATAGTTAAGGTTCATCACTACCAATTGTGTACATTGACTGTGACTTTAAATGACAGTGGAGGGCGGGAGAAAGTAGGAAGGAAGGAGGTATGGGGTGGTGGCTGGGTAGGTGAAGAGGGGGGGGGGTAAGGTAGGCGAATGCTGACTGAATCAAACATCTCCAACAATTGCTCAGACTGCTTGCCGCTCTCCTGACTTCCCCTGGTCGACGCTTCGTGTATCGATACTGCGGTATAATTGTTCGCAAGTCCTTCCCTAACACCACTGGAGAAGAGATTCTCGGTGAACGGAAGGGACAGCTTTTTTTATGTGTGTGTGTGTGGGGGTGGGGGTGGGTGTGGGTGTGTGTGTGTGTGTGTGTGGTTGTGTGTGTGTGTCTCTCTCAGATAGATAGATAGATAGATAGATAGATAGATAGATAGATAGATAGATAGATAGATAGATAGATAGATAGATAGATAGATAGATAGATAGATATTTTATGGACAGACCGGATTTAGCGAGCGTTGTGGTCGCGTGGTCTAATTTGCATTGTCCACAGGCGAGAAACAATGGCGCCGGACAGGAGTGGGGTCGACTCCGCCTTTGTGATTTATTTTCCTCCGAATGTTATTTACTTTCGACTCGGGCGACGTCTCGGGGGTTTTCTCCGGGTAACCCAGTACACGTGCGGTGTACAGGCAAGTCGCCATTAGCAGACGGAAAGGAAATCAAATTTCATTTTGAACTTTTAGACAGACTGCCTCCAATACCAATACTGAAGGGAGGGAGGAAACCGGAGCAACATGAGAAAACCCTCGGTGACCTGAAAGTCTCGTCAGGATCTTTAAAGTCCCTGCGATGGTCATGCGTGCGTACACCGACTAATCCTCGGTTTATACTCTCATCCGAAAGAGTAACAAGGTTAAAGTGGACTAATTGGAAGGTTTTATGTGCTGTTGGCAAACACGGGTTTACTCTAAACTTGGCATTGTTATCACATTACACAATGATAAAGTGGACTTTGTTATCACATTACACAATGATAAAGTGGACTTTGTTATCACATTACACAATGATAAAAGTGGACTTTGTTATCACATTACACAATGATAAAGTGGACTTTGTTATCACATTACACAATGATAAAAGTGGACTTTGTTATCACATTACACAATGATAAAGTGGACTTTGTTATCACATTACACAATGATAAAAGTGGACTTTGTTATCACATTACACAATGATAAAGTGGACTTTGTTATCACATTACACAATGATAAAAGTGGACTTTGTTATCACATTACACAATGACAAAGTGGACTTTGTTATCACATTACACAATGATAAAGTGGACTTTGTTATCACATTACACAATGATAAAGTGGACTTTGTTATCACATTACACAATGATAAAGTGGACTTTGTTATCACATTACACAATGATAAAGTGGACTTTGTTATCACATTACACAATTATAAAGTGGACTTTGTTATCACATTACACAATGACAAAACTGGACTTTTGTTGCTCAGACCAACCGCTACGGTGAGAATTTTCCATTTAGGTTCTGACAGAGAGTTTATTCCCCTGTATTAACGGTACGGTACAGCCTAGTGACCTTTGACCAAATTTTTGAGTGAAGTGAACCGCGCGGCTTGAAATGTGCGTCTTCGTTATCTGGGGTACTGTAGGTTTATCTCTGTTATCTGGGGTACTGTAGGTTTATCTCTCTGTTATCTGGGCTACTGTAGGTTTATCTCTCTGTTATCTGGGCTACTGTAGGTTTATCTCTCTGTTATCTGGGCTACTGTAGGTTTATCTCTGTTATCTGGGCTACTGTAGGTTTATCTCTCTGTTATCTGGGCTACTGTAGGTTTATCTCTCTGTTATCTGGGCTACTGTAGGTTTACCTATCTTTGTTATCTGGGCTACTGTAGGTTTATCTCTCTGTTATCTGGGCTACTGTAGGTTTATCTCTCTGTTATCTGGGCTACTGTAGGTTTATCTATCTTTGTTATCTGGGCTACTGTAGGTTTATCTCTCTGTTATCTGGGCTACTGTAGGTTTATCTCTCTGTTATCTGGGCTACTGTAGGTTTATCTATCTTTGTTATCTGGGCTACTGTAGGTTTATCTCTCTGTTATCTGGGCTACTGTAGGTTTATCTCTCTGTTATCTGGGCTACTGTAGGTTTATCTATCTTTGTTATCTGGGCTACTGTAGGTTTATCTCTCTGTTATCTGGGCTACTGTAGGTTTATCTCTCTGTTATCTGGGCTACTGCAGGTTTATCTATCTTTGTTATCTGGGCTACTGTAGGTTTATCTCTCTGTTATCTGGGGTACTGTAGGTTTATCTCTCTGTTATCTGGGCTACTGTAGGTTTATCTATCTTTGTTATCTGGGCTACTGTAGGTTTATCTCTCTGTTATCTGGGCTACTGTAGGTTTATCTCTCTGTTATCTGGGCTACTGTAGGTTTATCTCTCTGTTATCTGGGCTACTGTAGGTTTATCTCTCTGTTATCTGGGCTACTGTAGGTTTATCTCTCTGTTATCTGGGCTACTGTAGGTTTATCTCTCTGTTATCTGGGCTACTGTAGGTTTATCTATCTCTGTTATCTGGGCTACTGTAGGTTTATCTCTCTGTTATCTGGGCTACTGTAGGTTTATCTATCTTTGTTATCTGGGCTACTGTAGGTTTATCTATCTTTGTTATCTGGGCTACTGTAGGTTTATCTCTCTGTTATCTGGGCTACTGTAGGTTTATCTCTCTGTTATCTGGGCTACTGTAGGTTTATCTATCTTTGTTATCTGGGGTACTGTAGGTTTATCTCTCTGTTATCTGGGGTACTGTAGGTTTATCTCTCTGTTATCTGGGCTACTGTAGGTTTATCTCTCTGTTATCTGGGCTACTGTAGGTTTATCTCTCTGTTATCTGGGCTACTGTAGGTTTATCTCTCTGTTATCTGGGCTACTGTAGGTTTACCTATCTTTGTTATCTGGGCTACTGTAGGTTTATCTCTCTGTTATCTGGGCTACTGTAGGTTTATCGCTCTGTTATCTGGGCTACTGTAGGTTTATCTCTCTGTTATCTGGGCTACTGTAGGTTTATCTATCTTTGTTATCTGGTCTACTGTAGGTTTATCTATCTCTGTTATCTGGGCTACTGTAGGTTTATCTCTCTGTTATCTGGGCTACTGTAGGTTTATCTCTCTGTTATCTGGGCTACTGTAGGTTTATCTCTCTGTTATCTGGGCTACTGTAGGTTTATCTCTCTGTTATCTGGGCTACTGTAGGTTTATCTCTCTGTTATCTGGGCTACTGCAGGTTTATCTCTCTGTTATCTGGGCTACTGTAGGTTTATCTCTGTTATCTGGGCTACTGTAGGTTTATCTCTCTGTTATCTGGGCTACTGTAGGTTTATCTCTCTGTTATCTGGGCTAGTGTAGGTTTATCTTTCTGTTATCTGGGCTACTGTAGGTTTATCTATCTTTGTTATCTGGGCTACTGTAGGTTTATCTCTCTGTTATCTGGGCTACTGTAGGTTTATCTATCTTTGTTATCTGGGCTACTGTAGGTTTATCTATCTTTGTTATCTGGGCTACTGTAGGTTTATCTCTGTTATCTGGGCTACTGTAGGTTTATCTCTCTGTTATCTGGGCTACTGTAGGTTTATCTATCATTGTTATCTGGGCTACTGTAGGTTTATCTCTCTGTTATCTGGGCTACTATAGGTTTATCTCTCTGTTATCTGGGCTACTGTAGGTTTATCTATCTTTGTTATCTGGGGTACTGTAGGTTTATCTCTCTGTTATCTGGGGTACTGTAGGTTTATCTCTCTGTTATCTGGGCTACTGTAGGTTTATCTCTCTGTTATCTGGGCTACTGTAGGTTTATCTCTCTGTTATCTGGGCTACTGTAGGTTTATCTATCTTTGTTATCTGGGCTACTGTAGGTTTATCTCTCTGTTATCTGGGCTACTGTAGGTTTATCTCTCTGTTATCTGGGCTACTGTAGGTTTATCTATCTTTGTTATCTGGGCTACTGTAGGTTTATCTCTCTGTTATCTGGGCTACTGTAGGTTTATCTCTCTGTTATCTGGGCTACTGTAGGTTTATCTATCTTTGTTATCTGGGCTACTGTAGGTTTATCTCTCTGTTATCTGGGCTACTGTAGGTTTATCTCTCTGTTATCTGGGCTACTGTAGGTTTATCTCTCTGTTATCTGGGCTACTGTAGGTTTATCTCTCTGTTATCTGGGCTACTGTAGGTTTATCTCTCTGTTATCTGGGCTACTGTAGGTTTATCTATCTTTGTTATCTGGGGTACTGTAGGTTTATCTCTCTGTTATCTGGGCTACTGTAGGTTTATCAATCTTTGTTATCTGGGGTACTGTAGGTTTATCTCTCTGTTATCTGGGCTACTGTAGGTTTATCTCTCTGTTATCTGGGCTACTGTAGGTTTATCTCTCTGTTATCTGGGCTACTGTAGGTTTATCTCTCTGTTATCTGGGCTACTGTAGGTTTATCTCTCTGTTATCTGGGCTACTGTAGGTTTATCTATCTTTGTTATCTGGGCTACTGTAGGTTTATCTCTGTTATCTGGGCTACTGTAGGTTTATCTCTCTGTTATCTGGGCTACTGTAGGTTTATCTCTCTGTTATCTGGGCTACTGTAGGTTTATCTCTCTGTTATCTGGGCTACTGTAGGTTTATCTCTCTGTTATCTGGGCTAGTGTAGGTTTATCTCTCTGTTATCTGGGCTACTGTAGGTTTATCTATCTTTGTTATCTGGGCTACTGTAGGTTTATCTCTCTGTTATCTGGGCTACTGTAGGTTTATCTATCTTTGTTATCTGGGCTACTGTAGGTTTATCTCTGTTATCTGGGCTACTGTAGGTTTATCTCTGTTATCTGGGCTACTGTAGGTTTATCTCTCTGTTATCTGGGCTACTGTAGGTTTATCTCTCTGTTATCTGGGCTACTGTAGGTTTATCTCTCTGTTATCTGGGCTACTGTAGGTTTATCTCTCTGTTATCTGGGCTACTGTAGGTTTATCTCTCTGTTATCTGGGCTACTGTAGGTTTATCTCTCTGTTATCTGGGCTAGTGTAGGTTTATCTCTCTGTTATCTGGGCTACTGTAGGTTTATCTATCTTTGTTATCTGGGCTACTGTAGGTTTATCTCTCTGTTATCTGGGCTACTGTAGGTTTATCTATCTTTGTTATCTGGGCTACTGTAGGTTTATCTATCTTTGTTATCTGGGCTACTGTAGGTTTATCTCTCTGTTATCTGGGCTACTGTAGGTTTATCTCTCTGTTATCTGGGCTACTGTAGGTTTATCTATCATTGTTATCTGGGCTACTGTAGGTTTATCTCTCTGTTATCTGGGCTACTGTAGGTTTATCTCTCTGTTATCTGGGCTACTGTAGGTTTGTCTATCTTTGTTATCTGGGGTACTGTAGGTTTATCTCTCTGTTATCTGGGCTACTGTATGTTTATCTCTCTGTTATCTGGGCTACTGTAGGTTTATCTCTCTGTTATCTGGGCTACTGTAGGTTTATCTCTCTGTTATCTGGGCTACTGTAGGTTTATCTATCTTTGTTATCTGGGCTACTGTAGGTTTATCTCTCTGTTATCTGGGCTACTGTAGGTTTATCTCTCTGTTATCTGGGCTACTGTAGGTTTATCTATCTTTGTTATCTGGGCTACTGTAGGTTTATCTCTCTGTTATCTGGGCTACTGTAGGTTTATCTCTCTGTTATCTGGGCGACTGTAGGTTTATCTATCTTTGTTATCTGGGCTACTGTAGGTTTATCTCTCTGTTATCTGGGCTACTGTAGGTTTATCTCTCTGTTATCTGGGCTACTGTAGGTTTATCTATCTTTGTTATCTGGGCTACTGTAGGTTTATCTCTCTGTTATCTGGGCTACTGTAGGTTTATCTCTCTGTTATCTGGGCTACTGTAGGTTTATCTCTCTGTTATCTGGGCTACTGTAGGTTTATCTCTCTGTTATCTGGGCTACTGTAGGTTTATCTCTCTGTTATCTGGGCTACTGTAGGTTTATCTCTCTGTTATCTGGGCTACTGTAGGTTTATCTATCTTTGTTATCTGGGGTACTGTAGGTTTATCTCTCTGTTATCTGGGCTACTGTAGGTTTATCTACCTTTGTTATCTGGGGTACTGTAGGTTTATCTCTCTGTTATCTGGGCTACTGTAGGTTTATCTCTCTGTTATCTGGGCTACTGTAGGTTTATCTCTCTGTTATCTGGGCTACTGTAGGTTTATCTCTCTGTTATCTGGGCTACTGTAGGTTTATCTCTCTGCTATCTGGGCTACTGTAGGTTTATCTCTCTGTTATCTGGGCTACTGTAGGTTTATCTCTCTGTTATCTGGGCTACTGTAGGTTTATCTTTCTGTTATCTGGGCTACTGTAGGTTTATCTCTCTGTTATCTGGGCTACTGTAGGTTTATCTATCTTTGTTATCTGGGCTACTGTAGGTTTATCTCTCTGTTATCTGGGCTACTGTAGGTTTATCTCTCTGTTATCTGGGCTACTGTAGGTTTATCTATCTTTGTTATCTGGGCTACTGTAAGTTTATCTCTCTGTTATCTGGGCTACTGTATGTTTATCTCTCTGTTATCTGGGGTACTGTAGGTTTATCTCTCTGTTATCTGGGCTACTGTAGGTTTATCTCTCTGTTATCTGGGCTACTGTAGGTTTATCTCTCTGTTATCTGGGCTACTGTAGGTTTATCTCTCTGTTATCTGGGCTACTGTAGGTTTATCTATCTTTATCTGGGCTACTGTAAGTTTATCTCTCTGTTATCTGGGCTACTGTATGTTTATCTCTCTGTTATCTGGGGTACTGTAGGTTTATTTCTCTGTTATCTGGGCTACTGTAGGTTTATCTCTCTGTTATCTGGGCTACTGTAGGTTTATCTCTCTGTTATCTGGGGTACTGTAGGTTTATCTATCTTTGTTATCTGGGCTACTGTAGGTTTATCTCTCTGTTATCTGGGTTACTGTAGGTTTATCTCTCTGTTATCTGGGCTACTGTAGGTTTATCTCTCTGTTATCTGGGCTA
Source organism: Oncomelania hupensis (assembly GCA_036898135.1). Classification (NCBI taxonomy): domain Eukaryota; kingdom Metazoa; phylum Mollusca; class Gastropoda; order Littorinimorpha; family Pomatiopsidae; genus Oncomelania; species Oncomelania hupensis. Next base: position 133,789,760 of record CM072512.1, read on the forward strand.
CTGTAGGTTTATCTGTCTGTTATCTGGGGTACTGTAGGTTTATCTATCTTTGTTATCTGGGCTACTGTAGGTTTATCTCTCTGTTATCTGGGGTACTGTAGGTTTATCTCTCTGTTATCTGGGCTACTGTAGGTTTATCTCTCTGTTATCTGGGGTACTGTAGGTTTATCTGTCTGTTATCTGGGGTACTGTAGGTTTATCTATCTTTGTTATCTGGGGTACTGTAAGTTTATCTATCTTTGTTATCTGGGGTACTGTAGGTTTATCTATCTTTGTTATCTGGGGTACTGTAAGTTTATCTATGTTTGTTATCTGGGGTACTGTAAGTTTATCTATCTTTGTTATCTGGGGTACTGTAGGTTTATCTATCTTTGTTATCTGGGGTACTGTAGGTTTATCTATCTTTGTTATCTGGGGTACTGTAAGTTTATCTATCTTTGTTATCTGGGGTACTGTAGGTTTATCTATCTTTGTTATCTGGGGCACTGTAGGTTTATCTATCTTTGTTATCTGGGGTACTGTAGGTTTATCTATCTTTGTTATCTGGGGCACTGTAGGTTTATCTATCTTTGTTATCTGGGGTACTGTAGGTTTATCTATCTTTGTTATCTGGGGCACTGTAGGTTTATCTATCTTTGTTATCTGGGATACTGTAGGTTTATCTATCTTTGTTATCTGGGCACTGTAGGTTTATCTATCTTTGTTATCTGGGGTACTGTAGGTTTATCTATCTTTGTTATCTGGGATACTGTAGGTTTATCTATCTTTGTTATCTGGGGCACTGTAGGTTTATCTATCTTTGTTATCTGGGGTACTGTAGGTTTATCTATCTTTGTTATCTGGGATACTGTAGGTTTATCTATCTTTGTTATCTGGGGTACTGTAGGTTTATCTATCTTTGTTATCTGGGGTACTACCCCTTGGGGTCATGAGCAATCTTGCCACTGTAGATTGTTCAAACCTATAAAGGGAAAAGTGAAAGCCCCAGTTGAAAACCTGTCTTTCCTTTGTAGGCAAGACAGATTCACTGCGGCAACAGTACCCCCGTTGGAGTGCCGGGGGTTTTCAGTATAAATAGTATCTAGTATCCCCACTTTATGGAAATTTAGTGCTTTAAATTCCCACTGTCGCTGTCTTCCTCATTTACTCTTTCCCATTCCTGCTCTGTCCTATCACTCTGCTATACTATCTTCTTCTTCGCTAGATCAATGTGTCGCGTTATATATATAATTTTATATTTTAATATATATATAGATGTTAAAAGATGAATGAACAGTTGAAAGAATTTTTATATAAATAGAATCAATTTCCTCTTTGTATTATGCCTAAAAATCGATAAGAAACAAGAAAGTGATGTTGAGAAATAGAAAATAAAGAATAAAAGAAATTATTGGCTATTCATTCGTCCTGTTTGCTTTTTTACAACTAAAAAAAAATACCACTGGTTGATGGTTGATGATATTTATTTCATATGATATGATACGAAAACCCGTGAAATCATGGTTCTAAAGAATTTCACTGTTGATTAAAAAGTTACTTAGCTGGCATAGATTCCCTGATGGAGAAGAAGAATTGTCTCTTTTGTTTAACACAGTTTATGACCTCACGTTTGACCAAAAGGATTATCGTCCAGCTGGCTTCACATGGACGTCAGGGATATGACGAGCTCCATGTCATCAGAAGAATAAGCGTTGAGGATAGAAGTAGGTTAAAACGATCATATCAGGAATCCGACAGTCGAAAATATTATGAAGAAGGAAGCAAAACAAAAATCCTTTCCCTGCGCACAGACAAATTAACAGGGACTAAATACACAATCTGTATCCTGTTGAATGACCAGCGAGGAACGCCGTTGACGTTGTTTGAATAAGAACCCTGCATATTCACGGGTTATTGTATCTTATTCTCAAAACATAATAATGTTCTTTCCTCGCTGTTCATCCACACTGTTCCAATGTTTAAGAACGCACCAACATTCTTTATGAACTAAGCTAAACATGTTAAATTAACTATCACCATATAAACTTCACGCGCTGAAGAATTTATATGAAACGAGAACAACATGTTAAAATAACTATTATCATACAATTTGCATACATTGAAGAATAATAACGAATCACCTTGATGAAGGACGATGAATGATTCGCATGGCGCAATGGACACAAGCACAAGACTACCCATTCCCCAGCTTCACACATCGAATCGTAACTTACCAGCTCAGGATTCGTTTGTGGTGTCTACGACACGTGTTGTTTAGGGTGAGACGAGCTTTTTTGAACCAACTTTATGACCTCAGTCATCCGAAATAGTGGTCTGGCGTAAACATAGGTTCCTTGCCCTCCAAGATGGTCGCTCGAATGGTTTTTCTTAACGATATTTCCCACATCCAGCCAATCGAAAGGATAGTACATAAATTGTCTATGGTAACAATAATCTAAAAATTGAACTACACTAAATAAAAACAATGTCGCATACTGCGTCATTCCGAAAACAATATTATTATCGTCACTGTCTATGACGTATTGTCTATGACGCATTGTCTGGACTATAGCAGAATATCGAGGATGCGTAGAGTAGGCGCTTGTATCGCGACAATATCCCCCCGCTTAAGTGAAAAATCAAGAATGCAATTTTTCCTTACACTTACATCGAGCGGCTGAGATAATCTGCCCCGATATTGTCTTTGCCTGGAATGACACGTACAGAGAAGTTGTACTGTTGGAGTTGTATGGCCCATCTCATCAGCCGTCCGTTTTCTGTCCTTGCTTTTTGCAGATTTTGTAGAGGCTGGTGATCTGTTTCGATAACAAACTTTGTTCCAAACAGGTATTGTTCAAACTTCCGTATTCCCCATACTATTGCCATGCATTCCTTCTCGATCGTGGCATACCGGCCTTCAGTTTCACTCAGCTTCTTGCTGGCGTACGCAATTGGTTGTAAACCATCACCATGGTCTTGCATCAGGATAGCGCCAATACCTCTGTCTGATGCGTCCGTCCTTAGGACGTACTGTTTCTCTGGATCAGGGAGACAGATGACTGGCTTCTTGCACAACTCTCGCTTGAGTGACGTGAATGCTTCTTCGCATTTGTCGTCCCACTGAACTCGTTCAGGATGCCCTTTCTTCGTCTTTTCAGTCAGCGGCAGTGCGAGCGTAGCGAAGTTCGGCACGAACTTCCGATAATACCCTGTTAGACCCAAGAAAGCGCGCAAGTCTTTCTTCGTCTTCGGTGGTTGCGCGTTTCTGATCTTTTCAACCTTGTCCTCTTCCGGTTGAATTGTACCTTGACCAACTATGTGTCCTAGAAATGACAGGCTCTCAAATCCAAAATAACACTTGGAAAGTTTTGCTGTCAGATTGCACTCATGTAATCTATCCAACGTTGCTTTGAGGACTTGCACGTGCTCCTCCCACGTCTCAGTTGCTACCATGACGTCATCAATGAAATTGCTCATTGTGTCTTGCTTTTCCGTCGGTTTGTCCAATGAATGAATATCTGTCGGTCCTTTGGCATTTTCCATCTGAATCACGGGTATGCTATCTTTTGTCTCAGTAGTACCTTTCTGTTCATGTTCGTCGATCATCACAACGGCGACGATATGAGTTTCCACTTGCTTCTCTCTTTCAACGTACAGTTTCAATGCATTAGCATGGTAGATTTTCTCATTGTCTCCTACTGCAATCTTGTAGTCACATTCATTGATGCGGTCAGTGACAACATATGGACCTTTCCATAGCATCTGCAGTTTGTTGGCTTTATCAGAAACAAGCATGAGAACTTTATCTCCAACGTTGAATTTTCGTGCTTTTGCTTTCATGTTGAAACGTTTCGCGTGTTTAGCGCTTGCTTTTCCAAGGTTTTCTCTGGCGATTTTACAGGTTTCTTCAATTCTGTTCCGGAGGTCGATCACATACTGAAATGTGGTCCTGGTTTCTTCCGCCTGTTCTTCCTGTGTCCAGAGCTCTTTCAGAATCTGTAACGGTCCTCGTACAGTTCGTCCATAAAGAAGCTCAAAGGGAGAGAATTGTAGTGATTCTTGCGGTACTTCTCTGATAGCAAATAGAAGTGCAGGAATAAACCTGTCCCATTCTTTTGGTTGTTCTTGACAAAGATGTTTCAGCATACTTTTGATGGTACCTGTAATAATGTGCCAATGGCACTGTTGTGTGCCTATGCCACTGTGTTGGCCTTGTTCTTATTTGGGTTGTTTTGATTGGTATACCGGATGTATGCTTTTGGGAATAAAAGCAGAGACCAGCCGAATTATCCAAAGTGTGGCCGCGTTGATTAATTGCCTGTCCGTACATGCAGATATACATATACACACACACGCATTACAACATTTTGGCGACGAGCAAAAGAACCCAGCCGTAAGTACTCATGGCGAAAGCTATTTCTATCACACAGCCGCCGTACTTTTCTCCTTCAGGCGACATCAATAGTGTGGCCGACCGTTGGACCACATGGCTCCGCAAATTTGAAATGTATGTTGAGGCGTCTGGCATTGACGACGACGCACAAAAACGCGCGTTGCTTCTCCACTGCGCTGGAGATGAGGTTCAAGAGATTTTTGGAACCTTTACCGTAGGAGACTCGTACAATGATGCCAAAGAGAAACTAACGGGCCATTTCAAGCCACAAATGAACGTGACATTTCAGCGCCACATATTCCGGAAGGAGATGCAGAAAGAGTCTGAAACCGTTAGTCAGTTTGTCATTAGGCTTAGGAAGCTTGCCGAAACGTGTGCATTTGGAACGGAAAAAGACAATTTTATTCGAGATCAAGTTGTTGATAAATGTCTCTCAAATTCCCTTCGCAAGAAGCTACTAGCTGAAAAAGACCTAACTCTCACACGCCTACTTGAAATAGCTCAGGCCAAGGAATCAAGTGAGTTTCAGGCATCTCAGATTGCCGAAGAAAGCGCATTCATGACAAGAAATACACAGAGCACTTGTACAAAACAGCGCGACCACAAGCATAGAACAAAGAATACTCCTGCACACAAAAATCTACAGTTTCATCCCCAAGCTGCAGACACAGAAACTAAGATGAAAATTGTCTGTTTGAGGTGTGGACTAAAAGGCCACAAAGCTCATGAATGCCGTTGCACAAAGGGCAAAACATGTTACAAATGCAACAAAGTAGGCCATTTTGCATCTATGTGTAGATCACCACAGAGCTCCTCAGCTCATTGTATTCATGAAGTTGAGCAGCTAGGCGCAGAACAAAATAGTTCCTCAGATGATGGAGACTGTAGCTGTTCTGATTGCATTTTTGTCGTTGGCGCTGATAGGCACAGCATGACCTCATTCAACATATCAGGCACACACATCTCCATGATGATCGATTCTGGTGCATCATGCAATGTTTTGAATGGCAATGATGCCAATAAACTTAAACTGAAAGGGGTCAAAACTACAAAATGCAACAGATTGCTTCACCCATACATGTCCCCACCTATTCAGGTTACAGAGAGCATAATTGCTGACATTCAACACCGTGATTCAGAACCTGTCCGGACCGAATTTCTTGTTGTCACAGCTGGTTCGCAGCCATCATTGCTTGGTAAAAACACTGCGTTGCAGTTAGGTGTGTTGCAAGTTATCAATCATGTTTCTATGCCACACTCGCCAAATCAGATCTTGGAACAGTATACTGGTCTCTCACGCGGTGTCGGAAAACTGAAAAATCACAAGGTCAAGATTCATATTGACAAATCGGTTCCGCCGGTAGCTCGCAAACACAGCAGAGTTCCCTTTCATTTGCGTGACAAAGTTGAGGAAGAGCTCAGAAGACTTGAAACAGAAGATATCATTGAAAAGGTCACTGGCCCTACCGAATGGGTCTCTCGCATCGTCACACCGCCCAAACCGAAAAATCCATCCGAAATCCGTATTTGCGTGGACATGCGTGAGGCTAACAAAGCCGTTATCCGTACAAGACACATTACACCGACTATCGAAGAGCTGGTTACTGACCTCAACGGCGCATCCGTTTTCAGCAAGATTGATTTACGTTCAGGTTATCACCAACTTGAACTTGAACCTGAGTCAAGGTATATCACCACTTTCTCAACCCACTGCGGTCTCTATCAGTATAAAAGGCTCATCTTTGGCTTGAACTCTGCTGCAGAAATCTTTCAGCATACTATTCAAGAACTACTTAGCGACATTCCTGGGTCTAGGAATGTTTCCGATGATATCATTTGCTTTGGAAAGGACCAGGCTGATCATGATCGTGCACTTCATGCCACCCTTTCTCAGCTGCATACTTCTGGTCTCACCGTCAACGCTGAAAAGTGTGAATTTAACAAATCTGAGATAGAATTCTTTGGTTTCATTTTCTCATCAGAAGGGCTTCGCCCAGATCCAAAGAAGGTTCAAGCCATCCGCGATGCTTCCAAACCACAAAACCCTTCAGAGATCCGCTCTTTTCTGGGCATGGCTCAATACAGTGCTCGGTTCATCAGCAATTTTGCGACTTTGACTGAACCGCTTCGAGCACTTACCAAACAAGACATTCAGTGGTCTTGGGGTGAGAAAGAGGATGCAGCGTTCCAGGCTGTCAAAGATGCACTTTCTGAGAAGACAACGCTGGCATATTTCGACCCGAAGAAACACACATCAATTCATGTTGATGCCAGTCCGGTTGGCGTTGCAGGCATACTCTCTCAAGATGGATGTCCTATCGCTTATGCCAGCAGGTCACTCTCTGATGTTGAACAACGTTATTCACAAACTGAACGCGAAGCGTTAGCAGTTGTCTGGGCATGTGAACACTTTCATGTGTATGTCATGGGTTCTGACTTCACAGTGGTCACCGACCACAAGCCATTGATAGGCATTTGGGACAAAGTGAACCCACCAACACGCATTGCGCGCTGGGCGTTACGCCTTACACCATACACACTCAAACTGGAATACAAAGCTGGGAAAGATAATCCTGCCGACTACATGTCTCGACACCCAGTTACACACACAGATGGACAAAGCAGACATGAACAGATTGCAGAAGAATATATCAATTTTTTCATTGACTCTGATACACCATCCGCAATCACTCTTGCAGATATTCAATCAGCAACCGAGCATGATCCCACTCTGCAAACCGTAATCAAACTCGTCAACTCTGGCCGATGGCACTCGGTATCAGAAAGCGCGCTGGAGAATGCAAGTCTTTCCGCTTTACACTCGTTCAGAAATGTTAAAGATGAACTCTGTGTCAACGCAGAGCAAAACATAATTTTGAAAGGGACACAGCTTGTCATACCTGCTAAACTGCAGAAACAAGTAATCAAGCTTGCACATGAAGGACACCAAGGTGTCTCCAAAACCAAATCCTTCATCCGAAGTAAAGTCTGGTTTCCAGGCATGGACAAAGCTGTTGAAGAAGAAGTGGAAAAATGCATACCGTGCCAAGCCAACACAAACCGGTGCATAAAAGAACCCCTGAACATGTCCGAACTCCCTAAAGGGCCCTGGCAAAACCTATCCGTTGACTTTTGTGGGCCGTTACCATCTGGTGACTATTTGCTGGTCATCATTGATGAGTTTTCAAGATATCCGGTTGTTGAAATAGTTCGTAGTACCTCTGCCGAATGCATCATTCCAGTGGTTGACAGAGTTTTTGCAACTTTCGGATACCCTGAGATGATCAAAACTGACAATGGACCACCTTTTCAAAGTGTTCAGTGGAAACAGTTCATGAAAACATCGGGTGTCACACACCGCAAAATCACACCATGCTGGCCACAGGCCAATGCACAAGCTGAATCTTTCAACAAGCCACTCACGAAGGCGATCCGAGCCGCCCAAATTGAACACAAAAACTGGCGTAGGGAGCTTACTGCATTCCTCCGTTCCTATCGGTGCACTCCGCATACCTCTACTCTGTTTACGCCGTTCAAACTCATGTTTGACAGGGATCCGAAAACTAAACTTCCAGAAGTAAGCAACAATAAAACTCACACAGTGTTTCCCAAACATGAAAATGATTACACCTGTCTAAGACACCAAGATGCGCATGCAAAGACAAAAATGAAAGAATATGCTGACAACAAACGTCATGCTTGTCGCTCAAACATACAACCTGGTGACTATGTGCTTGTCAAACAACCGAAAGAAAACAAACTTTCTTCAGCCTACAACCCCTCACCCATGATTGTAACACAGTCAAACCATTCCATGATAACAGCACAATCTCTTGGGGGTGGTTTCAAACAAGTTACACGGAACAGTTCCCGCTTTCACAAACTGAGAAACACTCCACCGGTGCAGGACACTCCATTTGACCCTGACCTTGACCGTCATCTCCATACTTCCCCTCCTACACCAAACAAACCTAACACACCACCACATATTCCCATCAGGCAAACCCCACAAAATTCAGCTCCAAAACATCACAACTCAGCAACACCTCTGTCTCCACATTGCAGAAAGGCCCTCATGCCACAACTAAGTGCTCGGAAACCCCTGGTTTCAGAAAGTCGCACTCCTTCAGACACTCACAAGCCTCAGCTAATCAACCTTCCTGACACCCAAAACCCACAACACTCTCCTCATCATTCAGACCCACCTCGAAAATCCTCTCGCACGCATAAACCTCCTGCACACCTCAAAGATTATGTGCAATTCTGATGATGACATTATTTTTTTGTTTGTTTTTAGTCATTATGATTGATGACAGGATGCTATTTTATTATCTGAGTGATGCTTATATTTAATTTTTTACACAATAACTACACTTTTGCGGTAGTTGGTAGTTCTTTATTGTAATATTTAGGCTCAAAAGGCCTAAAATGTTAACAATATTATTGGGTGTTATATGTGCATTAAATATATTTGCAGCAAGTGAATCCTTATTCCTGTGAATTTGACTTGTACCTAAAGACTTTTATAAATTTTAAATTTAAAAAAAGAAATCTCCAGCCTTATCCAGCACTGGAAGTATCAATTATACTTTTCATGAACAGTATCTTGTGATTATGGACTGTACTGCATTTGTGCATCATCCTCTGATCATGGACTGTGTAGAAATCAAATGTGACTCTGGATTACTGATATGGTGATAAACTTTCAAGCCTGGTGCACTTGTGCTTCAGAATTAACATTTCATGTGGACTTTCATACAACCCTGTAGTGTCCTTATTTTGGTGTGAGAGAGAACGAGAATTTTGAGAGTGACTGGTCCAAAGTGAATGGCTGAAGTTAAAAGGTTTAATAATTATTTTAATTTGATAAAAGCCACATGTATCTAGTATTGTTTTGTATACAGTTCAAGAATTGTGTGGAATAGTATTTGTGTACCAGTTCATTTTGACTATCAATTTTAAACTTTCCTTTGTTTTAAAGTTCTTGTTAAATATAGTGTTAAAGTTTAATTTCATGGTTGGCCAGGTTGCGCTTTGTCAGTTTAGTTTATGATTTTTAAACTATAGTTGGGGAGGGATGTAATAATGTGCCAATGGCACTGTTGTGTGCCTATGCCACTGTGTTGGCCTTGTTCTTATTTGGGTTGTTTTGATTGGTATACCGGATGTATGCTTTTGGGAATAAAAGCAGAGACCAGCCGAATTATCCAAAGTGTGGCCGCGTTGATTAATTGCCTGTCCGTACATGCAGATATACATATACACACACACGCATTACAACAGTACCATTGAAACGTTCCACCAACCCGTTGCATTGTGCGTGTCTTGGTGTGGTCCTCAGGCCTTTCACACTCAGTAGCCTGTTCACTTCGTCAGCTAGGGATCCTACAAATTGTGATCCGTTGTCTGTCAGAATCTCTCTCGGAATACCTAAGCGAGTCCACATTTCCCACAATGATTCGGCCACATCTTCGGCTTTGATGGATTTTAATGGCTTGGCTTCGACGTAGCGTGTAGCATAGTCCACCATGGTGATTATATAGCGGTGCCCCCTGTCGGACGCTGGTAAGATAGGTCCGATGATATCCACCGCCACACGATCAAAAGGTGTGTGGATTATTGGCATCTTGCCCAAAGGCAGTTTCCGAACTTGACCCTTCGGTGACGTCCTTTGGCATATGTCACATGACGCGCAATAGCGTCTGATGTCTCCGCTGATTCCGGGCCATACGAAATCGTTCCAGATTCTCTTCCTGGTTTTGGTTACACCCAGGTGTCCTGACATCGGCGTGTCATGGGCCAATCGTAACACTTCGTTGCGATATTTCTTTGGGACAACAATTTGTTTGGTCTCTTTACCGTTTTGGAGAAAAGAACGGTACAAAATTCCCTTTCTCCAGCTGTAGGTGGTTCTAGAAGTTGACTTGCGCCCTCCTTTCTCATGCTTGGTCTCATTGTCAGCTAGCTTCCTTGCTTTCTCCAGGGTTGGATCCTCCTTCTGAGCTTGTCCTAACTCCACTGGAGTGACATCCCCGAGCAGAGAATTGGATGTTTTCAATGTTTTATCTGTTTTCCCCACAGAAGCTCTAGTTTGCATTGCTGCGCATACTTCTCGAATTGCGTAAACTGGAACAGGTGTCAGGTTCCCATCCTCAGACTTACGGTAGTTCCCTACAAGAACTTGCTCTACCGGTTGCTTCATAACGGCCACAACGGTCTTCCCTTCAAAGAATGGTGTGTTCATGTGTACCGTCGCAATTGGTAGTGTTAACTTTGCAGGCGACGAGGCCATCACTATCTCAATGGTCTCTCCTGACAAACATCGCTCGGGTACGAGACTGGAATCGACGATGGTAATCGACGCTCCAGTGTCGCGCAATGCCGTCGCTTGCTTTCCTTCTACTTCTACTTGGCACTCCGGCGAGAACGGTATCGCCGTACATAATGAACAGAGCTTGCCGTGACTCTGTACATCCTCCTGCCTCATACTTCCAGCTATTGCGGCGGCTGCTTTGTTTTCTTTCCCTCCTTTTGGGCATTGTCTCGCCACATGACCTTGCTGGTTACAAGTATAGCAGGTTACTTCAGGCCTCCTTGTCCTGACGTTGTGGAGCTGCTTCTGCGTTGCCTCCACTTTCTTTTTATCTCCTTCCTCATCTTCTTTCCTTCTACTATGCTTGAGTCTATCTCCGAATCTATTCCTGGGTCTTTCATGATCAGACATAGTGGCTTGCTTTGCTGATTCGTAGGTTAAAGCAAATCTTATTGCATCGCCCATCGTCTCCGGCTCCTTTTCTCTGACAAAACGCGCTTGATCAAACGGTATCCCACTAAGAAACTTTTCTTGCAGTATCAAATCACGCAGATCGTCATATGTGTTGTCTTTCCCTGCGAGTTCCTGCCATCTGGATAACCAGAGATCTAACTTGGTAGCGTACTCTTGTGTTGATTCTCCTTGCTGTCTTCTGGCATCTCGAAATTTTTTCCGATATTCTTCTGCCGTCAGCTGGAATCGGAACAATAATGATCGCCGTAATGTTCCGTAATCACCGGCATCAGCATCACTCAACATAGAGTAGACCTCCCTCGCTTTCCCTTTTAGCAAGGTGCCTAGGCGAGGAGCCCATTGATTAATTGGCCATTCTTGAATCTTAGCCGTTCTCTCAAATGTGCGTAGATAATCTTCCAGATCATCTTTGTCTTCCAGAAAAGGTAGTTTTATCTTCAGTTTTTCCTGATAAAACTGCGATGAACGGGAATCCGACGGATCGGCAGCATTGTCGTTGGTGTTGTCACTGTTCACGTGACGTATTCGTTCGAGTTCTAATTCATATTCCAATGTTGCTTTATGTTTCCTTTCATCGATTTCAGCTTGACGCTTCCTTTCTTCAGCTTCAACTTCAGCTTGTCGCTTTCTTTCTTCAGCTTCAGCTTCAGCTTGTCGTTTTCTTTCTTCAGCTTCAGCTTGTTGCTTTCTTTCTTCAGCTTCAGATTGTCGCTTTCTTTCTTCAGCTTCAGCTTGTCGCTTTCTTTCTTCAGCTTCAGCTTGAGCTAAACGCGTTTTCTCTTCCTTGACGTAATTGACAAGATCTGGACCCGACAACCCCAACGCTTCTCCTTCGGCCTTAAACTTTAAGAAAGGATCGTTGGCTTCCATTGCTTTCGCTTGAGCACGAGTGGTCATTTACGAATGTCAAAAATGTAATACGACAGGAAAGAACAAATTAGCGTTCGAAAAGTTCCGATTTCGTCACGCCGATTACGTCACGTCAATGACGTTATTTTCCCGAGGAGGAAAAAAAATACAAAATGGCAACTCTTTGAAATATCTTCGAACAACCCCAATGGATTCGTTATAACTATACGCTTTTACTGCAAATTCTGTTATTTGCTATTCGCGTATTAACAGCATAAAACCAAGAACTTGAAAAGAAGAGTTTTGTGTATCCGGCAATGGCACCCTCTTGTTAACACCAGTTCTACTACGAACTCAAAGATTCTAATTCATTCAAGATTCTAATGTAATTAGAATTGTGATAACGTGTCACTGTCTAGGCTCGAATCCAGTAGCTAAACTTATCAAATTCACAAAAGTTATCCTGCTACCTTTACCTTGATTCGCCTAATAAGATCAACTGTACGTGGCCTTATTTGATTGCCACACAGATACAATCCACCCTGGATGATACACCTGTGTCTCAGGGATTTACTGTGTGTATATTTATAAATTAAAAAAATACACTCTAGCATAACTCGCGGTCCGTTCCTTTGTGGCGGATGAGTTTACTAGACCCTTCTGCTAATACTCTCTCACTACGAGTATTCTTCTAATTTTCTATGTCGCTCTTACTTCGGCGAACAGAATGACACAATGATAATTTACATGTACAATGTAGTAAATATCATCACCACCAGTGGTAACACGACTTAAAAAGTGATTGTGACTCCAACTATCACGAGACGAGCCCCCATTGTCGCGTTATATATATAATTTTATATTTTAATATATATATAGATGTTAAAAGATGAATGAACAGTTGAAAGAATTTTTATATAAATAGAATCAATTTCCTCTTTGTATTATGCCTAAAAATCGATAAGAAACAAGAAAGTGATGTTGAGAAATAGAAAATAAAGAATAAAAGAAATTATTGGCTATTCATTCGTCCTGTTTGCTTTTTTACAACTAAAAAAAAATACCACTGGTTGATGGTTGATGATATTTATTTCATATGATATGATACGAAAACCCGTGAAATCATGGTTCTAAAGAATTTCACTGTTGATTAAAAAGTTACTTAGCTGGCATAGATTCCCTGATGGAGAAGAAGAATTGTCTCTTTTGTTTAACACAGTTTATGACCTCACGTTTGACCAAAAGGATTATCGTCCAGCTGGCTTCACATGGACGTCAGGGATATGACGAGCTCCATGTCATCAGAAGAATAAGCGTTGAGGATAGAAGTAGGTTAAAACGATCATATCAGGAATCCGACAGTCGAAAATATTATGAAGAAGGAAGCAAAACAAAAATCCTTTCCCTGCGCACAGACAAATTAACAGGGACTAAATACACAATCTGTATCCTGTTGAATGACCAGCGAGGAACGCCGTTGACGTTGTTTGAATAAGAACCCTGCATATTCACGGGTTATTGTATCTTATTCTCAAAACATAATAATGTTCTTTCCTCGCTGTTCATCCACACTGTTCCAATGTTTAAGAACGCACCAACATTCTTTATGAACTAAGCTAAACATGTTAAATTAACTATCACCATATAAACTTCACGCGCTGAAGAATTTATATGAAACGAGAACAACATGTTAAAATAACTATTATCATACAATTTGCATACATTGAAGAATAATAACGAATCACCTTGATGAAGGACGATGAATGATTCGCATGGCGCAATGGACACAAGCACAAGACTACCCATTCCCCAGCTTCACACATCGAATCGTAACTTACCAGCTCAGGATTCGTTTGTGGTGTCTACGACACGTGTTGTTTAGGGTGAGACGAGCTTTTTTGAACCAACTTTATGACCTCAGTCATCCGAAATAGTGGTCTGGCGTAAACATAGGTTCCTTGCCCTCCAAGATGGTCGCTCGAATGGTTTTTCTTAACGATATTTCCCACATCCAGCCAATCGAAAGGATAGTACATAAATTGTCTATGGTAACAATAATCTAAAAATTGAACTACACTAAATAAAAACAATGTCGCATACTGCGTCATTCCGAAAACAATATTATTATCGTCACTGTCTATGACGTATTGTCTATGACGCATTGTCTGGGCTATAGCAGAATATCGAGGATGCGTAGAGTAGGCGCTTGTATCGCGACACAATGACCTACCTTTTTTCTTGAAAACTCTTCCTGGACAAGACTCCTTGTTTGTGTATGAGGTCTGTTGGATCAGCTTGGGAGTGTTGGACGCTTTCCTGCCGGGTGGTCACTAGGGCTTCCTGTGATTGTATTATTTAGCAATATAGGCATTTTATATGTATCTGTTTTGTTGATAATTTATAATGATGTTTGTATTCTATTTTGTTTTTGTAACCGGGGGTTCGAGTAGTTGGGGTAAAGCCTCAGCCGTCCCCTGCGTGGGATGTCTTTATTGTAAAGTGACTGGCCGGTGGAGGGCATTCAATTTTCCCACTAGGGTTATTTCAGCAGATCTTTTATGCGGATCGGGGGTTGTCCGGTCCTGATTTGGCTCGGAAGAGTCCGCTGGACCTAAAGCAACAATCAATCAATCAATCAATCTGGGGTACTGTAGGTTTATCTCAACGAAAAATCTTACCATCAATTATTTTAGCGGATTCTGCCTATTCAAATTGAATCACCTAATGAACTTGAAATCGAAAAGCACACTGATAAATTTAAGTCGTCTTATTGGAATAATATTTTCACTTTTTAAGTAGTACAGCAGTGGGGAGGGGCGGGGGGGGGGGGGGTTTCTCCTCAAATGTTTGAATACTCTTTGGTGGTCATGCATGTGTGTTTTACTGTTCTTGCATTCTTTACCTTGTTCTTTCACTTCTATGATGACTGTTGTTTTATTTTATCTTGCATCTTTATGCGATTGTTCTTTTGAGTGCATATCTTTTTTTTTTTTTTTTTTTTTTTAAAGAGGTGTCACAAATGTTTGGACATTGTTGTTGCTTTTTCATTCAGTGTATATGCTATTGTTTGCAATTAGAGGCTGCTGTGTCTTGCAAAATAGTGCCGGTCTTGCTGCCATTATGAATATATTGTGTATCCTTATACCCCCCCCCCCCCCCTTTTTTCCCCCTTGTCTGGCTATACGTACGCCCCCCCCCCCTCCTACCCTGGGCTATGAGCCTAACTTGATATTTCCTATCTCATCATTTGTTTTTTTTTAAATAAAAGGACAAAGAGTGTTTTTTTTTTTTAAGTTCTTACCGGCTTAGGTAGATGTTATTTTTAGCTCCACAATGGTGGCTAGCCCTTATTTGTGAGGTTTTTAATATTGCTACTGTCATGACTTTTGCTGCTACTTTTGCTGATGTTATCGATCGTATATTTGCTGTGGTTGCGAACCTTCTTATCCTATATCATATCCCGTAACTCAAAGGTCGTTGGGGCACAACAGATGATCGTTTAACCAGCGTACTCTATCTTTCTCTGTCTTCAGCAATCCTCATGTTGCGAACAGCATTCCTGAAGTTGGCACTGTCGTTGATGGCGTCGTCGTTGCCACTGTTGCTGTTGTGGTGGTGATGGGATGGGGGGAGGAAGTAGTGGTGGCGCCGATTGTGGTTGTTGGTGTCTCTGATGTCCAGGCCATCCGAAAAGAGATAAGGCGTAAGCAATAGTTTTTCCGCTGACGTAGATACAGCATCGCTAGGGGAAACGCTTCACCACGGTTTGGGGCTAGCACAGTCCATAGACACCAGCTCTGGGGAGGGAAAGAGAGAGAGAGAGAGAGAGAGAGAGAGAGAGAGAGAGAGAGAGAGAGAGAGAGAGAGAGAGAGAGAGAGAGAGACCGATTCTATCAAGGTGCGGCCAATAACCTCCAGTGCGATCTCTCTTGTTGCACTGTCCGGCAGTCACTTTGTAAACATAGCCCTGTTCCAAACGACCAACACTGCAACCTTACATTTAACAACTAGTTTAGGAAGTGAATTGTCTTCCAAAAGGTTAGCTTCCTTCCCATCGGGGTTGCCAGCCAGGCATTGTGGGGGATTGTGGGTACTTTTTGTTGGCATGACGATGTTCTTCCTGAGGACTTCATTCAGGGGTCTTCTTCCTATCCTATCTCGTAACTCAAAGGTCGTTACCGTTGGGGCACCACAGATAAGCATTTAACCAGCGTACTCCATCTTTTTCTGTCCTCAGCAACCCCCATGACTTCGCTCAGTCACAGGCTGTGAAGTCCGTAGGCCTCGCCTCAACTATGTATATAATGGAGGCGAGGCTAAGCCAGTCCATTCTCGAATGTTGTCCTCCCAACTCTTTTTCGGTCCCTGTCTTCTTCTGCCTTTTGGTGTCTTCTTACGCTTTGGAAAATCAGTCAAGTGATTGTCAGTAAACTCACCTGATGAACCGACGAGCTAAAAACACAGCGCCGCGAAATCAGTTTGAAACTCTTGAGCAAATCCATAAATCCACAAACAGAAGACAGCTTAGAATTGGACTAGATCTTTCCGATCATATATCTCATTTAAGCATTTACCCAATGTCCCGTAAGACAACATCTAATAGGGTTTATATTCAGAGTGCTGTCAATAATCTCCAGACACATCTCTTTAATAGACACCAGTAACTTTCGTGTTCTATACAAATTGTTCTGACTCGCCGCTGCGGTTTATGTTGGATAGTTGACCGAAGGCCTGCAGGTTGGTAACGACATGTTGCTGACAAAATCGTAGCAGAAGTCCATTTCCTGAGCAAGTGAGGACTGGGACGATGCTTCTGCAAGGCCTAAAATGACTTAGACCCTCAACATCGATGCAAGAATGGAACATATCTGAAAGATCAATCTATCATTTCTAAATTTATACCAGTTTGGACTTCATGCCTCTCATAGTTTAGGGTCAAGGTCACTTATTACTAACCGATTTTGAACAGCTCCACTGACCTTGACCTTGGAGCGAGGTTGACCAAATTTGCATAGAATGTGTGTCTCACTGATATCTAGCATGCATCAAAGAATTTCAATAACTTAGAAAAAATGAAATTTTGTGAAAATTTTCATTTGTTGACTAATATTTGTTGATTCTACGACCTTGAAGTGAAGTCATTCTCTGATCATTTTATGAGGTCTCATGGGAATATACCAGGTCTCATGGGTGTACACCATCTTGCCAAGTTTGGTTGTGATAGTTGAAATAGGTTCCAAGTACTTCCTATCCTATCTCGTAACTCGGAGGTCGTAGGAACACCACAGATGATCGTTTAACCAGCGTACTCCATCTTTCCCTGTCCCCAGCAACCCTGATGGTTTCTCTCAGCGTCAAACCAGTCCATTCTCGAATGTTGCCCTCCCACCTCTTTTTGGTCTCCCTCTTCTTCTACCTCCTTGCACTGTGCCTTGCACAATGGTCTTTGCAAGAGCTGATGATCTGGTGACGTGGCCATACCATCGGAGTTTCAGTTTTGTCACCACTGTGAGCAGGTCATTGTGTTGTCCAATGGCTTGTGTGATGGTCTGTCAGACTTCGTCGTTGGTGATGTGCTTGGTATAGGAAATGCCCAGAAGTTTTCTGTAGCACCTCATCTCCATGCTTTGTATTCTTCATTGTAGATCTGCTGTGAGGGTCCATGTTTCGCAAGCATATATGAAGATGGAGATGACAAGGGAGCGCAGCAGTCTTACCTTGGAATGTAGGCCGATGGTCCTGTCTTTCCAAATTGGCTTCAACCACGCCAGGGCAGCAGTTGTTTGTGCGATCCTGGAGAAGACTTCCTGTCGGGACCCAAAGAACTTAGCCACTTTAAAAGTTTTTGCAGTCAGACGGCGGACCGCGGACAGACAGATTGACATTTTGTTTCGAGGTCATTTTTGGACTAATTTGGACTCATCTTGCGCAGATTTGCAAAAATCTGAAATTTTTTTTGGGGGGAGGGCGAGTACATAGACTGACATTGCATTTATCAGTACAACATGTTAATCTGATGAATAAAACTTGATGCAACAACAACAACAAGCATGAGAGTCAGCAAAAGGCAAGACGGAAAGGTGAGCAACAACAATACAATTTATCATAGAGGAACCACAATTCTTTATTTTATACAGCTTTTGTACAGCCCAAGACTCCGCTCATGTCTGCATTTGATAAACAAAGCAACGTCTACTACAAGTACTGCTACACCACAGCAAGAGAAAACAAAACATGAAATTTGTAAAACTCTATCCAGTATGACAACTACTAACATCAACCATGACACAGTTTCAATCAAACGATGTCACTGATAATTTAGGTAGATAATTCAGAGGGCGAAGCAACTGGAATGTTAACTGTGGCACCAGGGTTATAGTCATGTCCAGCTTATACTGCATGGCAGACCCCATCGTAGGTTTTCTCTCTTTCCAATGCTTCCTCTAGTCTCAGCTGTGCTGTGCACCTTCAAACCTCCCAACCGCAACAAACTCAACACTTTACCGTTTTAATTATTCAATTAATTATTCTATTCATCTAATGAATTCATTAATTATGAAACTAATGTCTTCGTGTGAATCTCCATCCATTAGAATATTATGCAATCTGAGCAATTTTTATTTCGCAAAATGGTACATTTCTATTAGGCAATGATATATTTCTATTAGCCAATACGGAATAATCGACATCTTGTTGTAATTTCAGTTCATACTATATGGTATGAATGAAAATCTATTAAGCGCATAAAAATTTGCACACAAGCATGATCACAGGGTTGGTACATTGTTCTTAAAAGATATTTGTAATTTAATTGTAGATAGAGCCGTCACATTTAGCACTACAAAGTCAATTCAGCTGAAAAATTCAATATTCCTACCATGATGTCACGCTACCGTGTATTTACTGTTACTCTACTTTAAGACAAACCATCACATGTGGGTTAGTGGCATTCAAAGTACAATAATAATAATGATAAACGGTACATCAAAATCTTGTCTTTGCTTAATTATCCAATGACAAGCAAAAAGACATTTCATAATTGTGATTCAGCAATCCTTAACGTAAGAATATTGGCAAGGATCAAATAAACACTATTCAAATAACAGCAACATAATAATCAAACGCTTAGCTGTACCATTCATTATAATAAAAGCTTGTACGAACATGATCTGCGTATATCTACCAATATTGTACACCACAAATACAGTAAGCCTAAGCACAAATAACCAAAATAGTAGTATCGCCCTAGGCTTAGCATGATTTGCATATGAACATTTGTCCATTTCCATTCCAATTTAACGGCTTAATTTGAAGTCTTTTCACAACAATGTGATATTAGACAACAAATAACTTACAACATAATTATTTGTAACAAATATAACACCAAAAACGTAGTTTGTATCATTAAATTAATCCAACTGTAATATAACTACACACAAAAGAAATAAGATTTAGTTGACATTCCATTAGTAAAACAGATCTGTGGGCAAATGCATACGTATAAACGTCGATTCGCAATGCAAGACAACCAACAAAATACAGCAATGGTCTGCTTTCCTAAGAAAGTTCTGGACTAGTCCTATGGGGATGAATAAAGGAGATGGTTATTTAGAACAAGTGAGACATTTAGCCATCTATTATCAGTGTAACTGCCACATAAACCTTTTGATAAGGAAATCCTCATCAAAGTCATGGCTCGTTAAACATTGCACAACTACAACATTACACGTCCGACAGCAGTGTGCAAAATCAGTTGTACTTCTTCTCTTTATTACAGTTGACCTTGTAGTCTGTCATCGTTGGCCTCGTAGTCTATTCTCGTTGACCTTGTAGTCTGTCATCGTTGGCCTCGTAGTCTATTCTCGTTGGCCTCGTAGTCTGTTCTCGTTAACCTTGTAGTCTATTCTCGTTGACCTTGCAGTCGGTAGCAAAGTTGGGGAAAATAAGGCAGCAATCAATACCAACAACAACAACACACACAAAAATCCAGCAAATTAACATATAAAAGCAAAACAGAAACACACACATAAGCAACAGCTAAATCCTGAACCATAAAGCTACATCAAAGTAACAACATAATTTTGGTACACAAACATACCCAATTGGATGAAATAAGCATCCAACTGAACACACAAAATAAAACAAACATTGTTTTCCAGGGTAACATAATACAAACATTCACAAAAAGACTGCATTAATTCACATTACATGCACAGTTCAATACACAAAGCATTTGTCAGTTTTTACATGTATGACAAAGACCCCCAACATTCAAAGGAACTGGTCACTAACTGTTGTTGATGCTGATACAAAGCTGGAACTTTTCCTTTTCCGCCAGCAGGAAATGAAACAGCTTTTCACCAGCATCCCGTACCATAGTTCCTTAGCTAGTTACATATTGTTGACAGACTACCATGCCTGCCTGAACATACACAAACAAAAAGAGGTGCAGGGTAGATAAGCATACAACGGCTGGTTTTACAGTTAAGGGCAACAGCTGGAAAGCATTCAAGACGCCATTGTCTCCATTACCGCCATGCAGGAGAACAACAGGCTTGGACGGCTATCAGCTGGGTCATCCCACTGCGCCACCATTCATAAGATAAGACAACTTTATTATCTTTTACAAGAAATGACATAGGGCAGATATGTTTACACATTTCACCCCAACACTGCTGAACAACCCAAAACGCCACTGCTAACAATCATTACTGTTAACAATCATTACTGCTAACAACCAGCAAAAATATATCTGCCACAATAAGTGAGCAGTGTCACGCAGCAAATAACAAAAATTAATGTACAGGTGCCTCGGACTTGACGATCTATGGAAAGAACAGAGGTGGTGGCAATTAATAACACTTTCCAAACGTCCGCCTATGTCCAACACCCAAGTCTTATGCCAATAATCTTTCTTTAAATTACCATCAAATTTCACGACGTTGAAGACCATGCATTGGTCTGTCATTACGTCATCATTAAATTCATGCCAAGCTCCATCTTCCCTTACCGCCAAAAAAGGAAGACGGAAGTCTTGACATGAATGATGACTGCCGTAAAACACAGTGCCTTAGATTCTACCCGCAAATATAACGGTAAAGTAACGCATCAACATAACATGCACGCACAAATTTTAATAAATAAAAGCAATAAACACAATTTTTTAAATGATATAAATAAAAATATGTTTAACAAATTCGAAAGTGACAAGGTGAAAAAAGGTGGGCAGCGCTCTGTGCAGCGAGAGACATACTGATACAACTACACCAGACATATTATTACCTCGTATCAGCGGAGACATACTGTTATCACAAAACCTAAGTTTATCAATTCAGGACGTATTGTTACCATAAAACGCATGTCTATGAATGAGGGCATACTGTTATCAATATACAAATGTTTATTAATTAAGGACATAACTGTTATCACAACCCTTATTCCTATCCACAAGAACATAGTCTTACAACCAATCAGTTACCCACTACCCATCATCATGCAACAAACTATATATTTCAACAGCTGTCTTACGTAACATTGAGGTGGTTATACTAGGCTTTAGAGCCTAAGCGTTACTTTCAAGCTGACTGCATTTATAACCTTAGTAGCAGCCCGATATAAATCGTACTCGGCCTACATATATATATATATATATATATATATATATTTTAAATAAAAAAATCTAAATTTTACATTTTGTAATATTAATTGTTACGCAGTGCCTTGCCATGTTTTTTTATTTGTTATTGGTATTGTGGTATGAGTTAGCTTGAACACCCCCCTCTAGGGTCCAAGCTTCATGACAAAAAAGCCTACATTCTTGTTAGTATTAACTAACAAATTACAACAAAACTGAAACAGACAACAGTATACGCAGTGTAACCCAAGGAAAAACAATATACACACACAGTAAACTGTATACAAACTAAAAATGACTCATTTGCAACACACAACCTACTTTCTTGTCATTAATAATAAAACACATTTTCAGTAATTACACTACAAACCTAAACATGTTACAAACCAGGGAAAAACAAAACAGAATCAGAAAAGTCGAAAAACAAACGCCACTACATAAAAATATATTCCAAGAACTAAACAACAAAGTTTACACAAAATAACATAAAACCACTAAACCACAAAACGTATCTAGCATCCACTATTGTAAAACGAAGTTTCCTAATAAAGCAATACAGAACATGAACGGAATCTGGGCTCCAGAAGTCAAGCAGCAAGCCATGTGGACTCATAGGTCAGCTAGTTGTGACGGGAAAGAATGGAATAAACTTGTGCTTTGGGAGCTGCTGGGATTTTTACATTTCCCAAAGAATGGCTTTTCCTGAAGAAAGAAGGTCCTAAACATAGGATTTTTCAAAACAGTTTGAGTTACACATATTTTCTGAAACAGGGAACAAGGAGCAAGAAAAAATATGGTGCGACCAGTGCTGCACTCGCCTGGACAAAGGGTTTTTTGAAGAGGTTTCCAAGGCGACGACTTTGTCCCTGAGGCAAAGACATGTCTGTAGCATGGTCCAAGTTAATGCAGCAAGATTCACCTGTCATACTTCGACAGTAAATGCCACCTCATTGGTCACCCTGGTGCGTGGTCCAAACTAAACAAAGGGACTTGGTTCCTCTAAAATATTTTCTTGGAAAACTTGGTGTTGTTATTTCTTCTTAGCCTCACTGAATGCAGCGTTTCAGCCAAACGGGGCTCTTGGTAGTGACACAGAAAAAAAGATCAATTTTTTAATGTTTATGCAAAGTGCCACACAGCTTTCAGTGACATTACATTATATGGTACTATCAGCTTTCAGTGACATTACATTATATGGTATTATCAGCTTTCAGTGACATTACATTATATGGTACAGGCAGCTTCAGTGAAATTACATTGTATGTACAATCAATTTTTAAAGATTTTAACCCCGAGTGTTGCTTGAGGATTGATTTTACTGAATACCTCGACTCTTATGCCTGATTGCACAACTAATCTGTATCCGTTAACCATGAACAATCCAAAGCACACTTGTGTCAACTAGTCTGAGCAGCGTTGGTGATGTGGAAAGTGGACGACAGTGTTTACTATGACAGAGACCGCAGGAAAGGGGCAAGGTCTAGCACTGCGCTGTTGCTGCGGTAATCCTCCAGCAGCGCTCGCCACATGGGGTGGCTCTGTAGCAGGTACTTGTTGCCTGAAACATGACGACATCCATGAAACATGATGACATCCATGAAACATGACGACATCCATGAAACATGACGACATCCATGAAACATGACGACATCCATGAAACATGACCACATCCATGAAACATGACCACATCCATGAAACATGACGACATCCATGAAACATGACCACATCCATGAAACATGACGACATCCATGAAACATGACGACATCCATGAAACATGACCACATCCATGAAACATGACGACATCCATGAAACATGACGACATCCATGAAACATGACGACATCCATGAAACATGACGACATCCATGAAACATGACCACATCCATGAAACATGACGACATCCATGAAACATGACGACATCCATGAAACATGATGACATCCATGAAACATGACCACATCCATGAAACATGATGACATCCATGAAACATGATGACATCCATGAAACATGACGACATCCATGAAACATGACCACATCCATGAAACATGGTGACATCCATGAAACATGACGACATCCATGAAACGTGACGACATCCATGAAACATGGTGACATCCATGAAACATGACCACATCCATGAAACATGACCACATCCATGAAACATGACGACATCCATGAAACATGACCACATCCATGAAACATGACGACATCCATGAAACGTGACGACATCCATGAAACATGACCACATCCATGAAACATGACGACATCCATGAAACGTGACGACATCCATGAAACATGACCACATCCATGAAACATGACGACATCCATGAAACATGACCACATCCATGAAACATGACCACATCCATGAAACATGACCACATCCATGAAACATGACGACATCCATGAAACATGATGACATCCATGAAACATGACCACATCCATGAAACATGATGACATCCATGAAACATGACCACATCCATGAAACATGACCACATCCATGAAACATGATGACATCCATGAAACATGACCACATCCATGAAACATGACCACATCCATGAAACATGATGACATCCATGAAACATGACCACATCCATGAAACATGATGACATCCATGAAACATGACAACATCCATGAAACATGACGACATCCATGAAACATGGTGACATCCATGAAACGTGACCACATCCATGAAACATGACCACATCCATGAAACATGACCACATCCATGAAACATGGTGACATCCATGAAACATGACGACATCCATGAAACGTGACGACATCCATGAAACATGACCACATCCATGAAACATGACCACATCCATGAAACATGACCACATCCATGAAACATGATGACATCCATGAAACATGACCACATCCATGAAACATGACGACATCCATGAAACATGGTGACATCCATGAAACGTGACCACATCCATGAAACATGATGACATCCATGAAACATGACCACATCCATGAAACATGACGACATCCATGAAACATGGTGACATCCATGAAACATGACCACATCCATGAAACATGACCACATCCATGAAACATGACCACATCCATGAAACATGGTGACATCCATGAAACATGACGACATCCATGAAACGTGACGACATCCATGAAACATGGTGACATCCATGAAACATGACCACATCCATGAAACATGACCACATCCATGAAACGTGACGACATCCATGAAACATGACCACATCCATGAAACATGACGACATCCATGAAACGTGACGACATCCATGAAACATGACGACATCCATGAAACATGACGACATCCATGAAACATGACGACATCCATGAAACATGACGACATCCATGAAACATGACCACATCCATGAAACATGACGACATCCATGAAACATGACGACATCCATGAAACATGATGACATCCATGAAACATGACGACATCCATGAAACATGACCACATCCATGAAACATGACCACATCCATGAAACATGACGACATCCATGAAACATGACCACATCCATGAAACATGACCACATCCATGAAACATGACGACATCCATGAAACATGACCACATCCATGAAACATGACCACATCCATGAAACATGACCACATCCATGAAACATGACCACATCCATGAAACGTGACGACATCCATGAAACATGACGACATCCATGAAACATGACCACATCCATGAAACGTGACGACATCCATGAAACATGGTGACATCCATGAAACATGACCACATCCATGAAACGTGACGACATCCATGAAACGTGACCACATCCATGAAACATGACCACATCCATGAAACATGACCACATCCATGAAACATGACATCCATGAAACATGACGACATCCATGAAACATGACCACATCCATGAAACATGACGACATCCATGAAACGTGACCACATCCATGAAACATGACCACATCCATGAAACGTGACGACATCCATGAAACATGACCACATCCATGAAACGTGACGACATCCATGAAACATGACCACATCCATGAAACGTGACGACATCCATGAAACATGACCACATCCATGAAACGTGACGACATCCATGAAACATGACCACATCCATGAAACGTGACGACATCCATGAAACATGACCACATCCATGAAACATGGTGACATCCATGAAACATGACCACATCCATGAAACGTGACGACATCCATGAAACATGGTGACATCCATGAAACATGACGATATCCATGAAACATGCCGACATCCATGAAACATGACGACATTCATGAAACATGGTGACATCCATGAAACATGACGACATTCATGAAACATGACGACATCCATGAAACGTGACGACATTCATGAAACATGGTGACATCCATGAAACATGATGACATCCACAAAACATGACATCCATGAAACATAATGACATCCACAAAACATAATGAAATTTATGAAACATGATGACATCCATGAAACATGACAACATTCACAAAATGTGATGACATCCATGAAACATAATGACATCCACAAAAGATAATGGCATTCATGAAACATAATGATATCCACCGCTTTTGAGTAATACACAATTACAAAGAACACACAAAAAAGAGACAAATGTTATATATTATTATTAATATTTGTTTTACACTTTGACAAATATCTAAAACATGAAACACTCTAAACATTTTTTGCCTTTAATTTTACCAAGCTTGTCACAATTTAACATCTCAGTGAATGCATAGATGTTAACTCAATCCCTATTTCAATCTGCCCATCGCCTACCCATGAATCACTGCTATCTCAGTTTTCAACTGTGACATTTTTTTGGCTCCAATGAAGTCAATTTTCGTATGAAACAAAAGTTTTACAGGGCTTGTAATGGCCTGGAGTTTAAAAAGAGGAAATTGGCCAGGGTCTAGAGGCCGCTTAGGCGCTGGTCAAGAATGTAGGGGGAATAGCCCCCCTTTCCCACCCCCTTCCAATATATATGAATTGTTGCATTTTAATCACGATTTGTAGATAACCAAAAAACATAACAAAGTGAAGGAAAGACTAGCTTGCTTACACACAGCTTGAAGTAGCCTGTCTTTATCGATGCATAGCTTACAGTGCTAGTGGTTATGTGCCAACAAAGTTTAACTACAAATGTAAGTTTAAACACACACTGGCGCCCAGTTGACTCCTTATTCACCAATAAAGTCCAAATTTAGTTAAACAATTTTAATACATTCTGATTCACAACCCAAATCTGGAAACTGTTTTCACTAGCAATGGTTTAGTTGGTATGTTTGAAGAATTTGGAGAGATTGGTTTGTTTGCGACTGCAGTTTCTCTAAACAGGTTTTACAGGTGCTTTACCAACACTGAATGCTGGGTGCAGCACACTGGCTTCACAGATTGTGCATCAGCAACATTGACTGAAGGTTGAATGCTACACACTTGCCTCACAGTTGCATGAGACTGCATAGTTTTATTTAGCCTCCGACAGCAAGTTCTCCATTGCTCCTATCTGATTTCCGACTGGCACACTGTACAAAAGGCTGTTCCATTTCTTGAGATCTCCCTCAAGTGTTATCCTAGTCGTTATCACCCACTTCTTTTTACATCCCTTCTTTATTGAGGATTTGTATAGCGCACATATTTCACCGTACTTGACAAGACTCAAGGTGCTGGCCGATACATGATCTAACTCGAGCCGCCTGAGGCGCCAACTTGCAGCCTTTGGGCGCATCGTAATAACGCTCCAGACAACTGAGCACAATCCTGGGCAGCCCGGGATGGGGAAGAAGGACCTAGGTGCATGCTGGGTGTGTTCTTGTCACCGGCACTCACCCGTCTAGGACATGAGTGTCAGGATTTTTAAAGTCCATTATGATGGAATGTATGTGACACAGACTAGACCTCGGTTTATACTCTCATCCGAAGGAGTAGGAAACGGGAGTAAAGTGTCTTTCCCAAGGACACAACACAATGCCACAGCCAGGGCTCGAACCCAGGACTTTCAGATCCGTAAGCCAAAGCTCTACCATTAGTCCACCGTGCCTCCAAACCCCACCCTGCATTTTTCACGCCTTTATCATCAACTGCCTCACCACGCTGACCAAAGTGTCGCATCCTTTTTACCGGCTACAATTCAGAAACACGCATGCGCAGTTTCGTGTTTCCGTTTGACTTGAGGACATGCACGAAACACTTTTTCATTGGAGGTAAATCACTGTCAACCTTTTTTTTGTTCCGCGGAAAACCATACTGTTCTTGGTGGAAATATTTTTTCCAATAGCGGAAAATCTCTGAACCACGGAAAATTACAAGCCCTGGTTCTAGCTTTCACATTTGTTCTATTGCCCGCTGTTGCAGAGTGTTCTTCATACGTAGAATGACTCAGCAGAGTTTAATTTTGTAAACATTAGCTTCGTGTGATTTTTGCCAACCAAAATGGCAACATCTACTTTTACCAAAAATAGGGTCATTTATACCTCCGATCTAAATCAGGTTTTTTCCACTTGAAACATTTCAAACTTTGCACTCTAGTGTACCAACATGTCAACGATAACTCGTAAAATTGTCATGTTTTCTTGTGGAGTACTTTATTTTTAATAAATAGTACAAATGGGCGAGAAATGAGTAGATCAAAACCGCCCAGTAGGGAGGATACAACAAAATCAATAGAAAAAGTGCTACCTGTGATAATAAGCCCCTTCCTGGCGCGAGTGATAGCGAGGTTGACCTGGTGCAGGTCAGCAGCTTTGCCCAGCTTTTGCTGCAGCCAGTCTTCAGTGGCCTTGACCTCCACCTCACTCTCGGCTACTGACCGACAGGTGGACAACAGCACATAGTCACACTCCACGCCTGTACAGGAGAATGGCAAACTTGTCAAAATGTTGTCACATTCTTATTTCTTTTTTCTTCTTCTTCTTTTGTTTCTTTCTGGTGGTTGCCTTTTCCTAGGAATAAACACTCTTCACACTTCTACAGGTCACTTACTCAAAAAAGCCAAACTTCTCAAAAACCGCCATTGCTAAACTTGCCTGCTCTGCCCAATAGCAGAGAGTGAATCCCTCACAGCAGCAGGTTTTGTGATGGGAAAGGATTAGACAACTGGGGTGTGAAGATTATTGATGAATTAAAGTCATCTCTTCCTTAAAGCTTATAATTCCTTTTGCACCTACCACACAACGGCTCTGCAATCTTCTGTCACAACACCAGGGATTCATTCTAAATCGGGCTGTGCAACTTATAACAAAAAATGATTTATAGAGAGAAAACAGGTTTTGAGAAGCTTGGTAGGACAGACACAAACTGAGGTATTGAGGAACATTAAATGCTCAACAGAAAATGGCTGCGCTGAGCACCAGCCTATGGTGGTCCTACTCCACACCAACACATGAATACAGGGCAACAATGCACGTGGATTTCTTATCAGCAATAAAAAGGTCAAGGCACAAAAAGT
The DNA here is from genome assembly GCA_036898135.1 of Oncomelania hupensis. Taxonomy (NCBI): domain Eukaryota; kingdom Metazoa; phylum Mollusca; class Gastropoda; order Littorinimorpha; family Pomatiopsidae; genus Oncomelania; species Oncomelania hupensis. The sequence goes on from CM072512.1 coordinate 133,818,804, forward strand.
CCCTCAATTAAATATTGTGACTGCAACATTGAGACTGACAAAAAAAAATGCAGGTCCGTTTGTCTACCGCATGAAGCAAAAGGCCTTTGCTGAACAAGGTTAAAAAAGGACATCAATCCTCAGTGCACTGACCTTGACATTGGGGGACGGTGTTGACAGCCACAGACGACAGGTTTGTGGCCTGCAGGTGCTGCAGGAGAAGTTGTTGCTGCGCTGGGTACTGACACAGCACCATCACTCTGCTCTGCTCCACGCTGTGCACGTTCACCAAGCATTCCGCAATGGAGGCCTGCAATGTCACACACACCCTGCATTTACTCCAGATGGTCATCCACTTCAATGACCATTTCCCGTTGACTTAATGTACATTTCTTCATTCTTATTTTTCACCTTCGCCATCTCACACCCTTACACGCTCCACACATTCAGGTGTTAATTGTATAGACCTACCCTTTTAATACCTACCCCAGCACCCTTATTGTATAGACCTCAGCACCCACCCATTTGATGGATTATTTCCACTTTTAAGAATGTGGGTTTTTTTGGCTTGCTTCCACTCCATCCCTGTCATGGATTTTGTTCTATATCTTATTCAAATGTACAGATTTAATTATTCCTTCATTAATTTTTGTTTTAAGTTTTTTTTTTTTTTTATATATATGCAAATGTCACGTCTTGTTTTTGTAAACGTAAACATTTATTTTTATTGTTTGTATATGACTCGTTTGGTATGTGGTTTTTCCACAGCTTTTGTGTGCATATGTGTATTCTTTGTTAAGGCGTGAGCCTGCCCGTTGTGTGTTTGTGTGTGCACATGGTTATTTGTACATTACAAGCGACACGTCAAATTTTCACTTTATTTCTGGACTTGATTTGTAGGTAATAGGCAACAACAGTAACACCACCGCCAACCACACCAACACAGACAAAAAGTCCTACCACAGCTTCAGCTTCAGCCGCATTGGCGATGGACTGGGAGACGCCCAGGTCAGTGGTTGCTACGGCGACGACCTCTTCACGACCCATCACGTGGCAGAAAGCAAAAGGCTTGCCGCGCGATCCGGGCCAGATGTCCAGCTCAGAGGGTCCTAGCTGTGACTTGGTAACCGCAGACAGGGCATTATTGTAGAACCAGGCTGATGGTACAGCACTGAGGCCCTGATGCTGGACAATTCAATACAATACAATACAATACAATACAATACAACCGTACAGTGCCATTTGCAAGGGCTTTGGCCCAGCCTTCTACAACACAGCGACGAAAGAAGATTAGCGTGCAGCGCAAGTGTACGCACCTTTTTTACTAGAGGCACACATTTACTATACAAAACAAACACAAGATGAACGAGAAGAATGAAAAACAAGAAGAAGAAGAAGAAGTAGAAGAAGAAAGAAGAGGAGGAGATACAGGAAAAGAAGAAGAGGAGATGGAAGGAGAAGGAGGGAGAATAAGGAGAAGGAGAAGATGGAGAGAAACGATCACAAAGATATGAAGAAGACCAAAGAAAGAGGAGAACAGGGAGGAGAAGAAAAATGAGAAGAAGAAGTAGAATAAGAAAGATAAAGAGAAGCAGGAGAAGAAGAAAAGAAAAAGAAGAAGAAGAAGAAGAAGAATAAGAAGAAGAAGAAGAAGAAGAAGAAGAAGAAGAAGAAGAAGAAGAAGAAGAAGAAAAGAAGAAGAAGAAAAAGAAAAGAAAAAGAAGAAGATACAAATACAAATACAAGATTATTGCTTTAGGTCCAGCGGACTCTTCCGAGCCAAATCAGGACCAGAGAGACGTTATCTTAAAATATTATAGAATGTTTCAAATCTTAAAAAACAAGCCTGTTACTCTTAAATACTCAAACAAACTTTCACATGACACCTCTTTAAAAGTCTTCTTTAAAACTGATGTATTAAAAATATGTTCTCTTTCTTCAATCAAATCACTAAATTCAGTCCTATCAATAAAATCCAAACTAAACAAAACATGTCGATATGATTTATATGCGATAAAACAAACCAACATCGTGTAAAAATTGAAACAGGTGTTGACCATTACATACTTTAAAAATCTCTTTGAAAGGTTTTGAACCAAAATATGTTTCTCTTTCCTCAATCAGATCAGCACATTCAGACATGAAATGGCGAACAGAAAAGGATTGATCACATGCAAAGCACCATGGTGGTTCTTCTCCTTTTAAAAGGAAACTGTGGGTGACATAAGTGTGCCCAATATGAAGGCGAGACAAAACTGTTTCTTCTTTGCGAGTGGATGCAAAGTTCGGCAAAGAATCTGACAAATCCGGGAGAATTTGAAATAATTTGTTGTTGATATGGTTAGACCAGTCAGTCTGCCACAGCCGTTTACAATAAGATCCAGTCATACAGCGCAGATCAGAGTAAGGAATAAATTGGAAAATCTCTGAAGGGATGCAGAGCATCTTTAGCCACTTTGTCTACTGCAATGTTGCCTCGGATGCCCATGTGACCAGGTACCCACATAAAAACTATCTTTTTACCCTCAGAAACAAGTTGTGTATGGAGGTCATGGATCGAAGAAGAAGAGGAAAAAAGAAGAAGAAGAAGAAGAAGAAGAAGAAGAAGAAGAAGAAGAAGAAGAAGAAGAAGAAGAAGAAGAAAGATAAAGAGAAGAAGAAGAAGAAAGATAAAGAAGAAGAAGAAGAAGAAGAAGAAGAAGAAGAAGAAGAAGAAGAAGAAGAAGAAGAAGAAGAAGAAGAAGAAGAAAGGTAAAGAGAAGAAGAAGAAGAAGAAGAAGAAGAAGAAGAAGAAGAAGAAGAAGAAGAAGAAGAAGAAGAAGAAGAAGAGAAGAAGAAGAAGAAAGATAAAGAGAAAAAGAAGAAGAAGAAGAAGAAAGATAAAGAGAAGAAGAAGAAGAAGAAAGATAAAGAGAAGAAGAAGAAGAAGAAGAAAGATAAAGAGAAAAAGAAGAAGAAGAAGAAGAAAGATAAAGAGAAGAAGAAGAAGAAAGATAAAGAGAAAAAGAAGAAGAAGAAGAAGAAAGATAAAGAGAAGAAGAAGAAGAAGAAGAAGAAGAAGAAGAAAGATAAAGAGAAGAAGAAGAAGAAGAAGAAGAAGAAGAAGAAGAAAGATAAAGAGAAGAAGAAGAAGAAGAAGAAGAAGAAGAAGAGGAAAGGTACAGACAGTTGTTCTATAACTCACCATGCGGTACTGCTGGGTAAGAGTAAGAGCATCGTCAGAGTAGCGTTCTAACAGTGACCTGCCAAGGCCCAGGGCCCTGGCCGCTGAGCTGCCGACCTCTGGCTGCATCTGGCAAGCATCGCCTAGCAAAACCAGCTGCTGTGCCTCGCTGTGCAGGATAACGGGTAGAAGAGCTTCAGGCTCCATGCACGACTCACAGCTGTCCAAGATGATCTGCAGCAAAACAACCAACCGTACTGAGTGTGGAGTGGATTTTGTTTACTATTTGTGTTTTACACACACCTGTTGTCTCCCTTGTTGCACTGGCCAGCAGTCACTTGTAAACATAACCCTGTTGTCTCCCTTGTTCCACTGGCCAGCAGTCACTTTGTAAACATAACCCTGTTGTCTCCCTTGTTCCACTGGCCAGCAGTCACTAAACATAACCCTGTTGTCTCCCTTGTTCCACTGGCCAGTAGTCACTTTCTAAACATAACCCTGTTGTCTCCCTTGTTCTACTGGCCAGCAGTCACTTTGTAAACATAACCCTGTTGTCTCCCTTGTTCCACTGGCCAGCAGTCACTTTGTAAACATAACCCTGTTGTCTCCCTTGTTCCACAGGCCAGCAGTCACTTTGTAAACATAACCCTGTTGTCTCCCTTGTTCCACAGGCCAGCAGTCACTTTGTAAACATAACCCTGTTGTCTCCCTCGTTACACTGGCCAGCAGTCACTTTGTAAACATAACCCTGTTGTCTCCCTTGTTCCACTGGCCAGCAGTCACTTTGTAAACATAACCCTGTTGTCTCCCTTGTTCCACTGGCCAGCAGTCACTAAACATAACCCTGTTGTCTCCCTTGTTCCACTGGCCAGTAGTCACTTTCTAAACATAACCCTGTTGTCTCCCTTGTTCTACTGGCCAGCAGTCACTTTGTAAACATAACCCTGTTGTCTCCCTTGTTCCACTGGCCAGCAGTCACTTTGTAAACATAACCCTGTTGTCTCCCTTGTTCCACAGGCCAGCAGTCACTTTGTAAACATAACCCTGTTGTCTCCCTTGTTCCACAGGCCAACAGTCACTTTGTAAACATAACCCTGTTGTCTCCCTTGTTACACTGGCCAGCAGTCACTTTGTAAACATAACCCTGTTGTCTCCCTTGTTCCACTGGCCAGCAGTCACTTTGTAAACATAACCCTGTTGTCTCCCTTGTTCCACTGGCCAGCAGTCACTTTGTAAACATAACCCTGTTGTCTCCCTTGTTCCATTGGCCAGCAGTCACTTTGTAAACATAACCCTGTTGTCTCCCTTGTTCCACTGGCCAGCAGTCACTTTCTTAACATAACCCTGTTGTCTCCCTTGTTCTACTGGCCAGCACTCACTTTCTAAACATAACCCTGTTCAACACTACCAACACTGCAACCCTACATTTTACAACTATGTCTGGCAATCAATTCTCTGTCAAATAAAATTAGGTTCCTTCCCATTTCTGTTGCCAGCCAGCCAAACTGTTGACACTTGTTTCCCATGAAGATGGGGTTTTTAGTGGTTTTTTTAGGACTTTATTCAGGAGTCTTCTCATGCTTTACAAAATCAGGCACTTGATTTTCAGCAAGCCCAGCTCGTACGCTGATGAGCTGAGAACACAGGCAAATGGCCATCTGTATCTATGACATATTCACCACCTGTATCTATGACATATTCACCATCTGTATCTATGACATATTCGCCATCTGTATCTATGACATATTCACCATCTGTATTTATGACATATTCTCCATCTGTATCTATGACATATTCTCCATCAGTATCTATGACATATTCACCATCTGTATCTATGACATATTCTCCATCTGTATCTATGACATATTCACCATCTGTACATATGACACATTCACCATCTGTATCTATGACATATTTACCATCTGTATCTATGACATATTCACCATCTGTATCTATGACATATTCACCATCTGTATCTTGACATATTCACCATCTGTATCTATGACATATTTCCCCATCTGTATCTATGATACATTCACCATCTGTATCTATGACACATTCACCATCTGTATCTATGACATATTCACCATCTGTATCTATGACATATTTCCCATCTGTATCTATGACATATTCTCCATCTGTATCTATGACATATTCACCATCTGTATCTATGACATATTCACCATCTGTATCTATGACATATTCACCATCTGTATCTATGACATATTCACCATCTGTATCTATGACATATTCACCATCTGTATCTATGACATATTCACCATCTGTATCTATGACACATTCACCATCTGTATCTATGACATATTCACCATCTGTATCTATGACATATTCCCCATCTGTATCTATGACATATTCACCATCTGTATCTATGACATATTCACCATCTGTATCTATGACATATTCCCCATCTGTATCTATGACATATTCACCATCTGTATCTATGACATATTCACCATCTGTATCTATGACATATTCACCATCTGTATCTATGACACATTCACCAATCCAAACCATGGGCAGCAGAGAAGGGGAGATAGTCTTCCTATCATTTCCCCAGAGGACAAAATCTAATAAAGATTAGACCAAAGTTGCTATCACTAAACTCTTTCCCCAGAGGACAGAATGTAATGAGGATTAGACCCAAGTTGCTATCACTAAACTCTTTCCCCAGAGGACAGAATGTAATGAGAATTAGACCCAAGTTGCTATCACTAAACTCTTTCCCCAGAGGACAGAATGTAATGAGGATTAGACCCAAGTTGCTATCACTAAACTCTTTCCCCAGAGGACAGAATGTAATCAGGATTAGACCCAAGTTGCTATCACTAAACTCTTTCCCCAGAGGACAGAATGTAATCAGGATTAGACCCAAGTTGCTATCACTAAACTCTTTCCCCAGAGGACAGAATGTAATGAGCATTAGACCCAAGTTGCTATCACTAAACTCTTTCCCCAGAGGACAGAATGTAATGAGGATTAGACCCAAGTTGCTATCACTAAACTCTTTCCCCAGAGGACAGAATGTAATGAGGATTAGACCCAAGTTGCTATCACTAAACTCTTTCCCCAGAGGACAGAATGTAATGAGGATTAGACCCAAGTTGCTATCACTAAACTCTTTCCCCAGAGGACAGAATGTAATGAGGATTAGACCCAAGTTGCTATCACTAAACTCTTTCCCCAGAGGACAGAATGTAATGAGGATTAGACCCAAGTTGCTATCACTAAACTCTTTCCCCAGAGGACAGAATGTAATGAGCATTAGACCCAAGTTGCTATCACTAAATTCCAGTGCCATGTCTTTAGCTCCACACACCAACTACTTCTGTTCTACAAATACTGTTGTCTGCCCTGTACAGTGGATGTTTGTCTGCCCTGTACAGTGGATATTTGTCTGCCCTGTACAGTGGATGTTTGTCTGCCATGTACAGTGGATGTTTGTCTGCCCTGTACAGTGGATGTTTGCCCTATACAGTGGATGTTTGTCTGTCCTGTACAGTGGATGTTTGTCTGTCCTATACAGTGGATGTTTGTCTGTCCTATACAGTGGATGTTTGTCTGCCCTGTACAGTGGATGTTTGCCCTATACAGTGGATGTTTGCCCTATACAGTGGATGTTTGTCTGTCCTATACAGTGGATGTTTGTCTGCCCTGTACAGTGGATGTTTGTCCTGTACAGTGGATGTTTGTCTGTCCTGTACAGTGGATGTTTGTCTGTCCTGTACAGTGGATGTTTGTCTGTCCTGTACAGTGGATGTTTGTCCTGTACAGTGGATGTTTGTCTGTCCTGTACAGTGGATGTTTGTCTGTCCTGTACAGTGGATGTTTGTCTGTCCTGTACAGTGGATGTTTGTCTGCCCTGTACAGTGGATGTTTGTCCTGTACAGTGGATGTTTGTCTGTCCTGTACAGTGGATGTTTGTCTGTCCTGTACAGTGGATGTTTGTCTGTCCTGTACAGTGGATGTTTGTCTGTCCTGTACAGTGGATGTTTGTCTGTCCTGTACAGTGGATGTTTGTCCTGTACAGTGGATGTTTGTCTGTCCTGTACAGTGGATGTTTGTCTGTCCTGTACAGTGGATGTTTGTCTGCCCTGTACAGTGGATATTTGGGATCTATCGGCTGACATTTAAACACCAGTTATTGGCCTTTCTCACTTTATTCTATTTCCCAATGTTTCGTCTTCATGAACTCATTCACTCTATTTCCCAATGTCTTGTCTTCATGAACTCACTCTTATTTCCCAATGTCTGGTCTTCACAAACTCACTCTATTTCCCAATGTCTTGTCTTCACAAACTCACTATTCCCCAATGTCTCATCTTTACAAACTCACTCACTCACTCTATTTCCCAATGTCTTGTCTTCACAAACTCACTATTTCCCAATGTCTGGTCTTCACAAACTCACTCTATTTCCCAATGTCTTGTCTTCACAAACTCACTATTCCCCAATGTCTCATCTTCACAAACTCACTCACTCACTCTATTTCCCAATGTCTGGTCTTTACACACTCACTCACTCACTCACTCTATTTCCCAATGTCTGGTCTTTACACACTCACTCACTCTATTTCCCAATGTCTGGTCTTTACACACTCACTCACTCACTCTATTTCCCAATGTCTTGTCTTCACAAACTCACTCACTCACTCACTCTATTTCCCAATGCCTCCTCGATGAGCTCACTCTGAGGGCACCGCACTGCTTGTAGGGGGCCACTATTGTGCTTTCTTTGTTGTGTTGGCAGGACATTTTGTTTAGTTTTGTCTGCAAAACTGCGTATATTTCACCAAGAAAGAAAGGTCAGTTGACCACCACGTGGCTCAGTGGGACAGCATTGGCCTGCCACACCCAGGACCCAGCTTCCAACCACATGGTGGGCAACATAACAGTGGCCATTTCTCACTGTCCACTTTAACACTATGATTGCTCTGGTGGTTCAGTGTGGATTTAGGTCTCTACGTCTTGTTCCTTGGTATGGCTATCCCCATCTGCCGTATCCCCAATGGTGGAGGTAGGCGTTAAACCTCAATGTTTTCATGCAATTAAGAATCACTCTATCAGCACTGGCTCACTGATCCGATGCCACGTTTTTAATTGTTAAAAATAATCTACTAGCGACGATTTGTGTAACAAGTTTTGGTCATACCCTCCTGTCATACCCATGTAACTTCAACACTACTGTGATCTCACCTCAAGCCAATCAATCAAAGCAAAATACAATCCAAACAATTAAACAGACGAGACTCAAAACCATAAAACAATGAAAAACACAAACCATTACTATGTGTACACAGTATTGGCCTGCACACACACAAACCATTACTATGTGTACACAGTATTGGCCTGCAATAAGGAAGTGCAGTAGTGACTGACCTGCTTCACATGGGTGCCCGAGGCCATTCTTGGGCCAGCAGCCGCAGAGCATGTGGCCAGGATGATCTCCGCCTGACGTAACTCCAACAGCTGGGCCTGGCTCACCATTCTGTGGTACTCTTCAACCTGCAATGTCGCAACACACTCCCTGTACCTGGTCAATGATCTACTATCTTGTCCTATCCTGTAACTTGGGGCACCACAGATGATCGTTTAACCAGCGTACTCCATCTTTCTCTGTCCTCAGCAACCCTCATGGCTTCGCTCAGTGTCAAGCCAGTCCATTTTCGAATGTTATCCTCCCCCCTCTTTTTCTGTCTCCCTCTTCTTCTGCCTCATTCATCTAGTCAATGATATACACACTCACCCCACTTCCAGGCCTTCTTCACTATTCTTTTATCCTTGTTATACATAGCGCTTCAAGCTTTTCTCCCTTTGAACATGTGGGCCAACAGCACAGAGAGGGCTGTGTGTTCCATGCTTTCCCTTCTCAAAGGGATTCGCTTGTACAGCTACTCAGTCTGTGTGTAAAGGACTAACATTCTCACATTAGTAGGCCACACTGCACTGGGCTCTTAGAACTGCAAACTAGGGGGATGGGTTGGGCTTCGGGGACCATTTTCAAGGCCAACTGTCCTTATAGCCACTATTGGTTGAGAGAGTGGCGACGTACCATTAGCAAGGCATCCTCCACTAAAGTCAGTAACTGGGACAGCGGTTGTCGCCAACAAGACTACATTTTCAAGAACAGCTCAGCAAATGAAATCATCACGAATCAAAGCAGTAAATATATATGATAGACAGATATTCAGTGCTTATAGGGTCCAGTGGACTGCCAAGAGCCTAATCAGGACCACAGCATATATAATGGCCTTGTTGCCTAGCACCAAGCATGATAGAGGGATAAAAACAACAAAGAAAGTTCATAACACTACAACAACCACAAAGAAAGTTTATAACATTACAACAACAACAAAGAAAGTTTATAACATTACAACAACAACAAAGAAAGTTTATAACACTACAACAACAACAAAGAAAGTTCATAACACTACAACAACAACAAAGAAAGTTTATAACATTACAACAACAACAAAGAAAGTTTATAACATTACAACAACAACAAAGAAAGTTCATAACACTACAACAACAACAAAGAAAGTTCATAACACTACAACAACAACACTTCAACATTTTCTCGATTTACAAATGACCTGTAGAAGCCACAAAATACCTTCAAATCATTTCAAATGGCAAAAATATAAATCTAACAGTGTTAGGAAAGTCCACTACAAAGATATTTTGAGCTAACAGTGTTAGGAAAGTCCACTACAGATATTTTGAGCTAACAGTGTTAGGAAAGTCCACTACAGATATTTTGAGCTAACAGTGTTAGGAAAGTCCACTACAGATATTTTGAGCTAACAGTGTTAGGAAAGTCCACTACAGATATTTTGAGCTAACAGTGTTAGGAAAGTCCACTACAAAGATATTTTGAGCTAACAGTGTTAGGAAAGTCCACTACAGATATTTTGAGCTAACAATGTTAGGAAAGTCCACTACAGATATTTTGAGCTAACAGTGTTAGGAAAGTCCACTACAAAGATATTTTGAGCTAACAGTGTTAGGAAAGTCCACTACAGATATTTTGAGCTAACAGTGTTAGGAAAGTCCACTACAGAGATATTTTGAGCTAACAGTGTTAGGAAAGTCCACTACAAAGATATTTTGAGCTAACAGTGTTACGAAAGTCCACTATTATTATTATTATTATTATTATTATTATTATTATTATTATTAAGGATTTGTATAGCGCACTTATCTCGCCATACTTGACCAGACTCTAGGCGCTGGCCAATACAGGATCTAACTCAAACCGCCCGAGACGCTCACCCGCAGCCTTTGGGTGCATGGTCTGACGCCTGGACAACTGAGCACTAGCCTGGCCAGCCAGGGATGGGGGAGAAGGACCAAGTGCATGCTGGGTGTGTTCTTGTTACCGGCACTCACCCGTCTAGGACATGAGCGTCAGGATCTTTAAAGTCCATTATGATGGAATGTATGAGACACAGACTAGACCTCGGTTTATACACTCATCTGAAGGCGTAGGAAACGGGAGTAAAGTGTCTTTCCCAGGGACACAACACAATGCCCTGGAATGGGCTCGAACCCGGGACCTTCAGACCCGCAAGCCAAAGCACTAACATTAGACCACCGTGCCTCTTATAACTATAAAGATATTTTGAGCAAACAGTGTTAGGAAAGTCCACTACAAAACATTGCTTGTTCTTTGATGCTTCCTACCTGGTCATCAGTGATGTCCTGGGGATAGAGGCCGAACAGAGAGTCCAGTTCCATGATCTTCTGTGAGAAGCGGTTGCTGCGGCCCCTGACCAGATGGTGCAGTGTCACAGACTGTAGCAGCTGCTGTTCTGGGGATGTAGAGCTGTCGGCCACCTTCATCCTGCTGGGAGGGAAGGTGCTACGTGGCACGGGGTAGTCCATGTTCTCTCGTTCCTGGTCGTAGACGCGCACCACTCGAGCAGACGTCAACTGGCTGAGGTTCCTCAGGCACACTGTTTGCAGCACAAAGAGAAGAAAGATTGACACCAATAGCAATTGATTTACTGTTCTCATCAAGAGGCTCAATACACCCCAGTCTCATCTCTTTACGCTGGAAACACCTTTACCCCTTGTGTTCTGCACACACTTTTCGTCTCCCTCATCATAATACACAAGGATATTTCTTTGTCATGCCCTCATCATGATACACAAGGATATTTCTTTGTCATGCCCACCCGAAATAGAAAACACAAAGCACAAAGTACAATAAAACTTACAATATTAACAGTATCACACCAACTTTATCACAAACATTGATCCACCGCCCTGACACACATATCCTTTTTCGCCATCCACAGACACACGCTGTAGCCCTCTCTCTGCATCTACACAAGCCACAAACCAAGACGCCGTGTGCACAGTTTTACCACACCATTTATACTGACAGGCAACATACTAAGCACATCGTCAACCCTTTGCCACTCGCAAGGCCTGTTCAGTCCCGTGAACTTGCCAACTTCGTAACTGTTAAGCAACTGTGAACCACAATACATGGTTTTAAAATTTATACCAGAAGTACTTCCATTTACCGTCTACATGTTCGACAAATCAACACAATTTTAACGTTTAGTCTTTTGTTGGTGATAGTTTTTGGTCCAGTTTTTAGTATCACATACGTGGTAGAGGAGGAAGATATGGTGTTGGATTATGGGTGAAAGCGACAATGCCAGTGACTTTGAGGGCTTTACACTGGAAGAAATAGCAAAAGGAGAGGTGTCTGATGCTGACTTCAATTTAGTAGTAACCCCAAATCGCCTTGATTGTGACAATTTTGATGATCAGCAGAACACACCAGCTCAATGCCTATGTGAGCAGCACTCTTAGGTTCTCCCACATTTTGCTGGCTGCGGGCTATTTAAAGCTTGCCTACACCCTCCCTTTCAGTGAAAGGAAAGGAAAGGAAAGAAGAGCACCGGTGACGCTATTTATAGCTAGCCTGGCTGAACTAGCTTCAAAACCTAAAAGCTTTGGTTGAGTCAGTGTGAGAACTCTGAGAACTGACCTGTCGGTCAATTCTGTGAATTCAGTAAAGAATGATTCAGATCAGGAGTTGCCAACTGTTGCTGGTCCCAGCGAAAGAAAGAAGAAAAGACAAATGAAGAAGACAGGTAGGCTATTGATAGTCAAAAGAAACAGGAAGTAGAAACAAACTGTGCAGTGTTAGCAACTTTGGTGTCTTCTTTACCCATTCGGATGTTGACCTAGTTTCTTCAGTTACATTTTTATTACACTGTTTCTTCCTCATTTTTATTCTTCCATTTCTTGGTAATTTTATTTCCTTTCAGATCAGCATACCTATTGCTTTTAACCCTTAGCCTGCTGACATGTTTTTCCTGCTCTGTGCTAAAGAAAATTTTGACTTAAGATTAAAAACACACATGCCTTATTATATATGCCATTGTTGCTAAACTATTACACCTATATATATAAAAGTATATAACAAATGAAAGGAAATTAAATAAAGATTCCAAAGAACAGACACACAAAAGTGTAAGATTGTTGGTTTGTACAATTATGGGATGGAAAGTTAGGGGCATGAGCAAACAAATTCACTCTCACTCAACTGCACACCCATTCTTGAAGTCATACGCAAAGAATTGCAAAATAGAAATAAGATTTATTACCAAAAATTATGAGAACCAAAATGGACTGTAATCAAAGCCTGATAAATACAAAAATAGTCTGTGTAAAAGGCAAATAATATTAATATAGATCTAGTGAAAATAAAGTTTTTTTTCACCTACCGTCGTCTGCTAAAGATTGTAGACGGCGATCTTCTTCTTCGTCCGGATCGTAATCCCTCCCTCCAGCCTCCGTCAAATAAACATCATCACCCGCATCAAAATCTTCATCCCCACTATTATCATCAAAGTTTTCTTCCTGAAACATTTGCGCCACCTCTTCTGCAGTGTAGATCTATGTTCTGCGTGCCATGATGGCGACGAACGAGGCGGACAATTTCGCCAGCAGCAAGTGCTTTGACGGTGGCTTTTTGTTTGAAAATTACCTCTAAAGCAAAAGATTTTTCTTTCTAAAACATTACAGTTGAAGGGAAACAACTTTTGTTTCATAATCATGACCAAGGATTTATTTTATAAACGCTTTTACCTCCCTTCCGTACAACGTACGGATACATCGCATTACGATGGCGCTAGACACCCCGTGCTACGTACGTTGACAGTGCAGCCTAAAGGTTAAATAACAGCTTGTTTTGTCAACTCTGAACAATAGCCCTGAAAAAAAAAGGAGTTCTGATCCGAACATACGTGAAAACATGAAACTGTTGTCTTTGGATTGTTTTATTTTGTATTTTCTGTACCAACCTTACACCTTTTAAATACACAGTGTAAAAATCCAACATCCGGTGGTATTTTTCATCATATTACCCATTTCTACACGTTGCTACGCTATAGTATAGTGTCAGTGCACAACGCTTTCATGCTGACATACACATACCTCTACTTTTGAATGTCGCAGTGTGTAGACTCAACATAGTATACCAAACTAAGTTGGAAAAAACCTCTTATATTTTCATTTTAGAGTACACTTGTAACGTTCATCTGGCACTGACCACTGCTGTTTCTAACATGGAAGGGGATGCTAAAAGTGTTACTAGTGGACAAAGTGGTGAAGAAGAAAGTGATGAAGATGATGCATAATTTCAGCGCTGTAGATACATGCTACAATTAGTGGGAGGTAACGCAGTTTTCCACAACAATCAGGGAAAGGTCTATTATTGAATTGTTGCCTCCCTTACACCTTACACTATTTTCAGCTTTGTCTGTGCGAATCAGATATGCAAATTTGAGGGGGGAAAGGGGTAGAAGAGGGTATATTTTTTTCCAAATAAATGGATAAATAGCCAAGATAATTCTATAAAACATGGCTATTGGTTAGTCCATTCTAATTTCTTTATGGACCTACACTTTCAAGTCTCTACTACAGTTCTTGTATAGAACAATAAAAGGGGATGCAACCTGTGCCAATATATACTGCTCAAAACAATTGAAGAGCCAGAGGAATAAATTAAATGTATAACTTACCGGAACAAAAAAACTTGCAAAAAATCATTTAGATGGAAACATTTATTATTGAACAACATTACATTACTAAAATGAAAAAGAAAAAATCATTTCATTTACATCTTTTTTGGGCTTAAAACAAATAACCCCAGTTTTCACAATTCTATACATTTCGATAATGAAGAAAACAATCAATATTGCGTGTGTCCACCGTGTGCTTGAATGCAATCCAGGCATCTTTGTCTCATGGACTCCCCAAGCCTTCTCAGGGTCATTTGAGGGCTGTTGTGCCACTCTTGTTCGAGCATCCCGAAGAGGTGATCCAGGTTCAAGGCTGGGGGATGGTTTGCCCGAACTCGGCGGCCCAGCTCGTCCCAGAGGTGCTCTAATGGGTTGATGTCAGGTGAGCATGCTGGCCACTGCAGGCGGTTGACCCTCTGCTGCTGGAGGAACTCGTTAACCACCCTGGCTCGGTGCGGCCGCGCATTGTCATCCTGGAAGATGGCGCCGGCGCCCATGGCTTGCAAAGCGGGGATGACGATGGGCTCCAGGATGGTGTCCCTGTAGTCGACGCCAGTCAGGTTGCCCTCAACTCTGTGAAGAGGTGTTCTGTGGGCCCTTCCCATTCCACCCCACACCATGATGGACCTTCCACCGTATCTGTCGCGCTCCATAACAGTCGCGTCGTGGTAGCGCTCGCCTTCTCGCCTCCAAACCCGATTTCTGCCGTCATGGAAGGACCTAGTAAAGCGCGATTCGTCAGAAAAGAGGACCGCCGCCCACTGCTGTCTGGTTTACCCCACGTGAGCCCTGGCCCATGCCAGGCGCGCTGCGCGGTGGGCAGGCGTCAGGATTGGTCGTCCTGCTGGACGCCTGGCGCGGAGGTTCGCTTCTCTCAGGCGGTTCCGAACTGTCTGGTCTGAAACAGTAATGTTAGCGGCTACACGCAGCTGGCCCCGGAGGTTGTTGGCAGTGGCTCTTCTTTCTCGTAGGGCGAACACAGCCAGATATCTGTCCTGCTGTCTGGTGGTGCATCGAGGACGTCCAGGCCTTTCTCGTTCGGCGGTCGTTCCCGTGTCGTTGAAACGATTTCTCAGCCTTTGTATGACTGCATGGTGTACTCCTAGTCGGCGGCCAGTCTCTCGCACCCCAACACTTTCTTCAAGCCAGGCAAGAGCCCGACCCCGGTCTGCTTCACTCAGACGTCGTCTTGGGGGCATGGTTAACCAAGTTGGAAAAATTGTAACATTTATACCCATTACACTGACGACAATCACTGATTTGTGTTCTCTACTGGCATGGCTTTACTGTGCAAAGCAGGGTTTTTGTCCATTATTTCTGCTAATTCATATGGAAACGCTTAAACTGGTAGCATTTTTCACGTGCCTGAAGTGCTAATTTACCTGATAAAAGAAGGTTGCTGACAACAAATTCAACTCTTTTTTTTTTTCACTTTCACGTTGACTCTTCAATGCTCCATTATCCTTACCAATAAGATCCAGCTCGACACTGGCTACTGAATTGATTGTAACACGCAAGCTGTGCTGGAAGGCTTACAGCCAACATAAACTGAAGTAAACGTGCAACAATGACTCATGTCAGGCTGTGGGCAATTTGAGGAGAAGGAACAAGAAAGGAATTGACCTGTGAGCGTGAACAAGAAAGGAATTGACATGTGAGCGTGAACAAGAAAGGAATTGACATGTGAGCGTGAACAAGAAAGGAATTGACATGTGAGCGTGAACAAGCAAGAAACTGGCCTATGAGCGTGAACAAGCAAGGAACTGACCTATGAGCGTGAACAAGCAAGGAACTGACCTATGAGCGTGAACAAGCAAGGAACTGACCTATGAGCGTGAACAAGCAAGGAACTGACCTATGAGCGTGAACAAGCAAGGAACTGACCTATGAGCGTGAACAAGCAAGGAACTGACCTGTGAGCGTGAACAAGCAAGGAACTGACCTGTGAGCGTGAACAAGAAAGGAACTGACCTGTGAGCGTGAACAAGAAAGGAACTGACCTGTGAGCGTGAACAAGCAAGGAACTGACCTGTGAGCGTGAACATGAAAGGAACTGACCTGTGAGCGTGAACATGAAAGGAACTGACCTGTGAGCGTGAACATGAAAGGAACTGACCTGTGAGCGTGAACATGAAAGGAACTGACCTATGAGCGTGAACATGAAAGGAACTGACCTGTGAGCGTGAACAAGAAAGGAACTGACCTATGAGCGTGAACATGAAAGGAACTGACCTATGAGCGTGAACATGAAAGGAACTGACCTATGAGCGTGAACATGAAAGGAACTGACCTATGAGCGTGAACATGAAAGGAACTGACCTATGAGCGTGAACAAGCAAGGAACTGACCTGTGAGCGTGAACATGAAAGGAACTGACCTATGAGCGTGAACAAGAAAGGAACTGACCTATGAGCGTGAACATGAAAGGAACTGACCTGTGAGCGTGAACATGAAAGGAACTGACATGTGAGCGTGAACATGAAAGGAACTGACATGTGAGCGTGAACATGAAAGGAACTGACATGTGAGCGTGAACATGAAAGGAATTGACCTGTGAGCGTGAACATGAAAGGAACTGACCTGTGAGCGTGAACATGAAAGGAACTGACATGTGAGCGTGAACATGAAAGGAACTGACATGTGAGCGTGAACAAGGGATTGACATGTGAGCGTGAACATGAAAGGAACTGACATGTGAGCGTGAACAAGGGATTGACATGTGAGCGTGAACAAGGGATTGACATGTGAGCGTGAACAAGCAAGGAACTGACCTATGAGCGTGAACAAGCAAGGAACTGACCTATGAGCGTGAACAAGCAAGGAACTGACCTGTGAGCGTGTCCAGCGCAGAGTCAGTAGAGGCACAGATCAGCACCTGGGTGCGGGCAGTGTCGGAACGAGACGACTGTGGCGTCATGCGGTTACGCTCTACGAACAGACAGGCCAAGTGGGCAGCCGTCACAGTCTTTCCACTGCCTGGGGGGCCCTTGATGACCGTGAAAGGCTGCTTCAGAGCTGTCTCTAACGCTTCTTTCTGGGCGCTGTTGAGGTGACTGCCAATCTTAACACTTAGGAACTCCACATCCGACTGGTCAACTGTGCAACAAATTAGATTCAATGCATTAAAAAGATGAGAGAACGAGGTAGCAGAAAGTGGAAATACATGAACTTTAGCACACTCACACGAACCTACACTTCAGATACCAACTTGATTGACTGCTACTTCATTTATCGTGTTATAATTATTCTATATGTAGCGGAAAGGGAGGCGACTGGTTGACGCTTGGGAGATAAATTGTCTACCTTGATTTTCTTGGTTAGACTAGCCTTGGGTGGCTCCTGCTTTGCAGAATCCTTTGGGTATGCCATTGGGTTATGCACAGGGTTCCCACAAATTTGGGAAAACAAAATTCCATACTTTTTCCAGACTTTTTCCATGGCTTCCTAAACATTTTCAAGACCATCTTACACACACAAGAAACTAACAATTCTACATAGAATACTTATCACATAAAAACACCGGCATAAAAAAAAGGAATTGTGAGACGTGTACTTACAAAATACAAGACAGCCTATGATCTGTGATACTGACAGTCCATATGATTTTAATAAACAAATATGCCCTACATTTTTTTCATGTGTCATGTGTTTAAGTTCAACTTTCCTGAGAATGAACACACAATTCACAATTACTGTTTTATTTCTTTGAGCTTCTGGTCAATTTGGCACTCTAGAGTAATGGCTTCTAACTCTTTTTTTGTCGCTGACCTGCGCAAAGCAATGGCCTTGGACAGAAATGATAGGCTCTCACTCTGCTCTGCCCTATCTGCAGATTTAAGCAGGTCTTTTGCACACAGTTCCAATCGTTTCTTCTTTGACTTCAGCTCTTCAATTTCATCTAACACGAACTTTCTTTTTTTTCTTAGACTCTTCTTCAAGGTAAACCTCATATCTGGATCTTGCACTAGCTGCATTGAAGAGGAGTGCTTTTGTAATTGGCACCTGACTGGCTCCACCTGCCTTAGCCAAATGGTCTGCTATAATTCTCTGTGCTGTTAGGGTTTTCTGTGACATGTTGTCAGTCATTACTTCTTTAATAACAGAGAATCCCCTCTCCATACTGGCCTGGCCATGAGAAAAAAGCAGCACTTCTCTCACAACACTCCAAAGGTCACTCAACTCCTTTCGCTTGGCCAGTGCAGAGAAGAAGAGTCTGTCTAATCTGTCTTTATCCCTGTCAAAAGACTGAAAGTTATCAGCACAAGCACACTCTGATAAGAAGTCTTTGTACTGCAAATTGATTCTGTCCACAACTTTTTTCTTCTGTTTTGCATCGGCCGGATGAGAAAGAAAACAGTAGGTTTATTGTGTCTTTAACCCGCAAGAGTAAGCAAGGGAAATAACCGCGCTAAAAGAAAATTACTTTGCTACTTTCGGTTTCAATCGCAACATCGCCGGGATAACATCTCAAATAAACGGTATTTTCATTTTTCTTTCTTTTGAAGAAAAATGCTTGTCAAACTGAATGATTGCCTTGTGGTTGTTTTTCCATGACTTTTCCATACCTATCTAGACAAATAAATTTTTTCCATGGCTTTTCCAGCCCTGGAAATCACTTTCTCTATTTTCCATAGCTTTTCCAGACTTCCATGACTCTGTACGAACCCTGTATGCAGGACAAGGCGACACGACATTTGTTCTCCCCGGCTGACCATTCGCCTGTTGCTTTTGGTGGCGAGCGGGACCACATTGTCGGCAGGCATTTTATGCAGGTCGGTGGCAGCGACCTTGCAATAGAGTGCGTGGCACTAGTAGCCGGAACCCGGTACTCCCAACCACGCTTCACCGCCTTGCAGGGCAAATATTTTTATGTCCCTCTTTTGAACCCAATGGCATACCCAAAAAGATTCTGCAAAGCAGGAGCCACCCAAGGCTAGTCTAACCAAGAAAATCAAGGTAGACAATTTCTCTCCCAAACCTCAACCAGTCGCCTCCTTTTCCACTACATATAACAACAACTGGTACTGTCTTGCTACAAGATCAAACTCCAAGAAGATAGCCGGTAGGATGCAATCCTGCGTGGAGTGGTGACTTACTCATGTTGACAGGCCTGCGTCCAACGGCGATGTCTTTGGCCAGGTCAGATGCACTCTTCAAGCAGGCCACTCCATACTCCATGCGTCTGTCAACCAACATTGCTTTGTATGAGGTCACACACACACTGGAGAGAGGAGAGGGAGGGGAGAGATAAGAGGGCAGAGGTAGAGAAGGAAAAAACAGGAAAAGTGGGAGGGGTGAAGGGGAGAAATAGATAAAGAAGAATCTAGACAAAGATGGAGATGAGAGAGACAAACATGTGAGAGAGAGAAAATACAGAACATATTCTATGTAGTGGCATTACACAAGGAAATTGCTCCTTGAGATGGACTCTTCAACTTTCACATGAGCCAGCAAACCATGTCATATAGACAAACAACAATCTTTAACAACCCATCGATTGCATCAGAAAATTGGACTGAATTCATGGAAAACTTCTTCAGTGCAGACACAAATCTTTGTGCGTAAACTGACCTGTGATTCATTCAAAACTGTGCTCACATGCTCAGTGCATACATTCAGCCCATTTGTTTTGAAAACTATTGTTTATATATGTATAGGCATAGTTAAGTCTACAACTTGCTGCCAACGACTGAATGTGTAGTGATTATTTTTTTTCTTTTTTTTAACTTGCATTATGGTATGTTCCTATTTGTTACTGTACATTGTATATATTGAACACTGTTAGCTTAGAATTGCAAGGACATGTTCTGTTTGTACACATCCCATCCCCCAACTTCATTTGTGCCAATGGGCAAAACCCAAGGCCCCAGCGCAATCAATAAATCTTGAATAAAATCAATAAATCTTCAAATTCACTTCCCAAAAGCAGTGCTCCCAATAGTGGTATCAGTGAGTGGAGGCTTTGTTTGGTGGGCAGTACCAAATGTGGTAGCAGTCCATGGGCAACGTGATGTTGAGTTTACACTGTCTGTCACCTATCATTATCACTTCCTTTCCTTGCTTCTTCCCTAACTAACAATATCTCACTCAAATTATTGTTTGATTGCGTTTGGATGTTTTGTCTGTCTAATGAAGAGCTTCGCTCAATAATTTGACTTTGAATTGCATTGTCTCGTCTGGTGTGTGTCCTAATTAGCTTTGTTTTAGTTTATTTATCCACGCGTTTGTCGTCATTGTCAAATGTCAATGCTAGCAGTTCTGTTTTATTGTGTTTTTCGTCATTGTCAAATGTCAATGCTAGCAGTTCCGTTTTCTTGCACTGCGTGTTTTACCTGAACAGAGGCATCTTGGGGATGATCTCCACGGTGCACGGCAGCTGCGCTGACACAGAGGGGTCCAGCAGCATGGAGGGCATCTGGAAGGCGGACGACTGTAGACGTAGCTTCACACACAGGTTGTTATGGCTCTGGCTCACCCCCACCACCACGCAGTGCGCCGTCCAGGTGGCCACCGGTGGTGACGCGGCGAACACTGCCTTCACAGCCTCGTCAATGAAGTCAGGCACTGCCGGCACTTGCACGTTGCTGTAGCGCACGCACAGAAGATCCAGCGACACAGGTGCCGACCTTTCCAAATCAAAGCCAGCCAGGTCGCTGCCAAAGTCCCCGAGGAAAGCGATGTGTCGTTCCTGGCAGAAGGCAGTGGAGAGGATGAAGTCGCCGCACACCATCTCCTGGCCGGTCAGGTCCACGTCCCTGCTCCACACCACTCTGACGTTGTGTACGATGGCCGACAGCTGACTGGCCACTGAGCTGTGAGCCGACTCCGCAGCAAGGATGGGCAGCCAGTGCTGCTGGTAGCCGGCCTCGGTGGGGTGGTTGGTGGCCGGAGCGTCGGGCAGGGAGGCAGGGCGAGTGAAGCACTGGGCAGGGTGGTGGTGGTGCTGCAGGCACAAGTCCAGCGTAGGCGTCAGGCTGAGCAGCTGCAGGCGCGGCGTGATCAAACCCCGCACCACCTCTGCTGTCAGCTGCACTTGCAAGACGCCACACTTGTGCAGCAACATGGAGAAGTTGGCAAAGTGCTGCAGCATCCCGCCGCGACGGGTCTCCGAATTGACATCCAGCGTAAAACGGACATCTTTCAGGGAGTTGTTGACGTGCTCCTGGATAATACACAAAATCAACCCACAGCACTTTACAACAGACCACACTCAACCTCAACAATTCAATACAGAAACAGTAAATGATTTCATTTTTAGCGCTTTTCCTAATAAACTTATGCGAATGGCAAAGGTCATCCCTATCATCATCTCCTCAAGCAACCACAACATCTTATAGTCTAAGGGACAAATCTGAGGAAACCAAAGGCAATTTTTTTTCCTGTCCTCTAACGAAGAACGCTATGCATTATGGTGAATTTGAAAAGAAGTTCATAAGCTATGAGTGGCTGTTATGTTGAGACAACACTGCCTTCTGTTTATCTGCCAGCTTCACCCATCGTTTCCGCATCAACAGTGTTTTCCCTGAGGACTTCATCCAGGTGAATGGTTACGTTATTGGAAATCAGAATACAGAATCTTTATTGTCCCCACTAACACCTGCAAGGAAATTCTTAGTGCAGTGTCCATCTGCATATAAAATCTCAAGCAATTAAAACCGTAACAACACTAAACTGAAAATAAATAATAATGATGATGATATCTACAGTAATTAAGATCATAACGCTATCACACACACACACACACACACACACACACACACACACACCAACACACCTACTCGCACAATATCACTCACACACTCTCACATATCTATATCTATATATATATATATATCTATGCATACATATACACACATACATATACACATATATACATACATATATATACACCCATACACTTATATATATACACACACACACACATATATGCATAACATGGCACTTAAACTAACAATAATTGTGAAAATGATTGTCACTATATTGTCAGCAAGCCCAGCTGATACATAATAAGATGAGAACGTATCACAATGGCCATCTGCATCTTCTGCACAATCCCAAACCCTTGGTGGACCATTCCCTTATTCCCCAGAGGACAGCTAAGTGTCATATGTTAAGGGTTATATCCGACAGGCCTTCATGAACTCCAGTTCCATTTCTTTAGGTGAGACGACCCCTATTCCAATTTTACACACACTTTCTGTCTCCCTTTATCATTGCAAAGCCTGAGTGGTCCTAACCTGCATGGCGGGCACAGCGGCCAGTATCTTCTCTTCATTCTCCTCTCTGACGGCCGCCAGCAGTTTCTGCCACTGGAAGGGCGGCACGTGGCTGACAAAGCGATCGGGGCAAAGTTCTGGGGCGTCACGTCTGCTACTGCTGCTAACACTGCCAGAAGGCGCCGTGTTATAAATCCTCTCCTGCCAGCTCAGCTTCACCTGCACATCAAAACCACACCACAGTCAGGTCACATGCATGGTAGAGGCCGAATGCCTTTCTCAAAAACTGTGTGACCCCCAAGCTTGTATGTCAAAACTACTTCCAATATTATTGTGACATTGTGAAAGTGGCCTGTTGTTTGTAAATGATTGGAATCAATGGGTTTTGTATTGTTATCCCCCACTCCAACCCTTGGTCATGAGCTAGTTGCTTCAATCAATCAATATTTCTGATTTCTAACATTGGAATGCACTTACAGTCAGTGTGCAGAGCTGCCAACCCCCCCACCCCCAAAAAAAACCAAACAAACAAATTGTGTAGCATAAGATCTCAATTTGTGTAGCATTTGCAAAATTTGTGTAGCGTGTCGCGAGAAACGGACCGAGTAGCCACATATTAAAAAAAAAGGCTGTACCTTTCCATGTCAAACAATTCTTTTATTGCAGATACAAATTAATCTTAAAAAATAAATAAAAATAATAAAACATTACTGCATATAGAAATAGCAGGATTCAGATTGCAACGCGAATATTTAACTCAGAACTGATTCAGACTAATGACTTTCACTTTAAATAGCACAGTAATAGGCCTACAAAGCTAATTGTCCAAGCAGCACAAAACAAGACGGAACTGCCTCAAAACCGGCTGAAGCTGGTTAAGCGCGCGGCGCGTACACGTTCTAGCACTTCCCAGCAATAGGCGCTCGAAATGCTATCAAAATCCACTGTAAATAATAATAATAAATAAATATTGTTAGGGAAAAAAAAAGCGTAGCATTTGTGGTATTTGCAGAGTCGCGTAGCAAACGATTTTTTGCGTAGCATTTTCCTCAAATTTCATAGCGGTTGGCAGCTCTGAGTGTGGGGTCACTGTGTTCAAACTTTTCCATTTGATAGTATAGTCACAGAACAATGTATGAATCCCAACTATTGGAAGTGAAACCTCTGACATAAGCATGTATGTCACTTAACAAGATATTCAGTCCCTTTATCAAGTCACCTCACCAGTTTCTTTCTGTTAAGTCACCACAAGTCAACCCAAATGACAGGCTGACCACCAGTGGCATACAAACAGCCACAGCAAGGCCCTCTAACACAGGCTCAAAGTATTGAGTAACGACTGTTAACTCCTTGTTGTTTCCACATATATAGGGAGATTTTTCAATCTGCGTCTATAGCAGATGGTCTTTTGAATAATTGGATATGAAGTTTAGATTCAATTTCCACAAATATTGGATGTTAAAAAGTATGAATATAATAAGCAAACGGTGATGTTTTAGCGTAAAATAGCCATTTTATATAAGTTTTCGAGCAATTGTGATTTGGACCTCAGAACCGCCTGTCAGTTTTGCCCAGTCCATCAGCATGTAAAACCAGTGAAGTCAAAGCTTGCGTGTACCACCTACTTCCCGTAATTGTGGGCAACAAATTTCCCCCCCTGGTGCATCAGTCATTATGTTCAACAGCGACCTGCTCCCCATCTCAACGCAAATTAAAAATTCCTCAACAAAAGCAAACTGACAAATGCAACATCAACAGTTTTTGGCCCATTTTCTGATCTTGCTAAAAAATTATAATAATACTGGATTCTAAATGCCCCTTCTCATTAAATCAGATTGGAAGCATGGCAATCTGTAACCCACATGCAAGCTCACATATTGTTATGTACACACACTCCTACATATACCACACACACTCCTACATAAACCACACACTCCTACATATACCACACACACTCCTACATATACCACACACTCCTACATATACCACACACTCCTACATATACCACACACTCCTACATATACCACACACTCCTACATATACCACACACTCCACACATTCCTCACTCAAACCAGTGGTGTAGAAGGCAAGTGGCCTAACCAGCTGTGTCAGCAGGCCACTGTAACTTCTCATAATGGTGGGTGAGCATCGTGCATGTTTTACACCCTTTTCAGTGATCTGTACAACTGACCTCATCAGTGATCTGCTACAGCTACAGTGCATGACAGTAGTCTTTCTTGTATCAATGGTGACCACAGATTTTCATATTAATACCCTACTAACAACTGACCTCATCAGTAATCTGCTACAGCTACAGTACATGGCAGCAGTCATTGTTGTATCAATGGTGACCACAGGTTTTCATATTAATACCCTACTAACAACTGACCTCATCAGTAATCTGCTACAGCTACAGTGCATGGCAGTAGTCATTCTTGTAGTTGTATCAATGGTGACCACAGATTTTCATATTAATACCCTACTAACAACTGACCTCATCAGTAATCTGCTACAGCTACAGTACATGGCAGCAGTCATTGTTGTATCAATGGTGACCACAGATTTTCATATTAATACCCTACTAACAACTGACCTCATCAGTTATCTGCTACAGCTACAGTGCATGACAGTAGTCATTGTTGTATCAATGGTGACCACAGATTTTCATACTAATACCCTACTAACAACTGACCTCATCAGTAATCTGCTACAGCTACAGTGCATGACAGTAGTCATTGTTGTATCAATGGTGACCACAGATTTTCATATTAATACCCTACTAACAACTGACCTCATCAGTAATCTGCTACAGCTACAGTGCATGACAGTAGTCATTGTTGTATCAATGGTGACCACAGATTTTCATATTAATACCCTACTAACAACTGACCTCATCAGTTATCTGCTACAGCTACAGTACATGACAGCAGTCATTGTTGTATCAATGGTGACCACAGATTTTCATATTAATACCCTACTAACAACTGACCTCATCAGTAATCTGCTACAGCTACAGTACATGACAGTAGTCATTGTTGTATCAATGGTGACCACAGATTTTCATATTAATACCCTACTAACAACTGACCTCATCAGTTATCTGCTACAGCTACAGTGCATGGCAGTAGTCATTCTTGTAGTTGTATCAATGGTGACCACAGATTTTCATATTAATACCCTACTAACAACTGACCTCATCAGTAATCTGCTACAGCTACAGTACATGACAGTAGTCATTGTTGTATCAATGGTGACCACAGATTTTCATACTAATACCCTACTAACAACTGACCTCATCAGTTATCTGCTACAGCTACAGTACATGACAGTAGTCATTCTTGTATCAATGGTGACCACAGATTTTCATATTAATACCCTACTAACAACTGACCTCATCAGTAATCTGCTACAGCTACAGTGCATGGCAGTAGTCATTCTTGTATCAATGGTGACCACAGATTTTCATATTAATACCCTACTAACAACTGACCTCATCAGTTATCTGCTACAGCTACAGTGCATGGCAGTAGTCATTCTTGTAGTTGTATCAATGGTGACCACAGATTTTCATATTAATACCCTACTAACAACTGACCTCATCAGTAATCTGCTACAGCTACAGTACATGGCAGTAGTCATTCTTGTATCAATGGTGACCACAGATTTTCATATTAATACCCTACTAACAACTGACCTCATCAGTAATCTGCTACAGCTACAGTGCATGGCAGCAGTCATTGTTGTATCAATGGTGACCACAGATTTTCATATTAATACCCTACTAACAACTGACCTCATCAGTAATCTGCTACAGCTACAGTACATGACAGTAGTCATTGTTGTATCAATGGTGACCACAGATTTTCATATTAATACCCTACTAACAACTGACCTCATCAGTAATCTGCTACAGCTACAGTACATGGCAGCAGTCATTGTTGTATCAATGGTGACCACAGATTTTCATATTAATACCCTACTAACAACTGACCTCATCAGTAATCTGCTACAGCTACAGTGCATGGCAGCAGTCATTGTTGTATCAATGGTGACCACAGGTTTTCATATTAATACCCTACTAACAACTGACCTCATCAGTAATCTGCTACAGCTACAGTGCATGGCAGCAGTCATTCTTGTATCAATGGTGACCACAGATTTTCATATTAATACCCTACTAACAACTGACCTCATCAGTAATCTGCTACAGCTACAGTGCATGGCAGCAGTCATTCTTGTAGTTGTATCAATGGTGACCACAGATTTTCATATTAATACCCTACTAACAACTGACCTCATCAGTAATCTGCTACAGCTACAGTGCATGGCAGCAGTCATTGTTGTATCAATGGTGACCACAGATTTTCATATTAATACCCTACTAACAACTGACCTCATCAGTAATCTGCTACAGCTACAGTGCATGACAGTAGTCATTCTTGTATCAATGGTGACCACAGATTTTCATATTAATACCCTACTAACAACTGACCTCATCAGTTATCTGCTACAGCTACAGTGCATGGCAGTAGTCATTCTTGTATCAATGGTGACCACAGATTTTCATATTAATACCCTACTAACAACTGACCTCATCAGTTATCTGCTACAGCTACAGTACATGACAGCAGTCATTGTTGTATCAATGGTGACCACAGATTTTCATATTAATACCCTACTAACAACTGACCTCATCAGTAATCTGCTACAGCTACAGTGCATGGCAGCAGTCATTGTTGTATCAATGGTGACCACAGATTTTCATATTAATACCCTACTAACAACTGACCTCATCAGTTATCTGCTACAGCTACAGTGCATGGCAGCAGTCATTGTTGTATCAATGGTGACCACAGATTTTCATACTAATACCCTACTAACAACTGACCTCATCAGTTATCTGCTACAGCTACAGTACATGACAGCAGTCATTGTTGTATCAATGGTGACCACAGATTTTCATATTAATACCCTACTAACAACTGACCTCATCAGTTATCTGCTACAGCTACAGTACATGGCAGCAGTCATTGTTGTATCAATGGTGACCACAGATTTTCATATTAATACCCTACTAACAACTGACCTCATCAGTTATCTGCTACAGTGCATGGCAGTAGTCATTCTTGTAGTTGTATCAATGGTGACCACAGATTTTCATATTAATACCCTACTAACAACTGACCTCATCAGTTATCTGCTACAGCTACAGTGCATGGCAGCAGTCATTGTTGTATCAATGGTGACCACAGATTTTCATATTAATACCCTACTAACAACTGACCTCATCAGTTATCTGCTACAGCTACAGTGCATGACAGTAGTCATTCTTGTATCAATGGTGACCACAGATTTTCATATTAATACCCTACTAACAACTGACCTCATCAGTTATCTGCTACAGCTACAGTGCATGACAGTAGTCATTGTTGTATCAATGGTGACCACAGATTTTCATATTAATACCCTACTAACAACTGACCTCATCAGTAATCTGCTACAGCTACAGTACATGACAGTAGTCATTCTTGTATCAATGGTGACCACAGATTTTCATACTAATACCCTACTAACAACTGACCTCATCAGTAATCTGCTACAGCTACAGTGCATGGCAGCAGTCATTCTTGTAGTTGTATCAATGGTGACCACAGATTTTCATATTAATACCCTACTAACAACTGACCTCATCAGTAATCTGCTACAGCTACAGTGCATGGCAGCAGTCATTGTTGTATCAATGGTGACCACAGATTTTCATATTAATACCCTACTAACAACTGACCTCATCAGTTATCTGCTACAGCTACAGTACATGGCAGTAGTCATTGTTGTATCAATGGTGACCACAGATTTTCATATTAATACCCTACTAACAACTGACCTCATCAGTAATCTGCTACAGCTACAGTACATGACAGTAGTCATTCTTGTATCAATGGTGACCACAGATTTTCATATTAATACCCTACTAACAACTGACCTCATCAGTAATCTGCTACAGCTACAGTGCATGGCAGCAGTCATTGTTGTATCAATGGTGACCACAGGTTTTCATATTAATACCCTACTAACAACTGACCTCATCAGTTATCTGCTACAGCTACAGTGCATGGCAGTAGTCATTCTTGTAGTTGTATCAATGGTGACCACAGATTTTCATATTAATACCCTACTAACAACTGACCTCATCAGTTATCTGCTACAGCTACAGTGCATGGCAGCAGTCATTGTTGTATCAATGGTGACCACAGATTTTCATATTAATACCCTACTAACAACTGACCTCATCAGTTATCTGCTACAGCTACAGTACATGGCAGCAGTCATTCTTGTATCAATGGTGACCACAGATTTTCATATTAATACCCTACTAACAACTGACCTCATCAGTAATCTGCTACAGCTACAGTACATGACAGTAGTCATTGTTGTATCAATGGTGACCACAGATTTTCATACTAATACCCTACTAACAACTGACCTCATCAGTTATCTGCTACAGCTACAGTACATGGCAGCAGTCATTGTTGTATCAATGGTGACCACAGATTTTCATATTAATACCCTACTAACAACTGACCTCATCAGTTATCTGCTACAGCTACAGTGCATGGCAGCAGTCATTGTTGTATCAATGGTGACCACAGATTTTCATATTAATACCCTACTAACAACTGACCTCATCAGTAATCTGCTACAGCTACAGTACATGACAGTAGTCATTCTTGTATCAATGGTGACCACAGATTTTCATATTAATACCCTACTAACAACTGACCTCATCAGTGATCTGCTACAGCTACAGTGCATGGCAGTAGTCATTCTTGTATCAATGGTGACCACAGATTTTCATATTAATACCCTACTAACAACTGACCTCATCAGTTATCTGCTACAGCTACAGTGCATGGCAGCAGTCATTGTTGTATCAATGGTGACCACAGATTTTCATATTAATACCCTACTAACAACTGACCTCATCAGTAATCTGCTACAGCTACAGTGCATGGCAGTAGTCATTCTTGTATCAATGGTGACCACAGGTTTTCATACTAATACCCTACTAACAACTGACCTCATCAGTTATCTGCTACAGTACATGACAGTAGTCATTGTTGTATCAATGGTGACCACAGGTTTTCATACTAATACCCTACTAACAACTGACCTCATCAGTTATCTGCTACAGCTACAGTGCATGGCAGTAGTCATTCTTGTAGTTGTATCAATGGTGACCACAGATTTTCATATTAATACCCTACTAACAACTGACCTCATCAGTTATCTGCTACAGCTACAGTGCATGACAGCAGTCATTGTTGTATCAATGGTGACCACAGATTTTCATATTAATACCCTACTAACAACTGACCTCATCAGTAATCTGCTACAGCTACAGTGCATGACAGTAGTCATTCTTGTATCAATGGTGACCACAGATTTTCATATTAATACCCTACTAACAACTGACCTCATCAGTAATCTGCTACAGCTACAGTGCATGACAGCAGTCATTGTTGTATCAATGGTGACCACAGATTTTCATATTAATACCCTACTAACAACTGACCTCATCAGTAATCTGCTACAGCTACAGTGCATGACAGCAGTCATTGTTGTATCAATGGTGACCACAGATTTTCATATTAATACCCTACTAACAACTGACCTCATCAGTAATCTGCTACAGCTACAGTGCATGACAGCAGTCATTGTTGTATCAATGGTGACCACAGATTTTCATACTAATACCCTACTAACAACTGACCTCATCAGTTATCTGCTACAGCTACAGTGCATGGCAGCAGTCATTGTTGTATCAATGGTGACCACAGATTTTCATATTAATACCCTACTAACAACTGACCTCATCAGTAATCTGCTACAGCTACAGTGCATGGCAGTAGTCATTCTTGTATCAATGGTGACCACAGATTTTCATACTAATACCCTACTAACAACTGACCTCATCAGTTATCTGCTACAGCTACAGTGCATGGCAGCAGTCATTGTTGTATCAATGGTGACCACAGATTTTCATATTAATACCCTACTAACAACTGACCTCATCAGTAATCTGCTACAGCTACAGTACATGACAGTAGTCATTCTTGTATCAATGGTGACCACAGATTTTCATATTAATACCCTACTAACAACTGACCTCATCAGTAATCTGCTACAGCTACAGTGCATGGCAGCAGTCATTGTTGTATCAATGGTGACCACAGATTTTCATATTAATACCCTACTAACAACTGACCTCATCAGTAATCTGCTACAGCTACAGTACATGACAGTAGTCATTCTTGTATCAATGGTGACCACAGATTTTCATATTAATACCCTACTAACAACTGACCTCATCAGTAATCTGCTACAGCTACAGTACATGGCAGTAGTCATTCTTGTAGTTGTATCAATGGTGACCACAGATTTTCATATTAATACCCTACTAACAACTGACCTCATCAGTTATCTGCTACAGCTACAGTGCATGGCAGTAGTCATTCTTGTAGTTGTATCAATGGTGACCACAGATTTTCATATTAATACCCTACTAACAACTGACCTCATCAGTAATCTGCTACAGCTACAGTACATGACAGCAGTCATTGTTGTATCAATGGTGACCACAGATTTTCATATTAATACCCTACTAACAACTGACCTCATCAGTAATCTGCTACAGCTACAGTGCATGGCAGCAGTCATTGTTGTATCAATGGTGACCACAGATTTTCATATTAATACCCTACTAACAACTGACCTCATCAGTTATCTGCTACAGCTACAGTACATGGCAGCAGTCATTGTTGTATCAATGGTGACCACAGATTTTCATATTAATACCCTACTAACAACTGACCTCATCAGTTATCTGCTACAGCTACAGTACATGACAGTAGTCATTCTTGTATCAATGGTGACCACAGATTTTCATACTAATACCCTACTAACAACTGACCTCATCAGTAATCTGCTACAGCTACAGTGCATGGCAGTAGTCATTCTTGTATCAATGGTGACCACAGATTTTCATATTAATACCCTACTAACAACTGACCTCATCAGTAATCTGCTACAGCTACAGTACATGGCAGCAGTCATTGTTGTATCAATGGTGACCACAGATTTTCATATTAATACCCTACTAACAACTGACCTCATCAGTTATCTGCTACAGCTACAGTGCATGACAGTAGTCATTCTTGTATCAATGGTGACCACAGATTTTCATATTAATACCCTACTAACAACTGACCTCATCAGTAATCTGCTACAGCTACAGTACATGACAGTAGTCATTGTTGTATCAATGGTGACCACAGATTTTCATATTAATACCCTACTAACAACTGACCTCATCAGTAATCTGCTACAGCTACAGTGCATGGCAGTAGTCATTCTTGTAGTTGTATCAATGGTGACCACAGATTTTCATATTAATACCCTACTAACAACTGACCTCATCAGTTATCTGCTACAGCTACAGTACATGGCAGTAGTCATTCTTGTAGTTGTATCAATGGTGACCACAGATTTTCATATTAATACCCTACTAACAACTGACCTCATCAGTTATCTGCTACAGCTACAGTGCATGGCAGTAGTCATTGTTGTATCAATGGTGACCACAGATTTTCATATTAATACCCTACTAACAACTGACCTCATCAGTAATCTGCTACAGCTACAGTACATGACAGTAGTCATTCTTGTATCAATGGTGACCACAGATTTTCATATTAATACCCTACTAACAACTGACCTCATCAGTAATCTGCTACAGCTACAGTACATGGCAGCAGTCATTGTTGTATCAATGGTGACCACAGATTTTCATACTAATACCCTACTAACAACTGACCTCATCAGTTATCTGCTACAGCTACAGTGCATGGCAGTAGTCATTGTTGTATCAATGGTGACCACAGATTTTCATATTAATACCCTACTAACAACTGACCTCATCAGTAATCTGCTACAGCTACAGTGCATGGCAGTAGTCATTGTTGTATCAATGGTGACCACAGATTTTCATATTAATACCCTACTAACAACTGACCTCATCAGTAATCTGCTACAGCTACAGTACATGGCAGCAGTCATTGTTGTATCAATGGTGACCACAGATTTTCATACTAATACCCTACTAACAACTGACCTCATCAGTTATCTGCTACAGCTACAGTACATGGCAGTAGTCATTCTTGTAGTTGTATCAATGGTGACCACAGATTTTCATATTAATACCCTACTAACAACTGACCTCATCAGTTATCTGCTACAGCTACAGTGCATGGCAGCAGTCATTGTTGTATCAATGGTGACCACAGATTTTCATATTAATACCCTACTAACAACTGACCTCATCAGTAATCTGCTACAGCTACAGTGCATGACAGTAGTCATTCTTGTATCAATGGTGACCACAGATTTTCATATTAATACCCTACTAACAACTGACCTCATCAGTAATCTGCTACAGCTACAGTGCATGGCAGTAGTCATTCTTGTATCAATGGTGACCACAGATTTTCATATTAATACCCTACTAACAACTGACCTCATCAGTAATCTGCTACAGCTACAGTACATGACAGTAGTCATTCTTGTATCAATGGTGACCACAGATTTTCATACTAATACCCTACTAACAACTGACCTCATCAGTAATCTGCTACAGCTACAGTACATGGCAGTAGTCATTGTTGTATCAATGGTGACCACAGATTTTCATACTAATACCCTACTAACAACTGACCTCATCAGTTATCTGCTACAGCTACAGTACATGGCAGTAGTCATTGTTGTATCAATGGTGACCACAGATTTTCATATTAATACCCTACTAACAACTGACCTCATCAGTTATCTGCTACAGCTACAGTGCATGACAGTAGTCATTCTTGTATCAATGGTGACCACAGATTTTCATATTAATACCCTACTAACAACTGACCTCATCAGTAATCTGCTACAGCTACAGTGCATGGCAGTAGTCATTCTTGTAGTTGTATCAATGGTGACCACAGATTTTCATATTAATACCCTACTAACAACTGACCTCATCAGCATTACTGGCAACTTTTTGTGGCACGGCAGAGGGCCGCAGGGAGATCAAGTCCACTTGGCACTCAGCCTCGGGCACGAAGGGGCAGTTAGGGAAGCGGAGCTGCATGGTGCGTTCGTCCAGCTGCGACACCACTGCCATAAGCACCAGGGGGCGAGCCTGCAGCGCGGCAGCGAAGTTGACGGTGGTGTCAGCTATGGAGTAGTTCTTGGCCTGCTGCAGGCGAAGGTTGCAGGACGACACCACGGCGCTGACCTCTTGTTGGCTGTAGGGGCAAGGCTGGTCAGTGATGAGCGCGGTCATCAGGCGCTGCATGAGCACACTGACATAGCTGTGTAGAGGACGCGCCATGTCCGTCATGCAGGTCATGTTCAGCATGTAGTGTCCTGGAATAGGCAGCACAATGCCGTTTGCAGATAAAGACTGTGGCTGACAGTTGCACACAAGCACCAACATTGATCATTACCCAATCCTTTTATACAACTAGGCAGCAAATCCAAACCTCACGGCAACACTGGGAAACGATACTAGCTATTTTTCTTTTATAGAGAATGTCAATATCTTGCATCTATGAGTTCGGTGCTCAATTGTCACAACACAAAGCACAGAAGTGAAAATTGTGGTGTGACAGAGTAGTAAAGCCATACAAATAGGCCAACTGAGGATGGCTGAAGTACTGCCAACATTCAATGCAGCCATCATACCATCTACACGCACAGCGGGGTGAAAGCTGTGGTTTGTTATTCATCATTGAACTGCAGTTGACTGATGATCAACATATTTCAAGCACACTTGTACCAACAGTACAGTTTTCCTATTTGTATTTATAACAGCAAAAAATGAACTAAAACCATTTATAAACCATCTCCGTCTATTCAATTAATGTATTTTTTTAAATACATAATCCTCAATTCCTTTTCATTTCACTTTGTCATAATACTTAGAATGTTTTGTGATACAAACTGACCCCAACACAACTACTAAACTGTGACTGAACACCTTGTCCCCTTACGTACTTGACGTTGTATACAGTAGTAAACTTTGTACAAAACTTCAAAACAGTTAAATTTAGTACCAAAGCAAAAGAAAGAAAGCCCGGAAGCCGACGTACCATATTGAGAGGGGTCAACATCCCCGGAGCAGACGAACTGCTGTGGCGGGACGATGGCTGCCAATTCCTCCATGGCCACGCAGGACTGAGGGTGGTTCTCTGATGAGGCCACCACACTCTTGATGGTCTCCGACTGGCCAGACAGCACAGCGCTGACTGCTTGCTCCCACAGCGAGGTCAACACATCAAAGTGGTCCAAAGGCTTGACTTGCTGGTCACGCATGAAGCTGAACACGCACATGCACACCATGCGGCATGTACACACCTACACAGGCCACCAACAGGGTTACACTACCAAACAAGTTGCAACTCAATCAGTGCAATAGCATCAACAGAAAGCCTAAATAATAAAAACACAGCAATGGCCATCACAAAATGTTGATATTATACATGTTATTTGAAAACAGCACTGCTCATTTCTGGATAGAGCAAACCCAGGCATTTCAATGTGCACTTAGGTCTTACAGTACCTAGCAATAAAATGGAAACTTTATAGGCAATAGATAAAGACCAATAGCTGAAATGTATAGATCGTGCGTGGATTGATGTGAGTTTGTTATGTCTAGAAGAACATATGGCAGTGAACAGCACGTTGTTTATCGACAGATAGAAAGTGTTGTGCTAACTGGTGCACAAGTTTGACAGTTTATGTGTCATTCTCAATGTATTTCAATGTAATTCAATTCTCAATGTAATCCCAAGTTCCATTGGCGCATGGCGCACTTACAAAATGAACACAAACAGGTGCTGATAACTTCATTACTTCACGTTGCTTTTATATAATGTAGTGCAGGGAGGCTCAAAGTCAAATCACTCAACAAACCAATCCACAAATTGACAGCTATGCTGACAAACATTGTACTGTGGCACCTGCTTGCTTAACAAACCTTGAATAGTTATAACACTCCTAAGAAGAAGTCCCGTCCAGTCACTAATTAATGTATCTACAGCACAGTCACACTGTTCTTTATTGCAGTGTCCCTTGTGTCAATGACGGGTCAAATTAGTTCGCCATTATGCGAAGCATTTCAAACATTTCCCTCCGTCTCAGTGAACAGCATGCTCTTTACTGCTGTGTCGTCTGCATGGTTGCTTTGATGCATCATGCATGGTGGACGTTTTAAATATGTCAAATACATGGCTATGCAGTTTTCTAAATGTCAAAGTATTTTAAAATGATTAACAATTTGAAATGTGTGGATCATCTCGTTGGCCCATCAAGTACAAATGCCCAAATGACCCATAATTTGTCCACCACAGGGGTCAGCTCACCCATAGGCTTTCTACCCAAAATGAACACTGCCGTCTGTCA
This sequence comes from Oncomelania hupensis, assembly GCA_036898135.1. NCBI lineage: Eukaryota > Metazoa > Mollusca > Gastropoda > Littorinimorpha > Pomatiopsidae > Oncomelania > Oncomelania hupensis. The sequence continues at coordinate 133,854,724 of CM072512.1, forward strand.
CTGAACCCTAACAAAATGTACGACAACACAATTAGTCTAAAAGCTAAGTGTAGCTGAGAGTGTCAAAGCTAAAATTTATCTGACAGAAGAGAGAACCAAGCTGCTCACCTTGCCAAGCTGGAGGAAGGGCCGAGTCAGAGTCACAGAGTTGATGGCATCGGCGGCATGCTTGGACTTCCAGGTCTCCAGTTTGTGCGGGTTGGGGGCGGCCTGCTGTAGGAGAGGCGTGCAGAGAGGGAAAACCTGCAGCAACTGGTGGGCGGTGTGGTGGTTGGCCATGGCCAGGAGCTCCTGCACCATGTGGTGGGAGTGGGCGGTGGCCAGATGGGCAGGGTCCAGTTCTGGGTCAAGGTGTCCGTTGCCCTTGCGCTGTTTGCGCCACATGAGGGCGATCTGGAACAGCACCAGCACGCAAGACTTCAGGTAGTCGCTTTCCGCCCCTGCCACGTCCACCAGGATGTCCTCCACATCCTGCGGGCTGAAGCGCTTCTTGCAGTTGACCACCGTCTGCTTTAGGGAGGTCTGCACCACGTGCCATTCCTCCCCGCTTCCAGCCACCGTCAAGAACACCGTCAGGGCGCAGCGGTCGGCGCCGGGCTGCAGGCTGCAGGCGTCGGTCACCTCTTGAGGCAACATGGGGACAGGGTCACGCCCCGAGGGAAACACGGAGCAGCCGCGCTGCCTGGCCTCTCGCTCCAGCTCCGAGTCTTTCTCCAGGTAATAGGCCATGTCCGCTACATGCACGCATACTTGGTAAGATGTGTCAGACAGCTGGTCAATGTTGAAGGCCACTTCCAGGTCGCTGCAGTCAGCGGGGCTGATGGTAAAGCACCACAGCTTGGTCAGGTCCATGCGTGTGCTGTAGACGTCAGGACGCAGAGACAAGCCGCCGCCGTAGCGACTGTGGGACTCCTGCAGGGCCTGTGGGGTGAAGGGCGGGGGGCGGTGGTGCTGCATGTCCACGATGTTGACAGCGCTGGCCAGGTCCGTGCCAGCAGGCACTACCCCCACCACCACCCCGATGGGGCTGAAGAAGAGCGGCAGCCACTTGAGATAGCGCACAACAAACAGCTTGCTTTCCTGGTCCTCTGCCTCCACCTTCTCGTAGTGGCTGAAGCTCAAGGCCCTGTCACTGTCCAGGCGGTACACGCAGACAAAGCCCTTCTTGACACGCTGTGTGTGTTTAGCCAGCACCACGTTGTAGATGTGCGGCATGCCAGGGTCGATGGGGGTCAGCAGCCCTGTGTGGCTGGGGTCAGCAGAACAGACGAAGGAGCGGGAGCGATGGTCGATGGCACGCTGTAGCACGCCCACCACCTGGCCTTGCACTACGGAGCCTTCCTCTTCCAGCAGCTCCACCACCACCTGGTCCTGGTCCATGGCCCGCCCTCGCCTCACGCTGCCCGACACCTGCACCTCCTGTACAGCATCCAGCGGGTCCAGCACCTTGGCCCAGCAGGCGTGGGCCTGGATGCGGATGGTGCAGTGTTTGTAGCGCTGGGGGTTGTTGTGCAAGGTGGCCAGCAGCGACTGCTCCGTGAAGTTGTAGAACTTTGTGACTGCCCCGCTGTCCTCGTCCTTCACTTCATAAATCACGCTGTCCTCCTCAAACTCCTTCCCTGCGGCCACCGCTTGCATCATCTTAAGCCGCCGCTCTTCGCTGGCCAGCTTGGGGTCGTAGGTCAGCACGGCTTGCCTGCCTTCCTGCATCACACAGACGCACTCCACTTTGAGAGGTTCCGTCTGGGAGTGGCCTGATCCCAACGACTCCCCAGCCAGTTGCAAGAGGATCTCATCGGGCACGAGGGGCAAGTCTGTGGCTTTGTCTTCCTGGGCCATGGCTCGGGTCAACCGCTGTCTGCCCAGCGGCTTGAGGGGGATGGGCGAAGGCTTCGAGGGAGCGTGCTGTTGGTGGTCATTCTGATAGCCGCCGTTCATCCTGGCCGCCACAGAGATGGGTGGAGCTGAGGTAGCGATTGAGAAAGCCCCGTCTCCTGCAGCACCAACGGCCACTGGCACATTATTCACCCACATCTCCTGCTGTCGTTGGTCGCCTGCTGCAAAATCCCCGTTTCTGACCGACACATGACTAGCCGTTTGCAGCGGGCGCTGTGTAGAGGCCGCTTGGGTGTTGGGTAAGGAGAACGAGGTGGCAGGGGCTACAGCAGGGAGTTGAGCCTGGGCCCCGCTCTTACACAGCTCTGAAACCTCCTTCAGACGGCGGCCCATGGGAGACATCTGCAGGTGCACCACCTGGTGACACACGCACAATCAGCAAACAGTGACCGCTGGCCATAGACAAAAAACTATCAGTAAAATATGTACACAGACTGTTTGTTAACAGCACATGCAGAAAAAACGACATGACATCAACTGATCATGACTGTGTTACTTGAAGCTGCTTGTCTAAACTCCAAGGACTGGTGATGCTTGTACCTAGTCAACCATCAGACATTTCTCTACAGGCAGAGGTGCCAACCCCAGAACATGACTTTTCAGTACTATTCATTTAAAAAATCAGGAGTTTAACAAAACTTTCAGGAGCTTTAACCACGGCCCTTTCATGTAATGAATGCCAGTGACACAGGTGGTGTTTTGTTTACTTACGCAAAATATATTCAATGATCAATTAACAAAACAGAATATCATCGGTACCACCTAATTCATGCTATAATCTATGTCCATTTTTCTCCACAACACACGCACATGTGTATAATGTGCAAGAAAACAGGTGACTAAGATATCAACGAGTCCTTAAACTAATACTGAAACATGAAGAAATCCTGCTGAAAAATGCGCACCATTGTGCCTGCATGAATCACCATAAAGTCTGTGTCCGCCTTAGAACTTTGCCTGAGCATATTATTAATCTGTGGAGTTTTAGCCAGTGCCAACCCAGCAAGAAGAATGTGCTTCTGTGTTTTTGTGTGCCTCACACTATCATCGCATTGGGGTGGCCTCGTGGCGCAGTGGATAAGTCGCCGGTTTCCTATGCCGAAGGTCGCGGGTTCGATTCCCGCAAGGGGCGAACGTATGTGACTTAGGTACGAGACTATTGAGGTCACCGAGGGTTTTCTCCGGGCACTCCGGTTTCCTCCCTCCCTTCAATAATGGTACAAGACGCAGTCAATATAAAAATTTCAAAAATAAAAATTCGATTTTCTTTCCGTCTTCTAATAGCGATCTCCCTGCCTTTACACCACCTGTTTGAGTGATGGATGTGTGTTTGGTGTGTGTGAGGGTGGATGAGACAGGTGAGCGTGTATGTTGGTATAGATCGCCGCGCTTTGAGCCTGAATGATTTGGGGTAAGGCGCGTGTAGCATCCTGTATTATTATTATTATTATTATCTACCATGTAAGATGATGTCAGATTCACATGATGTGCATCTTGCGTGGCTTGCACTAATCTCTGAATGAACCAGACAGAGATAGTCTGTAGTGTACTTCAGTATGACCCCTTGGAAATGATTCGCCAGCTTCTGTGCAGAATCTGCAGCAGAATCTCCATTCTCATTTTCATTTTCTGGGTCGTCCTCTTCCTCCCGTTTTGATATCATGAAAGCAACAAAAAAGACTGACGTTAGCGACTGACCCACAGTCAAACAGAAGCGCAAATTCTTTCAAAACAAAGTTCACAACTGGCTAAGCAAGCCACATGGACGACCTCAACCAGGGTCAGTTCGGAGCGGTTCCCAACCTCCGGTTTTCAGATTAGTTGTGCATTACTGTTGCCATCGGAGAGAGAAATAGATTTTTTTTTTTAATCTAATGAAATGGAACAAAACTGAGTGATTTTCAAAATTCTGTACTATACTGATTATATTGTAAATTAATATGGAAAAGTCATATGAGTTGGCACCTCTGTACAAGTGTAGATGTGTTTCAGTTAGTGGCAGTTATTTGTCAGTGGACTCACACGGGTCTGCATGATAAACGGGTAGGAGTAGGCAATTGGGGACAGCGTGTGTCATTTTCCTTATTTATGGAATGAAATCAGTTTTATAACTTCTAAGCAAAGGTTTCGGATAACAGTCTAAATCCCAGTGAATATGAGGAGACAAAATTAGTAAGTAAAATATAATGCAATGTACCCGAGTAAAAAAAAAAAAAAAAAAAACACTACACGGGAAAAAAAAGTAGTTTGAGCCATCAATCCATCATGACGTGTGGAAAGTGCAGGTGACCACCCTAGCTGAGGATGGGAGGTCTATCAAGTACAGACTATATATAGAACTATGGTCCTCAACAGCCACTCACACTCACATTGGGGACTGAGCGGCTTTCTGGCCCAATGCCTCTATAAGTCTAGCGATACCTCCATCACGACACAAGCTCTACGGGGGAACTGACTGCAAACGAGGACCCTGACTCTTCCACCCCAGCCCCCCCCCCCCCTCCCCCCACAGCCTACCTGACTCTTGATGCCTTCATAGTTGATGTTGTTGGGGAAGATGCTGCGCATGTTGTTGCAGTGTTTGAGGTAAGTGCGCCACTCCTGGATGCACTCGCCGATGGCGGAGAGGGCCACCGGGTCCCCGATCACCGCCACCAGCGACTTGGTGCGCGTGAGGGCCGTGTTAAGAAGCTTGCGGTCAGACAGGAAGGCGAAGTCCGTCACGCCGCCCACCTGCTCTGCCTCCTGCAGGGCCCTGGCCAGGTGCTCGCTCTCCAGCAGGTAACGGGTACGGACCGTGGATATGAACAGCACGCGGAACTCCTTGCCTGAAACAGCCACGTTACGTTGACAATCACAATCTTTACTGTCCCCATAAACATTCAAGGCAAAGTGTGTGGCATGCATAATGGTACAAAGCAATAATTTTTATGCGCACTAACTCAGATTAGCCTTCCACAGAGGTGAGGAACCACTCCTCGGCAAACTGGTAGGGAAATGTGCTTTCTGTGCTGTGACTGGCAAAATCAGAGACTTCCATTTTTATTTGGGGAGGAGACAGGTGTTGGAGGGGGAAGAGGGGGGGAATTTGCTGACCGCAACGGACGAATACAATCCGTATTTTTGGAACATTCGGTTTATTTTAAGATTTTTCGTAATAAATATGGCTGTACCATAACGGTAGGCCTGTCTGTGTTACAAATACTCTCATCTCACCCACACAACAAATGCATCTATCACTCAAACATGTGGTGCATAGGCAAGGAGATCGCCATTATAATACCGAAAGGAAATCAAATTTTATTTTGCATTTTTTAAAATTCGGCGTTACCTTGAATGTTCTGTACCGTCTCCACACTGACATTTCGCAGGTCACCGCGACGTTTTTTCAGCAGGAAACGTATCTGCTTCACCTATACACACACACAACATATCAGTAACACAGGAAAACAGTCACAAAGCTTACACAAGCACACATGACCCGGTCAAGAAGCTGAAAACCAAGTTTTTTTTTTTAAAAAGGGTACAGAGGCCTGATTGCCAAAGACAATTTATTAAAATGTATATCGGCGACAACCGACATTAATTCATGTACGCCAATTGGAAAATGGTTATCATCACAAACTGTACACCATATCATCCAGATTCATTTGTAGTTAACAGTGCTGTTAAGTTTAGTTAGTTTTAAGAACTGTTGTCACTCTCCTTTTAAAAGAAAAAATCTAACTACTTAATTGTTAACCTTTAGGCTGCGCTGTCAACGTACGTAGCACGGGGTGTCTAGCGCCATCGTAATGCGATGTATCCGTACGTTGTACAGAAGGGAGGTAAAAGCGTTTATAAAATAAATCCTTGGTCATGATTATGAAACAAAAGTTGTTTCCCTTCAACTGTAATGTTTTGGAAAGAAGAATCTTTTGTTTTAGAGGTAATTTTCAAACAAAAAGCCACTGTCGAAGGCTCGAAGCACTTGTTGCTGGCGAAATTTTCTGCCTCGTTCGTCGCCATCATGGCACGCAGAACATAGATCTACACGGCAGAAGAGGTGGCGCAAATGTTTCAGAAAGAAAACTTTTCTGATAATAGTGGGGATGAAGATTTTGATGCGGGTGATGATGTTTATTTGACGGAGGCTGGAGGGAGGGATTACCGTCGATTCGGACGAAGAAGAAGATCGCTGCCTACAATCTTTAGCAAACGATGGTAGGTGAAAATAGATCTATAATAATATTATTTGCCTTTTACACAGACTATTTCTGTATTTATCAGGCTTTGATTACAGTCCAGTTTGGTTCTCATAATTTTTGGTAATAAATCTTATTTCTATTCTGCAATTCTTTGCGTATGACTTCAAGAATGGGTGTGCAGTTGAGTGAGAGTGAATTTGTTTGCTCATGCCCCTAACTTTCCATCCCATAATTGTACAAACCAACAATCTTACACTTTTTTGTGTCTGTTCTTTGGAATCTTTATTCAATTTCCTTTCATTTGTTATATACTTTTATATATATAGGTGTAATAGTTTAGCAACAATGGCATATATAATAAGGCATGTGTGTTTTTAATCGTAAGTCAAAATTTTCTTTAGCACAGAGCAGGAAAAACATGTCAGCAGGCTAAGGGTTAACAAGACTTACAATAGATTTATTCAAATTGGCATAATTGTACAGTGCATGAGAATGAATGAATGTTGCACTCTGATCAGACTTCATGTGTTTGGTATTGAGCTAAATAAATTAGTAGTAGTAGTAGTAGTAGTAGTAGTAGTAGTAGTAGTAGTAGTAGTAGTAGTAGTACTGTAGTAGTAGTAGTAGTAGTAGTAGTAGTAGTAGTTCAGGCATGGGAATTGGAAAAGTTTTTAAAAAAGACTGAAAATAGGGGCGTCCGGGGCTATGCTCCTCCTGAAAATGTTGAAATCTACATTAAAATCTGTGCAATCTAGCACATTCTGGGGATGTTTTGCATGATTTTTACACACCCAAGACTGACTAATTTTTAAACACATTTTTATTTCCATGAACAACCATGGTGCATGCAGCCCTAGGGAAGCGCTATTGCAGAGTGCTTGCTTTTTTCTAACAAAATTTCATTGTGTGATTACATAACATACTTTTTTCTCGCGTAATGTTGGTCACCAATGCGGCCAGCCCACAGCTGGCGTAGGAAACGTTTGTATCACAAGGAATGCACCAATCTACTCCCGGTACGTCAACCTTCCAAAAATTACAGAGCTTATTCTAGGATTTTGAAGAAGTGGAGGCAGGCCCCCCTTTTTTAAAAAAAAGGGGGAAATTAGGCCCCCCTCTGACCAAAACAGTGGGGGCGTCTTCTCGGCATATATAGGGTGTACACACAAACAAATATCCATATTTGTTTTCTCCCGTGATGTTCCCGGATAAACTGTGAAACAGTCAAGTGTCGCATTCTCTCAAAACAGTAAGTACACACAAATCGCAGACAAAATATATCACAAACTGGTATCTGTAACCTTGCTTTCACAACTGTTGCATAAAAGCTCTGCTATTTTAGAAGATCAGTCATGGGAAAGCAGTGTGACTGTTTTCTTCACAGTTCCTCCACTGAATTCGAAGTCGAAAAGCGTGCGCTTTTTCGAAGCCATTCTAATTGTAAACCAGTTCCAACCGGCCAGGTTCATCGATGCCACACTCAGAAGAAAGGTGATTGGTCAAAAAGAATAGCATCGGCCAATGAAAATTTGAGACATATCGCATATACAAGAGAGCAACTTCCGTTTAACTCCAGTTTCCGCTACGCCCTAGCAGACGACAGAAACATCACAGTAAAGCCCGCTTCGAGCAAGACATGTAGCGGGATATTTCCAATCCCCGCGGGATCGCGAACGCGCTCATCGAATTTCTTTGCGGGAAAAAAACTTTTTGTGCGTGATCCCGCGCCCTAGAATAAGCTCTGAAAATAGGTGCCAATCCGCTGTTTGCCTACTACTGTGACAGTCCGCCACTCCCTCCGCCATCAATTGTCACAGGAACTTTGGTCGAACGGTTGTCCATGCTGAACAACTCCTGCGACCACCGCCATTTTAACTGCTTTGAAGCTTCAATTAAAAATCGCCAACATACGTGTAGCAAGTTGAACTCCAGTTCTTGTTTGTGGCATCTGTCGAAAACGAAGCAGCCACGTTCAGCCTTTTTGCTGCCCGCAATAGTAATACTCTGTCGTGACCAAGTGGTGCGACTTTTCACTTAGGTATCGCGTAACTGAAGCGGGCGGCGAGCACCTAGCACAAGGCTGAAACGTCCTTCACTGAAAGTAAACTTTCAGCCACCAGCTGTAAGCTGTTTTTAGCCACGCCAGCAGATCATGCTGTGCAAAACCCATGCACAGCCAGCGTCTCAGATCTGGCTACAAGCAGTTTAGCCAGCGCGATAAGGGACAGCACAAGGGTTATTTTTAACCACAGGGTGAAAGTACCGCTAATGAACAGCAGTGAGCATGCAGGCATGGGAGAGAGCGAAAGAGGACCAACACTCGTGCCCGGTGGCAATAAGTGAAAAGAAAACAGGTGCTAACATTTTTTCACACCACAGACTTTTTGTAGGTGGACAATTTGTTTTGTAGGCGGAAACGCCGTTTGATTTCGGCAGAAGTTTGCCTTTAGGCAAACAATTCCCATGCCTGTAGTAGTAGTCGTAGTAGAAGTAGTCGTAGTAGAAGTAGTAGTAGTAATGGTAGTAGTAGTAATAGTAGTAGTCGTAATAATAATAGTAATAGTAATATTAGTAGTAGTAGTAATAGTACTAGTAATAATAGTAGTAGTAGTAGTAATAATAGTAGTAGTAGTAATAATAGTAGTAGTAATAATAGTAGAAGTAGTAACAGTAGTAGTAGAATAGATCCTATCATCAGCCAGTAGAGAGCAGAGCACAAGAGACGTAGCTAAAGCAGCTAAATGTGTACCTGATCATGGTATGGCGCCACTACACCAATCTCCTCAGGCGCCACTTTGCCCCACTCCTGCGGCCACGAGTCCACCAGCTCCACAATGCGCTCCACCACCTCGGAACTCTCGGCCTGGTTGTAGAAGGACGTGCTGTCAGGTTCTTGCACCTCTTTGCCTTGCACGGCGTAGAACAGCAGCGGGGTGATCTCCACCACAGATGGGATGCTGCCGCACGCAGTCAGCTTGTCCGGGCCACCATAAAACACCGCCGAAATGAAGCGCAGAATCTCCATCTGTACACAGCAATGTAACTTACATCAATCTGGCAGTGTACAAAGAGGTCTAGTCTCAGCCATGTAACTTACATCAGTCTGAGAGTATACACAGAAATCTAGTTTCAGCCATGTAACTTACATCAGTCTCAGAGTATACACAGAGGTCTAGTCTCAGCAATATAACTTACCCCAGTCTGAGTGTATAGTCTGAGAGTATACACAGAGGTCTAGTCTCAGCATGCACGCACGCATCTCATGGTCCCGCAAGGGGCGAACGTATGTGACTTAGGTACGAGACTATTGAGGTCACCGAGGGTTTTCTCCGGGCACTCCGGTTTCCTCCCTCCCTTCAATAATGGTACAGGACGCAGTCAATATCAAAATTTCAAAAATAAAAATTCGATTTTCTTTCCGTCTTCTATTAGCGATTTCCCTGCCTTTACACCACCTGTTTGAGTGCTGGATGTGTATTTGGTGTGTGTAAGGGTGGATGAGACAGGTGAGCGTGTATGTTGGTATAGATCGCCGCGCTTTGAGCTTGATTGATTTGGGGAAAGGCGCGTATATAGCATCCTGTATTATTATTATTATTATTATTATTATAAAGTTAAAGATCCCGTCGTTGATGCCCTAGACGGGCGAGTACCAGCTTATCAAATACACCCAGCAAGCTACCTTTCCCTCCCATCCCTGTTGCCCAGGATTGTGCTCAGTTGTGTGGGGCACCCAGGACACCCAGCTACCTTTCCCTCCCATCCCTGTTGCCCAGGATTGTGCTCAGTTGTGTGGGGCACCCAGGACACCCAGCTACCTTTCCCTCCCATCCCTGTTGCCCAGGATTGTGCTCAGTTGTGTGGGGCACCCAGGACACCCAGCTACCTTTCCCTCCCATCCCTGTTGCCCAGGATTGTGCTCAGTTGTGTGGGGCACCCAGGACACCCAGCTACCTTTCCCTCCCATCCCTGTTGCCCAGGATTGTGCTCAGTTGTGTGGGGCACCCAGGACACCCAGCTACCTTTCCCTCCCATCCCTGTTGCCCAGGATTGTGCTCAGTTGTGTGGGGCACCCAGGACACCCAGCTACCTTCCCCTCCCATCCCTGTTGCCCAGGATTGTGCTCAGTTGTGTGGGGCACCCAGGACACCCAGCTACCTTTCCCTCCCATCCCTGTTGCCCAGGATTGTGCTCAGTTGTGTGGGGCATCAGAGGATTGACCAAAGGAAGCAAGTGGCCTGCTTGAGTTAGATCCTGTACTGGTCAGCACTTGAGTTAGATCCTGTACTGGTCAGCACTTGAGTTAGATCCTGTACTGGTCAGCACTTGAGTTAGATCCTGTACTGGTCAGCACTTGAGTTAGATCCTGTACTGGTCAGCACCTTGGACAGCTCTTGAGTTAGATCCTGTACTGGTCAGCACCTTGGACAGCTCTTGAGTTAGATCCTGTACTGGTCAGCACCTTGGACAGCTCTTGAGCTGGAAATGCGCTAGGAAACAAGGACAACATTCAAATAAATAAATATAAAATAAATGTCATTCTTTCCTGGATTAGTTGTTGCTGAGCAGGAAAGTTAGCAACTAAAGTTCAAATGAACAAAATCTCACAAGGGGTGCTTTGATTGGAAATGACTGATGGGCGCAGAGGCCACTGACCTTGGTACGATAGTTGATGCTGAGGAAAATGGTGAGTGGGCTGGACTGCGGCCTTGACTGCAGCTGGTGGTAGAACGTGTGGTAGTAGGTGAACAGACGCTCCAGCAGTGACATGCCAAAGTTCTGACGCCGAGCCTCCGGCGAGTACACCTTTGGGTGAAAACAATCCCAAATTATGATATTATTTCATAACATAATAATGCAGACCTGTTCAACCCTACCAATGCCAGTCAGGAGTAAGCAGACTGTCTGACAGGAGTTTCATCTGTCTGTCAGGAGTACAGTACTGGAATACATTTTTTGAGAGATTGAGAAAAAAGAAAACAAAAAGACAGTTAAATTTACTACAAAAACACATTAAAAAGTAAATTTGAAAAAGCATTCACTTATTTATTGCTTTAGCAATAAACGAGCTTATTGTGCGTTGGTTAGCCTGCTCTTGTTGCAACTGCTTGTGTCTACCACAGTTCACGTGCCTTTCAATGGCATTTCTACCGCCGTTCGCAACGCTGAAGTCAAGTTTGCAAATTTTGCAGTAAGCATAGTTTTCAAACCTTTCGGAGCTCGTTAAGCACTTATGCAGTTCTGAATAAGAAGCATTCCAGTTCTGCGTGTAAAGCATCTTCTTTTTGGGTGGTGTTTGTCCACCATCTTCTGCGTTTTTTATTTTCGGCATCGCGAACAGACTAGTCACTTACATGCACAAATGCTCGATCACACACGAAAGAAAGTGCGATAGCCGGAAATCAAAACTTGTACAGGAAATTCCAGTTTTTGTCTTATTACGGAAAACTTACGAAACAGAAGAAAAAACGTCTTTCTACCGAAAAAAATACTTTTTTTTTTTTCATCGCTCGCGTTTGAAACCGGAGTTTTTGTTTTCAAAACGGATAAGCGGATTTTTACAGTCAAACCGGAGGAGTGAACAGCTCTGATAATGGCATCGGATGCAGTCCATCTAAAATCTTCTAATAGCCATCTCCCTGCCTTTACACCATTGACGTGTCTGTTGTGTATGTAAGAGAGTAAAACATGGCAGTATAAAAGTCAGTACAGAATGCTGCACTTGGGGGAAAAGCACGCATGTAGCATCCAGGATTATTATCATAGTAGACCACGCATGCAGCATCCATGATTATTACCATAGGAACAGGCATCCTGCAGACCTCAAACAGCTTTATTCTACAGTACTGGAACAGGCAGCCTACAGACCTCAAACAGCTTTATCCTACAGTACTGGAACAGGCAGCCTGCAGACCTCAAACAGCTTTATCCTACAGTACTAGAACAGGCAGCCTGCAGACCTGAAACAGCCAAGCCAAAGTGCTAACATGTGCACATACCTTGGGGCTGATCTGCATGTGGTCGCCAGTCATTACCACGCAGGTGGTATCAGTGGCCAAAGTCAGAGGCATGACCGTCTCACACTCCAGTACTTGGGCCGCCTCGTCTAGGAAGATGTGGGTGAAGGCGCCTCTCAGGTCCATCACCTGCAGGTGTAGCGACATCTCCACCGTGGTCACCACAACCCGGAACTGCTGCACTGTCGCCGCCGTGGGGATCTCGAAGGACGTGCCTTCAGCGTTGAAGTGACAGTACTTGCGTACAGCATCCGGGATGGTGTTGAGGCGCCGCTCCTTGGTCACGATACGCAGAAGCAGCAACTGGCTTTGAGTTCCAGCACGACGCAGGTAGGGGTCCAAGTGCTTGGTTACGTACAGGTCAGCAGCGCTGTCATAACAACCACATCGAAATCACGCTACACAAGCCACTACATTATCCCAACACACACATTTTAGTCTACAGTCACAGCAGTAGTGTACAGTCACAGCAGTAGTGTACAGTCACAGCAGTAGTGTACAGTCACAGCAGTAGTGTACAGTCACAGCAGTAATGTACAGTCACAGCAGTAGTGTACAGTCACAGCAGTAGTGTACAGTCACAGCAGTAGTGTACAGTCACAGCAGTAGTGTACAGTCACAGCAGTAGTCTACAGTCACAGCAGTAGTGTACAGTCACAGCAGTAGTGTACAGTCACAGCAGTAGTGTACAGTCACAGCAGTAGTGTACAGTCACAGCAGTAGTGTACAGTCACAGCAGTAGTGTACAGTCACAGCAGTAGTCTACAGTCACAGCAGTAGTGTACAGTCACAGCAGTAGTGTACAGTCACAGCAGTCACAGCAGTAGTCTACAGTCACAGCAGTAGTGTACAGTCACAGCAGTAGTGTACAGTCACAGCAGTAGTGTACAGTCACAGCAGTAGTGTACAGTCACAGCAGTAGTGTACAGTCACAGCAGTAGTGTACAGTCACAGCAGTAGTGTACAGTCACAGCAGTCACAGCAGTAGTGTACAGTCACAGCAGTAGTCTACAGTCACAGCAGTAGTGTACAGTCACAGCAGTAGTCTACAGTCACAGCAGTAGTCTACAGTCACAGCAGTAGTGTACAGTCACAGCAGTAGTCTACAGCAGACCTGCCTACCTCAGATTTTCAGTTTCAGTATTCTGACTGGCAAAATGTGGTATTCTGGGACCAAAATTCGTATTTTCACTCCCGGCGAATCGAAGCATTCGCAAGTAGGAATTTAACAATTGTAAATGTAACCTAGTGAAGATAAAGAAGAAGTAATCACTGCATTAAAAAAAAAACTCAAACTGATTCCTTAAATACACTGTTCTCCGATTTATTTATTTATTGACTACAGTACAGAACAAGCGCAAAACTGTCATTGCTAGAGAGCAAAAATTCAGTTGATAAAAACTTAAATTTGAATTGGAAACAACAAAATAATTTATCTATAGTGAAGGACTAAGTAATTTATATAATGTGCAAAAATGTCAACATTGCAGGGTGGAGAACAACTGAATCAAGAAATCTCTGAAATCCGGCCGTGGCCCAGGGGCCAAGCCCCAGTATTCGCCCCCTGGAAGAAAATGAATTTATGCTATTTTGAAAGTAATTTAGGGCCTCTCCTGAAAGCAAAAAGCACAAAGTAAACATGAATAGAAACAACAACAACCAAAAAAAAGAATGTTTTAATTTATGCACATGTCTTTCAAAAAAGTTAAGAATCTTGATTTGTAGGCCTAACAAAGTTTGAGGTCCACCACTGTTACACACAAACTCCACATTTCAAATTTTACTGGGCACACGTTTGTCTATTTTTTAGCTGTAAACAGGCAAGAATTTTTATAATTTTAGAGATATTTAGGGGTACGTTAGTAAAAACATTACATCTTAGGTATTAGTGACTAGTGTATAGATTTAAATGAAATAAAATGCAAAATGAACAGAAATAAATCTCTTTTGATTATCTACCTTTTTATACTTCTCTTGTCATGTCTTGTTTTTGATTACTCCATGTGTATACAATAAAAAAAAGTTAAAAAGTCCAAACAAGCCCCCTCCTCTTCTTCACTTTCATGCCAGTCTGAAAGATCGTATGCATGCACACTACTGACACTAATTGTCTAATGACTAATCAGTCTAATGTCAGTACTCAGTACCGATCTCTTCCTCCGACTCCAAGACCATTTCTCTCACTTTAATGTCTGATAAATGGAAGCCTGTAAACTCCCCTTCATCAGTCGAAGAATCCAAACCATCCATTTTAGACACACACACAAGAAAATTTGAAAAAAAAATCGAAAAAACGAACGCATCACAGAGAAAACTTGTGGAAATGCAGTCGAATGTTTTCACAACAGAATTTAACCGGAAGTCAATTGCCGGAAGTCTCGCAATCTTTCAAACAACGCGAGAATATAACCACAAGGTTGATACGGACGCTTTTGGACGTTTTGCCCGTTTAAACCTTCGGCCGCTTTTGGCCGCTATGCCCAGTAAAGGGTAGTCCTCAGCTTCTCACACTCGGAACTCAACATTTTTTTCTCGGAAATGCAAATGCCTTCCGCGGAAATCCGCGGATTCGCGGAGAATTCTCCACCCTGACATTGTTTTCCTTCAGCTGCTGGCTATAGCAGCTCTTGAGCCTGTCTGGTTCTTTGCTACAAAATAAATTATTTACAGTAACTGACTGGGAAAATTTATACGCAAACTGTCACTCAGCACTGTTTTCTTTCAGCTGCAAACTATAACAGCTATTGAGTCTGTCTAGATCTTTGCTGGTGTACACTGTGGCAGCAGGTTTGGACTTGAGGACTAGCAACTGAACGTTCTGAAGTAGTAAATTGTCTACCTTGGCCATATTAAAATAAATTAAGAACCAACAGTTTGTGTAATTTTAAATAACAAATTTAATATTTTCATTGTTCTAAACATATGACAATGAAAAGTTTCAATTGTTTCTGACTTAACTGGCGCGCAGTATGGCGCCGTGTGAAATGTCTGAAAACCCAAAATAAACGTCTTATTACCCAAAAAAAAAAAAAAAAAAATTTTTTTTTAAGTGCCAAAATTCGTATTTTTTAAGGCTTTTACGTATTTTCGTATTCTAGGTCTCAAATCCGTAAAAATACGGAAAAATCCGTAACGGTAGGCAGGTCTGCTACAGTCACAGCAGTAGTCTACAGTCACAGCAGTAGTCTACAGTCACAGCAGTAGTGTACAGTCACAGCAGTCACAGCAGTAGTCTACAGTCACAGCAGTAGTGTACAGTCACAGCAGTAGTGTACAGTCACAGCAGTAGTCTACAGTCACAGCAGTAGTGTACAGTCACAGCAGCAGTTTACAGTCACAGCAGCAGTGTAGTAACAGCAATAGCGTACAGAAACAGCAGTAGTGTACAGTCACAGCAGCAGTATAGTAACAGCAGTAGTGTACAGTCACAGCAGTAATGTACAGTCACAGCAGTAGTGTACAGTCACAGCAGTAGTGTACAGTCACAGCAGTAGTGTACAGTCACAGCAGTAGTCTACAGTCACAGCAGTAGTGTACAGTCACAGCAGTAGTGTACAGTCACAGCAGTAGTGTACAGTCACAGCAGTAGTGTACAGTAACAGCAGTAGTGTACAGTCACAGCAGTAGTGTACAGTCACAGCAGTAGTCTACAGTCACAGCAGTAGTGTACAGTCACAACAGTAGTGTACAGTCACAGCAGTAGTGTACAGTCACAGCAGTAGTCTACAGTCACAGCAGTAGTGTACAGTCACAGCAGTAGTGTACAGTCACAGCAGTAGTGTACAGTCACAGCAGTAGTGTACAGTCACAGCAGTCACAGCAGTAGTGTACAGTCACAGCAGTAGTCTACAGTCACAGCAGTAGTGTACAGTCACAGCAGTAGTGTACAGTCACAGCAGTAGTCTACAGTCACAGCAGTAGTGTACAGTCACAGCAGTAGTGTACAGTCACAGCAGTAGTGTACAGTCACAGCAGTAGTGTACAGTCACAGCAGCAGTTTACAGTCACAGCAGCAGTGTAGTAACAGCAATAGCGTACAGAAACAGCAGTAGTGTACAGTCACAGCAGCAGTATAGTAACAGCAGTAGTGTACAGTCACAGCAGCAGTGTAGCAACAGCAGTAGTGTGCAGTCACAGCAACAAAGTTTCTGTTGCATCGCCAGCCGGCACGACTATTTACCTGAGAGTATAAACCGAGGTCTAGTCTGTGCAGGCATGAATTCCATGGCACAGACTTGAAAGATTGGGACTGTCCTGTCCTAGATGAATGAATGCCAGCTACACAAATACAGTCAGCATGCACTAGCCCCTTTCTTCCACGCACTAGCCCCTTTCTTCCACGCACTAGCCCCTTTCTTCCAGGCACTAGCCCCTTTCTTCCACGCACTAGCCCCTTTCTTCCACGCACTAGCCCCTTTCTTCCATCCACTAGCCCCTTTCTTCCACGCACTAGCCCCTTTCTTCCCCCCTTTCTTCCCGGCACTAGCCCCTTTCTTCCCGGCTAGTGCCCTTTCTTCCCGGCACTAGCCCCTTTCTTCCCCGCACTAGCCCCTTTCTTCCCCGCACTAGCCCCTTTCTTCCCCATCGCCCACTTTTGTGCTCAGTGATGTGAGCCACAGACAAGACACCTAAAGCAGCAAGTTGGTGCCTTAGGCTAGATCCTGTATCGCCCAGCTATATAAGAAGGATAAAGTAAAGACTGCTGCCGTTAACTATAAAAATAACGCAGTGAGGTGACATTTGTGTGGTATGTGACTTCGCTTCAGCCTACTCACCTGTTGGACTGAGCACAGATGAGGATCTTGGAAGTGGGCCTCTCCCTGAGCAGTACCATGGCAGCCTGAGCCAGCGTCTCGGTCTTGCCTGTCCCGAAGGGGCCGTACATGATGAATGGGGGCGTGTAACCTGTGCGCTCTGCCACGATGAAACGCACAGCCTGCAGCTGGTCCGTGTTTAGATTTTTCGATCTAAGAAATGCAACATTTTACATTATTGTTACATCAACTCTTTCATAATTACTCCACACACACACGATTGACAAATTATTATGACATCAACTTTTAAAACTAGTAACCTCACATCATCTGCGCACTGGCAGTACACCGAGGCTACAGAAACAGCAGGTCACCATCTGATAGAGGCCTCTGCTGTGCACGCAGAATCAATGTGGGAAAATAAAGTTTATTTTATTTGCAAAATCAATGTTGGGAAAATTAAGTTTTTTTCAATAGCACCTTCAATGTGGGAAAACAAAGTTTATTTCAATTACTGTATGTTACGTTTGCGACGCGCACGATAGATCCGATCGTTTTGTTTTGCAAAGCATGCAATAATAGAGTGTATTTACCTTTGATTTAATTTTGCGTTGTTAGAAGAAGCTTGGTAAAATGTTAATAATTTTGGTAGATATTATTGGAGAATTCTCTAGAGTTGCTTGTTTACTATCGAATGAATCTTCGCGATAAACGTAGATAGCTGAGAAAATTCTTGCACTGTAAAAAAAGTTGTATGACGTAAGACAGTGATGACGAAGTTTATTCCGATTGGTTGTAATTTGTCAGGCTGGAACATTCTGACGTTAACTGAAGTCTAGAAAAACATATATAATTGATGCACTGTGAAAAGAGAAAGGATGTTGAGAAAGTGAAAAGTGAAAAGTGATTGAGCGATTGTATGCAGTTGTTGATGTACGCTGAATAAAGTTGGAAAACTTCATATGACGACTTCTGCCTTGTTGATGAGTGAACAGGTTGCGTGGATAAACCAATCTGAGTTACACTTACCAGGATTCAAGCATTGGGGCTGAATCAACTACTGATAAAACCAACAACAAGTGTAACACTGTATAATTGTCAAAGTTGACTGATGTTCTAAATTTCAAGAAGAAGGCTTAAACAGCTTTATAACGTGTGTGTATGGTGTCTAGCTTCGTGACTTACGACACTTTGAGGGTATGGTGTTCATTAAGCAGGGGGTTGATCTTGGTAACATCAGGGAAGACAATATCGGTGCTGCCGAGTGAGTCCAGGGCGTAATGCATCTTCATGAACTGCATGCGGTTCAACTGGAACTGCACTTCCACCTGCGCACAGCAAGCAAACCTTATTTTACTACACATTACTGTGTACAGCAAGCAAACCCTATATTACTACACATTACTGTGTACAGCAAGCAAACCCTATATTACTACACATTACTGTGTACAGCAAGCAAACCCTATATTACTACACATTACTGTGTACAGCAAGCAAACCCTATATTACTACACATTACTGTGTACAGCAAGCAAACCCTATATTACTACACATTACTGTGTACAGCAGGCAAACCCTATATTACTACACATTACTGTGTACAGCAAGCAAACCCTATATTACTACACATTACTGTGTACAGCAAGCAAACCCTATATTACTACACATTACTGTGTACAGCAAGCAAACCTTATTTTACTACACATTACTGCGCACAGCAACCAAACCCTATTTTACTACACATTACTGCGTACACTTGCCCGTGTGGCAAACGTGGCTACAAATACAATCACACACAATCTCACATTCACTGCACACATCAAAATGGTGCACAGTGAGAACAAAGCCAGATGTCAGTAATTCCACCTGCCCATTCTGCCAATGATTTGTGCAGGAATCCCCAACATTTGCCTCCCCAACATTTGCAATGACCTCAAAGGACTTGAATATTGTTCTTTCCGAGATAATCCGCTTGGTTAAAAATGCAATAACTCCACAATGCACAATTCTTAACTTGTCTAGCATCTCCTTTTCTGTAGGTATATAACATCTAGCATCTCCTTTTCTGTAGGTATATAACATCTAGCATCTCCTTTTTTGTAGGTATATAACAACACTGCACATTACCAAAGTCACAGTATCTAGACATTACTAGCTCCTGTGACCCATCGACCAACATCAATACAGTAGTCCAGATCCAGATCCTAGCATGGTCCAACACCAGCAATCCTAAAGAGTTCTACTCTTAGCAGTTCCGTACTACCGCATCCTGCTATTAGGGAGACAACAACGCTTCACCTGTCTGAGTAGCAAGGGGTACTGAGCCATCATCAGTCAACCTTTCATTTGTTAGTTAGTCATAGTTTATAGGTCCAGAAGACTGCAAACAGTGAACCAGGGCCACAACTTGGTTGAAAGAGGACTCACCCCTGATCTGTTTAAAAGTTCTACTGAAAAAACAACCTTAACCCCTTGAACCCTGGATGCCCCACCAATTCTGAGCCCCATCCCCTGGGCTCCCCGGAGAAAAATGGCATTTTTAGCATGCTTTTAGTAAAACAACGAAAACATAACCAAAGTGTTAGACAACCCAAAGTACTTCAAATGTCATCTCTTCATCTTCATTATCATCCCACAATTGATCGATTACTTCCTGAGTTGTGTACAGTCGCTTAGCGACGCTTCCTTGATTTGTAGACCTTCGTTTCATGACGCAAAATTGACAAAAAAACGTCACAAAAACACGCACTGTGCTGCACTAGAGCGCTGTCATTTTGCTTTACCTTATTCCCAATAACCCTCAATAACCCTATTCCAAACAGTAAGTACTAGAAAGAATAGTAAGCTGTGTACGGACCGCAAGATTAACGGTAAGGTTACGAGACAGATTTATCGGTCTTTCGGGGCACAGCTGTTTAAGGGCTAGACCGATATATCGGTCTTTCGGGTTCAAGAGGTTAATGGTAACACTGAAGGCACTCCACCAGCCAGTCACTATACAATAAAGGCATCCCATGCAGGGGACGCTGAGGCTGTACTCTATTTATCGAACCCCCATTTACAAAAACAAAATAGAAAATAAACATCATTATAAAATAATAATAAAACATGTACATATAAAATGCCCAAATAACTAAATATTAATACCACAGAAAGCCCTAGTGACCATTTGGCAGAAAGCATCCAATATCTCAATCTGACCCAACATGCCCCATTCAGAGTGGTAATTTAAAGCAATAAATTTCCACAAAGTGGGGATACTTGATGTGTCATTAATTTGAAACATTTCAAAACATATTAACAGCCACAAAAATATAATTACAATCCTATTATAAAAGTCAACCAATAGGAAATCTAGCAATAATGTTGACAACTCCTGTAACATTTGGATAATAAAGGAGAAACAGCATTGAAGTATTAAAAGAACAGAACCCTGCCACACTGACCTCCACATTCATGCCCGACTTGAGCTTGAGCTCCCGGACACAGACAGGGGAGAGAGTCAGGAACACGTAGTCTTTGCCCTTATCCTCGATGACAGCTTCGTACACCCTGTGCTTGTTCATTGCATCCATGCGGGTCAGGAGAGCAGAGCGCACGCTGTACAGGATCAGCTTGCCGGCCCCTGTGTCCTCCGTCAAGTTCTCCGTCAGTGGCAGACGCAGGAACAGCTCGCCATTGCGAGCTTGGGTGGTCCCGTGAAACTCTGTTTGCATCACGTCTGACACCACTGCAGTGTTGATCAGGTTGAAACTATCGCACAACACAAAATCAATCAACATTATTAGCCATCATCGCAATAACAACTCCTATAACGACAACAGTATCGCCTCTAAGGCAATACAAAGCACCCACATCACTACCAATCACATTACTGCAGTCAAGATCCTACAATGTCAGTGTCATCACTATGGCACTACGTGGTACCTGCTGATGAGCTTGTGCCTGGTGATTTCCTCCAGCTCCAGCATGCGATGCATCTTGTGGACATAGTTGTGTCTGTTAAGCTCCTTGATGCTGTCCTGAGTCACCACTTTCTCAGAGCTGGGCTCTTTGTACTGTTGCAGCAAGTGCACGGGGAAGTCTTCATACATGTAGCTGTACTTAATGACCTCCCTGTTCTCCGTTGTCCACCGGTCAAAGGTCAACTTCTGCCGCAGATCTTGCACCTGGAAAACCCACAAGATCCAAGATGATTGATTGTCCTCATTTACAAAAGGAAATTTGACACCAGGGTGACTTTATATCATACACACCACACACCTGACACTAATACCCATTGAATGAGATATGGCGCCACAGCTCACACACATCAACATTGCCACATGCTTTGACTTTCAGCAATAAAACACTATTAAAACAATAAAAATAAAATAAAGATATGTACAGCCATTACAGACAACAAACGGATCAAAACTCAAGCCTTCAAACAATAAGAAACTAGAAGGGTAAAGCCCATATGACTCACATGCTCCATATCAAACGCATTATTTAAATGAAAATGAGTGCCCAGGAAAAACAAATTGAAACAGTGACTTTAAAATGCAAAGTAATAACCGACTTTGATCTTTCTATGCCCTTGACCTTGAGATGACACTGACCTCTGGCTCCAAATACACTCATGTACATGTACAATCAAATAAAGTACAGCAAAAGTTGTATTATACCAACAAAAAACCCCAGTGACTTTGGGATGATCTTGTCCTTCAGTGACCTTGACTTTGGGGTGACATAGACCCTCACGTGATTTCTCATGTATACCTGATCAAATAACCCATTGTTGTTGCATACTATGGTTTAAATAAACAGCCATTCCACTGTACCATGCCCTTTTTATGGTTTTGCAAGACCTAAAATGACCTTGACCTTCAAGATCAACGCAAAAACAGAACATATATGAAAGATGAATCTCTAAAATAATAAATACAACAAATGTTATATTTCTCACAGTATAGGGTCAAGGTCACTTCAAAGTATCTGTACACACTGACTTTGGACAGCTCCAATGACCTCGACATTGGAGTGAGGTTGACCAAATTTGCTTAGTGTTTGTGTCACACGATTATTTATCAATAGCTGATTCAGTCCCGATGCTTTAATCTTGAGAAGTGTAACTCGAATTCGTTTATCCACGCAGCTTGTTCACTCAGCAACAAGGCAGGAGTCGTTGTATAAAGTTTTCCAACTTTATTCAACAAACACCAACAACCGTATACAAGATCGCTTTCCGAAAATCACTTCAAAAAACATCGTCAAAAATCATCATAAATCTTACAAGCAGACAGTGCATTACTTATATATTCTCTCTGCAATCAAGAAAAAGTTCGAACATTCCAGCAAGACTCAATAACACCAATCAAAATAAAACTTGTCACGGGAACTATACACTGTCTTATGTCATAGAACGCACTTTGGGTTTAAAGAATCGCTTAGCTATTACCAGACCTTTCCGGAAGCTTCGGTCAACAATAAACAAGTAATTCCAGAAAATTCTCAACAATATCGACCGACAATAATTATCAACATTATACAAAGCTTCCTCTAGCAACAACACAAAATAAAATCAAAGGTAAATACCCACTATTATTTCAAGCTTTGCGAAATAAAATGATTGTATCTATCGTGCACGTCTCAATTGTAACAGTGTGTGTCATTGACATCTATCATGCATCAAAGAATCATAAGTTCAACATTAATAACCTAGAAAAAAATTGAAATTTGGTGAAAATTTTCTTCTTTTTCTACTAACATTTGATGACCTTGCGACCTTGACCTTGAAGTGAAGCCATTAATTCACTTATCAGGCTTCATATGATTTATAAGTCATTTCCATCACTTTTCACACCCACATTATATTTTTCCAGGACCGGTCAATCACTCAACACCCCCGCACAAACACAATAAAAAAAAAAGATTCCACAAATATCTCAAGGTCATTCATTTACATGTTAATTTAGTTGAGTTTGGCATCCATGTTCTTTTGAATTCCAAGGTCTTCCTCAGCCTCCTTTGCCGACTTTATCTTAGCATTTGATTTGGTCAGGAGGTTCATCAAAGCTTTGTTCATGAAAGTTTTCCTATCTCCTTTGTTTTCTGCTTCTAGAGCCAAGTCATCAACATTTTCTTTCAAACTGGAACTCTTCCAGTAAGAGTTGCAGTCTTAGTGAACATGTCTTCTGTTCTTTATCTTTTCTTCTTAAGCTCACCCAGTTCCTCCATTATGGACTTGGGCTTCTGGGACTGCACAGCATTTTCTTTCTCCCCCTTCAGTTGCTGCAGATAACTGTCATAAGCCTGTCGTGACCAGGCACTAAAAAGCCATTTTTTGTATAGTTCCCCATTCTACACTCCACCAACATGTTTGAGATGGTCACTGATAGCTCCAAGTGATATTAGGGTTTATTCTTATGACCAATGGTGCAGTAAGCTCCAAGTGATATTAGGGTTTATTCTTCTTACCAATGGTGCAGTAAGCCATAGTGCTGCTAGCCAGCCCACAATTCTGTGTTTTTCAGCCGTATCTTACTAAACCAGCACTTTCCTGTCCTTTTTAAGGAGGTCTCTCTACACCACGCTAATCAGAAACTAGGAAAAGGGATACCACGGACAAACTAAAAATAACTGACCAACCAAAGATCGCCTTCTAAACAATCTAGGCTACATCACATCACTTCCTCTGCAAGCAGACGACAATGAACTATCAAAACATTTTCCCACTTGTATTAAAACTTCCATGACTTTCTACGACTTCATTGGAATTTCCATGACTTTCTATGACTTCTTTGGAATTTCCACAACTTTCCAGGTCTTGAAAATGAATTTTGTATGAACCCAGTCCTCCTCTCCACACCGCCCCCCCTACCTCACCTTACCCTCTCATGGAGATAGAGAAGGATTTCTTTACCTGCTGGCCAACAGGGACAAACAAGACAATAACACACACAGACAGTGAGCAGCTTACCTGTTGATGGACAGTCCTATGGCCCAGCTCTACGTTAAGCTTGCGCAGCAAGATGGGTTTTTGGCCGAAGTCAAAGGCCACCCACTGGTTGAAAGATCCGAACATGCCGCCCGTGAAGTGCACATCCACCTTGTAGCAAGGGCGGCCACTGTCATCCACGTCTTCAAACAGCTCACCTGAGGCCACCTGGTGCTTGGTGCCGTCGTTACACTGCAGGGAGAAGTGGAGGCGAGCGCTGTGGTGAAGCAAGGCTACTTTCTCCAGGGTCAGCTGTGCAGGAACAACAGCCAGGCAGTTATAGAGCAGTCATGTAGTTACACAATAGTCACCTAGCTACACAACAGTCACCTGGGTATACAACAGTCACCTAGCTACAAAACAGTCATCTAGCTACACAACAGTCACCTGGGTATACAACAGTCACCTAGTTACAAAACAGTCATCTAGCTACACAACAGTCACTTGGGTATACAACAGTCACCTAGCTACACAACAGTCACCTGGGTATACAACAGTCACCTAGCTACAAAACAGTCATCTAGCTACACAACAGTCACCTGGGTATACAACAGTCACCTAGCTACAAAACAGTCATCTAGCTACACAACAGTCACCTGATTATACAACAGTCACCTAGCTACAAAACAGTCATCTAGCTACACAACAGTCACTTGGGTATACAACAGTCACCTAGCTACAAAACAGTCATCTAGGTATGCAAGTCAGCTAGATATACAATAGTCACCTAGCTACACAACTGTCACCTAGCTACACAACAGTCACCTACATACATAACAGTCAAATAGATATGTAACAGTCACATAGATACAAAAAGAGTTTGTTAAATTTGTGTATAAATTCAACATCAGTTTGGTTCCCACCCACCCCTGAAACAAACCAACAAACAGCAACACAATGTTATTATAAATCCAGGTCAGTTTGGTTGTGGTCACACCTCCCCTACTCTTCCATGTAAACTGTGAGGTTTATTTACCTCTGTCTGAATGATGAAGGTCCAGACAACAACGGCGTTTTTCTCCTCCTTGAACACCTCCAATGCCTGCCGACAGCTCACGCTCACTCCAGCCACCGTCTCCGACATCTGACACCAAACACAAACCATTTTTATGTACATCATTTATGTGTAATATGTCAGTTGGTGCTCAACAGGCGGCCTTGATACTAGCCGAGGGTCAGAGATCTAACAACCATAGGCTGTGTGTAGGCGTAGGGCCTCCACAGATGGCGTTGTTTACGGGCTAACAGCATTCCATAGTAGTTAGCTATTCATTGCTTACAGGGTCCAGCGGACTGCAAAGAGCCGAATCAGGACCACAAAGTCAAGACCACAACTTGGCTGAAAGAGGACTCAACCTTGATCTGCATAAAAGATCTGCTGAAACAACCCTAGTAGTGGTAACACTGAAGGCACTCCACCAGCCGGTCACTGTACAATAAAGACATCCCAAGCGGGGGATGCTGAGGCTATACTCTAATTTATCGAACCCCAGTTTACAAAAACAAAATAGAATACAAACGTCATTATAAAATATCAACAAACCACATACATATAAAATGCCTATGTCGCTAAATAACAGACATGCCTACCCTCAATTTGAAGTTTCCGTATTAGCTTTTTCAAATTTCAGTATTACTATTACGATTTCCGTATTTACTTTTATTACCTATTGTTTTAGCACTCATCCTTTTTGATATTATGCGAAGAATCCAGTAATAGATTGATTTGCTGCCACAATGTTCTTTTTCTTTTCCAAAGCCTCGTAATTCTTCATATACTGTGGGCCTTCCGCGTGCCGCTTGATGTCGTTCATATCACCGGCGGAGATGCCAAACTGGTTGGCACAAATCGTACTTTTGAGTCAGTGCTGCCGCGAATAACGAAAGGACACTTTTCCGAATACGAGGCAAGAAATGTCTGCCCCTTGCGCGTTTTTTTTGAAGATTCAGATTCACAATCACTTTGCTTAGCCATTCGTTTGAACGCCATGTTTTAAATTCTGTCTCACGAGCACCGATCTTTACTGCGACTGTGCAAAAACGGGTTCGGCAAACTTCGGTGCCTCTACCGTAAACTTCGATGTCACAGGTCTCCACTGCGACTGCGCATTGCTGCATTAAACCTTCAGAAAAAGGTCATGCGGTGCATTACCACAGGCAAACGATTTCGAATTTTTTTCTTTATCATTTTTTTTAAATTTTTGTACCGTAAAACAAATATCCGTATTTTCCGTAGCGCTTGCCAAGTTTTTCAAATTTCCGGAAAAAATACGGAAATTACGTACGGGTAGGCATGTCTGAAATAATAATATCATAGGAAGCCCTAGTGACCATTTGGCAGAAAGCATCCAATATTTCCAAGCTGATACAACAGACCTCACACACAAATGAGGAGTATTGTCCCAGAAGAATTTTCAAGAAAAAAGGTAGGTGGCTGTCTAGCGAAGAAGAAGATAGTATAAAAGAGTTGTAGAACAGAGTAGGAATGAGAAAGAACAAATGAGAAAGACAGTGACAAGGGAATTTAAAGCACTAAATTTCCAGAAAGTGGGGATACTATTTATACAAAAACCCAGGCACCTCCATGGGGGTTGATGGGGGGAAGGGGGGGGAGGAGCATTGTAAAGTAGACGGTGTGTGGAAAAAGGTCTATCGCACACATCTTTATCTTGCCTCTAACCACAATGCAGTTAGCATGGATTGTCATGGTAGAGACCTGTGCTGTGTAACACTTCACCATCATTAATGATATCATTGACAAGTTTTATTTGATATTGTTTTAAACATTTATCTTAATAAATTAATGAATTACGTTTTTATACAGCACTTTTGGAAGTTTTGCAGCTCAAGAGCTAGCCAAGGCGCTGGTCCATTAAGTATGGAACTCCAGCAATCCACAAAGTGCCCACTTGCTGCCGTAAGCGCATCCTCTGATGCCTCAGACAACTGAGCACAATAGTGGGCAACCAAGGATGGGGGAGAAGGGATCTAGTGCAAGTGTCCATGCTGTCTGCAAACACTCGAGGCACAGCTTTCTTATATTAAGCAGCGTTTGACATTGTCTATAATCTCAGCTTTACTACGGAGCAGTTGGTTTTAACCCCTGAGAAAACATTTAGCCAAATACATGCCGTGACAACAATTTTACTGCTGCATTTTATCCCCTTTCTTTATCTCATCTTCCGAAATAAACTACAAACTGTGAGCATTCAGAAAATACCATACTGCTTTATTTGTAGGCCACAACATTGCAGCTGTGAAATCCACAACTTTAGTTCCATCTATGCTACATAACTTGAATAGCATGAGGAAATGTAACAAAAATCTTCATCCACAGTAAAAAAAAGAGTGTACAAATATAATTATAAAAACTTTTGCAAGACGTGCAAGCCCTGCTTCAGTGTGAAACATGCATGCCACCTTTGTTAAACTGTCAAACTTATTAATTTGATCAAAAACATCCATGCTGTTGTGACAATAGTCTTTAAGCCAGGTCGGTAATGTCCGCCACAGTACATTATGATGCGGTTAGTTGCGTCAGCACACTTCAGGAGCTAAGTGTCAGCACCGGTCCCATTACTCTTGTGTTCCGAAATCTGTTATTTATTGAACTAGTTTCCGTGAATTATGCAAAGTCTTGTGTCATCACATAGAAACAAAGGACACACATGCCAAAGAAATAGACTGCACAGTTCCACAGTAAACATTTCTTTTATCCTTCTAATACAGCACTTTTCAAGCTCAAGAGGTGCTCAAGGTGCTGGCTGATACAGGGTTTAACTTAAACCACCCTGAAAGCTAACTGCTGCTGTCTAATCATTTACTGTTATGTGCAATAGGCTAGTCGTTTTGGAATGATCAAGAAAAATGATGTATTCATTTCAAACACTATATAAATAAGTCAATTAATAAGTAAACATAAATACACAACAAATTAAATAAATAAATCAATAAACAAATAAATAAACATGTTCAAAGATGGGCCAAGTGCAGTACATGCAGTGAACAAACCTTGCCACCTACCCTCCAACATGCCCAATGCGCCAACACATGCAAACCTTTTCTGGACAAAATCTATCCAGTTATATTTCCTCTAGTTTGTGGAAACTGGCTGACATGAAGTATACACAAATTTCATTCCACAGGTATACATCTGTGCTTGGAAACTGTATAAAAAAACAACACACAACACAGAAGTGCTATTTTAAATTTCCTTGAATGAACTGTAACGCCCTCACTCACCAATGGCAGTGTGGTAAAAGGGGACAGCCATTCCAGGTAAGATAAGCAGGGACCTAAAAATCAACACTGAATCACCAGAGAAACTATACTGCTAGGATACAGTGAAAAATGGCCACTTCTGTCTTGCCATGATACTGCTAAGATACAGGGAGAAATGGCCACTTCTGTCTTGCCATACTGCTAAGATACAGTGAGAAATGGCCACTTCTGTCTTGCCATACTGCTAAGATACAGTGACAAATGGCCACTTCTGTCTTGCCATACTGCTAAGATACAGTGACAAATGGCCACTTCTGTCTTGCCATACTGCTAAGATACAGTGACAAATGGCCACTTCTGTCTTGCCATACTGCTAAGATACAGTGAGAAATGGCCACTTCTGTCTTGCCATACTGCTAAGATACAGTGACAAATGGCCACTTCTGTCTTGCCATACTGCTAAGATACAGTGACAAATGGCCACTTCTGTCTTGCCATACTGCTAAGATACAGTGACAAATGGCCACTTCTGTCTTGCCATACTGCTAAGATACAGTGACAAATGGCCACTTCTGTCTTGCCATACTGCTAAGATACAGTGACAAATGGCCACTTCTGTCTTGCCATACTGCTAAGATACAGTGACAAATGGTCACTTCTGTCTTGCCATACTGCTAAGATACAGTGACAAATGGCCACTTCTGTCTTGCCATACTGCTAAGATACAGTGACAAATGGCCACTTCTGTCTTGCCATACTGCTAAGATACAGTGAGAAATGGCCACTTCCGTCTTGCCATACTGCTAAGATACAGTGAGAAATGGCCACTTCTGTCTTGCCATGATACTGCTAAGATACAGTGAGAAATGGCCACTTCCGTCTTGCCATACTGCTAAGATACAGTGAGAAATGGCCACTTCTGTCTTGCCATGATACTGCTAAGATACAGTGAGAAATGGCCACTTCTGTCTTGCCATACTGCTAAGATACAGTGAGAAATGGCCACTTCCGTCTTGCCATACTGCTAAGATACAGTGACAAATGGCCACTTCTGTCTTGCCATACTGCTAGGATACAGTGAGAAATGGCCACTTCTGTCTTGCCATACTGCTAAGATACAGTGAGAAATGGCCACTTCCGTCTTGCCATACTGCTAAGATACAGTGAGAAATGGCCACTTCTGTCTTGCCATGATACTGCTAAGATACAGTGAGAAATGGCCACTTCCGTCTTGCCATACTGCTAAGATACAGGGAGAAATGGCCACTTCTGTCTTGCCATGATACTGCTAAGATACAGTGACAAATGGCCACTTCTGTCTTGCCATACTGCTAAGATACAGTGAGAAATGGCCACTTCCGTCTTGCCATACTGCTAAGATACAGTGAGAAATGGCCACTTCTGTCTTGCCATGATACTGCTAAGATACAGTGAGAAATGGCCACTTCCGTCTTGCCATACTGCTAAGATACAGTGAGAAATGGCCACTTCCGTCTTGCCATACTGCTAAGATACAGTGAGAAATGGCCACTTCCGTCTTGCCATACTGCTAAGATACGGTGAGAAATGGCCACTTCTGTCTTGCCATGATACTGCTAAGATACAGTGAGAAATGGCCACTTCTGTCTTGCCATACTGCTAAGATACAGTGAGAAATGGCCACTTCTGTCTTGCCATACTGCTAAGATACAGTGAGAAATGGCCACTTCCGTCTTGCCATACTGCTAAGATACAGTGACAAATGGCCACTTCTGTCTTGCCATACTGCTAGGATACAGTGAGAAATGGCCACTTCTGTCTTGCCATACTGCTAAGATACAGTGAGAAATGGCCACTTCCGTCTTGCCATACTGCTAAGATACAGTGACAAATGGCCACTTCTGTCTTGCCATACTGCTAGGATACAGTGAGAAATGGCCACTTCTGTCTTGCCATACTGCTAAGATACAGTGAGAAATGGCCACTTCTGTCTTGCCATACTGCTAAGATACAGTGACAAATGGCCACTTCTGTCTTGCCATACTGCTAAGATACAGTGAGAAATGGCCACTTCTGTCTTGCCATACTGCTAAGATACAGTGACAAATGGCCACTTCTGTCTAGCCCAACAATGTGATTCAAATGTGGATCATGGATGTTGCCAAGCAAACGCTCTACCCCGGTTCTACAGCAGTGAGCTACATGCATGTATGCACAGCAGAGAATAATGGATGTGCTAGCCTTTTCAGACTGGCGCTTAGCAATGTTGCAATCTAGCTATCAGGAGAGTCAAAAGAGTAGCGGGGAAAATTACTGCAGCAACAGTAAGCACAGAATATAAAATAGAACCACAGTTGTATATCAACACCTCCTAAAAAGTTCTCTTCCAAATTGTCCATCTCTTTGCTTTGGCTCCTTGTGGACATGATGATGGCGATGATGATGATAAACTAATAATTTATTTCAACTGTCCTCCAGTGTATAAACTTATACAACATGTATCCATATTTCGGGGAAAGACTTTTGCTGTTACTGGGCGACTACGCCAGACTTGACTACCTGAAAAAAAATGTGCTGACCATATTTCAGGCAGCTGAAAACCAGATTTTGGAAGCTTTACAAGTAAACTATAAAAGATGTGGGAAGGGAAGGGGAGGAGGAGAGCAGCTAAGGAGTGAGAGGGCTGGGAGTGTGGGGTGTGACGGCGGTGGTCTGAATCACAAAAGAAGGAACGATGATGGTGATGGGAAGCAAAATTAGACATTTTTAAGGAAGAGGTTAGTTTTCAAGTTGTTCGGAGAGCTGCGAAGAGAGAGAGAAAGAGAGTTCCAAGTTGAAGGACCAAGCACTGAGAAGGATCCACAGCCTACAAAGGAGAGTTTGTAGGGGGTATTTGTAGCATAAGGGAGTCAGAGGAAGAACGAAGATTTCTAGATGACTTGTAGAAGTGAATGTTCTGGGTGAGGTAGGAAGGGGTTAATCCATGGACGCACGATTCCATGATTACACAGCAGTTCCCTCAAACTTCTTGCCAAACATGTACATCAAATATATTATTTTGTCTCCAAATGATTGGTTGCCATATGTTACAGGTAAGCACAGACTTGTTTTATAGCTGTGTGTATTTAAACAAAACCCCAGCTGTATTTGGTACCTATGCATTGTTTATCCTAATCCTTTTACTCACTCCCAACTGTGACAGGAGCAGAAGGTGCAGAACTTCAGTCAAATCCTTGTTTCAGCATTTAAAATTTAATAAAACCAAACACCAATGTACGATATGAATGGGATAAGCACACTCCAAAAATGGTTCTGATTGTATGTGACAACACTGCCGCAAAAATAACATTCTTTATAGAAATAAAACCAGGAACTAATAAGTTCCTAAACAATTTTTGCTGCTACTCTCTACCCCTTAAACGCTCAAATCTGAAGTCACCATTCCCCAAAACATGATTGAGAAAATTGGGAGCGATGCTAAAGTGAGATACATGCAACCCTAAAACAGCCAAAGCACAAATATAACCAGAGGTATTCACTACTACTTGCAGTTGTTTCCTTGTACACAAATATATAGATGGTGTGTGATTTAGACATTCTATTGACTATGGTGTATAGTGCTAGTATGCTGTTTGGAGGAATTGGAAAGGTCATGTTTGAGGTTTATTTGCTCGTTTGTTTCCAAATGTTAAATGATATAGTTGTCTTTTATATTTTTCACCTCAGAATAACGAGAGTTAAGCTTGACTAGGTGCTTACTAATATGTTGGCTGTCAATAATGGTACTGGATGCATTCAATACACAATTTTCAAAAATAAAAAATTGATTTTCTTTCCGTCTTCCAATAGCAATCTCCCTGCCTTTACACCAACTGTTTGAGTGATGGATGGCTATTTGTTGTGTGTGTGAGGGTGGATGAGACAGGTGAGCGTGTATGTTGGTACAGATCGCCGCGCTTTGAGCCTGATTGATTTTGGGAAAGGTGCGTACATAGCATCTTGTATTATTATTTATTATAAATGGTGGTGGCTGCCTGTGGTAAACTGTGTGCAGGGAGTCTTGGTTTGTGGCTGCCTGTGGTAAACTGTGTACAGGGAGTCTTGGTTTGTGGCTGCCTGTGGTAAACTGTGCGAAGGGAGTCTTGGTTTGTGGCTGCCTGTGGTAAAGTGTGTACAGGGAGTCTTGGTTTGTGGCTGCCTGTGGTAAACTGTGTACAGGGAGTCTTGGTTTGTGGCTGCCTGTGGTAAACTGTGCGAAGGGAGTCTTGGTTTGTGGCTGCCTGTGGTAAACTGTGTGAAGGGAGTCTTGGTTTGTGGCTGCCTGTGGTAAAGTGTGCGCAGCGAGTCTTGGTTTGTGGCTGCCTGTGGTAAGCTGTGCGCACAGAGTCTTGGTTTGTGGCTGCCTGTGGTAAACTGTGCGCAGGGAGTCTTGGTTTGTGGCTGCCTGTGGTAAACTGTGCGCAGGGAGTCTTGGTTTGTGGCTGCCTGTGGTAAACTGTGTGCAGGGAGTCTTGGTTTGTGGCTGCCTGTGGTAAACTGTGTGCACAGAGTCTTGGTTTGTGGCTGCCTGTGGTAAATTGTGCGAAGGGAGTCTTGGTTTGTGGCTGCCTGTGGTAAACTGTGCGAAGGGAGTCTTGGTTTGTGGCTGCCTGTGGTAAACTGTGCGAAGGGAGTCTTGGTTTGTGGCTGCCTGTGGTAAAGTGTGCGCAGCGAGTCTTGGTTTGTGGCTGCCTGTGGTAAGCTGTGCGCACAGAGTCTTGGTTTGTGGCTGCCTGTGGTAAGCTGTGCGCACAGAGTCTTGGTTTGTGGCTGCCTGTGGTAAACTGTGCGCACAGAGTCTTGGTTTGTGGCTGCCTGTGGTAAACTGTGCGCACAGAGTCTTGGTTTGTGGCTGC
This sequence comes from Oncomelania hupensis, assembly GCA_036898135.1. Lineage (NCBI taxonomy): Eukaryota > Metazoa > Mollusca > Gastropoda > Littorinimorpha > Pomatiopsidae > Oncomelania > Oncomelania hupensis. Next base: position 133,887,652 of record CM072512.1, read on the forward strand.
CTGTGGTAAACTGTGCGCACAGAGTCTTGGTTTGTGGCTGCCTGTGGTAAACTGTGTGCAGGGAGTCTTGGTTTGTGGCTGCCTGTGGTAAATTGTGTACAGGGAGTCTTGGTTTGTGGCTGCCTGTGGTAAATTGTGTACAGGGAGTCTTGGTTTGTGGCTGCCTGTGGTAAACTGTGTACAGGGAGTCTTGGTTTGTGGCTGCCTGTGGTAAACTGTGTACAGGGAGTCTTGGTTTGTGGCTGCCTGTGGTAAGCTGTGTACAGGGAGTCTTGGTTTGTGGCTGCCTGTGGTAAACTGTGTACAGGGAGTCTTGGTTTGTGGCTGCCTGTGGTAAACTGTGTACAGGGAGTCTTGGTTTGTGGCTGCCTGTGGTAAGCTGTGTACAGGGAGTCTTGGTTTGTGGCTGCCTGTGGTAAGCTGTGTACAGGGAGTCTTGGTTTGTGGCTGCCTGTGGTAAGCTGTGTACAGGGAGTCTTGGTTTGTGGCTGCCTGTGGTAAACTGTGCGCAGGGAGTCTTGGTTTGTGGCTGCCTGTGGTAAGCTGTGCGCAGGGAGTCTTGGTTTGTGGCTGCCTGTGGTAAGCTGTGTACAGGGAGTCTTGGTTTGTGGCTGCCTGTGGTAAGCTGTGCGCAGGGAGTCTTGGTTTGTGGCTGCCTGTGGTAAATTGTGTACAGGGAGTCTTGGTTTGTGGCTGGTGTAGATGGAGAGAGAGGGATACAGTGGAATGAAGGATACAGTCTTAATGGAATAAATTTGGCGCAGTAAGATTTTAAAATGGATGAAATACAATACAAATGTAATGCAGTACAATCAGCTCCAGCATTATTAACCCTTTTTCCGTCAAGTCCGCGGATGTCGCCCGATGCTATTTTTAGTCCAGTCGTCTGATGTCCGCCAGGAAAACACCCCAAACACGTATTTCGGTAGGGCGCTTCCACTGCTGTATCTATAACTAGCATTGACTTGTGAATCATAGTCTCCTGTACGAGATTTCCTGTTCTTTCCAGTGGTGTGCAAAACATGGTGGATTGTTTTGAAAAACGTGCACTGCTAATGTTTGAATATCGACAATCTTTGTGACAATGTTTCGAGGAACGAGAGAGGAGATTATACTAGCAGCCATTGTGGAAAGTGACAATTTGGACAGTGTTTTTGAGAGATCTGATGAAGGCAATCTTGTGCAAAGCAAGGAAAGCGACTTGGATATTGATTTTGAAGTATAGGAGAATGATGCGTGATAGTGATGTGGACACATTGATTTCTAGTCCATAATAATGTGTTTGTTTATATTTCTTCTGTTTTTGTCATGTTTGGATATTTTTTTAATAGATTTATGTGCAAGACTTGAATTTAATAAAATTTATTTCAGTTCAATATTTGTTGTTTAAGATTTCTTTTTAAATTTTGTGTGTTTTGGGTGATGTTGCATGCAGAGTTGCTTCTCTATATATTCAATATTTTACTAACATTTCTTGACCCTGTGACCTTGACATTGAAGTGATGTCATTCATTCACTGATCATTTATGAGGTCTCATGAAAATTCACCATCTTACCAAGTTTGGTGGTGATAATTTAAATAGGTTCTGAGATAATAATGAACTTGCGAGTTTTGCTCGTCCAGAGGACGGGACACATTTTTAAAATGTCATTTTTGGACTGTTTAGGACTTATTTCGCAGATTAGCAAAAATTTGTTGCTGTTTTTTTTTTGTTGTTGTTGTTTGTTTTTTTTTTTTGGGGGGGGGGGGGGGGAGAGAGTAGGAGGGGAGAAGGAGGAGAGGGGGCGGAAGTACATAGACTCACATTTCTACGCATGCGAGTAGAAAAATCAACGTCAACACAAACTGATCATACACACGTACGCGCACAATTTTTGTTTCATGGGGTGGCCCAATGTTAGAGAGAAAGTTGGTGTGAGACAGTCAGTATTTTAAGTTTCATTGTGTTTTATGCTTTGTCTTTCACATGTTTGATCTACATCGCGAATACAAAATATCCTTCATTATCGTGAGGACAATAAATAACATTCCTATTCCTATAAAGGCAAATGGAGTTATCATACTGTTTGTGTGTGTGTGTGTGTTGCAGGCATGCCTACCATCAATTTGAAGTTTCAGTATTAGCTTTTTCAAATTTCAGTATTACTATTACGATTTTCGTATTTACTTTTACTACCTATTGTTTTTGCACTCATCTTTATTCATATTATGTGAAGAATCCAGTGATAGATTGGTTTGCTGCCACAATCTTCTTTTTCTTCTCCAAAACCTCTTGATTCTTGATATACTGTGGGTTTTTCAAGTGCCGCTTGATGTCGTTCATACCACCCGCGGAGTTGCCAAACTGATTGTCACAAATCGTATTTTTGAGTCAGTGCTGCCGCAAATAACTAATGAGGCAAAATATGTCCGCCTCTTGCGCCATTTCTTTGAAGATTCAGATACTCATTCGCTTTGCTTAGCCAATCGATTGGACGCCATGTTTTGAATTCTGTCTCACGAACACCGATCTTCACTGCGACTGCACAAAAACTGGTTCGGCAAACTTCGGTGCCTCTACCGGAAACTTCGACGCCATGTGTCTCTACTGCGACTGTGCATTGCGGCATTTAACCGGGTTCGGCTGTCTTCGGAAATACGTCACGTGGTGCATTACCACAGGCCAACGAGTTCGATTTTTTCCCCCCAATGTTGTTTTTATTTAATTCTGGACCGTGAAGCAAGTATCCGTATTTTCCATAGCGCTTGCCAAGTTTTTCAAATTTCTGGAAAAAATATGGAAATTCCATATGGGTAGGCATGCCTGGTGTTGGCACCAAACTGTGCCATTAAAAATCATCTGTCACCAATTCTGTCAAAAAATTGCGTAATGTGGATAAAACCAAAAAGAATGTGTACAATGGAAACCTATTGCAAACAAAGCAAAAACCTCGGGCACAAAGTTGAAAATGAATGATCTAATGAAGCGATGCTTACCACATTCACTCTGTGTGTATCCTCACCATCCTGGGCACAAAAAAGAAGTTCACGCTAAGTGTCTTCCAACCCTAACCCCCATCAGTGTAAACGCTAGTTTTCCATGCAAAGTTCAGTCACATCACTGCATGGCCATGTGGAACAGACACTGCCGTCAACTCTTTCTACCGTTAAGCATTGGGCCTGTGACCTCATTCAAAAGTTGAAAATAGAATGTGATTTCAATACCATCTTCTAATATAGCAATCGCCTTGCCTTTACACCACACGTCTGAGTGCTAGATGTGCGTTTGTTATGTACCTGACAGTGAGTGTGACATCTGATATACTGCCCCGCTCTGAGCATGATAGGTGATTGAGGGAAAAAGCGTGCATAAAGAATGCAGTATTATTATTATTCTTATTCACAATTATGTTTGTGTTACAGCAATACTGTGTCCGCCAGCGACATGTCTTTATCACCTCCAATGTGCTAGAGTAAAATAACAACAACTAGGAATAAAACAAAGTGTCCACTGACCACGGTCACTCGAGAGTCGGCGGAGTTGTAGTTGTCCAGCAGTTCGTCCATGTAGGAAAACATGTTCTGTTCCTTGGCCATCTGCCGCTTCATCTGGCGCCACTCAAAGCGCTCGCGCCACTCGTCCAGCTCCTCCACGCTGTGGGCGTACTTGCAGAGGTTGAACATGTCTGGTACTTGAGAGTAGGGACAGCGGCCGCCATCAACGTGTCTGCAATCGCAAGTTTTACAGTTACAAAGTGAGAGAGGTACTCGTTGTAGCTGGCAGATGTTGGATCACTACAGCTTCAGGTCATCTGATGACGACAGTTTTCACGTTTAGCCTACAAACCCATGGATGTTTGACTACAGTGGACAATGCACAGCGGTAAATATTCCACGGTGCCACAGATTCCACCTCTTTCCATTCGCTCAATACGAAGATTATCAGACATTCCTTGGAGTGAGAGTATAAACCAAGGTCTAGTCTGTGTATAGACTAGAGATTATCTTCTGTTCATCTGTCCAATATGTTCAGAGCTCAGCTGCTCGCCCGGTTCTCAAAAAGAAACAAATCTGATCATATCACACCATTCCTACATTCTCTTCACTGGTTTTCTGAATCTCAGAGGATTACCTACAAAATCTGCACTTTCTGTTACAAGTATGTCAATGGATTAGCCCCTTCCTACCTCGCTCCGAACATTCACTTATACAAGCCATCTAGATATCTTCGTTCTTCCTCTTCATGCTACAATTACAAATACACAGCTACAAATTGTCCTCTGCAGGCTATTGATCTTCTCAGTGCTTGGTCCTTCAACTTGGAACTCTCTTCCTCTCTCTCTTTGCAGCTCTCCGAACATAGCCACTTTAAAGTCCAACTTAAAAACTCATCTCTTCCTTAAAAATTTCTGATCTCGTCTCCCATCACCGGCATCATTTCTTAATTTGTTATTCAGACCATCACCGTCACACCGCACGCCTCCAGCCCCCTCACTCCTTAGCTGCTCTCCTCCTCCTCCCCCTCCCACATCTTTTATTTATAGTTTACTTGTAAATATTCTTTTTAATGTTTGTATTATGTCTTTGCATAGTTTCTCAGTGTCTGGTTTTTGTTCCACTTCTTTTCGTATGAATTTCGATGTTAACATTAAGAATAAATGCATGAGACTTTAAACTGATTTCATTAGGAAAAAGTGCTATATCAGGCATGCTACTCCCAAAAAAGAGTTTTCACTGAAAATGTGGCGCAGCTAGATAAGCGAGCCGGCGTAGCCGGCGAGTCTGCCTAGGGGGGTCCGGGGGCATGCCCCCCCGGAAAAGTTTTGAAAAAATCGTTAAAATCTGTGCAATCTGGCGCATTCTGAGTACTTTTTCCAGGATAAAAAAAAATAGTTTACTAAGTAGAAAATCATACCTGAGAATGCAGAAACTTGACAATTTCATGAACTTGGTTTATTTCTTCAACAAGTTTTCAAGTAGACAATTCAAGTTCATATTGTCAACTTATTCCTTGGTCACACTTATGATATCAATCATGAGCATGGTAGTAGTATTAACAAATTTACAAAACATTAGCCAACAGTCCTATGAGGCAATTCAAGTTCATATGGTCAACTTATTCCTTGGTCACATGTACGATATCAATCATAAGCATAGTAGTAGTATTTACAAAGCATCAGCCAACAGTCCTATGAGGCTATTTAGTTGATTTGGCCTGTTTCTTGTAGTGCTTCAGCTGGGCCTTTTTTGCATCGTCCTTGAGAGACTCTACAGCTTTCCGCTTGCAAGCAACTCTGGATTGCTGTTTGTCAAAGACAGCCAACTTCCTCTTCTTTTCTTCATTCTTCTCAGCAAGCACTTGGTCTCGTGAATTAGCAATATTGTTGACAAGAGCTTTGTTCACAGGGTCTCTCATCACATTCTCCCTGCGGAAGTGGGCGCTTCGAAACATCGCGAATGACGGCTTTCACGGGATCTACAAGCACTGGATAGATTCACAAAACTTGAAAGGCCCTTCACAGATATTCGATTCACACAAGTTTTGCCTAAATGGCATGGCGGCATAACCCGAAAAAGAAATGGTTCGCATAGTTTCACTGGACGGAAACGGCAATCGGCGGCCAATCAGCAAGCAGCTTTGTCCAATGTACAGGAAGAGGCTAAAATGGGGGAAGTAGCAGACGATTTTTACGCCTTCCGATGTTCGCAGAACTCGATTACGGAAAGCAATCCTGGAATTCAATCAGACCCGGATTTTTTTTACTTCACGGATTTTCTCGGACTTCACGGAAATTACAATTTTGAAATTTTTCATTTTCGCGGACTTCCGCGAATTCACGGAAGAGTAGCATGCCTGTATATAAATACCCTTAATATTATTATGACACTTATGTTTTAGACAGGTGAGTTCCACACATCAGGCACTATACGTCCCGCTACCCCCTGTCTTGGATGGTGCTTCTCTTGCAACTGCCGTGCTTTCACTGAAAAAGTATACCGAGTTTCTCCGGTATGGGTAATGAATAAACTACACAACTTTTTTTTTTTAAATTTTAAAACAGGCATGAGGTTAACTCTTTCCCTGCCAATTGACGATATATCGTCGATCTGAGCCGCCATGTTTGTGCCAATCGACGATATATCGTCGATTTCAGTATTCCGTTTCGTTCCGGTTTTTTGCGCAGTCCAATCCAAGTTTTATTTTAACCAAAGAGAGATAACTCTTCTTACTTTCGTTCCCGATCGACACGCGCGTGGTTTCTTCAAATTGATTCGTTTTTAGAGTGTTTTTTGTGCATTTTACTAAGCATATGTGATGGGCACAATCGACAGTGTGTCAAACTCTGCTAATAATCAATATAATTTCAAACTGTAAAGTGTATTTTGATCCTAAATAAATTTTCTTTCTGGTGTGTGAAGCTGATTCAGTGATTGGAATTATTCCTCCAGATTTTGTTTATCACTGTGGTATGTAGAAATATTTTTATTTTATTTTATAATTTCAAAAAGATCAACATGCTTTCAAAACACATATTTCAATAACATAATCAAATTAACATTTGTGTGGTTTTTTTTCTTATTCTTCACTCTTTTACCTTTAATTTGATATGAAATATGTCTAACAACTATTATTGAAAGAACAGTAGCTTAAATGCCTAAGGTACTGAACTTTCTTTCCGGTGCCAGAGAAATGTCTGGCACAAACGTGGAAACATGCCTGGCAGGGAAAGAGTTAACTGTTAGATATAGATAGATAGATATTCAGTGTTTATAATATAGGGTCCAGCAGACTGCCAAGAGCCGAATCAGGACCACACAAAACTAATCAAAATCAGACTAAACTGATAACATTTAAATATGATAAAAGATGTAAATAAAAGCAGTCTTAGTAATACATTTTAACCAAGAATATAAACAAGACGATATGACCTATATGCAATAAAACAAACCAACATCATGTAAAAATTGAAACAGTTGTTTACCATTGCAAACTTCTACAATCTTATTAAAAGGAATCGAACCAAAATATCTTTCTCTTTCATCAACCAAATCAGCACATTCAGACCTAAAATGGCAGACGTAAAAGGATTTGTCACATGCAAAGCACCACAGTGGTTGTTCTCCTGTTAAAAGAAAACTATGGGTGACATAAGAATGCCCAATATGAAGGCGAGCTAAAACAGGGAAACTGTTGCAGCAGGTATAATGTACGTAAAACAAAGCCTGGCATCTAACCTCCACTTGCAGCAGGTATACTGTACGTAAAACAAAGCCTGGCATATAACCTCCACTTGCAGCAGGTATAATGTACGTAAAACAAAGCCTGGCATCTAACCTCCACTTGCAGCAGGTATACTGTACGTAAAACAAAGCCTGGCATATAACCTCCACTTGCAGCAGGTATAATGTACGTAAAACAAAGCCTGGCATCTAACCTCCACTTGCAGCAGGTATAATGTACGTAAAACAAAGCCTGGCATCTAACCTCCACTTGCAGCAGGTATAATGTACGTAAAACAAAGCCTGGCATCTAACCTCCACTTGCAGCAGGTATAATGTACGTAAAACAAAGCCTGGCATCTAACCTCCACTTGCAGCAGGTATAATGTACGTAAAACAAAGCCTGGCATCTAACCTCCACTTGCAGCAGGTATAATGTACGTAAAACAAAGCCTGGCATCTAACCTCCACTTGCAGCAGGTATAATGTATGTAAAACAAAGCCTGGCATCTAACCTCCACATGCAGCAGGTATAATGTATGTAAAACAAAGCCTGGCATCTAACCTCCACATGCAGCAGGTATAATGTACGTAAAACAAAGCCTGGCATCTAACCTCCACTTGCAGCAGATATAATGTACGTAAAACAAAAGCCTGGCATCTAACCTCCACTTGCAGCAGGTATAATGTACATAAAACAAAAGCCTGGCATCTAACCTCCACTTGCAGCAGGTATAAAGTACGTAAAACAAAGCCTGGCATCTAACCTCCACTTGCAGCAGGTATAATGTACGTAAAACAAAGCCTGGCATCTAACCTCCACTTGCAGCAGGTATAATGTACGTAAAACAAAGCCTGGCATCTAACCTCCACTTGCAGCAGGTATAATGTACGTAAAACAAAGCCTGGCATCTAACCTCCACTTGCAGCAGGTATAATGTACGTAAAACAAATCCTGGCATCTAACCTCCACTTGCAGCAGGTATAATGTACGTAAAACAAATCCTGGCATCTAACCTCCACTTGCAGCAGGTATAATGTACGTAAAACAAAGCCTGGCATCTAACCTCCGCGCACCCCCATTCTTCCTCTCAACTTACTTGGCACAAATGTCCAGGCGATTGCCCAGGCCCCAGGGTGGCTGGCGGAAGTTCCACTGGTGGTCCTTGTCCGAGTTGACGTTAAAGCTGTGCTTCTCGGTGGCGCAGTGGTCGTCCCATTGGCGTTCGCTGTTGCACTGCACGGCGCAGTATCGGCAGTAGTGAGCGGTGTTCTGCAGGTTGGTGGGCATGCGCACCTGCGTCGGCACCCTGACTGCTGTGGCCGACACCACCGAGTCACCCTGAGCGATCTTGTTGTTCTGGCGCTCTTGCAGACACACCTTCACTACATCCTCCACCTTGTCCACTGCAACATGGCCACGCACACCTTCATCAGCAACACACTACACACATCTTCATCAGCAACACACCACACACACCTTCATCAGCAACACTCCACGCACACCTTCAGCAGCAACACACCATGCACACCTTCAGCAGCAACACTCCATGCATGTTGAGCCCAGTCAAGCCAAGTCAACAAATCTCTAATCCACCCAACACAGGGAACATTTTGAACATCTGATTTGATTAAACACGCTTACATTCGGGCTATCACATGTACACACAGTAACACGAATTTTGTTCCCATTGGACCTTGTTTGTACTCATCAACTCTGTCAGCTTAAACATACTGGAGAATAGCTGAAGAAAAAAAACTCTGAAATCCGGTCGGGGTCCAGGGGCCGCCGTAAGGCCCCTGGTCAGGTCCAGGGGCGAAGCCCCGGTGAGGGGTCTGGGGGGCGAGGCCTCCCAGAAGCTGAAAGTTTTATAGCATTTAAAACCCCAAAAGTATGCTTTTCGTGAGAGATAAATTTGGATGTTTTTCATAATATTCATGCATTCATAGATAGACATTATTATTTTTTATTAAAAAATAATAATTTTATTAAAAATAATAATATAATAATAATAATAATAATAATTTTATTAAAAAATACTAATAATCATGTCTATCTATGAATAATGTCTATCTATGAAATAAAAAATATGCACACGAAAAAGAATTTTAAAAAAAGAGAAAAGAACACTAAGTACTACTTACTAAGTTACCTGAGCCAGTTATAAGTCAAAAGTTTTCACACACAAAAATCTGCAGCACTTCACCAATCCACTGTAATATTTTAATGTCAGAAAGCCTCAATGTTCTTATTATAATTATATATCCACAGTTTAGCTCACTCCCAAAACACCAATTATTGTACACTGTCCCTGCTGTACATTGTCACTGTCCACTGTAATATTTTAATGTCAAAAAGCCTCAATGTTCTTATCATAATTATATATCCACAGTTTATCCCACTCCCAAAACACTAAATATTGTACACTGTCCCTGCTACAGCTGCAGTCTCTTCATAACAGAATCATTTGAAAAATGTAAACATTGTACTCTGCACTTTGGTCTGCTTTGGTTTGGCAGGCTATATGGATTCTCCCCAAATACATCTAGCGTCAAGATGAAGAAAATAAATATCATCAAAACCATTGAAAGACATAACAAACAAGTGTCAATGTCAATAAGTGATTAATCACTGAACATTAATTATTGAAGAATTAAAACGACTCCACTCGAAATGAAGTGACATAATTAGTCTTGATGGAACCACTAAGCAAACAAACTCTTACCTGGTATCGTTGTGCAGCTAGTCAGTGCTTTCACAGCACATTTGTGCTTCTTCGTAAAGAAGTGCTCAGTGAGCACTGTAATACCACGATTAGTGTATCTAATTTCTTTGTTGCACGTGATGCAACGAGCCATGGCTGCAGCATCAACTTTTCAAAAATGAGAGCCGATACGCTGCTCGACTCCCTCCACTTTTACCACCTTCGATGTCCAATCCCAATTCCTTTGTTGGCGATGTCTCTCTCTTGAAAATCTTCTCCCCGGTTAATAATCCGCGATGCGTACGACATTTCTGTAACTTCTCACACTCGAAGGGACCGTGTGAAAGAAGAAAGGAAGAGAAGTGCGTCTCTGCTGGGCGGAAACCACACGCTTCTACCGGAAATGGTACAGAGTAAGGCAAAACGTTGGAATTGGTTTGCGGAGCGAACATATGTGGTTAATTTACGATTTGCGTCTCCTTTTTTTTCCCCTCGGAATAAATTTTTAAACCTCGGAAAGTAAGTTCGTTAACCTCGGAAACTCGCGTATCCGAGGAGAATTCTCCAGTATGCTTAAAACAGGCTAATTTCACACACAAACACACACATGCACCCACTAAACCAAAAACTAATACAAAAGATGCTCTGTAACACAATAACTTTTTAAAAATACAAAGACTATCATGAACAGTTTATGCATGCATGTCAGGGTGGTGAAAGCATTGGTCGAAAGCCAGTATGAATGAACATTGAGGTTTAACGTCTACACCCACCATTGGCGATATGGCAGACGGGGATAACCATCCCAGGAAAAGAGGGGTAGGGACCTGAATCAACACTGAACCACCAAAGCAATCATACTGCTAAAATGGACAGTGAAAATGGCCACATTTTATATCGCCCACCACGGGATTCGAACCTGGATCATCGGTGTGCCAGGCGAACGCTCTACCACTTGAGCTAAGGCGGTGGGACTAAAGCCAGTACACAATGCAAATCACCTAAAGCTTGTCAACACCTTCCCTCAACCATTAGCCTTTTCTTCACACCAATACTAGTCCTTTTTCTGTACAGTTGCCCATGCTTTCTTCAATGGGAGTGTTGCTGTACAGTTGCCCATGCTTTCTTCAATGGGAGTGTTGCTGTACAGTTGCCCATGCTTTCTTCAATGGGAGTGTTGCTGTACAGTTGCCCATGCTTTCTTCAATGGGAGTGTTGCTGTACAGTTGCCCATGCTTTCTTCAATGGGAGTGTTGCTGTACAGTTGCCCATGCTTTCTTCAATGGGAGTGTTGCTGTACAGTTGCCCATGCTTTCTTCAATGGGAGTGTTGCTGTACAGTTGCCCATGCTTTCTTCAATGGGAGTGTTGCTGTACAGTTGCCCATGCTTTCTTCAATGGGAGTGTTGTTGTACAGTTGCCCATGCTTTCAATGGGAGAGTTGCTGTACAGTATGTTCATTCTTCAATGGGAGTGTTGCTGTACAGTATGTTCATTCTTCAACAGGAGTGTCGCTGTACAGTATGTTCATTCTTCAATGGGAGTGTTGCTGTACAGTATGTTCATTCTTCAACAGGAGTGTCGCTGTACAGTATGTTCATTCTTCAATGGGAGTGTTGTTGTACAGTTGCCCATGCTTTCAATGGGAGAGTTGCTGTACAGTATGTTCATTCTTCAACAGGAGTGTCGCTGTACAGTATGTTCATTCTTCAATGGGAGTGTTGTTGTACAGTTGCCCATGCTTTCAATGGGAGAGTTGCTGTACAGTATGTTCATTCTTCAATGGGAGTTTTGCTGTACAGTATGTTCATTCTTCAATGGGAGTGTTGCCGTACAGTATGTTCATTCTTCAAAGCATCATCACAGCCTAGACCATTGTTATTCTTTCCTTCCTGCCCCTTTCTCCCGGTGGGGACACACCAAAAAAAAAAAAAGGCCATAACAAAGAAACACTGACCTTTGTTGCGGGCCATCCATATCCACAGGGCCCTCTCTTCGTCGCTGTGAGCGAACTGACAGGGCCCAGGGGAAAACTGGCACTTCTTCTTGGCCTGGATGTAGCGGCACACTTGGAAGGCAAGGTTTTTTGGGATCGTGTGAGGAAGCGACCGCAGCTCTCTAAAGACCGGCATGATCAGGAACACCTACAAACATCCAACATTAGGAGGACCGTGACAATTTGTTGTTCAACATTTTAGAACAGAGATTTTTTTTTTTTTTTTTTTTTTAACAAACCCATGATTATGAAAATGATGATGTCCATTTGTAGCAATACAGGTTTGAGGAAGGTGCAATTCCACCTAAGGGCTCAACACAACTAAAACCTACAAGCTGTACAAGAAAAATTGGTTGTAGGAGATCAAACCCAGAAGATAAAAAATACTCTATCCATCAGACAATGCGTCCCGGACATGACGTCCTCTCCGGGATCGCACAAACAATTGCTGCCCTGACAGTGTTCCCTCAACAACAAAAAAATGAGAGTCCTTGGGACTCCCAGGTATAAAATTTTAAGAGTCCTTGTGCAAATTTTGAGAGTCCCCAAATTGGAAAAAGAAATGTAAAAACAAGTCCAATCTTCACGGGGTTTTTTTGTTTTTTTTTTACTCTGTTAAAGTGTCACATTAGTTATCATAAACATATAAAACCAAAAAATTAAAACATGTATTAAATGTTTATTTAAGCCTAGATAGAATCAAAGAATGGATTCACGAAGATTTCTTCTGTTTAGTGAATGGATTGCTTGGAGGAAGTTTACAATGCGCGCGCATGCGATTTTTAAGGACGACAACTCCCGACACAATCTTTAATCGTCTGCAATGGCAGTCTAAGTTGGGTTCTGATTCTGATTATGCCGTGAATTAGTTCGCCACTCGTTGGTCGTATTTTTGACTTCAGCGATTCGTAAAAAATGTGTGCGTCCACAGGACGCACACATGCAAATATTTCTGCGTCATTTTTCATATTTTGTGCGTAATTGACGCACTACTGTGCGTAATCGGGAACACTGCCTGACAAGGTTGAAGCCCATTTGGAAAGACAGGGCTATGAGTCTACACTCCAAGGTAAGGCTGCTGTGCTCCCTAGTCATTTTTATCTTCCTATATACGCTTGCGAAACTTTCCTATACCCAGCATATCACCAACGACGAAGTCCAATAGACCATCACACAAGCCATTGGACAACACGATGACATGCTCACAGTGGTGAAGACCCTCCTGCAAGACATGGTACAAGGAGGCAGAAAAAGAGGGAGACAGAAAAACAGGTAGGAGGACAACATTCGAGAATGGACTGGCTTGACACTGAGCAAAGCCATGAGGGTTGCTGAGCGCAGAGAAAGATGGAGTACGCTGGTTAAATGATGATCTGTGGTGCCCCAACAACCTTCAAGTTATGGGATAAGATAGGATAGGATAGGATCCATGTATTCCCACTAAAAGAAACTTCCTCAGGAGTTATAAAGCCAACTGTGTAAGGTGCACAAAGCCTTGCAGACAGCATCCTCCAGCACAAGAGAACAAACGAAAGTATTAAAGTCAGGCATTTTTAACTCTTAGTCTCATGAAGCGCGGTAAAGCGCGGCTCGTCACGGCTCATGAAGCGCGGTAAAGCGCGCCTAGTTACCGTCTACTTTTAGCACCTATCTCCTGCTTAATGGAAACCCGTTCCATTCGCGCATGCGCACTAGCTGATTCTAAAAGCATCGTACTTCCTTCCTGTCAACTGCATTTGTGTTGACAACACGTGTTAATTCAAGTTTTTGTTTAGTTTTTGGTCACGTTTTCGGGAGTGGGGATACCCTAAAAATGGCAGAATCTGATTCCGACAATCAGTCTACATATGGGCAGTTGTGACAGCAATTAGTAGATGAAAGGGCTGATCAGTTAGGGAATGAAAATCAGAGTGATTTGTCAGTGTCTATCGTGCACACTAGCGATCTTTCCGACTTAAGATCGGACCTTTCATCATCCAAAGAATTGATACTTGTGAAATTACCTATAATCACAGGTAAAATAGCAGGTAACACAGACAGATGACACTGACAGAACTAAAACTTACTCAATACTTGCATAGTTACCAATTATCTACACAATGACCAAGTCCCATGAAGCTCTGACCAACCGTTCAGTAGATATAGCATTTTAAACACATGCACCTATTTTTGGCTTGTTTTTGTCAAATTCTTACATGAAGGAGAAGATCAAAGTTCTGTTTTGCTATATGAGACTAAGAGTTAAGAAGCCAGAATGTTTAATTGTGTAAAGCCTAATACAAGATACAAGAAAACTTTATTATCTCACTCTGAGAAATTAAGACATGTTTTGCAGGCAGTTAAAGGAAGTCATCAATCAATAAAAAGAAAACATAACACCTGTGTCCTACACAGTTGGCACTTCACATTCTTACTGGACATCTATATATCATTTTCCTTCTCGCCTATATTAATGTACAAGGTTGTCACAGGGCAGCCTGTGATGAAACCAGGTAGAAAGTGTGGGTGGAGAGGTAATGAGTTGGGGTAGTAACTGCGCGATGTCGTATGTATGGTTATGCGTGGAAAGCGTGATTTTTGAACAGCATAGTTTGGCCAGCCAGTTTTGGGAATGTGTTCACTGTTAGTCAGAACACGTTTTGCAGAGTGATAGAGAAGACGTACGGTCTTAGCTCTCTGGGTATTTTGTTCTGGAAGTAAGGTTGGAACAGTTATTAACGTAAATAATAATTGGTTCTAGGGAAAGCCTAGTTGGAAATGTTACTGTGGTAGTAGCAAGCTCGAGGAAAAGTGAGAGCAAATAACTAGTTTTGTGAGTTTGTGGTAGGTTAGTGTCGAGGTTATTGTCCACTAACGGAAACTACTACGCACTGGATACCTTACTTGGAGTACTGTGTAGGCAAGCAGTGGGAAAGTGGCTAGCTACAGGTACTATTACAATCGAGCCGTTGGGTAAGTGTGTTGGTGATCTTTCCTTTACTGTGCTAATGACCGATGGCCGGCTGTTTGGGGTGTTGAACGATAGCTGTGCGTGAGGCTAGGGGAAGGATGGTTGCACTGAGGAGAGGAAGGGTGCGACTGAGGGAGGAGAATGGGGGTGAAGTGTGATGAAGGAAGGATGGAAGTGGTTGCTGTTGTTGAGGTTGCGGTTGCTCAAGATGGGTAATGTGTTGATGATTTCATGTATTCATTTGCAGCATTGTTCATTTCATGAATTCATAATGTCATTTAGTTTTTGAATTATGTGTTTGATTACAAGTGACAGTAATAGTAGTCAAGGGAAGTGAAGTGGACAGCAGTGGTGCTTCCTCAAGATACAGGAATTAGTTAGTGTAGTAAGGGGGGAGAGTGTGAGGAGGGAGGGGGACAGAATCGGGTGAACATGACATTAACAATACGGCAAGCATGTTGCAGGTTCGAAAGTCTTCGTTCGTCGCTCGGAGGTTCGTTGTTCGAGGGTCTTCGAGGTTCGTCGAATTCATCAGCGCGACGACGACGACGACATCTGGTCGTTTGGACCCACATCATCATCACCACCCATTCGTCCACGTCCACGTTTGTGACATCCTCATTGTTCCACAACCCCATCTTTCCCGCGTGATCGTGACGTCTGTTGCGGGACCTAGCCTCGACGTTGCAAGGTAGCCGACAGGAGGAGTCAGGCTGAGAGGCGTCGACGGCAGCAGGGCTGCCGCAACTACAGCGTCATCATCATCATCATCATCGTCAGCGGTGGGAGGGAGTGGCGACACCACTACGCCTGGATTCATCAGCGACAGTCCGGTGACAGTCAACGAGGAGGCAGCTACCTTTCGGAGACATCAACGGGGACACCCTACTATCAGGTCGGCTTGTTCTTTGTTGTCCCCCTCTTGATGCTTGACCCCCTCTGTGCTCGGACATTAGCAGTGCACAGTCGTTAGTTAGACGTGGTTGATCAGCAACCCTCGTTCATCTGACATTTCCATTTCATTGTTCATTGACCCATTGATTGTTCCATCACCATTTTTCTCGTTTCATGTGTAAATGTTGTATGTGTATGAGTGTGTGGTATGAATGAATAAATAGCTTGAAAGTTGTATATATAATTGTTGTGTTAACATCACTTCACGTCTGCGGGAAACTGTCATTCTGTCTGGGTTGTCTGCGTGTGTAAGGTGTTTGTTTGTGGCGTCTACCCAGGGAGAGTCGTGGCGGTGACAAAGGTTAAAAAGTTAATTACATTAAACAGGGTGGAGAACAACTGAATCAAGAAATCTCTGAAATCCGGCCGGGGCCCAGGGGCCAAGCCCCGGTATTCGCCCCCTGGAAGAAAATGAATTTATGCAATTTTGAAAGTAATTTAGGGCCTCTCCTGAAAGCAAAAAGCACAAAGTAAACATGAATAGAAACAACAACAACAACAAAAAAAAGAATGTTTTATGCACATGTCTTTCAAAAAAGTTAAGAATCTTGATTTGTAGGCCTAACAAAGTTTGAGGTCCACTACTGTTACACACAAACTCCACATTTCCAATTTTACTGGGCACACGTTTGTCTATTTTTTTTAGCTGTAAACAGGCAAGAATTTTTATAATTTTAGAGATATTTAGGGGTACGTTAGTAAAAACACTACATCTTAGGTATTAGTGACTAATGTATAGATTTAAATGAAATAAAATGCAAAATGAACATAAATAAATTCTCTTTTGATAAATATACCTTTTTATACTTCTCTTGTCATGTCTTGTTTTTTATTACTCCATGTGTATACAAAAAAAAAGTTTTAAAAAGTCCAAACAAGCCCCCTCCTCTTCCTCACTTTCATGCTAGTCTGAAAGATCGTATGCATGCACACTACTGACACTAGTTGTCTAATGTCAGTACCGATCTCCAAGTCCATTTCTCTCACTTTATTGTCTGATAAATGGAAGCCTGTAAACTTCCCTTCATCAGTCAAAGAATCCAAACCATCCATTTTAGACACACACACAAGAAAATTTGAAAAAAAAATCGAAAAAACGAACGCATCACAGAGAAAACTTATGTAAATGCAGTCGAATGTTTTCAAAACAGAATAAACTGAAAGTCCATTGCCGGAAGTCTCGCAATCTTTCAAACAACGCGAGAATATAACCACGTGGTTGATACGGACGCTTTTGGCCGCTATGCCCAGTAAAGGGAAGACCTCAGCTTCTCGCACTCGGAACTCAATATTTTTTTTCTCGGAAATGCAAATGCCTTCCGCGGAAATCCGCGGAAAATTCTCCACCCTGATTAAAGGAAAAGAAAATTGCCTTGGGAAGGGGAGATTTAAATCAAACAATGGACAAAAGCTTGCATCATGGTTAATCCAGAACACATCACATACTATCAAAAAGGGGTAAGGACAAATAACAGGAATGGGCATGGGACTGAATTCCAGTCGACACCGATACCGATTTTTCAACAATCCACAGCAGACCTGCCTACCTACTTTTTGCCTTGACAGAAGAACACTCCGGAAAAAGCGGAAGAATCCAGCACAAAAGCAGAAGAAAAATTTGTCGCTGAATATGCCTCTCGCACTTGTACAAAGATCCTTTAACATAACATTACAACTTTTTATTTTATTTTTTTTTTTACCCAACAGTAAGTTTCATTCTTTGTACACACATGCAGTCATCACTGAAGAATTTTCATAATTTCATATTTCTTCTTCTTTTCTACGGTCTCACTCTCATCTTTGTCAACGTGAATGGTTTCTTCGTCGTCCGTTTCATGAACGGGAACCACGCTCATCGTCGCCATGTTTGAGAAAGATAGACTTCTTTTGTGTTCTTCAGTACAGAAGAGTGCAGCACAGTGGTTATCTCCCTTCTGTACAAATAATACGATCTCTCTTACGGATTCAAGACTAGATTGGAATGCAGAAGATTTTCGATTTCTTCAGCGGAAAAAAGTTGTCAGAGGCGAAAGGGCGGAAAAAAGCATTAAAATTCGGAAGAATCTTCCGCCAAAAACGGAAGGTAACGAGTTGATCCTCATTTTGTTTTATGTATTAGGTTAAGCAAAATACAGTCCGCTAAAACCCCAGCTTCAGATACCCTCAATGATGCATAGATGGCTACAAAGAAAATTATTTTCTGGCCAAAATTGTAGACCTACATGTTAGTTGGTAAACAATAACACCAAATTTAGCTGAGTTTTGATTGGTTTATTGGATACTGGGTTTGTGTGTTTTTGGAAACAGTCATTTTTTATTTTTTAAAAGTCAATTCCATCTATAATTATAAAAATAATAATACTTATTACCAACATTTTTAAAAAAAAAAATCACATTATAGCTAAGGGTATAACAAAAAGAAACATGCACAAAATCTCAAGACATCTCGATAAATAAAATAACAGTGCACAGGTAAGTGAACATACTACAAAAAGTCAAATTTCGCCATGGCAGATGGAAGTCCAGAATTGGACTTCCATCTATCCTATCCCAGGATAGGATAGGATAGATGGAAGTCCAGAATTGCTTTTATAATTCAGCAGTTAAGGGGTTAATACTAGAAATAACTAAGAGCACCTCAAAGCTAAGTACTAGGTAATGACAGCCATGGGAACATTTCTCTGCCTCAACGTTTTGGTAGTATGGACTACTTATCAATGGTCTGTTTCTAAGCTTCGCATCACACCTCTATATATTTTCTTCCAGCTTAGTACCTGCCTGAACGCATAATCAAAACGACAGTTTCTGGCATAGCAACATCAAACCTTGAATATAGGAATAAAAATAGGCATTTCTCTGTTGAAAGACCGCCAACATTAGAACCAAAACAGATGTTCAAGAAAGGAGTGTCAACACTGGACAAGAAAACAATGTAGGACGTTCTAGGGATGCCAAATTGGCCAAACAGAAAACTGTAGGACAAGGTTTGTTGCTGGGCACTGAAGCGACATGTAAAAACCTGAACAGTAACTCAGCGTTACCAATGCCTTTTGATAGTATCACACCGAGTCTGATGATGACCTTCCAAGGTCGAAACAGTTGTCACAAACTTTGCTCTCCTCCAACAATGGTCCTCCTATACGGAGTGGTGGAGGACAGAGCTCCACAAAGTGTGTCACCTGACCTTCAAACTATAAGTTCAGTGTCTTACTACAAATAGCTAACTGTCCTCCTATACGGAGTGGTGGAGGACAGAGCTCCACAAAGTGTGTCACCTGACCTTCAAACTATAAGTTCAGTGTCTTACTACAAATAGCTAACTGTTCTATAGAGAGTGGTGGAGGACAGAGCTCCACAAAGAGTGTCACCTGACCTTCAAACTATAAGTTCAGTGTCTTACTACAAATAGCTAACTGTTCTCCTATACACTAATACAGAGTGGTGGAGGACAGAGCTCCACAAGGAGTGTCACCTGACCTTCAAACTATAAGTTCAGTGTCTTACTACAAATAGCTAACTGTTCTTGGAAAGATCGCTAACAGTTATCAGACCTGCTTCCCTCAAAATTTTTTTGTCAGTACTCCAGACACTTCAAAACCAGATTTTGGAAATCATTACCAGATTTTGACTTTCGGTATTTATATAAACTGTCGTTATTTTACGTGAACCAAAATAATGATAATAAATAAATAAAAATATAGAACTGTGTAAACTTATTGTCATTATTCATCTTAATTTGCTCTTAGCTAAATTTTCATATATTATTACACACGTAAAATAAATCAAGAAACGGTACAGTGTTCAATAAATTTATTTTTTAAAAATTAGGGTGCTTAATTGAAAAACAATGCAAAAGTGTTAGGCCACCACATCAACATAATATGTGATAATGATCTACTTGTGTTTAAAAAAAAAAACATGCATGTATGCACTTTTCAGTTGCTGCAGTTCTTTTTTTGTGAAAGAGCTTTCAGGTCTGAACATACCTACCATCAGTGAGTCAACAGCATCTTTGCCCATACTGGACCTACTGTCAGTGGACGTTTTACGTACGCAACTAAACACCCTCTCACAAGCAGCACTGTTGTGTGGGATGGTGCAGAGTCCCAGCATGAACTGGCACAGTTGCAAAAGCTAAGGGTGTTTTTGCTGACCTGCACCCAAAATTCGTCCACCTGCATAGCTGGGCCCACCAATCCCTTGACATCAGTTGACTGATACTCGGAGAATTGCTCCTGATTTGTTCAGATGTTGTATTTGGTGGAAAGAGTGCAGGGAATCGCTTCACAAAAAAGCGTAGATCTTGGGAAGATGCAGTCAACTGAACTGAAGGACATATGATTCTGCAGTGCTGGAGCAAAGGGTCAGTGAGGGGCAGTTTCAGGAGAAGATAGCTGCAAGTTTCTTCAAAGTATGCACGCACTGAAGCATAGAACTTTGCAATACGTTCAGATTTTAGGTTGTAGTCTTTGGGACTGTCAAGCATTTTCCTTGCCTGATCACCAACCAGCAGGTCTTCATCAACTACCAAACATGAAACAAGGCCAATTTTTTTAATAAGAAACCAGAAATGTCTATTTTTGTTTCACACAAACACGCTTGGATGAACTCGCCACCTCAACATCTGAATCATCATCTGTTGTTTCATGAATTCTTTTCTCCATGACAATTAAATATTTGCAGAGTATACACTTGAAAAACACAATGCTATCCAATGAGTTATAGTTTTCTGGCGCAATTTGTTTAGCTTCCACTTCCGGTTAACTGTACTTTTTACCGAAATTTGTAAAAAAAACACACAAAAAAAACAACATTTTTTTGGTTGATTTTCGTATTTTTTAAAAAGAGATCGTAACAGCGTACTCGAGGTCAAAATATCGGGACAATACGGCGAAATACGGACGGGTAAGCAGGTCTGAGTTACACACACTAAATAGAGAAAACTAAAAGAACAAAGTCAAACAAATTCATTAATAAAAAGAATGAAATAATCATCATTAAACAAAATAAACACAAACTACAATGCGGGCTTGATTTATATTTAAAATGTTAAATCAAAAATATAAGGTTGGCAGTGCTGACCCTCTTGACATTGAAGTTGGAATGAGACTTGACACACACGTTGGACTGCCCGTCACGCAGACTGCGTGTGCCGTTGATCCAACACATGCCGCAGAACTCCTGCACTTGGTAGGGCACTTTCTCACGCCCTCTACCACCATCCGCTGAGGGCCCAGGGAGGTGAATGCCGCTGTCTTGAGAGGATGCTGCCGACGGTGGCCTGCTGCTGCTTCCCCATGCTCCCTGCTGCACACATTATAATTTATTCAGAAATTAACACAAAAGTATCATAGCACAACACATTGTCTGCTGAATAATGAAAATGGTGAAAAACAATGCTAGCTCTTTACAGGATTAAAAACAACAACAGGCACTCAATGTGACGCACTTTACTCATAATGGTGAAGGTGTTCCCTGAGGAGGGAAGCGTTTGGTGCCTCCCTTTACCCATTCACAGCCTGGTGGACTGGTGCGGGTTGTGCGCTGGTTTCAATCTCTTTGTGTCTTGTGGTGGTGGCTTTCCAAGCATAGTCGCCCATCCAAATACTAACCCTCCCAACGTTGCTTAACATGACACATTGCTAGCGCTTGTCCACACCACTAAACGACTGCACCAGCATACGCATACTGCCGTAATAAACAAAGCCCATCTGTATCTATGGCACCAATCCACAGCACTAAACTACTGCACCAGCCTACGCATACTGCCGTACTAAACAAAGCCCATCTGCATCTATGGCACCAATCCACAGCACTAAACTACTGCACCAGCCTACGCATACTGCCGTAATAAACAAAGCCCATCTGTATCTATGGCACCAATCCACAGCACTAAACTACTGCACCAGCCTACGCATACTGCCGTAATAATCAAAGCCCATCTGCATCTATGGCACACATCCACAAATGCAAAACCATGGGCAGCACAGAAGGGGAGATAAATCTTTACTATTCTTTGCTCTTTCCTCTGAGGATAGCGTCTAATAAGGATTGTATCCAAGATGTTATCAATACACTCCTGTCCATCTCTCTAGGCCACCCACCTCTACCACTAGCCTTTTACACACACCTGTTGTCTCCCTTGTTCCACTGGCCAGCAGTCACTTTCTAAACATAGCCCTGTTCAACACTACCAACACTGCAATCCTACATTTTACAACTATGTCTGGCCATCAATTCCCTTTCAAAAAGTGTAGGGTCCTTCCCATCTTGTTGTCAACCAGCTAAATTAGGGATACTTTTGTTCGCATGAAGATGTTTTTTGTCTGAGGACTTCTTTCAGGCATCTACCCATGCTTTCGGAAAATCAGTCCCTTGATTTTCAGCAAGCCCAGCTTCTACAATGACGAGCTGAGAACACAGCCACATGGCCGTCTGTGTCTATGGCACTAATCCAAGAATGCCAACCATTGTTAGCAGAGAAGGGGAGATAAATCTTCGCTATCATTCCCTCTTTCCACGGAGGACAGCATCTGATAAGAATTCTATCCAAGATACTACCAATAAACTCCAGTCACGGAAGACAGCATCTGATAACAATTCTATCCAGGATACTACCAATAAACTACAGTCATGGAAGACAGCATCTGATAACAATTCTATCCAAGATACTATCAGTAAACTCCAGTCATGGAAGACAGCATCTGATAACAATTCTATCCAAGATACTACCAATAAACTACAGTCATGGAAGACAGCATCTGATAACAATTCTATCCAAGATACTACCAATAAACTACAGTCATGGAAGACAGCATCTGATAACAATTCTATCCAAGATACTATCAGTAAACTCCAGTCATGGAAGAAGACAGCATCTGATAAGAATTGTATCCAAGATAATATTAATAAACTCCAGTCACAGAAGACAGCATCTGATAAGAATTGTATCCAAGATAATATTAATAAACTCAAGTCACAGAAGACAGCATCTGATAAGAATTGTATCCAAGATAATATTAATAAACTCCAGTCACAGAAGACAGCATCTGATAACAATTCTATCCAAGATACTATCAGTAAACTCCAGTCATGGAAGACAGCATCTGATAAGAATTGTATCCAAGATAATATTAATAAACTCCAGTCACAGAAGACAGCATCTGATAAGAATTGTATCCAAGATAATATTAATAAACTCCAGTCACAGAAGACAGCATCTGATAACAATTCTATCCAAGATACTATCAGTAAACTCCAGTCATGGAAGACAGCATCTGATAAGAATTATATCCAAGATAATATTAATAAACTCCAGTCACAGAAGACAGCATCTGATAAGAATTGTATCCAAGATAATATTAATAAACTCCAGTCACAGAAGACAGCATCTGATAAGAATTGTATCCAAGATACTATCAGTAAACTCCAGTCATGGAAGACAGCATCTGATAAGAATTGTATCCAACATACTATCAGTAAACTCCAGTCACGGAAGACAGCATCTGATAAGAATTGTATCCAAGATACTATCAGTAAACTCCAGTCATGGAAGAAGACAGCATCTGATAAGAATTGTATCCAAGATAATATTAATAAACTCCAGTCACAGAAGAGAGCATCTGATAAGAATTGTATCCAAGATACTATCAGTAAACTCCAGTCACAGAAGACAGCATCTGATAAGAATTGTATCCAAGATAATATTAATAAACTCCAGTCACAGAAGACAGCATCTGATAAGAATTGTATCCAAGATAATATTAATAAACTCCAGTCACAGAAGACAGCATCTGATAAGAATTGTATCCAAGATACTATCAGTAAACTCCAGTCACAGAAGACAGCATCTGATAAGAATTCTATCCAACATACTATCAGTAAACTCCAGTCACAGAAGACAGCATCTGATAAGAATTGTATCCAAGATACTACCAATAAACTCCAGTCACGGAAGACAGCATCTGATAAGAATTGTATCCAAGATACTATCAGTAAACTCCAGTCATGGAAGAAGACAGCATCTGATAAGAATTGTATCCAAGATAATATTAATAAACTACAGTCACAGAAGACAGCATCTGCAGGGCTGAGATTTAGCAAGCCAGGCTAAGGAGCCAGCCGGGCTCCTAACCTGGGAAGTTGAAGTTGCCAAAATATTTCTCAGGTTGCCAGACCCCTTGATTGAAAGCACGGTCATTTTTTTAAAACTGTATAACTATTGCAGCTAATAAACAAGATAAATTTCAACAACAACACTGTTTCATTTTTTAAAACAAGCACTGTATAATTTATTCATCATCGACATCCTCCTCCTCAATGTTCCAAAACTTGAAGGAGCTTGGGTGTGCCTTCTTCAGCTGTTTTTTTTTTTGTTCTTCGGACTTTATTTTTTTTGCTGGATGCTCCGAGACACCGCTTAAAAAGCGCCACATCGTTCGAGATTGACAAACGACTGAGAATGGGGAATATCGAAAGTACGGCAAGTCTCGCGTGTCTCATCAAGGAAGTCAGAGACTCGTTCCGATACACGCAAGGAAGCAAGAAGGCTAGGATCTCGCAGGGCAGTAGCGTTTCGCGTCGAGGGAAAGAAGAAAGTCTCGCGAGAAAAGGCTATTTTTACTTCGCAAATCCCTCGCTTTGCTAGCGTTAGCTAACTTCCTAGCATGCATCGGAACGGGTCTCCGGTGCTGACTGCAGAAGCGGTTGGCGCGTGTTTTGTTTTACATTGCGAGTCAAAAGTCCGTGTACAGGTACAGAATCTCTACCACTGGTGGTATTTTCAAGTCGCCAGCCGGGCGAATGGTACCCCAAATCGAGCTCGCCAGACACTATTTTTAGGGGCCATTGGCGAGTTGGCGAACGTTAAAGCTCAGCCCTGATCTGATAAGAATTGTATCCAAGATAATATTAATAAACTCCAGTCACAGAAGACAGCATCTGATAAGAATTGTATCCAAGATAATATTAATAAACTCCAGTCACAGAAGACAGCATCTGATAAGAATTGTATCCAAGATAATATTAATAAACTCCAGTCACAGAAGACAGCATCTGATAAGAATTGTATCCAAGATAATATTAATAAACTCCAGTCACAGAAGACAGCATCTGATAAGAATTGTATCCAAGATAATATTAATAAACTCCAGTCACAGAAGACAGCATCTGATAAGAATTGTATCCAAGATAATATTAATAAACTCCAGTCACAGAAGACAGCATCTGATAAGAATTATATCCAAGATACTATCAGTAAACTCCAGTCACAGAAGACAGCATCTGATAAGAATTGTATCCAAGATAATATTAATAAACTCCAGTCACAGAAGACAGCATCTGATAAGATTTCTATCCAAGATACTATCAGTAAACTCCAGTCACGGAAGACAGCATCTGATAAGAATTGTATCCAAGATAATATTAATAAACTCCAGTCACAGAAGACAGCATCTGATAAGAATTGTATCCAAGATAATATTAATAAACTCCAGTCACAGAAGACAGCATCTGATAAGATTTCTATCCAAGATACTATCAGTAAACTCCAGTCACAGAAGACAGCATCTGATAAGAATTCTATCCAAGATACTATCAGTAAACTCCAGTCACAGAAGACAGCATCTGATAAGAATTGTATCCAAGATACTATCAGTAAACTCCAGTCACGGAAGACAGCATCTGATAAGAATTGTATCCAAGATACTATCAGTAAACTCCAGTCATGGAAGAAGACAGCATCTGATAAGAATTGTATCCAAGATACTACCAATAAACTCCAGTCACGGAAGACAGCATCTGATAAGAATTGTATCCAAGATACTATCAGTAAACTCCAGTCACGGAAGACAGCATCTGATAAGAATTGTATCCAAGATACTATCAGTAAACTCCAGTCATGGAAGACAGCATCTGATAAGAATTGTATCCAAGATACTATCAGTAAACTCCAGTCACAGAAGACAGCATCTGATAAGAATTGTATCCAAGATAATATTAATAAACTCCAGTCACAGAAGACAGCATCTGATAAGAATTGTATCCAAGATACTATCAGTAAACTCCAGTCACAGAAGACAGCATCTGATAAGAATTGTATCCAAGATAATATTAATAAACTCCAGTCACAGAAGACAGCATCTGATAAGAATTATATCCAAGATACTATCAGTAAACTCCAGTCATGGAAGAAGACAGCATCTGATAAGAATTGTATCCAAGATACTATTAATAAACTCCAGTCACAGAAGACAGCATCTGATAAGAATTATATCCAAGATAATATTAATAAACTCCAGTCACAGAAGACAGCATCTGATAAGAATTATATCCAAGATAATATTAATAAACTCCAGTCACAGAAGACAGCATCTGATAACAATTCTATCCAAGATACTATCAGTAAACTCCAGTCATGGAAGACAGCATCTGATAAGAATTGTATCCAAGATAATATTAATAAACTCCAGTCACAGAAGACAGCATCTGATAAGAATTGTATCCAAGATACTACCAATAAACTCCAGTCACAGAAGACAGCATCTGATAAGAATTGTATCCAAGATAATATTAATAAACTCCAGTCACAGAAGACAGCATCTGATAAGAATTGTATCCAAGATACTATCAGTAAACTCCAGTCACAGAAGACAGCATCTGATAAGAATTGTATCCAAGATACTATTAATAAACTCCAGTCACAGAAGACAGCATCTGATAAGAATTGTATCCAAGATAATATTAATAAACTCCAGTCACAGAAGACAGCATCTGATAAGAATTGTATCCAAGATACTACCAATAAACTCCAGTCACAGAAGACAGCATCTGATAAGAATTGTATCCAAGATACTATCAGTAAACTCCAGTCACAGAAGACAGCATCTGATAAGAATTGTATCCAAGATAATATTAATAAACTCCAGTCATGGAAGACAGCATCTGATAAGAATTGTATCCAAGATAATATTAATAAACTCCAGTCATGGAAGACAGCATCTGATAAGAATTGTATCCAAGATAATATTAATAAACTCCAGTCATGGAAGACAGCATCTGATAAGAATTGTATCCAAGATAATATTAATAAACTCCAGTCATGGAAGACAGCATCTGATAAGAATTGTATCCAAGATAATATTAATAAACTCCAGTCATGGAAGACAGCATCTGATAAGAATTGTATCCAAGATACTATCAGTAAACTCCAGTCACGGAAGACAGCATCTGATAAGAATTGTATCCAAGATACTATCAGTAAACTCCAGTCACAGAAGACAGCATCTGATAAGAATTCTATCCAAGATACTATCAGTAAACTCCAGTCATGGAAGACAGCATCTGATAACAATTCTATCCAAGATACTACCAATAAACTACAGTCATGGAAGACAGCATCTGATAACAATTCTATCCAAGATACTATCAGTAAACTCCAGTCATGGAAGACAGCATCTGATAAGAATTCTATCCAAGATACTACCAATAAACTCCAGTCACAGAAGACAGCATCTGATAAGAATTGTATCCAAGATAATATTAATAAACTCCAGTCACAGAAGACAGCATCTGATAAGAATTGTATCCAAGATACTATCAGTAAACTCCAGTCACAGAAGACAGCATCTGATAAGAATTGTATCCAAGATAATATTAATAAACTCCAGTCACAGAAGACAGCATCTGATAAGAATTCTATCCAAGATACTACCAATAAACTCCAGTCACAGAAGACAGCATCTGATAAGAATTCTATCCAAGATACTACCAATAAACTCCAGTCACAGAAGACAGCATCTGATAACAATTCTATCCAACATACTATCAGTAAACTCCAGTCATGGAAGACAGCATCTGATAACAATTCTATCCAAGATACTATCAGGAAACTCCAGTCATGGAAGACAGCATCTGATAACAATTCTATCCAAGATACTACCAATAAACTCCAGTCACAGAAGACAGCATCTGATAAGAATTGTATCCAAGATACTATCAGTAAACTCCAGTCATGGAAGACAGCATCTGATAAGAATTGTATCCAAGATACTATCAGTAAACTCCAGTCACAGAAGACAGCATCTGATAAGAATTGTATCCAAGATACTATCAATAAACTCCAGTCACAGAAGACAGCATCTGATAAGAATTGTATCCAAGATACTATCAGTAAACTCCAGTCACAGAAGACAGCATCTGATAAGAATTGTATCCAAGATAATATTAATAAACTCCAGTCACAGAAGACAGCATCTGATAAGAATTGTATCCAAGATACTATCAATAAACTCCAGTCACAGAAGACAGCATCTGATAAGAATTGTATCCAAGATAATATTAATAAACTCCAGTCACAGAAGACAGCATCTGATAAGAATTGTATCCAAGATAATATTAATAAACTCCAGTCACAGAAGACAGCATCTGATAAGAATTGTATCCAAGATACTACCAATAAACTCCAGTCACAGAAGACAGCATCTGATAAGAATTGTATCCAAGATACTATCAATAAACTCCAGTCACAGAAGACAGCATCTGATAAGAATTGTATCCAAGATACTATCAGTAAACTCCAGTCACAGAAGACAGCATCTGATAAGAATTGTATCCAAGATACTATCAGTAAACTCCAGTCACGTCTGTTTTGGTAAGAGACACTGTTATCAAATGCGTTTTACACAAACTTCCGGTCTCCCATAATAAACAAGCTTTTACCCACTCACCATGTCACCAGATCATCAGGTCTTGCAAAGACCATCCTGCAAGGCACAGTGCAAGGAGGTTGAAGAAGAGGGAGACCAAAAAAGAGATGAGAGGACAACATTTGAGAATGGACTGGTTTGACACTGAACGAAACAATCAGGGTTGCTGAGGACAGGGAAAAATGGAGTACGCTGGTTAAACGATCATCTGTGGTGCCCCTACGACCTCCGAGTTATGTGATAGGATAGGATAGGATAGGATAGGATTACCCACTCATTCCTACAACACCACAAAACTATGAAATAATGTAATTTATTTGAACGCTGATACAGCGGTATATACAATCACAAATTTCCACACACATTATTATTATTATTTGAGGATTTGTAAAGCGCACATATTTCGCCGTACTTGGCGACTCAAGGCGCTGGCCGATACAGGATCTAACTCAAGCCGCCCGAGGCACCAACTTGCCGCTTTTGGGCGCATCGTAATAACGCTCCAGACAACTGAGCACAATCCTGGGCAGCCAGGGATGGAGGAGAAGGACCTAGGTGCATGCTGGGTGTGTTCTTGTCACCAGCACTCACCTGTCTAGGACACGAGCGTCAGGATCTTTAAAGTCCATTATGATGGAATGCATGCGACACAGACTAGACCTCGGTTTATACTCTTATCCGAAGGAGTAGGAAACGGGAATAAAGTGTCTTTCCCAAGGAAACAACACAATGCCCCAGCCTGGGCTCGAACCCGGGACCTTCAGATCCGCAAGCCAAAGCTCTACCATTAGCCCACCGTGCCTCCATACATAGGTAAGCATGCACACAAAAGCTGACCTGCTGTTGAGGGGGAGATTTCTGCTGTTGCTGTCGTGACAGATCCCCCATGGCCACTTTCTGCAGCGAGCTGCGTACGATCTCCTCCCGCGTAATGCCGGTGTCACGCTCCAGCATCCATACATCACGCTCCATGAAACTGTGCGCCGACAAGCACGTACCCTGGCACTGAAAACACACACAAGTATCTCGTTAGATAAGACTTGCCTACTTGAAAAACTTGTTAACAGTACTCCAGGCAGTTCAAAACCAGATTTTGGAAGCTTTGACCCGGTTTTTGTGTAATGGATTTCTTTGTCTTCTTGTAACACATTCATTTTGACACTGTGCACAATGTGTACTGATCACCCGGACACAAAACGCCTATGCAGGTCACTTTCAAACCACAATCTTACACAACACATCACACAACCCACTCACCGTCTTGGCCACACCATTGACTGGATCATCACTCGCACCTCCGATAAACTCTTTCTCGACTCTGACATCTCCTCTGTACTCCCCTCCGACCACCTCGCTATTCTCGTCTTCCTCAATCTACCTCCCCCTCACAAACAACAACTCCTTGTCTCTCGCCGCAAACTAAAATCTGTCAACCGTGAGATCTTCTTCGCCGAAGCTGTTGACCTTCTCTCTGACTCTTCCTCCTCTGATCTTGCATCTCACTTTGATTCCTCTCTCCGTAAACTTCTTGACAACCATGCCCCTGTCACCTCCTGCTCCAGGCCCGACCGACTCCCTTCCCCCTGGCTCACCCATGAGATAGCAACGGCCAAGCGTGAGCGTCGGCAAGCTGAGCGCCGTTGGCGCTTATCTGGCCTAACCGTTCACAGACAGATTTTCCAAACCATCAGATCCAAAGTCTGCAGACTGATCTCTGATGCCAAACGCAAACACCTCCAAAACAAAATCCTAGAATCCACTTCTTCCAAAACTCTCTACGCTACGATGAACAAACTCTTAGGCACACCTAAAGAATCTCCACTCCCCAACACACACAAAAAAGAAGAACTCCCATCCGCCTTTTCCACCTATTTCTCTGACAAAATTCAATCTCTGCGCAACACACTTGACATTCTACCATCTCCGCCTTGCCCTCCTGACTCCCCCTTCACAGGCACCCCCCTCTCATTTTTCCGCTCTCTCTCTCAGGCAGAAGTTCTCAAAATCATAAAGACTATGTCTCTCAAAACCTGTGAACTAGACCCCCTCCCAGCTTCCCTGTATTTGGACGGTCTCCCAAAACTTCTGCCTTTCATCACCGATATCATCAACACCTCTCTAGAAACTGGCTCCGTTCCTGATATCTTCAAGTCTGCCATCGTTCGCCCTCTCCTCAAAAAACACAACCTTGACCCAAATGACCTCAAAAACTATCGCCCAGTCTCCAATCTCTCTTTTCTGTCTAAGCTACTTGAAAAGGTTGTCCTCAACCAGCTCAACGCTCACCTCACCATCAACAATCTCCTCAGTCCCTTCCAGTCTGCCTATCGCAA
Source organism: Oncomelania hupensis (assembly GCA_036898135.1). Lineage (NCBI taxonomy): Eukaryota > Metazoa > Mollusca > Gastropoda > Littorinimorpha > Pomatiopsidae > Oncomelania > Oncomelania hupensis. The sequence continues at coordinate 133,918,494 of CM072512.1, forward strand.
GCACCACAGCACTGAAACAGCCCTTTTACATATTCTGAACGATCTTCTTCTCTCAACTGACTCAGGCAACATCTCCCTTCTTACCCTACTCGATCTCTCTGCCGCCTTCGACACTATTGACCATTCTATCCTCCTCCACCGCCTTCAACACTCCTTTGGCATCACTGACTCCGCTCACTCCTGGTTTCTTTCCTACCTCTCCGACAGACGGCAGTCCGTTATCATCGATGGCATATCCTCTGACCCAGTTAGGCTCACCTGCGGAGTTCCTCAGGGATCTGTCCTGGGTCCGGTCCTTTTTACACTCTACACCTCCCCTCTGACCAACATCATCCAGTCTCATCACATAAACCACCACTTCTATGCTGACGACTCACAACTACAAGACAAAGACAAACCTGACAACATTCAGGCACTCCTGACTCGCACGGCCGACTGCTGTGAAGACGTGAAGGACTGGATGACAGCAAACAAACTTAAACTGAACGACGACAAAACGGAAGCCATGCTGGTAGGCACACGCCAGAAACTCCCTCAGCTCCCCTCCTCTCTCCATCTTCAGCTTGACGGTACCTCTATCCCTCTCTCCGACTCTGCCAAGAACCTTGGCGTCATCCTTGACTCTTCTCTCTCAATGACTAGCTTTGTCTCTGCAACCGCCCGGGCCTGCTACTTCCACCTCCGTCGAATCAGTCAGATCAGAAAATACCTCACCACTGAAGCTGCCACCAAACTTGCTGTCTCCCTCATCCTGTCTCGCATCGACTATTGCAACTCCCTTCTTTCCGGCCTTCCCCGCTCCACCACTCTCCCTCTCCAACGCGTTCAAAACAATACTGCCCGCCTCGTCCTCAGAAAGAAGAAATCTGACCACGTCACTCCCTTGCTCAAAGCCCTACACTGGCTTCCCATCTCCCAACGCATTCAATACAAGACCTTGTCTCTCTGCTACAAGTCCCTCAACAACTCCGCTCCTCTCTATCTCTCTGACTTACTTCACCCATACATTCCCTCTCGCTCTCTTCGCTCTGCCTCCGACCCTCTCCGCCTCCGCATTCCTCGCTCCAAACTCAGCACGTTCGGGTCCCGCTCCTTCTCCGTCTACGGCCCATCCATCTGGAATACTCTTCCACTCTCTCTCCGTCAGAAACCCTCTCCCACCTCCTTCCAGTCTGCCCTCAAAACTTACCTTTTCAAGCAGTTCTAACACTATGACCTCACTACGCACCCCATCGCCAGCTGTCTCTTGCATATAGTGTCTGGTCTGTTTGTGGTATGAGTATATTTGAGTGAATGTATTTTTTGCGTAATTATTACATGTGTCATTGTCTAAAGCGTGCACATGCGTGCGTGAGTTGTGAGTGCGCGCTTAGAGTTATAATTATTATAAGATAAGCGCATTATAAATACAGTAATTATTATTATTAAATACATGCAGAAATTCATGTTTTGCTAAGCAAATAATATTACAAAATAAAAAAAAATGAAAGGACGTGAAGAGTTCTTAGTTCAGATCAACATTTTGCAGAAGAGGGCAAATAAACTTTCTTTCACATAGAAGACTGAAGTCTATCACCAAGTGATGGCATGTCGATCTCACCCATTTTGGTCACCTCTTACGATACGCTGGGAAACGCTGGGTCTATTCTATTCAGTGCTCAAACCCACAGGAAATACTATCTCAGAGCTGACAACCCCTAAAAAAAATTTCAGTAGCAAACAAAGAAAAATATCAGTAGTTTCAGCTCAATTTCAGTAGCAAATGTACGAACAAGAATTTTCACATGATAAAATGAACATTATTTAAAATGTTGATATTAGCTTAAATAAAAACCAAACACCAACATAAAAAGCATTAACTTTCAAATATTTATTTTTAAAATGATAGAAATGTTCCTGAAAAAAAAAAACAGTTTTAACATTTTGTTCGGAAAAGCTAACCCAATGGCTCACTACATGTACTAATGGCATGGATACTGCATTGGTTTAAAACCAAATTGTTAAAGCTGCTATTTATATTAAAAAAAAAAAAACCATTGTCAGTTATAGGTTCACAGGCATAGACATGTTAGGGCTTTTCTTCTGCTAGGGCAGTGTAGAGAACGGGATTTTTCCGGGTTTTTTATAATTCGATTATTGTACGGTGTTTTTGATTGGCTATGATTCGGGAGCCAATGATATGAAGGTTTGAATTAATCAAAGTTTGAATTAGAGGAAAAATTGTTCACTCACTCAAAAATTCTGTGTCAGGCTGGTGTGCCGTGGAGCAGTGTGTGTGTGTAGGCCAAGAAAGTTAAAAAGAGAGAAAAGAAAAGAAAAAGCTAAATTGTGGAATAACTAATGGATGAAGAAGGCACTGTGAACTTGCCAAGGTGTACAGCGGCCTACTTGGAGCCTGTTGGGGCTACTGACCTACTTGGAGGCCAGAGGCATACTCAGGAGCGGCTGTGGCTCCGTGCTGTCCAGGTGGGGACAGGAGAGAGATTGGAGGCAACGAGTGAGAGACCTCGGAGAGGGTCCAGCTTTACGCCCTTCGCTTGACCAAAGACTACGTTGTCTACTTCGGGTGGACGGGAGTTAACGAACGCTCCTCCGCCCGTCGACGTGCATTCTCGTATTGAATCGTCTCTGGCGTCTAGTGCCAGCTTGTGTGAGAACGGCTAAAACAGGTACAGTGTTTTCGTTCTATTCGTGTTGGCCAGGACAAGCAATTGCCTGACGTCGTCTATCCTAGCTCGGTCGTTCAGTTGTGACGTGACCAAACCAGTGTGGTTCTTTGTTTGTATACGAAGTTTAAAGGAATTACGTTTATCTGTATGAAAGAATTTGTGTGAAAGATTGATGAGAATTGTTGTTGATTATTTATATAAATTTTGAGAACGTTTTGAGAACGTGGAACGGATATCTGGTGTTGGTGTTTGTCTGTGCTGGGAAGAATCCGTACGTTTGTGGGTGTGTCCGTAAACAGAGAACGTGCACGCACGCATAATTCACTTTAGGAGTCATATACAAATATTTTTGCACTTACACTAAATATCCGCCCGTTACATGTGGTGACCCTGTTTTTTCTCTGTGTTAGTAGTGTAGTTCAAAGTTTATTAGGTCGATTCTTTCACATTATTGGGTAGAGTTTAGATTATCTCCCTTGTTTGACTGTTGTTGTGTTTAGCAGTTGAGATTGTTGGATGTTTGTTGTTATTAGTGGTTTTTAGACCGTCTCCAGTTTCACGGTAGGGCGCTCCTGTATAGTTTCAGAGTTGCTCAAGGGCTTAGTATCTTTTTCTACCTGTGGGGTCTATATTCTTTTTCATTGCTCTTTCTGCTGTACTAGTATTGGTTTGTTTACATTGCTTGTAGTTATCTTTGTTCTGTAGGCCTAACTTTGTGTGTGAGTGAATCAGTGAATGAGTTAGTAGTTCCACGTTCTTATTTTATTCTAGGTTAGTTACAAAGCCCCTTAGTGTTAATTTAATTTTGAGTTTGTTTTTCTTTCAATTTTATTATTAGAAATTTTGCAATTGATTGTTGATTTTTTTTCTTTGCTTAGAGTTCATATATTTCTTGATTTGTTTTGACTTTATTATTAGCAATTTTGGAAATATTTGTTGATTATATTGTTGCTTAGTGTTGGTATAATTCATTATCTGTTTCTCTAACTGGAACATTAATAATTTTTGGAATTTTCTGTTGAATTGTTCCTTTGTTGTGTATATATATTTCAGTATTGATTGAACTTATTGTTTGAACTTACTTTATTATTTGAGTTAGTAATATTTGATTTGTTTATATTATCCTTGTTTTGTCTTATTAGGTGTTAATATTTGACATACTTGTTTTTATTAAATTACATTTATTAAAGTAGTGTTGACTTTGAGGTATTGAAAAAAAAAATTTTTTTTTTGAAGATAATTCATAGGGTTTAGACATTTGAGGACTTAGATTAATTGAATATTGCTGTTATTGATTTGGTATTGAGTTATCTTAGACTATTGTTTATTATAAAAAGAATTTATTTTTAAAAAGGAAATTATAGTTGTTGATATTTGATTGTTCATACTTTACCAGTTTATTGATTTCTTTTACTGCTATTTATTAGTTAGGTTTGTTGATATTTGATTGTTAGTACTTCATCAGTTTATTGATTTGGTTTACTGCTATTTGTTACTTAGATTTGTTTCGCTTTGAGTTTATTTTTGACTTAGCTTGGCTTGGGCTATTGTTAGTTTTTATTTTTATCATCCTTTCTTGGGTATTTGGGACTTAGCGTATATATTGTAGTTTAGGTAGGTGCTGATTTTGATTTATATTTTGAAAAACAAAACTTTAAACATGGATGACTATGATGATCTGTTTGAGAAGTTTCTTAAACAAGCTACTACTTTGGAAGTGGCTGACAAGCATAAATATGTTCAAGAATGTTTTGATCGACTTGATAGACAGAGAGAACGGGAGGCTAAACAAATGGACAAAGAAACACAAAAAGAGTTGGAATCCAAGAAACTAGATACACAAAGAGAAATGGAATCCAAAAGGATGGACATCGAACTTGAGAGGGAAAAAACAAAGCAGTTAGAACTACAGGCTAATCAGGGTGGTCATGTTGCTGGTCAAGATCATGATCATGATCAGACTTATGCGAAGCATCAGTTCAAAGCTAGACCAATTTTTCCTAAACTTCCTATGTTTAGAGAGAAGACTGATGATATTGACTCATACTTGTTTCGTTTTGAAACAAATGCTACTGCACTTGGCTGGGAAAAGGGTCAATGGGTTGTTTATTTGTCCGCCTTACTTGAAGGGAATGCTTTGAGTTTGTATCACAGTTTAGCTGCAAATGGACATTGTGATTATGACATTTTGAAGGATAATTTGTTGAAGAAATTCCAATGTACTGCTGAAGGTTTCAGAGAGAAATTTCGTTCCACCAAACCAGACGCAAATGAACCGTTTCAAACTTTTGGCATTGAGCTTAATCGATTGTTTGATCGATGGGTTGCACTTTCTGGTGTGAAGCGTACGCTAGATGGCATAGTTGATTTGGTACTGGGTGAACAATTTCTCCAGAGTGTTTCTGCAGATCTTGCCACTTTCATTCGCGAACGAGGATTGGTCAGCCTCGAGGACATGGTGAATTGTGCCGAAAGTTACCGTCTTGCTCGTCCGGGTAAGAATTTGGCTCGCAAGGCCAGTACTTCTGCCTTCGCGTCGGTTGGTCAATTCAATACCGTTGCTGAAACTAATGCCGCTTCGGGTCGTTCGGATTTTCGCGGTGGATACGGTGGTTATCGACGTCAGGTTGGTTACCGTGGCCGCTGGAACTTTAATCGAAGTGCGCCATCCACTGTTGCAGATTCTCAGCAAGGTCAAAGTCGTGGTGGATTCGGACGTGGCTCGTCTATGAATTTTGCTAAATGTCAGCTTTGCAAAGGCAGTGGCCATTCTTCATTCAAATGTCCACTCAGAAACAATCCGACAAATCCATGCTACATTTGTGGGTTGGGGGGACATGTTAAGAAAAATTGTCCGTTTGGTTCTTCTGCACTCAAAACAGATACACAAAAGACTCAGGTTGTTTCGGCTGCATTGCCTGTGGGTCCTGAAGTTGTCTGTTCAGTTGCTAGTCCAGCTGTTGGTCATCTACATTTGGAGTTGGGTACAGTGAAGGGTACGCCGTGTTCTGTACTTCGTGACACAGGTGCTACGATTTGTGGTGTGCGTCAGCGATTGGTGTCATCTCTCGAGTACATCGAAGGTCAAGTTCGTTGTAAGACTTTTGGAGGTGAGATTACTGTCTATCCGCTTGCCAAACTTGCAGTGTCCACTCCATATTTTTCAGGTCAGTTGGTTTGTGCTGTGCTTCCTGACCCAGTTGCTGATTTGATCATTGGGAACATTGCTGGGTTGACAGATTCTGTTGTTGGTGCTCAGGTTTCAGTTGAGTTGAGTGTGGCGGCTGTCACTACTCGAGCTCGCACTGCGAAGAAACATTTTCTTCATACTCCTTTAGTTGACGTTTCTCAGGATTTTGGCGTTTCTCGTCAGGAGTTGATTGATTTTCAGAAATCAGATTCCAGTCTTGCTTCATGTTTTGCGTTTGCTCAGTCTGGGGAAAGGAAAGCTGTTGGTTCTGCTACTTATTTTTTCTTTGAGGATGCAGGTGTTTTGTATCGTTCGTACGAGAAGCCTGGTCAAATTTTACAGCAGATTGTTGTTCCAGAGAAGTTGCGTGCTGCTGTTTTGGCTACTTCACATGATCAGTTGCTTGCTGCTCATTGTGGTACTCGTCGTACTTTGACGCGAGTACTTTCAAAGTTTTTTTGGCCTGGAGTGTCAGCGGATACTTCGAGGTATGTTCGTTCCTGTGATGTGTGCCAGAAGTCGAGGTTGAAAGTAGAGGTTTCGAAGGTACCGTTGGTGGTTGTTCAACGTGTTGCTGAAGATGAGGTGTGTGTTGACACAGTTGTTTGTGAAGGTGAGATGGTGGAGTGTGATGATTTGGTATCAGGCAAGTTTGTTGAGGTTGCCAAGGAAAGGGTTTTTCCTCACGTTGGGTGTTGTTCTGTGGGTTCAGAGTTGGTGAATTCTGCTGTGGTGTTTGAAGAGACAACAAGACAGGTTTTGACGTCTTTAGGTGTTGTCCTGGATGATGAGGATGATGATGTTTTGTTGCCAACTTTACCTTTGGCATCATCTATGACTGATAAGGACATTTCGTCAGTGGTTTTTGATGATTTGTTGCCTGCGTCAGATCGTCAGGATCTTTTTTCTGTTTTTTCTGCTTATGCTGTTATTTTGTCAGCAATACCGGGTTTATTTGACTTGGGTATGCTTTTGGTTGTTCTTTTGCTTGGAATGTTTGTGAGTTTTCTTGTTTCCTGTGGGGTGTTGCATTCATCTTGCAGACAGATCACAGACCGCTCACATACATGCAGACATGTAGGTTCAAAAATACGAGAATCATGCGATGGGCTCTTTCTTTGCAAGAGTACAATTTTCATATTGAACCTCTTCCGGGATCTCGCAACATTCTTGCTGATCTTCTGTCGCGTTCTGCTGTCGATCAGTTTGTGCCATAGATGTTGCGGAAGAACTTATGTTCTTGGAAAAGACTGCTGCTTTTCAAAAAAGAAACCTCGGTCGGTCTCTTTTTTTCGTAGAGGGGGGGGGGGGGGGGGGGGAGGGGGGGGGGGGGGGGAGAGGGGGGGGTAGTGTAGAGAACGGGATTTTTCTGGGTTTTTTATAATTCGATTATTGTACGGTGTTTTTGATTGGCTATGATTCGGGAGCCAATGATATGAAGGTTTGAATTAATCAAAGTTTGAATTAGAGGAAAAAATGTTCACTCACTCAAAAATTCTGTGTCAGGCTGGTGTGCCGTGGAGCAGTGTGTGTGTGTAGGCCAAGAAAGTTAAAAAGAGAGAAAAGAAAAGAAAAAGCTAAATTGTGGAATAACTAAAGGATGAAGAAGGCACTGTGAACTTGCCAAGGTGTACAGCGGCCTACTTGGAGCCTGTTGGGGCTACTGACCTACTTGGAGGCGAGAGGCATACTCAGGAGCGGCTGTGGCTCCGTGCTGTCCAGGTGGGGACAGGAGAGAGATTGGAGGCAACGAGTGAGAGACCTCGGAGAGGGTCCAGCTTTACGCCCTTCGCTTGACCAAAGACTACGTTGTCTACTTCGGGTGGACGGGAGTTAACGAACGCTCCTCCGCCCGTCGACGTGCATTCTCGTATTGAATCGTCTCTGGCGTCTAGTGCCAGCTTGTGTGAGAACGGCTAAAACAGGTACAGTGTTTTCGTTCTATTCGTGTTGGCCAGGACAAGCAATTGCCTGACGTCGTCTATCCTAGCTCGGTCGTTCAGTTGTGACGTGACCAAACCAGTGTGGTTCTTTGTTTGTATACGAAGTTTAAAGGAATTACGTTTATCTGTATGAAAGAATTTGTGTGAAAGATTGATGAGAATTGTTGTTGATTATTTATATAAATTTTGAGAACGTTTTGAGAACGTGGAACGGATATCTGGTGTTGGTGTTTGTCTGTGCTGGGAAGAATCCGTACGTTTGTGGGTGTGTCCGTAAACAGAGAACGTGCACGCACGCATAATTCACTTTAGGAGTCATATACAAATATTTTTGCACTTACACCAAATATCCGCCCGTTACAGGCAGAAACAGTTGCGTGTAATCGCCTGAAGGAAACACGGGGATCACAGGACATGACTGTGGTCTCTCTCTCTCTCTCTCTCTCTCTCTCTCTCTCTCTCTCAGTCTACAGCGCAGTGGCTGCTGAGCTAAAAATAGCGCACACGCAAAGCGCTATACGAAAGTCTATGATATTGACGAAAGCCTAGTAGGCCTACGTCTCTCGCGGCTTTGTTTTGATACTTGTAAAAAAATAGGTATGCTTTGAAATTTTTCTTCCGTAGTATTTCTTGAAATGGCGTAGTTGCGGAATTAAAGAACATTTTCCGGAGAAACTACGGACGTTCCGTAGGGGTTGGCAGCTCTGCTATCTGAAGATACATTTATTGGTTGGTATATAGAACTTTCCAGCCCAACAGCTGCTAAAGACACTGGCCAATACAGGATCTAACGTAAGCAGCCAGAGGCTCACACTTGCAGTTTGTGGACAACTAGTCTCCTGAGGGAGAACAGACCTATACAGGATCTAAGGTAAGCAGCCAGAGGCTCACACTTGCAGTTTGTGGACAACTAGTCTCCTGAGGGAGAACAGACCTTGTGCTTGCTGGGTGTAGTTGTGTAGCCGGCACTCGCCCATCTAGGCCATGAGTGTCAGGATCTTTAAAGTCTGTGCCATGGAAGGCATGCGTGCACAGACTAGACTCATCCGAAGAATTAGGGGCTGAGGATCATGTTTTTGTGGGGAGTTTTTTGGTGCATATTTTCACCACCCCCCGCCTCGCCCCTCCTCTCCTACCCCCCCCCTGGCCATAAACGTTGATGGAGTGAAGCACTCGCATTTCTCACCTGTTGCTGGCAGAAATTGAGGAATTTACAGATGCGGAAGAAGGCGCCCTTGTGTGTGAACTTGCGGTGGTCGATGGTGTTCACCTCCCCAGTGGCCTGGTTGACATGGGCCAACACTTTGCTTTCTTCCCACACATGGCGCATTCCTGACAACACAGACACAACTATAAGGGCAAAGGAACTTGAAATATTGAACATGAAATGAGTTCCCAGAAAAAACAAAATGAAACGGTGGCATTAAAAATACAAAGTAATACTGACTTTGATCTTTCAATGCTCTTGAACTCGAGATGACCCGACCTTTGGCTCCAAATACACTAATGCAAGATCAAATAAACTACGATCAAATAAACTACAAACTACAGCAACAGTTGTCTTATGCCAAAAGAAAAAAAAAAAACTACCAAAAAAACAACAACAAAAAACGACAGTGACCTTGGGATGACCTTGACCTTGAGGTGACCGCTGATGCTCATGTGCCATTACACTGTAAGATAAGAAATGATTGAAAGAGCCCCATGTGACCATGCCTCCTTTGACCATGCCCCCTTGAGTGTTGCCCCGCTGAAGAAAAAAAAAGCTGACAACAAAAAATTACCCTTTCAAAAGTTTTTTTTTAAAAATTAGGTAGTTAGTTAGCTATTCACTGCTTACAGGGTCCAGCGGACTATAAAGAGATGAATCAGGACCACAAAATCAAGACCACAACTTTGCTGAAAGAGGACTCGCCCCTGATCCACATAAAAGATCTACCGAAACAACCCTAGTGGTAACACTGAAGGCACTCCACCAGCCGGTCACTTTACAATAAAGACATCCCATGCAGGGGACGGTGAGGCTATAATTTATTGAATCCCCGTTTACAAAAACAAAATAGAATACAAACATCATAATAAATTATCAACAAAACACATACATATAAAATGCCTACATTGCAAAAATAACAACATCATAGGAAGCCCCAGTGACCATTTGGCAGAAAGCGTCCAATATTCCCAAGCTTATCCAACAGACCTCAAACACAAATGAGAAGTTTTTTTTTTTTTTTAAATGAAGGAGACTGGTCTAGCGAAGTAAAAGATAGTATAGTAGATTGATAAAACAGAGTAAGAATGAGAAATAACAAAGGAGAAAGACAGCGACAGTGAGAATTTAACTTCTATCGCCCTATAATGTGGTAATGCGCGCCTCGCCCGTAACCCTGAGTGCGGTGATTCGCGCCTCGTTAGTGCACCTTTTAGTCATAAAATCACAGGAAATAGGAACTCTCCAGTGCATGAGAGAAGGTTTACTCAACTTCCGGAAAGGTTCACGTGTGTTTTTCGATATCGTTTTAGCAAATTTCACGTGGTTTTGTATACTTTTTTAACGATTTGTCCGAGGTTTGAGTTTGAGAAATTTTCGGCCATGATGGCAGGGGATAGCTCCGACAGTGATAGTGAGTTTGGTAACCTTATCGATCAGCTTATTGCTGAAAGAGCACAAGGACTTGGTGTAGACAACCAGAGTGAGTTTTCTAGTCTGTGTTGACTGTGCACATATTCACATGCAATCCACACTGTCTTGTTGGTTTTGTTGTTGTTATATTAACATAGTCCATAAAATACCTGTAATTATGAATTAATTACAAGATTCCAACAGGTAAAATTAGTACTAAAGTCAAAATGGTTCTTTGGGTACATAGAATAACCATTTTGTAAACATTTCCTAAAATATGAAGTCAACGTGACAATAAATAAATTTTTTGCTTTGTTTTCAAATTCATAACCCAATTTATTGCAATAAACTTGAAATCCTTACAGGATATAGGCACAAATGTACAGAAAACCTTATAGGTCACCAAGAGTTAAAGCACTAAATTTCCAGAAAGTGGGGATACTATTTATACTGAAACCCCCGGCACCCCCACGGATTAATGAATAAATTGTGTAGTTTTGGGTGCCTATAAATAGCAACAGCTGTCCGCTAGCCAGCAAACATTGTGGAGTTAAAAACAGCAGTTACCCAAGCTGGTGAGAGACAGAACCCATCATAGCTGCTAAGGTTTTTCCTTTTAGGTTGCTAAAATAGCCCTGCCCTCTCCTACCCCACACACACACACTCCTAGCCAGCTAGTTCACTCACAAATAGGGTCAAAGGCCACACAGCTGTACCATTAAAACCAGGTGAAATAACTCCCTCTCCGAAAAAAAATTAAAAATTCAAACTTTAGCTGTTGGTTTGAACAATGAAGGCCCACTTTATTATCATAGTGTAGCCGAGCGGAGTATTTGATTCCCATCTCTCAGCCACGACCATTGAGAACACGGCCCGACCTGAACTATTATTTTGTCATTTATCCCTCGTAAGAGGTCATACAAATATTTGTCCTGCAAGGCTGGAAAGCATACTGATAGTAAACCGGTTTGCAGCGTACTAGTGCCTCCACATTCTATACCTGTGGAAGTCAGTACATGGGATATACCACATAACTGTTCTGCCCATACAATTGGGTATCTAAATTTAAAACATTTACATTTCTGTTAATTCTTTGCATCATGGTATCATGATTATTTTTGCCAAGTACTATGATTGTATGTTAAATACCTTTTGAGGAATGCCAAATATTGAGTCTTAACGTAAGGTATTTTCTTAATTCTAAGCGTATATTACTTATCATTTAACCATTCAAGTTCTGTTTCTAAGGTTAAAAAATGCTTGTGTTTCTTTACATCAAGGTATCATGAGTCTTTTTACCAAGTTTGATGATTGTGTGTGAGGTATTTCCAGGCTTTTAGTTGTTGTTTTTTTTGGTCATCGGCATACTTTTTCCATGTGGAAAAATGAAGTTTGGGCGTTTTTTGGCACCATTATTTAGCAATTATTTACTGGTGAATCTGTCTATAAAAAATTCAGTGTGTTATTTGTAGGATAGGATAGAAAGGATAGGATACCATAAGATAGACTGAAAATGTAGATTGTTAGTTGTTTGTAACTCATTTGTGTTTTTTCCAGCCTTGTAACTGACATATCTATTTCAATATTCTAGTCACATATACGTGTGCTAGGTAAGGGCAAAATCTGATTAATACAAAGAGCCATACCTGTACAAAAGCCGTTGGGACTTTCCCCGCTGATGCGTGGCGGTCGGCCGAAGAAGCACGGTCGACAGACAAAGGAAAATTTATAGCCGTGCTTCTTGAAGAGCTCGTCCAGCGTGAAGTTCCTGCTGATGGCGGTGTGGCGGTTCTGCATGATGAAGTCGGTGATGGAGAACTTTCCGGCCTTCTCCAGGCCCCAGAGGTACTGCTCGGCAGAGTTGTGGGCAAAGCTGCAGCCGCCCTCCTTGAAGCGACAGAGGCCAATGTTGTTCTGCGAAACACTTAGGCACAGGATGTATTTGCCCGGGAAGTCGCGGTGGTTGGTCCGCTCCCTCACACGCATCCAGGGAGAGTTTGGGCTGTGCCGGGACCGCAAGGCTAGCACGTTCTCCTCACAAACGTGGGTGGTGGGAGCGTAGCGGTACTTGCCCGGCACACCCTCATACACAAAACACTGCGGGCACAGAACCTTGTACTCAAAGTCTTTCAGCAGGCTGTTGAGGGAACCTGACGGGCCGCTGGATGGCGGCTGTGGCTGTGGCTGTGGCTGTGGCTGAGGCTGGGCTTGTGGCAGCAGCTGTGGCGGCAGCTGCTGGCGTTGTGGTGGTAGTTGATGGCGTTGTGGCGGCAGCTGCTGGCGTTGTGGCGGAAAGTTAAGGTGGGGGGATAACATATGAAATTGGGCCTGTAGGTGAGGTTGGGGCGGTATTTGAGTGAACGCAGGGTGAGGAGGATTAGATAACAGTCCGGCCTGCAACAAAATATTCTGTCATACTAGGGTTAAATAAAAACCTATTACATATACCATAACATAATATATCACAACACATAATAATAATTCTTACATAGTGCTTTTTCCTCACTATACATCAAGTTCAAAGTGCAAGTTGGAGGCATTGGTTGATACACAGTACAGACATTGACACTGAATGGCTATGAACAGGTCAAAAAAGCTACCTTGCTAGGGCGTACATTTATGGACAGCAGATTCTGTGGCTGAGGTGGTGGCGGTTGAGAAACAAACACATTAGAGGTTGGGGGCGACAAAACAGATGTAGATGATGATGAAGATCTCCCGGATGCCGGCGTAGCTAGAGGGGCGGGCTCCGCTAGGCGCTGGCTACCTTTAGACGATGACCCCTCCTTGAAATTTAGGCCAGGAATATAGGGCTTGTCGGATTTCTCTGACGGCTTTCGAGCAGCAAGCTGTTCTGAAGTATCTGCACACAAAAACCAGTATCATAAATAATAATAATAATAATACAGGACGATATCACGCGCTGGTTTGATTCTTTTAAATCAAACTCAAAGCGCTGCCATCTAAAGAGATTGCTATTGCAGAAGTCGGGATAGAAGTCTAGTTTTTATTTGTGAAATTTTAGTTGGCAAGGACAATATCATAGTCATCCAATATCATTATTAAAACTGGAGTACCCAGAGAAACCTAAAAAAAAAAAAACCTTAATAATGCAGCTCACTGTCTACTGAGCTACTAGGTCAGCCCTAAGTTATCTACCTTGCATACCTAAAATACAAACCATCCAACATCATGGCACAGGTCAGCCCTAAGTTATCTACCTTGTATACCTAAAATACAAACCGTCTAACATCATGGCACAGGTCAGCCCTAAGTTATCTACCTTGCATACCTAAAATACAAACCATCCAACATCATGGCACAGGTCAGCCCTAAGTTATCTACCTTGTATACCTAAAATACAAACCGTCTAACATCATGGCACAGGTCAGCCCTAAGTTATCTACCTTGCATACATAAAATACAAACCATCTAACATCATGGCACATGTCAGCCCTAAGTTATCTACCTTGCATACATAAAATACAAACCATCTAACATCATGGCACAGGTCAGCCCTAAGTTATCTACCTTGCAAACATACAATAAAAACCATCTAACCATCAGGTCAGCCCTAAGTTATCAACGTTGCAAACATAAAATAAAACCCATCTAACATCATGGCAGAGATCAGGGTTAAATAAAACTGAAATAAAACAAGCAGCATGCACAATGCCGGTATTCCATGTGGCAACTGTGCAACAGTGATGAAAACAAAGCCATTATAAAGCTCTATGCCTTTGCATGTGGGCAGTGGTGGCACAGCAGCTTTGAGGTTTGGGCACACGCTTGCAATATTTTATGTTGAGCAATGGCGAACAGATTTACGCTTGGATGGGTGAGCATACTTGGAGGGCAACCGTTAAACATTTTTAAAAAATCATTAACTAACCCACACCACACCATCACCACCAAGCTGTGAATGGGTTCTTTAATTAATCCGTTTAGAACCCAGGATGGTAAAGCAGCAAGGGAAAGAAGGCAGGCATCACCCTCATTAAGCGGGAATAGAGAAATAGAGAAAAGGGAGGTCCAAACGGCCTCTTTCCCCAAAGACCTGTTATAGGCCTTTGTGAACTACAGGCCGCTGTTCTCAACTTACCAATGTTATTCTTAAGTAGCTTCTCCATGAAGTCGGAGTAACGAAAACTGCCCTCACGTTCCATGTACCAAAGATTCATCTCGCTGTTGTTGTGGGGAAATGTACACCGGGGCTCACCTATTTTGCAGGCCTGGGAGCTTACAAACTGCTGGCATAGCTGAAATACCCAATGCCATACATGTATATCCATACAGAAAAACAGGTCATCAGGGATGCATGGGGGTTCCAAAGGTCTGGCTCAACTATTTTTGTAGTATATCCTACTATCAACTGTCTCTTCCTACACTCTGCATCATAGCTGGAATTTCTTCCACCACCCTGCCTGTGGGAACACAAATCATAGCCATAGCCAAACACACACACATCCGCCCATGCATACACACACCTCCATGAAACTTACATCACGGGACATTCTGATCATTAAGGGATTTCACTAAATTCTTTACAATTTTAGGAACTGTAACTGATTTTTGAGTAGTTCAGGCAAGCTACAGGCTGGAGTGTCAATGCTTCACATTTCTGATTTCAAGAATCCCCTTGTAACCTAAACACATCAAGGTAGATTTTGTTTTTAATCCTAAACTTCCTTGCTGAACCATGCTCTGAAGCAGCGTAAAACTGCTTTACCTGGCTTCTACCACGCAGTAATACCTTTAATCACTTGGTGGCAGAGGAATACTTTTGAAATAAAACAGTGTTGAGCAGAACAAGTTCCCACACACCAAATTTGTCCGTTCCTCTGCCATCAAACTGGAAGGGCAAAGACCAGACGACACCCACACTCCCTACGGAACTTGCAATATTTAACATGAAAACGAGTAATATATATATATATATATATAAAGGAATAGCGACAATAAAAATGCAAATTGCAGACTTCGATCTTTCTATGCTCTTGACCTCGAGATGGCCTTATATACATATATGAAAGATCAATTTATTATCTCTAAATACAACAAGATTGGACTTTATACCTCTCATAGTTTGGGGTTAAGGTCACCTCAATGTACATATATAAACTGACTTGGGACAGCTTCAATGACATTGACCTTGGAGTGATGTTGACCAAATTTGCATAGTATGTGTGTCTCATTGATAACTATCATACATCAAAGAATCATACATTCAATATTGGTAATTTTGTGTGTGTGTGTGTGTGTGTGTGAAATTTTGTGACAATTTTTAATTTTTTGATTAACACTTGTTGACCCTGTGACCTTCATCTTGAAGTGAAGTCATTCATTCAGTGATCATTTATGAGGTCTGATGGTTATATACCATCTTGCCAAGTCTTGTTATGATAGCAGAAACAAGTTCTGAGATATTAATCCACTTGCAAGTTTTGCACAGAAACACGGACACATTTTTAAAAATGTCATTTTGGGATTATTTAGGACTCATCTTGCACAGAATTGCAAAAACTGACATTGCATGAGAATCCAAAAGTCTATTTCAAACTGTGTTACCTTAAAATCTCTAAAGGCAGAGTGATGATGCAGCTGCGGAAAGGGTCGGATTTTGATCCAGTTTAGGGCCTCCTTGTCTTTACGTCGGATAATCAGCGTATTCTTCTCACAGCGGTGTTGTAGGTTAGGGTTAAAGTGGTAAGCTTTGTAACCCTCCCCTGTCTTTAAAAAGCAGCTGAAACAGGCACCACCAACATAATTATTCACATCACAGTCAGGTTTGTATTCACACAGGATATTTAAGATATTGCACTTTCATCTCCTTATTTTGGCCCAAAAAATTATTTTAAAAAAAAAATTAAACCACAGAAACAAACTAGGTACACAAAACTACTATCACAATGAAAAACATTAATCAGAGTCAGAATATTTTAGTGTCCAGGCAAGCAGCAAGGAACATTGTGCAGCAGTATACAATAATCATGGACATTAACATTCACGCAACAGTCAGTATAGAATGAAACATCGGTTCATAAAATCAAGAAGCATCTGTAACATACTTGATCCTTAGTCACTGACCTAGAAGGCTGTAAATATTCACTTATCACTGGGTCCGTCATGGTCATGTTGAACCATTATTCCCAGTGTCTCTTGCGCTTTAGCATGCATGCCATTAGCTGTTCAATATTGTATGTCACTCTTCTGCTCATTATGGGAGAGATAACCCAATTAACAGCCCCTGGTATCTTGCATGCTTGAAGGAGCACATCACCATAAAGTGGTGACGTGAACGCTGTAGGAGTTAGGAGGTGAAGAGTAAGAGCTTGTACATTTAGAGTTTGATGCTGGAACCTGCAGCACTGTTTAACGACTCAGCTGGTACGCTCTGCTATCTGCATGGGGAGAAGAGAGGATGTTCAAGACTGGAGCTTCACAAAAAAGGTTAACAGAGAAGAAATAAAGAACCAAGACATGTAATCCGCCTGATGATCCACCTATATGTAGTGTTGAATACACAGGGACAACAAGTCTACTTGCCGTTTGTTGGAACAGTGAAGATTCTGATTGTGATCATGAGAAATAACCATGCCGCCACACCTATAGGTCAGAGAACAAACATCCAATTGCATATAGATTCACAATACTTCTGCGCAAACAAGTACCCAGAGAGAAAGAAAAAAAAACGTACCGAGAGTGAAAAAAAGAAAAACGTTTAACTCACAATTGACAAGCAAGCCTGAACTGCCAGTGGTCCTCTAAGGGCCATACGATGTTTACAGAGGGTAATTGGACGCTGCTGGAATTAGCTGACGATCCCTTGGCTTTATTGCCTCCTCCTCTCATACCTGCAAACCATCAATCTTAATTCCAGATTCAGATTTGAATGTTCATGTTGTGACCAATTGTCTGGGCATTAGATGATGAACACCATTATTGTCCCCATAAACATTTACAAGGAGATTTGTCATGAAGTATCCATCTGCATATGAAAATTAAAAACAACTAAATAAAATTGTAATAGCAACATAAAACTGAAAATACATAAGGATGATGATATTTACAGTGATTAAAACTTGTGGACAATGACACTATCATCACACACACATATATTATGGATAATGTCCACCATGCACACGCATGGACCTAAAGCAGCAAATGGGCTATTAAATAAATAAATAAACAAAAAATGTAATTCATCCTTTATGACACCAAAATTTGCTTTTTTTGTTGCATGTTACAAATATTTGTATGCAGTAGAGTACAACTGATCCTGCCATGCCAAAACAAGTTGTCTCCCTGTGCATAGATTATTGTTATCATGCCATCACAAAACAATACATTCTGCACAGCCATATTCTAACTAGAAGGGCAAAGCCCATATGACTCACATGCTCCTTATGGCACTTGTAATATTTACCATGAAAATGAGTGCCCAGAAAAACAAACTGAAACGGTGACATTAAACTGCAAATACTGACTTTCATCTGTCTATGATCTTGACCTTGAGATGACCTTGACCTCTGGCCTCAAATACATTCATGCATGATCAAATAAACATACATCCAAAATTATATTATGCACAAAAAAAGTTACCTTGGGATGACCTTGACCTTCACGTGACCTCTCATGCTTATGTATGATCAAATAACCCAATGTTATTATATATTCCACTGTACGATTATCTATTTTGTAAACATTTTTGACCTTCAAGATCAATGCAAAAATGGATCATATATGAAAGATCAATCTATCATCTCTAAATACACGAAGTTTAGACTTTATAACTCTCAGAGTTTAAGTTCAAGGTCACTTCAAAACACCTATACTGACTTTGGACAGGTCCAGTGACTTTGACCTTGGAGTCAGGCTGACCAAATTTGCACAGTATGTGTTTCATTGATATCTAGCATGGGGAAAAAAATTATAAGTTCAATAAGTAAGTATGTCAGAACAAAAGTGATATTTTGTGAAAATTTTACATTTTTTGACTAACATTTGTTGTTTCCGTGACTTAAAGTGAAGTCATTAATTCATTGATCCTTTATGAGGTCTCATGGATATACACCACCTTACCAAGTTTGGCTGTAAAAGTTGAAATAGGCTCTGAGATATTAATCCACTTGTACGTTTTGCACACAGAGCTGGGGGGTTTGGGTGCGAGTACTTAGACTATGCATGCGAAACAAAAACTAGAACAGAAATGTATATCCTGATTGTCTGTGTGTGTTGCTTTGATGAACAGTATTACATTACATTACATGGTTATTGCTTTAGGTCCAGCTTGATCAACAGTATAAAGCTGCTAGAAATTAATAACTTCAATTAAAAATCAAATAATGAACAAATAAGTAAATTCAATTTTTAAAAAAAGGAAGGACATTTGGACAAACCCGATGTTTTTGCCAGAGTGAAAATTGTTCAGACCCACTGGGTGTGAATGTGAAGGGTAAAGTCAGTCAGAGGTGCAACTTTTCTGCAGCAATGTTTTAAAAACAAACTCCAAATTGTGTTCAAGTGTGGGATAATCCCGTGTAAAACAAATTGCAAAGCAGTGCAGTTCACACATCTCTTGATGGCACCGCAGTCAGTGACAACTGGCCATGTCCTAGGACTGCTGAAGCGACAGCCATCAGGTAATATAGTATAATAGTAATAGTTAGTAAGTATCTGATTATATTGCATCATGGCAGTGAATCAGATTATATTTACATGCACGAATTTTGCTTTTTTTGGGTCAGATTCTAATCGAGCCAGACTCTATCGGTCTGTGTTGACATTCTGCTTCTTGATTTGCCGGAAGTGTACTCAATCCGATTAGCAAAACACACACACCCCCCCAAAAGTTTCAGACAAAGTTCTAAAACGTGAAGCATTTTAAAATTATTTGCACTACATATTTCTCAGACAGGGTCACACATTAAAAATGTGAAAAACTCGTGTGATTCACAAATGTTTTGTGCTTTTGTTGCTGCTTGGGCAAGTCACATCATACGTTTTGACCTTCTGTTGCTGCTTGGGCAAGTCACATCATACGTTTTGACCTTCTGTTGAAAGCTACATCTCCATGAAGAAGTAAGGTCTCCCAAAATGGTATTGAGTTGTCTTGGTGTAGGACTGTGCGCCCAAAGGCTGCAAGTGGACACCTCAGGCGGCTTGCGTTAGATCTTTCAGCATTTTGAGCATCTCTTTAGCCGTAGAAGTTCTATATAAGAACCATTAAAAATATATAAATCTAAAAAATAAGGAAACTAAGTCTTGGTGCAGAATGATGCATTTACGGTTCATTGGCCGTTCCTGACTTACCTGAAAAATCATCCAGCCCCATACCACCCTGTCTCTGAAAAGAAAAAGGAAATGTCTACATCGTGCCAAACACAATGAGACGCACACTTACTTGTTGTCCTACTGTCAGTGATCAATGAATTGCTCTTCACAACAACAATAATAATAACTGATAGATAAATATTCAATGTTTAAAGGGTCCAGCAGACTGCCAAGGGTCGAATCAGGACCACACAAAACTAAGCAAAATCAGGCTAAACTCCTAACATTTAAATATGATAAAAGATGGAAATAAAACCAGTCTTGCCAAATGAAATTTAACCAAGAATATAACATGATGATATGACCTATATGCGATAAAACAAACCAACATCATGTAAAAACTGAAACAGGTGTTGACTATTGCAAACTTTAAAAATCTCATTAAAAGGTATCGAATAATAATAATAATAATAATAATAATAATAATAATAATAACAATAATAATAATAAAATAATAAATAATAACAATAATATTTCCATATATGACTAGAGATCAAAAGGTGACAGTCACAGACCTCAAAAATAAAAATGATATTAAATGTGCAAGATGATCATTTTTATACTGGAAAAGCATTACAGTATACAGTGTGGTAAAGGAATTTGCGCTCGATTGCTTAGTTCTTGAGTAATTGAGTTTTGAATGAGACTGCTTGCAGAATGTCATTTGTGACATGTGACACCAAACTGTGTATAATTGTGATAATCCATCTGGTACCAGACAGCATATGATAGTATGAACAAACTATGTTAGTGATTCTACTGACAGGGATGGAGAAAAAAATCACAATTTCCAACTAGTTTAATAAGAAAAATGGTTTTGTTTGTCGTCACAGTCACAAATGACATTCACTATGTAGGAGACAATTCTATTCCGACAAAACAAGACACGCATTTGAAGTGATACTGTTATTTATTAATAAATTATAAAAAGTACGTTTGACAACATATGTGAAGAAAACCAGCACAATGATACTGAAGCCAGAAATGGTAGTTCTACTGTCATTTGTGACAACTGTGGGAGTGACGCAACAGATTTTGCAGTCACACGTCACAAATAACACAAGAAATACCTTATTGTATGAAAATATACCACATGCACTCCTTGTGAAATTCGATAAACAAATCCTTAAAATCAGACATATTAAAACACCAGCAAACTTGTTAATAAAAATATTAACTGTGTCATTTTTGCGACATATGCCAAAGTAAGATGCCGTCACACGTCACAAATGACTAATCATGAAAATGCATCAGTTTAAAAATGTCATGCAATTCAAAAATAAAAATGGAAACGTGAATCCATAGTGGGATCAAGGAAAACAAGTTCATCTACTTTTATTTTTGTTTATTTTTTTCTTTTTTCCTTGTATTTATATCAATGTGTTGTTTCCTGTTGTCCGCCAGTGATATTTTTGATAAATTATTTATTATTTGGATAGCACTCATTTTAAGCCTTGTGCTTTTGTGCACCATAGTTGGTTTAACCTTTTATTATCTGGTTTGTTGAATACATTTATGTTTAAACCATCTATCCCCACACCATGGTCAAGTTAATCTTTTTCGAGAAAAGTGAAATATTGTCCCCATGACTGGAGAAGCTTCAGTGGCCAGTCTTATTGTCTGATCAAAAGCAATGACCTGCAACAGTCCCATACAGCACATTTTAACATTATGTAATCCTTGAGTAGTAAGTTGGGGTCCGATTGTTACAATTTCCTTTAAAAAAAAATTCTGGAAAGAAAACTGTGGAAAGAGTAAGTTTATGGATGTAATTTAAGTATTTTAGTAACAAAAATATTAAAAGTACAGAATCTGATATTAAACTATTTTCCAAATGCAGTAAAAACGAATTATGTAAATATTCACATACTTGGCCATAATAAAATTTCTGGCCTTTCTTTCTCTAATATAAGTTATACTGTTTTTGTACCGAACTGCCATATTGTATCCTGAAACAAAGGCAAACAAAGTGTAATGTTCCTGGCCAGTTGGTTTGTATCCATACATACTTTAAAGTTGTTTTTTTTTTAGTGCCATTGCACAAGGTACATTAATGTAAAAGAAAACTAACTCTGGAAGGAAGTAATGATAATATAGAATAGAATACTATATTTTACCTGGGTTTGAGAGACCCTGCCAAAGGCACAGACTGCTCCAAGCAATGAGTTACAGGTGCTGGTTCATTATCATCATGTCTGCTGAGACTTCCTTGTTCATAGAACATTGTAACAGTGGCCATTTGGTCAATTCTTTATTCAAATGCCTACTGATCATCTGCGGCTGACTGTAAGAGGTAGCCTTTTGTAGCTCTTCCAGTGCTTTCTTGAAAAAAGCCTTAGAACATTCTTGTGGTAGATATTTTTGGTTTTGCGTGTTGACCCATTCTGTGTCTTTTGCTCGGATCGATTGCAATACCATCATTTAAACACTCCTTTCTGTTTCTCCTAAAAGGCCTCCCATCTGTCAGGATCAACTTTGAGTCGCTCTTGATTTTCATAAACACCTCAGATTGTTTGTGTTTGGGAGAGGTATTTGCAAAGCTGGCCACAGAGGCCCTCCTAAGACCTAAAAAATAAAAAAAAATTAAACAAAAATAAAAATGGAAAATGTTATTTCAATGGTAAGAATACAATTTGTCGTCACGTGTATTTCTGTAACATATGACACACACAACTAAGTACTTAGAATGAAAAAAGTTATTCAATGCAAATGTTTTAACTTAAAACAATGTTGCAATAAAATTCATGAAACTGAGCAAGCATATTAATAATCTGAACAGCATAACTTGTACAAACTAAAACATTTTGTGTCATTTGTGATATGTTACACGAAACAAAATTGTGTCACAAAATAGCAGTACATCAGAAAATAATCCTAGGCTGCTAATGTAACTTCCTGTTGAGACATGCTTGTTGTGTCTACACTCAACACCCTAAAATCTAACTTATTTCATGTAATCTGTGATTTATTTATAATAATACATATTTTATAATGTCATTTGTGACATCAGTGTTTCATTTGTGACTAAAATATAAGTGTGACACCACAAAAAAGACTTACGTTTTCTCCTTCCTGCCATTGAACCAAAGGAAATGGGCTGTTTGACCATGTGCAATTCAACTTTCAGTTACTAGAAATTCAGGATTTAAAAATAAACTGCATTTTATTATTATAATAACAATACATATGTCATTTGTGACAAATGTGACACCGAAGCTAAAAAGTACTGTATTTTATAGTGTACTTATGCCTACAAACAGCTTTTTTGTTTAGAATAGTATTCTATGCCAAACAAAATGAAAATATTGTTTTCTG
Organism: Oncomelania hupensis; assembly: GCA_036898135.1. Lineage (NCBI taxonomy): Eukaryota > Metazoa > Mollusca > Gastropoda > Littorinimorpha > Pomatiopsidae > Oncomelania > Oncomelania hupensis. The sequence goes on from CM072512.1 coordinate 133,941,567, forward strand.
TTCGATCCAACTTGTATTTAACGCTTTTTTGATTACTTCAAGTATGAAAGGCTGTGTGACACGAAAGTGTCACAAATAACACGACTTTTTAAAGGGTAGTTTCTTAATTTGTATATTTAAAAAATCCTATTTAAAGCAAATATCCTGTTAAAATGATCCCTTTACTATCCAAACAAACAGAAGTAAACAAATGGATAGCCCCTGTTTTAAGACAGAAGCGATCATTATGAACCATGTTGTCTCTCCATCGTTTTGCACATGCTCAGTAAAGCTCTGACTGGATTAAAATCCCAAATCTTCAACTTGGATGTTGCTTTTACCAAATCCAACACTGTATTATCTGCTAAAGCTATGTTTCTTATGTCTATTCAAGCAAATTCCTTCACATAATATTTTAAAATAAAATAGTTGGAAGTGTTTGAAGATGTGAGCATGTGAGCATGTGATTATGCACCTTTTGACCTCCAGTCATATACCCTTGCTACTGCAATTTTTGTAGCCATTGCCCGTCTTCGCATGTTCGTGTACATACACTCACGCACGTGTTGGTGTATGTGTGTCTTACCTCGATTCCAAGACATGTTCTTTGTATCTTATAATAAAATTATTTGATTCTCATAATAATAATAATAATAATAATAACAATGACAACAAAAACTATAGAGCAGTTCTGTAACGTGCAATGCCCACACAACCAAGAAAAGACAAAAGCCCCACAAACCACCAACCTTCTTAGAAGCTGCGCCGACAGTTTTAAAGCCAGAGGCCTGATTGAGGAGGTCTTGGTTAGGGTCAGTGGCGGCTGACTTTGCCTGGACCATGTTATTGCCCTTCTTGCCTGGCTGGGCACTGCCTTGCTGTCGCTGGGCGTAGTTTTGGGCAAAAGCTGAATCATTCTCGCTCAGGTCGCTGGAGTCTGAATCTACGTCTGAATCTGAGGAGTCCTGAAGCCGACTAACTATAGGCTGAGGGGTCTTGGCTGAAACAGAGGTGCATACCCCCCATGAGGCCATTTTGTGTACATGACTGCATGAAAATGTGTATAATGTATAACTGTACCCATTTCGGCACGTGTAATTATTATCATCGAGGATTTGTATAGCGCACATATCTCTCCGTACTTGACAAGACTCAAGGCGCTGACCGATACAGGATCTACCTCGAGCTGCCTGAGGCGCCAACTTGCAGCCTTTGGGCGCATCGTAATAACGCTCCAGACAACTGAGCACAATCCTGGGCAGCCAGGGATGGGGGAGAAGGACCTAGGTGCATGCTGGGAGTGTTCTTGTCACCGGCACTCACCCGTCAAGGACATGAGCGTCAGGATCTTTAAAATCCGTTATGATGGAATGTATGCGACACAGACTAGACCTCGGTTTATACTCTCATCCGAAGGAGTAGGAAACAGGAGTAAAGTGTCTTTCCCAAGGACACAACACAATGCCACAGCCAGGGCTCAAACCCGGGACTTTCAGATCCGCAAGCCAAAGCTCTACCATTAGGCCACAGTGCCTCCTTAAAGTGCCTAATAAAGAACAACTAACAAGTATTACAGTCAACAGGATAACATTTATTTTGCACATTATGTTTTAAACCACAGTCTCTCTCACCTTTTTATCCTACAATGTCACATACACTACTTTATCACAGTCCTTGCTTAGGATCTATTTGCTCATTTCCTACCATACACAACTGAGCAACCAATGCCAAAATTAGTTGAATTTCGTTATCACCGTTGCCATTTTTATCTCCGTTTTCACTAAGCTAAACTGTTGTGCTTGTTTGTCTTAACATTTTTCACCCAAGTGTCCAAAAAAAAATTACAAAACACCAGCGCTCCTTGTGGCCACTTTATCAGTTTATGTCATATCCATCACTGTGGTCAATTCCAAAATCCTTTCTGCACACAGCGTGGTGATGCCTCTTTCTTCAGTCAACAATTTACACAAAACACTGGATGCCTGCTTGGTGCCTTCATCTCGTGTTCGCTGTTTTCATTTCGATTTTCTTTCATGCTTACATTTTCATTGACGCCATTTTTCTGTAGCCACAAATCCAACGAATACCACATCTCGTGCACAACATTTTGTGTTCCTGAGAACAGTTAGCGAGGCAAATAGTTCATTGGACTGGGTTGTATTTTTTTTTAAATGTAGAAACGAACAATCAAACTAGATAACAGTGAAGATTTGTATTTTGAGCGGAAAAATATATTCGCATATTTTGGACCAAACATGCGTTAAAATTTGTGCTAGGCTAGGCCATTCACATTCAGTTAGACTTAGGTCTTATGACATTCAGTAGTACTATGTATAGCATAGCGCTCACAACAGACATTAGGTCATTTTCTATTTGTTATTTTATTTTAATGCGTAATTCTTTATATAGCGCTGTGTCAGCTCCAGGGGCTGCTCAAGGGGCTGGCTGACACAGGTTCCGACTCAAGACGCTAACTTGCTGCCTTAGATGTCCCGGACTACGGAGCACAATCCTAGGTAATAGTGGTGGTAGTTTGGGGGATCAAGCGACAGGTGGGTGTGTGGATACAACTGGCACTCACGTTTCTAGTAAACGTTAGGTTCTTCCAAAATATTGTCTGTGCTCCATCAGTATAGGCAAAACAGAACTGCAATGTAGGATTGTTTATTTCCCATACTAGTATTTGATACAAACTTACAGATCTCTACATACAACACAACGTACAGTGATCTTCCCACACTAGTATTTGATACAAACTTACAGGTCTCTACATACAACACAATGTACAGTGATCTTACCACACTAGTATTTGATACAAACTTACAGATCTCTACATACAACACAATGTACAGTGATCTTACCAGACTAGTATTTGATACAAACTTACAGGTCTCTACATACAACACAATGTACAGTGATCTTACCTTTCTTTTTCTTAGGCATTTTCTTTAACACTTCTTGTCGATGCTGAAAATTCACACACGTAACAGATCATGAAACCAATAAACAAATAAATGAATTAATAATAGCATTCAGTACTATTCTCAGAACAATGTAAATGAAAACTAAATATAAAAGAAACCACTGAAATTTTAAACCAAGAGTGGAACAACCAAGAGTGGATGAAGAAAATGTATACAAAGTTAACCTTGCATGTCAACCCTTATTGTGTTTTGTCTTTCCAACCCTCGCCCCTACTCCCTCCCTGCACCTGCATAGGACTCACAATTACATCAAAGGTTTGATCAAAGAAGGCACAATGCAAGCAGTAGAAGCTGAAAACAGTTGCGGAAAGTATTTATATATTTGTTGTGAAAAAATCCCCCAAGATCACTTCAATGTTTATTCATTTTGAAACACTCGACAACAAAAGAAATCAATACAGCAATGAAAAATACAAACTACAACAGGAAAAACAATTGTTAAAACAAAACTTCCCCATGCCCACACCTTTCTTCAATTTAAAAAAAAGAAAGAAGTATACTCTAAGCACACTGAGCATGCTGACCTAGAAAATAAAACTACAGAGGCTAAAACAGCAGGCCTGCCTACCCAAGATTTGTAACTTCAGGGACATTTTGCACGGCCGACAAGCAAGGGCGACCAATACGCGCCCAAGTAAGTAGTGGGGTCCAAAGGACCCAAAATCATGCAATCTGAGCAAGAATTTGAATTAATCAAATTTGATATAACAAGAAACTCTGTTAACAAATTATTTATTAAGCATAGCCGTACTAATTTTGGAAAACATACTTTTAGTAATAGAGTTGCACCTCTATGAAAAAAACTTCCACAAAATATTAAACAGGCAAAAACTTTAAACAGTTTCAAAAATCTTATTGATGAACAAGAAATTTTAAAATCTATAAAATACGATTTTGATAGTTGAGGGTCTTGAGCCGGCTTAAATCAGACCTGAAATATATGTGCTAAAGATGGGACATTAAATAAGCCGTGAGGCTTAGGCTAATGATCTCCATGATCTAGTCCCTACACTACTACTACTAGTACTACTACTAAGGAAATTGGCACTTAATCATCAGGATCCCATTCACACTAAAAGTATCAAATGCATGCAAGCTTACCTTTTACCTATATTTACACTATGTACACCACTCCACTACACCACTGAATCTACTTGGACTTGGGAAGAGACCTGCTTGAAACCTCTGTTAAATTTGTCCAATGAGTGATGACGCCATCGGCAAATTTAGCTCGACCATGAGATCCACCATCATGGTTTCAGCTCTTATTACGTCCAAATCATGGTTAGAAACTTGACTTGGAAAATAATTAGTCAACTTTTGGTTTGTTTTGTCAAGTTTTTTTAGACTTTCCAAGCTCGCTTCTTTTTTCAAATGCTTCTTTCCCTCGACATGCCGGTTCACGTCATCCATACCACTGTACATGCAGCCGAATTCACTGGCACATATTGTGCAAAACACCTTGTATTCCACACTTCCACGTTTGATACACGGATATCTTTCGGTGTATTTCTCCCTGTAAGGCTGCAGATGCTTTGTAGACTTTTTACCACCGGCACCAGCGGATTTGGATTCACTTTCAGTTTCATCGGAAAATTCATCATCAGTCTCGTGCACCTTACGTTTTGACGCCATTATCGATTCGAACGAGTTTCTATGCCCATGCGCAGTGCGGCTCAAACAGCTGTTCGGCAACACTCAGAAGGCCGCGTCATCATCGTGTGCTGTGACTTCGGCCACTGTCGGAACTGAAACCGCGCGTCATTTGTCTTTTTTTTTCCCCCGACACGCACGCTTAAAAAGTGTGTTCCAGAATTTTTTAAAATTTCCGGAACGCGAAAAAAACTTCCGTATTTTCCGTAACCAATTGTAATATTTATTTATATCCGGGACAAATCCGGAAATTCCGGAACAGTAGGCAGGCCTGAAACAGTATCCCACAGCAGCTTCAGTACATCCACAGCATTCACAGAACTTGCCTCCTCCCTCTCCAGCCTCCTTCCTCATCTCTCAGTTCTTGAAATGATACTTTGCTGACCCTCTTACTCAACTGTCATTTTAACCTCCATCAATAAATTATTATTAATATTATTCTTATTATTATTCCTATCCTATCCCGTAACTCGAAAGTCCTTGGGGCACCACAGATGGTTCGTTTAACCAGCGTACTCCATCTTTCTCTGTCCTCAGCAACTCATGGCTTCGCTCAGGGTCAAGCCAGTCCATTCTTGAATGTTGTCCTCTCACCTCTTTTTCTGCCTCCTTGCACTGTGCCTTGCAGGATGGTCTTTGCAAGGCCTTATGCTCTGGTGGCGTGGCCATACCATCGGAATTTCTGTTTCTTCACCACTGTGAGCATGTCATTGTGTTGTCCAATGGCTTGTGTGATGGTCTGTTGGACTTCGTCATTGGTGATGTGCTGGGTATAGGAAATATCCAGAAGTCTTCTGTAGCACCTCATCTCCATGCTTTGTATTCCTCGTTATAAGTCTGCAGTGATATCCATGTTTTGCAAGGGTATAGGAAGATGGAGATGACAAGGGAGCACAGCAGCCTTATCTTGGAATGTAGGCTGATGGTCCTCTCTTTCCAAATGGGCTTCAACCTTGTCAGGGCAGCAGTTATTTGTGCGTTCCTGGAGAGGATTTCCTGTCGGGAGCCATTGTCTGATATAATAGCTCCTAAATATTTTAAGCTATGCACTGTGTTGAGGAATTGGCCTTGGACTTTGATGTCCACGTTCATGCCACTGGTGTTGTTGGTCATCTCTGCACTTATTTACATTCCATAGGCCCTGGAGGTGGTGTCAAACCTCTGTACCAGCTGTTTTTGTTTATCTCCAGCCAATCCATCAATGTCATCCGCAAAACAGAGGTTGGAGATTGCTCTACCCCTTGTGCTGACTGTGCCTTCATGATCTGCAAGGGTATCTTACATGATGCACTCCAGCAAGATGTTGAAGAGTGTTGGAGAGAGTAGGCATCCTTGACGCACACCGATTGTTGTTCTGACCAGTTCCCGATGGCGTTGTTTGTGGAGGACTGCACTGGTAGCTTTGTCATACAGGTTTTTGATGAATTATTAATGTATAGACTAGTAAATTTCCCATTAAAAAAAAAAAAATCATAAACTTGAATTACTGTTCAGTAAAATATTTTAAAATAATGTTCAGACCAAATTGTTGATTTTCTCTTTCATAAAATTCCAATAAGTGAATAACAAACCAACCAACCAAAACTTCTATTCCTACTTGTAACATTCCCAAAGAGACAGTAACTTGCCTTTTCCGTTTTTAATGCGTTTGTGCCACGGAGCCACTCGTCCTTGGGTTGGGAGCTGGGCTGCTGGTTTTGTTGAGCAGTTAATGCGTCCCTGGCCTGAGTTATGCAGGCCTCAAACAGCTGATGGAAAGAAGCATAAGTCATGTGGATTTCAGGTTGACAGCTTAATAACATCAACAACAATAATAAACATAATATTATTCATTCAAATACATTTTTTAAGGAATAAATTTAAAAAGTATAATAATAATAACAATATTTTAAAAGAGTAATTATACAGAACATTTTTCTAATGAAAAGCCAGTTCAAAGCCAGTGATGGAGATCACGTACAATCGTACGTGTTTCACGTACTGAGTTGGGAAATCACGTAACGAAAATGTAATGAAAGGGTATAAACACGCACAAAGTCAGTGCCAAAGGGGTATGAAAACGTAAAGCTAAGTTGCTGGGAGGTATCATCAGGTACAACTATTTCGCTCGATTTGGATCGTGTGCCTGTGCGTACTGCGCGACCGCCTACCACTCTCTTTCTCGAAGCTTTTGATTGGCTATTTAAGACTGACAACAACCCAACATTAAACATGGCCGACAAGCAGCGATCTGAGGGGAAGCCGAAGAAAATGAAAAATAAAGCAGACAAACCTAATTATTTATTACGTATGTTGGTGTACCCCTAAAAAACTGAAAGGGGGTATAAAAAAACCCTTATATTTGCAATGAGGGTATGAAAACCCCCACATGTTTTGGTTGAGGGTATAAATACCCCTAACTTAAAAACTTTCTCCATCACTGAAAGCAGTTCTACTCCTTCGAGTAAAGGTATAAACCAAGGTCTAGTCTGTGCATGCATTAAAGATCCTGACACTCATGTCCTAGACGGGCGAGTGCCGGCTACATAAATACATCCAGTACACACCAGGCCCCTTCTCTCCATCCCCAGTCGCCCAGGATTGTGCTCAGTCATCAGGGCGTCCGACTATGCGCCCAAAGGCTGCAAGTGGGCAGCTTGAGTTAGATCCTGTATCAGCCATCGCCTTGAGCAGCTCTTGAGCTGGAAAAGCGCTATATTAAAGGGATGACATTTTTTTTTAAATAAATAAATAAAGCACAGTACTCGCTCATTTATAATAAAAGTTAACATCCACACATGCACTACATACAAATCAGACGAAAGCAAAACCTTACTATTGAATTATGCAACGACAGAGGTATGAAATGAAAATAATAATATGTACACCTGAAAAATAAAAGACTAGGGGATGGTGGGGAGAGAAGGAGGGAGGATGGTACAAGGTGGAAGGAGTGGGGTGGAGGGCCATACTAATGTAAAACCAAAGACTGACAGAGCAAGTGTAACTCTTGCTGTCTCTCCCTTCTAACAAGGTAAACAAGATAAGAAATATTTTTTAAAAGCCACTGACTGAGCCAAAGTTGTGAATAGAAGCTGTCTTCGGAGGTTAATAAATTACATGTGTAGCCAACAGTCAACAAATCTATTGCAGTGCAGCTCAAATAACTCACATGTTTGTTAGGGAATCTATTCGCAATATTGACAAAATTGTCATGGTAAAGAGGATGTCGTTTTGAGATTACCATGTATCAAACAATACATCCACAATCAATAACATGTGATGTGGAAAATATAAAATGTGAAAAATGATCATTTTCTGATGAACATGCTTCAGTGATGTCATCCCATCAGTGCATCACCAATACTTATCGAGCTTACGTTTAGAATAATTAATCAGATTAAAGTTTTGCACAGAAGATGGACAGGATTAAAAAATATTTTTAAACAGATTTTATATTTGGATTACTTAGGACTCAACACAATGCATAGCTTCAAATATTTAGGATCCATTGTATCAGACAATAGCGGAATAGGTCCTGATAGGATCACACAAACAACTGCTGCCCTGACAAGGTTGAAGCCAATTTGGAAAGACAGGACCATCAGTCTACATCCCAAGGTAAGGCTGCTGCGCTCCCTTGTCAACTCCATCTTCCTATACACTTACGAAACATGGACCCTCACAGCAGATCTACAACGAAGAATACAAAGCATGGAGATGAGGTGCTACAGAAGACTTCTGGGCATTTCTTATACCCAGCACATCACCAACAACTAAGTCCAACAGAACATCACACAAGCCATTGGACAACACGATGACATGCTCACAGTGGTGAAGAAACTAAAACTTCGCTGGTATGGCCACGTCACCAGAGCATTGGGCCTTGCAAAGACCATCCTGCAAGGCATGGTGCAAAAAGGCAGAAGAAGAGGGAGACAGAGAAAGAGGTGGGAGGACAAAATTCGAGAATGGACTGGTTTGACACTGAACCATGCCATGAGGGTTTGCTAAGAAGTAAGAACAGAAAAAGATGGAGTTCGCTGGTTAAACGATCATCTGTGACTGTGTTACCCAAACAATCGAGTTTCCGGATAGGATAGGAAATTTTTTAAATTTCTGTTGGAGTACACAGACATTGCTGCACGCATAGGAGTCAATTACTTTTCAATGACGCAACCTTTTTGAAGTAAAAAAACAACAACAACTTATACTTAAATATGTCACAAAAGGATGGTTATGTATAGTGCGATTGTACCTATTTATTTATTACCTAGAGTTTATTGTAATCCTTCCATCTAGCTTACGGTGAACTGGAATTACAGTCATAGCTGGCAAAAAGCTACGGTAAATGAATTCCCTGCAAAGCTAGTGGAAGCAAAAACAGTGAAGGCTGTGGTAGACCTGCACCAGTCTGCAACAGTACACAAAATATAGTGAAACCGCAAACCCCCTCATCAACCCATAGGAGCCAGAATGATCGACGCCTTGATCGTGGGCCCTCAACATCAAGAAGAAGAAGGTTCTTAAGGCCAGATTGGAAATATTGTCCATTGTGGCAGAAAGATTGATAGCTTGATTTTAAAACCAGAGGAAACGCACCATGCAAGAGACGAAAGCTGACAATGGAAGAGACCAGAAGGCTTAAGTCAGAAGATTGTCGGGACCCTATATCTTATGTGTCCGGGGACATAAAACCACACACTAGCAACTCTCAGTCAGAAGACAACTTGTGAGTTAAACTGCATGGTAATCTGGTGTCAACTGCAGAGGGTCAATTCCTAAATTACCCGTGGCTGTGCACTTTGTGTAGATTGGAATCTTTAGTTAAATAGTGAAATATCGCTAACCTCGAAAGAAAGCTATGTACTTTTCGCCAGTGTAGACTGGAATTGCAAATCATCCTGGCCCATTTGGGAATTACAATAAACACTAGCTAGGATACAAACTGTACTATTCCCATCGTTCCTGTCAAACATGATCACACATTTTATACAAAAGGTTCGTTAAAAAACCAAACACTTGCTTTCAAATACAAACACAATTAAAACGACGTTGAAAGAAAACATGTGAAATGAGATCAGATCAGTATCCGAGTTTGCTGCTTGGATGTAGTAAGCTAGCCGTATCTATTTGATTTCAAAACTATTTGTAGTGACGATGCAAAAATACTGGGAAAACGCAAACAGAAAGTAGGCGATAAAGCGCTGATAAATTGTGACAGTTCAACTTTCCTTTCTTCAGAACATCAAAGATGTAAATAGGAACCAATTTTGTTTTCACAAGGCTTATTGAATAAATTCAAAAGCTGATAAGAATGATCTAAATTCGTTCGAGAACTTCTAGTCAGCAGTTACTCAACAAAACCCGGTTCAAATTCAGTTCCTTACACAAAGCAATAACATATGTGTTCGATCTGCAGCTAAATCTATAAATAAATGCTCTCTAAGGTAAGCTGGATTGGGCACTACACAAGTCCACCCTAAACTGTTTTCAACAGCGGAAACTTTCACACTCACTTCGAATACCAAAAAGTTGAAAACATCAAGACACCCACACGATCGATCAATCCCATGCACACCATGAAATATGGCGCCCGAGCTATTATTGGAAACATACGGGGAATTCCCTTACAGGGGAGAGAAAAAAAAAACAAAAAAAACTGGATGCTGTGCTTGCTGTAGAGCGTTACTTTCAAGCCAGTTCCCGCGAGTACAAGATAATTTTATTTAACAAGGATAAAAGATTGAGCATTGGGTGTGCTTTTTTACATCTTGCCCTTGGGGCTTGTAACAATAACAATTAGTATAACAAAAATACCTTCATAGCAATAGTTCGGCATATAATATAGGCTAACAGCCTGTGGCCCTATATTAGATCTTGATGAGGGTCTCAAGACCCAGACCACTGGTCTCAATGCCTACCAATTTAGAACCGTTTAGACTCAAATTTGGTGGAGTAGATGCTATCCTTAAATAACCTGAAAAACCCAGAAAAAGTGAAATCAACAACCCGACTATTCGCTGACGACACTATATGCCATAAAACAGTCAATACCACTGCTGATCAGTCTGTCCTACAAGATGACCTCGACCAACTGGCAGAGTGGGAGCAAAGGTGGCTCATGTGCTTCCTGGGGATTCCATCCTGACAAGTGTCAGTGCTTGAATCATTTGTCAGAGATGCTATCGTTAACCATATGACTCTTTGCTCTCTGTACACGGAATGCCAGCATGGTTTTCGTAAAGGTAGGTCATGTGTGACGCAACTCTTGCAGGTAATGGAAGACTTTACGAAAATGTTTGACAGTGGGGAGAGTTTTGATGTGCTTTCCTTGGACTTTCGCAAGGCATTTGACTCTGTACCTCATGCAAGACTTTTAGTTAAACTAAAATCTTACGGGATCACTGGGCACGTATTACAATGGATTAAGTGCTTTCTGGAAGGAAGAACCCGGCGTGTCAGAGTTGGAAATTATTTCTCAGGTAACGAGCCAGTTCTGAGTGGTATACCACAAGGCAGTATTTTGGGTTCCATTCTTTTTACAATTTTTATAAACGACTTACCTGACAAAGTATCTAGTAATTGTAGCATTTTTGCAGATGACACTAAACTATATAAGTTACATCTAAGTGCGATAAATTACAAAAAGATATAGATAGTCTTCTGAGTTGGTCAGATACCTGGCAATTGCATTTTAATGCATCAAAATGTAACGTACTCCATATGGGTAAGAAAAATCCTGGACATGACTATTTGATGACCACAGGTGATGACAGAGTGACTATTGACCATAATAGTGAGGAAAAAGATTTGGGGGTTACTTTTGATACAAACCTAAACTTTGATAAACACATAAACAATGCAATTTCCAAGGCTAATAAAATGCTCGGTATCATACGCCGATCTTTTACTTACTTGGATAGTGATACCTTAACCCGCCTGTATAAATCGCATGTAAGGCCACATCTTGAATATGCAAATGTGATATGGTTTCCGTATCTTAAGAAGCAGTCATCTGCTTTGGAGAGAGTACAAAGAAGAGCGACTCGGATGATTAAATCGCTGAGACAATTGCCATACTCAGAGAGATTGAGAGTTTTGGATTTGCCCTCTCTGAAATTTAGAAGATTGAGAGGTGACCTGATCCAGACTTACAAGATTTTTAATGGGATTGACAACATTGATGTTAACACTTTGTTTCAGTTGAATACTAACTCTAGAATAAGAAACTCACAGGACAATATTCTTATAAGACATTGCAACACAAACAAAAGAAAATACTCATTCTCCTACAGAGTTGCGCCCATATGGAATAAATTGCCAGTTGATACTAAAAGAGCTAACAACCTGAACACTTTTAAAAATCTTCTGGAAAAGGTAATTTCCATACAGAAATCAAAATTTGAGTATGATGACTAATTAGCATACTATCTTTAGTATTCCCCTAACAACCGCAAATGGAACCGGACAAGTAAAAATGCCCAAATTAAAAGGGACATTCAAAAAGCCGCGAGGCTTATACAAGTCCCTCCAAACTAAACTAAACTAAACTAAACAGACACTCCGTGTCACGAGGAAAAGGAAGCCTCTGCCTTGTGCATACCACCTCCACGGCCAAACTCTATCTACAGTTGACAAGGCCAAGTACCTGGGGGTCACCATTGAGAGCAATCTACAGTGGGACACCCACATCACCAGCGTAACCAACAAAGCCAACAAAACACTTGGATTTCTGAGAAGAAATCTCAAAATCGGCTGCCAGAAGATTAAGCGCCAAGCGTACACCTCACTCGTCCGCCCTATCCTGGAATACGTGTGCCCAGTGTGGGACCCTCACACCAGCAAGGATATCAAGCGCATTGAAGCTGTACAGCGCCGTGCCGCCAGATGGGTGGTGCATCGCTACCGCCAGACTTCAAGTGTGGCTGAAATGCTTGAACACCTACAATGGCCCACACTCCAGGATCGCCGCCGCCAAGCCAGACTCTGCCTGTTCTACAAGCAGCACAAAGGCCTAACTGTCATTACATCCTCCAGGAAACCCACCCCTGCTCCGCCCCTGAAGACTACCCGCCAGACGCACTCTGAGCAGTACCAGCTGCCTTCCTGCAGAACGGCATACAGGCAACAAACCTTCTTTCCACGCACCATTGCCGAGTGGAATGCTCTCCCAGAAGAGGCTGTTCGCAGCCAAACTCTGGATCTAGCCCTCCCCCTCCCCTCCTCTCCCCCACCCCAATCCCCTATCCCTGACCCCACAAGCTGATCACCCGGGCAGCGATCTTCACATTTCCTGTACAATATACCTTAGCGCAAACCCCTAAACGTCTACGTAATCTTCACAATGCTGAAGGAGGTAGTCAAGAAGAAGAAGAAGAAGGACCTGTCTATACAGTTCTTGAACACATTGAGTGATTTAGCATCCACAGCAAATCGGCAGTCAGGTTATTCCAAGGGGTTACAACTCTATTAGTAAAATACTTCTTAAATTGCGAGTATTATTACATCTTTTAGTAAGTTTAAATGTGTGACCTCGTGTTATACCAACATAACACAATTTAAAAGAAAAGAGGTGGTTAAAGAATCAAACAAATTATGCACAATGTTAAAAATTTCAATTAAATCGCCCCGCTTTCTCCTATATTCTAAATTGGGAATTGGGCAATTGAGAATTGGGACTATTTTCCTGGTGAATCTGAGCTGAACACCCTCGATAAAATCAACATGCTACTTCAAGTATGGACACCAGATTGACGGGGTTAGCGTACTCCAAGATTTAAGAGTAGAAGAGCCTTAAAGAGGGGGACCATGATGTCCTTGGATTTATTACTTATAATTCTTAGAACATCATAATGTAACAATGTAATCAAGATTGTGTTCGCACCTACACACACAGCTTATGTAAAACAATCTAATGAAAGTTATGAATGTAGAACTCTTGCTAAGTATCTAATTAACTAATTGTAAAGTGCTGTAAAAGATGGTTTCTAAAGGATGTGTATTTAGTGACTGCAATGCTGAGAATTTCTGGAAAGTTATTTCATAAAGTGGAACCTGAATATGACAGATTGGTTTTAAACAGATCAATTCTTGGAAATGGGATATTTAGTTTGGTAGAAAATCTGGCAGTTTTCCTAGAAAAAAGATAAGAAAGATAGGAGGGTGTATTACCAGAAAGGATCTTGTGCATGAACATTCCTTTATTACATTTTAATCTGTTGGCAAGAGTTAGTACGTTGATCTGTTTGTAATCATTCAGAGAGAGATTTTGTTTTTAAGAATAACCATGTTAATTGCGTGCTCTGTGGGTTCGGGCATTAAATAGAATAGACCCAATGTTTCCCGGCGTGTCGTAAGAGGCGACTAACAGGGGTGATGTTAGCACGGCATCACTGGGCGAAAGTCTTCTACACAGAAGTCACCGGCCAGGGCGGAGGAACCTCACGTTACTACAGGTTCAACGACCATGTGCTCAGGGCCAAGGCGAGCCACACTGTATTCGTGGATTTTGGCTGTGGCCAACAGCCTGGAGAGGATTGGGCACCGCCAGGTCTTTTTTGCCCAAGACACACTACATGATGAAGCTATCATGTTAACTGCACGTTTGTGAATCCTAAATAAAGGCTTTATGTCATTGCTACTAGCAGACTCCCAAATAGTTGAAAAATAAACGGTTGAATATGTCCCAAATAGAATAGTTTATGAGACTGCAGATTTAAGTAATGTTTAATCCTTGATAATTGATAAGTCGTGCTGGAAATAGTTCTACTAACATTTAAAATATGTTGCAACCAAGACAAATTATTGTCTAATATCACACAAAGAAGTTTATGACATTGTATTTCTTCAACTGTTTTGTTGCAAAGCTTTAAGAGAGGGGGTTTCATAGAAGGACTTTGCCTTTTTTGTCTAGTTGTAAATAGCATGGATTTAGTTTTGTCTGGATTAAGCGTCGTGTGATTAAATTCAGCCCATTCCTGTAGTTCATTTGCCCCTATTTGTAAAGAGGAGGCTAAATTACGTAGTTTTGTATCCTTGGAGTGTAATGTGTTGTCATCAGCAAAGAGTTCACAAGAAGTAGAAATATGAAGGGGAAGATCATTTATATAGACAGAAAATAATAAAGGCCCTAAGACCGATCCTTGAAGTATTCCAGTACAAGATAATGACACAACAGCATTCTTCAGTACAAGACAATGACTCAAAAGCATTCTTCAGTAGAAGACAAATGAGGGGAAACAGCATTCATCACTACAAGACAATGAGGCAACAGCATTCTTCAGTACAAGACAATGACACAACAGCATTCTTCAGTACAAGACAATGACTTGACAGCACTCTTTAGTACAAGACAATGAGGCAACAGCATTCTTCAGTACAAGACAATGACAAAACATCATTCAGGGTGGAGAATTCTCCGCGAATCCGCGGATTTCCGCGGAAGGCATTTGCATTTCCGAGAAAAAAAATATTGAGTTCCGAGTGTGAGAAGCTAAGGGCTACCCTTTACTGGGCATAGCGGCCAAAAGCGGCCGAAGGTCTAAACAGGCAAAACGTCCAAAAGCGTCCGTATCAACCATGTGGTTATGTTCTCGCATTGTTTGAAAGATTGCGAGACTTCCGGCAATTGACTTCTGGTTAAATTCTGTTGTGAAAACATTCGACTGCATTTCCACAAGTTTTCTCTGTGATGCGTTCGTTTTTTCGATTTTTTTTTTTTTCAAATTTTCTTGTGTGTGTGTCTAAAATGGATGGTTTGGATTGTTCGACTGATGAAGAAGAGTTTACAGGCTTCCATTTATCAGACATTAAAGTGAGAGAAATGGACTTGGAGTCGGAGGAAGAGATCGGTACTGACATTAGACAATTAGTGTCAGTAGTGTGCATGCATACGATCTTTCAGACTGGCATGAAAGTGAAGAAGAGGAGGGGGCTTGTTTGGACTTTTAAAAACTTTTTTTATTGTATACACATGGAGTAATCAAAAACAAGACATGACAAGAGAAGTATAAAAAGGTAGATAATCAAAAGAGATTTATTTCTGTTCATTTTGCATTTTATTTCATTTAAATCTATACACTAGTCACTAATACCTAAGATGTAGTTTTTACTAACGTACCCCTAAATATCTCTAAAATTATAGAAATTCTTGCCTGTTTACAGCTAAAAAATAGACAAACGTGTGCCCAGTAAAATTGGAAATGTGGAGTTTGTGTGTAACAGTGGTGGACCTCAAACTTTGTTAGGCCTACAAATCAAGATTCTTAACTTTTTTGAAAGACATGTGCATAAAACATTCTTTTTTTTTTTTTGGTTGTTGTTGTTTCTATTCATGTTTACTTTGTGCTTTTTGCTTTCAGGAGAGGCCCTAAATTACTTTCAAAATAGCATTATAAATTCATTTTCTTACAGGAGGTGAATACCGGGGCTTGGCCCCTGGGCCCCGGCCGGATTTCAGAGATTTCTTGATTCAGTTGTTCTCCACCCTGATCATTCTTCAGTACAAGACAAGGACACAACAGCATTCTGTAGTACAAGACAATGACTCAACAGCATTCTTCAGTACAAGACAATGACACAACAACATTCTTAACTAGTGTTGGGCGGCTCCTGACAAATTGCTGGGCACCACCACGCTACGTTCTCCGGTCTTTTGTCATGATATTTTGTTCAGTTTTCTCCAGCTTCAAAAAGAAGCTTAGCTGCAGTGACTCTCTCATAGTGGCGCTGACTACAGCAGGGTAAAAATTGTGTCAGGGTTACCTCCTGTCCAAGAGTGGCTGGTGCACAAAAGCTACTGGCTGTATCAGTACTTCCTTACCGATCAGGCCAAACAGTCCACCCTTTTATGTCTGAATGTGCTGATCTGATTGATGAGAGAGAAAGATATTTTGGTTCGATACCTCTTAATGAGATTTTAAAAGTTTGGGATGGTCAAAACCTGTTTACATTTTTACATGCTATTGGTTTGTTTTATAGCATGTAAGTCATGTCATCTTGCTTGTGTGCTTGTTTGGATTTTAGTAGTTAATCCAGTTTTATATACATTATTTTAAAATCATATTTTAATTTTAGCGGTTTAATCTGATTTGGAATTGTTTTGAGTGGTCCTGATTCGTTGGACCCTGATAAAAATTGACTATCTAATCTAACACAGTTTTATGGAATAACTAGTGGTTTTGTACCTGTTACGTTGAAACGCGAAGGATAGCATGTCTGAAACGCGCATGATAGATCTAATCGTTTCGATTTGCAAAGTATTCAATAATAGAGTTTATTTACCTTTGATTTGAGTTTGCGTTGTGGTTAGAAGAAGCTTTATATAACGTTGATAATTTTCGTTAGTCGATATTATTGGAGAATTCTCTAGATTCGCGTGTTTACCGTCGATAGAAATTTCCCGATAAATGTCGAAGTTTGAGAACGTTCCTGGAATGTTTAGAGAGATGTATGACGTAAGTCAGTGATGACGAAGTTAGAAGCGATTAGTTAAATTGCGTCATACGGGATTGATCCAGGGTGTTCGGGAGTATGAAGAGACTATATAAGTGCCGCACTGTTTCAAAAAAAGGTTGGTTGTTGTGAGAGTTGTTGAGTTGAGTTGAGAATTTTATGCAGATGTTGATGTGTGCTGAATAAAAGTGGAAAACTTCATACGAAGACTTTGCCTTGTTGCTGCTGAGTGAGCAGGCTGCGTGGATAAACGAATCTGAGTTACACCTTATCAGGACTTCAGCATTGGGGCTGAATCTACTACTGATAAAAAACACTAACATCAAACAGAGTGTAACAGTACCCTGGCAAGCCAGGGTACACAGGTTGCTGTTTAAAATGTAGACAGAGAGACAACTGTTGTCTGCGAGTTTCATTTGGACGATAATACCTCCCCATATCCCCCTTGATACCTCACCATACCCCCCCCCCCTCCCTGATATCTCCCCATCCCATCCCCCCCATGATGCCTCACCATACCCCCTTGATACCTCCCCGAACCCACTTGATACCTCCCTATACCCCCTTGATACCTTCCATACCCCCCTTGTAACCTACCTGTACCCTCCTTGATACTTCCCCGTTGATCGTTTCGCAGGTATGGATGAAAGGAATCGACCATGTTTGTTGTTGTTTGTTTGTTAAGTAGATTTGTGTCCCAAGACACCGTGGCGTATATGGGACAACAGGAATCGACCATCACCATACCCCCTTATACCTGTATCCCCGTTATGCCTACCCATGCCCCTTTAAACCTACTCGTAGCCCCCTTTTACCTACACGTACCACCCCATCCCGATCCTTCGTAATAATAATAATAATAATAATAATAATAATAATAATAATAATATTGAATATAGAATAATACAAATAGAAATCATAAAAAACACCAAGGTTTTAAAATAAAATTTGATATAAGATATTATAATTATAATAATAATAATAATATTATTATTAGTTTATAAATAATAATAATAATAATAATAATAATAATAATAATAATAATAATAAATAAGTTAAAAGTAAAAAGCCTAAATTAAAAAGAAAAATATCCATATTGTAGTGTAAAAAAGAAAAATAACATTAAAAAAATATGGCCCGCGGGTGATTTGAACCTGGGTCGCCTTCACAGTAAGCGAACGTCTTACTAAGTGAGCTACCAAGGCCTGGTATAAAGACCATCAATTTTTTGGTCTATATGGGAAAACATGCTGAAACATCGATTCAATTTTTAATTAATCAAATTTAATTAGTTAAACACAAATGTATTGTGTAAGATTGGTGACATGAGTGCAAAAGTGTTTTGAATGGAAATAAAACAAAATTTGCGGTATTACAGAACGGCACGTTCTTGACACGGGTTGAATCGGAAGCGCTGCGGAATGAGGCTATTGCAGTTTGTGGACATTTTGTTTATTTTTTTATCTCAGAAACGGTTAAACGTTCGGTAAGGAAATGTCGGCTATAACGATTTCGCTGGTTTTGAGGGCACAGCAGGCCGATCTGCAGCGCCCAGCACCTGCCCAGATCAGCGTACATACCGGACAAACTTTACAGTAGAGGCGAAGAAGGACTTCCGGCTAAGCAATTTATATATATAGACGTACTGGACACATCACAGTAAGAAGGAAACAATACTGTGCTACAGGAGTCCACAGCAAATATTATATAATAATAATAATAATAATAATCATCATCATCATCATCATCATAACAACAACAAAAATAATAATATTAATGATGATGATGATAATCATAATGATAAAAAATCTCTTAAAGATTCAAGATATATTTATTGTCCTCACAAATAAATTTGAAGCAATTAATAAATTTGAAGCAATAAAATAATGCAATAAAGAATTGCCTTCAATGTACAGACTGTATGCATGCTCACAAACACAAGTCTGCAACAACAGGCCCATGAAAGAGTGAGAGGTTTGTGCGTGCTTACATCACTTTGTTTTCTCCACGCAACGCCTTCCTGCGCCACTGTAATGGCCTCCTGGTAGCGCTGTAGCCCAATCAAGGCTTGTACTTTGCGATACTGGGCTTTTGTATTGGTAGGCTGCAGCTGAAGGGCTGAAAATAAAATATGCGATTAAAGCTTTAGTTAGTTAGTTAGTTAGTTAGTTATTCATTGCTTACAGGGTCCAGCGGACTGCCAAGAGCTGAATCAGGACCACAAAATCAAGACCACAACTTCGCTGAAAGAGGACTCACCCCTGATCTGCATAAAAGATCTGCAGAAACAACCCTAGTGATAACACTGAAGGCACTCCACCAGCCGGTCACTTTACAATAAAGACATCCCATGCAGGGGACGCTGAGGCTATACTCTAATTTATCGAATGCCCGTATACAAAAACAAAATAGAATACAAATATCATTAAAAAATATAAACAAAACACATACATATAAAATGCCTACATTGCCAAATAATAACATCATAAGAACTTAAGAAGCCCCAGTGCAGCCCTGAAAATGAAAAAAAGGTCCCACTAGCCTTTGGCTAGTAACTTAAAAATTTTACTAGCCAAACTAAAAATTTTACTAGCCAAACTAAAAAAAAGTTCATTTTAGCGCACTTGCATTTGGCGACTAAAGTTTTTTTTTTAGTCGCCAATTTTTTTCTTCACTAGCCATGGCAACTAAATTAGTTGCCATTTTCAGGCCTGCAGTGACCATTTAGCAGAAAGCGTCCAATATTCCCAAGCTGATCTAACAGACCTCACACACAAATGAGGAGTTTTGTTCCGGAAGAGTTTTCAAGAAAAAAAAAAAGGTGACTGGTCTAGCGAAGAAGAAGATAGTATAGTAGATTGATAGAACAGAGTAGGAATGAGAAAGAATAAAGGAGAAAGACAGCTACAGTGGGAATTTAAAGCAATAAATTTCCAGGAAGTGGGGATACCATTTATACTGAAACCCCCGGTACTCTCACGGAAAGGGAGAAGGAGGGTGGGGGAAGGGGAGGGGATTAAAGCTTTAACCAGTAAAAGAATGCACAGCTTGTAATGAACATGTCAAAGGAAATCAGAACAATAATAATAATACAATTATACTAGATGCTACATGTGTCTTGTTCCTAAATCAAACTCAAAACGCAGCGATCTGTTATACACACTCCATCATACACAACACACATACATTCATCATACTGAAACGTGTGTTGCAAAGAAAAGTCGCTTTTAATATTGCATTTATTTCATTTTACGACGCTCTACATTTTGTGATTTTAGACTATTAGCCATTCAGTCTCTCTGCACCCATACTCACACATGTGCACTCCCAAATGTGGGCGCACAAGTGCACTCACACACACACACACACACACACAAACCCACACACACATACTCATACTCTACAAAACAAGAATTAAATATCTAATCATATGTGCATTTATAAAAAAAACTTAAAGGACTTTTGAACGACTTTTCATAAATGTTTTCAACGATTTTTCATTAATTGCTGTTTAAAAATGGAAAGTAAATCAAAGTTTAATTTATGATTTTAAAAAAATATAGAATGACTGCACATAAATGCCATTATTGAAGGGGTTGAGGAAAAGTACCTGGAGAAAACCCTCAGTCACCGAACAAAAAAAAGTATGAAGTCAAAAAGGTCAAAACTGCGACCTTTGGCTTAGGAAACCAGTCCTCTAACCAATTATGCTACCACGCCACCCCTTGAAAGGAAGTCTGCGCACACACAAGGCAATAACTGATATATTGATGAGCAAGAAAATGCTTGCAGCAAGCAGCTGATGTTCTAAACCTGAACAAATCAAACTGTTCCAAAAAGCCAAAAACACATTTCAGTTTGGCTCACCTTTGTCAGCGTAAACTAGGGCATTGGGAAAGTCGTTCTGAAACACACAAACATATTTATACTTACTGGCTGCTGATCAAATCGTTTAAACACATGAAGACAATGACAAGCACAGTCATAATAGCAAAATATGGCCCGGGTGGTGCTCAGTGGTCTGTGGAGTCAGATGATGTGAGTAAGGCAGCAGGTGTGCGCCTCAGATGGCCTGAGTTAGATCCTGTATTGGCCAGCACCTTGAGCAGCTCTTGAGCTACAAAAGTGCTATACAAAAACGGTTAAATAAATAGATAAATGAAATCTCACAAAGAAGACTCTGTGCACAATGCAAAAAAGTGATAAGGAAGAGTATTGATTGAGTGTCACAGATGGGCGACACATCCACCCATACAGATTACATGCTGTTCATATTTCAATAGCATATGCATGTGCTAAGTTATGTGTGTGTGTGCATGGGTGTTAGATTGTGTGGTGTGTGTGTGTGTGTGGGTTAGTATGTGTGTGTGTGTGTGTGTGTGTGTCACTGCATGTGTAATGTCAAACAGATATATGATGATCAAAGGTGGTGGTCGTCATGACGATGATATTTAAGGGCTAGTATGATCCAATTTGCATTAGCAATATATATATTTTTTTAAAGTCATGTTTGACAGTTTCACAGCATGACGGGAGCCCAGTTAATGTTGTAAACTAGTGTTTGTAAGCTGGAGACATGACACTGAAAGTGTGCAACTAGCTGTACATGACGCTGGCAAACAGTGCCTACAAACAATTGTAATGCACTGCAATAATAATGGTATTAATATTTCAACAATTTCTTTCAATCGCTGCCTTATCCACCACACCCATCAATTGCTTGTTTTGCTTCATTTCAACTGCCCATACCATATCTCAACAACCGCTGAATGGATTTTGACCACACTTTATAGGAACATTCAATAGGTTAGTGGTCAGCCTCCCATGCCATCCTATTTAATAATAATAATAATATTAATAATAATAATAATAATAATAATAATAATAATAATAATAATA
Organism: Oncomelania hupensis; assembly: GCA_036898135.1. NCBI lineage: Eukaryota > Metazoa > Mollusca > Gastropoda > Littorinimorpha > Pomatiopsidae > Oncomelania > Oncomelania hupensis. The sequence goes on from CM072512.1 coordinate 133,963,517, forward strand.
ATAATAATAATAATAATAATAATAATAATAACATTACATTACATCATTATTGCTTTAGGTCCAGCGGACTCTTCCGAGCCAAATCAAGACCGGACAACCCCTGATCCGCATAAAAGATCTGCTGAAACAACCCCAGTGGTAAAACTGAAAGCTCTCAACCAGCCAGTCACTTTACAATAAAGACATCCCACGCAGGGGACGCTGAGGCTGTACTCTAATTTATCGAACCCCCATTTACAAAAACAAAAAAGAATACAAACATCATTATATATTATCAACAAAACAACTACATATAAAATTCCTACATTGCTAAATAATAACATCATAGGAAGCCCTAGTGACCACCTGGCAGAAAGCGTCCAATATTCCCAAGCTGATCCAACAGACCTCATACACAAATAAGAAGCCTTGTCTTGGAAGAGTTTTCAAGAAAAAAGGTAGGTGACTGGTAAAGCAAAGAAGAAGATAGTATAGCAGATTGATAGAACAGAGCAGGAATGAGAAAGAGCAAATGAGAAAGACAGCGACAGTGGGAATTTAAAGCACTAAATTTCCAGAAAGTGGGGATACTATTTATACTGAAACCCCCAGTACCCCAACAGGGGATAATAATAATAATAATAATAATAATAATAATAATAATACAAACATTTGTATTCTGCCAAATCTAGACAAAAATGTTTACTCTAGGTGCATACCAATACTTTCACAACATGCACACACATACATATGTACACAGAACACCAAAACTGGGTTTTACTAAGAATGTAGGAATCGGAAAGAAAGAACGCACACTTCTTCTAAAAATGTAAGAATCTAATTCAAAATTGGCTCTTTCCGTCTCAAAAGTTGACCTAGTTCATCTCCTATAGGCTATAGACGACGAAATAGGTCGAACTTTCCTTTCTTCAAAATTTCTCAGAAAATTGACTGGATTTTCTCCATCCCGGATAGAGCACTCCGTTGTACTTAAAACACTCTCATGCACTACAACTGCACTCCCATGTACTAAAAGAGCACTCCTCATGTGCACATAGAAAAAAAGGGTGGCTGGAAAAAAGTGGGTGGCTAATACACACACCCATTCTCTGCATAAAAAGCAAGGTCAGTCACCCATTTCAAGGCTATGTGTACGCACACACACACACGCGCACACACACACATCCTTCACATATATTTGCTCTACCTTAAAGGTTGCTGGAGTCACATTGTTGCTAAGCAAGTTTTGCTGAATATCTCAAATATGGCAAAACAGATTTTGTTGGGTTTTGGTATAAATTGACTTCAACTCGTGTCCAGTGAAACAGTACCAATCCAGTTGTCAGTCAGTCCCAGTGAAACAGTACCAATCCAGAAGAATATATCTGGAAGAATGTCTGGGCCGGTTTTTATTATTATTACTATGCAGATACTAAAACCACCTCTCAAACTTTTGTGTCCTTGAATCTTTCTCTTTCTAAATGGTCCAAGTCGCTGAAGTCAATTATACAATGTTTTATAAGTTATTTGAAATTGGCTGAATATGCCGGTTTCCTTGACCTAAAAGGACCTGAATTTGGCCCTGGGGTAACGAATTATGCCACAGCAAAGAAGGTGTAGCCTATTGTATAAGCAAATGTTGAATGCAGCCAGTTTCTGGTTATGTAGAGTTACGCACCTGCTGGCAAGCCGAAGAAGAAATTGTGAATAAGCATTGTTGTTAGGGCATCTCCACACTTGATTGACTGCATAAAAATGATAAAGGTGAACCTTGCATGTAATTAAGAGTTTACTTTATTTACCTCCTTTGTGTGTGGGTTCGCGTGTGTAAAACTCAACTGTGAACACAATACATTCAGAACAGAACATAAAGTTTTATTTTATCTCCCTTTTTCTCTCTGATAATCACTAAATCATTTCAGCTTCAAAAGTGCATGCACGTGACCGAGTTGATGGTGGAGAGAACACACATAAGTTGCAGCTTAAACAATAGGCTCCTCCTATACAATAATTAACTAACAAAACATTTATAAATCAACAACATGGTGCAGGTTTGTCAAAAAGGTATTTCATGTAACATAAGTGAATATGACACTATGCAGAAGATCTTTCAACAACAAGGCGCACACACATACAGACTTAACATAGGCAGGGCACCCAGTGGATATGCACCAATCCCTATCACTGTGAAGGTGTGAAGTTCCTTATGGGATAATAAAGATTTGTTGTATTGTATTGTATCACGTTTTGAGCAGCTAACAAAAGCTGTGCACTAAACAATGGTACTCACAGTCTTTAGGCAACACAGAGCTCCATTGCTGTACAGCGCCAAGAGATACTCGTCGTCCACGTTATGATAAAACCTCTCTTCCAGCACTCCACTGACAAACAGTGCGTGTTTGTAGTGCTGGAATGCTGCAGAGAACTTGCTTTCTTTGAACAACTGATTGCCCTCATCTTTCAGGTCTTGGACAAGCCGCAGGAGCACAGCCTGAGAAAAAAACAGTCTGGCATTAATCCATCCACCTTCGCTGATATTGGACTGCTACTAAGCTGGTAAGACTAAAAGCGACTGTGACTCCCAATCTGTCAGGGGCTGGTGAGGGCATCTGCCTACACAGCCTATGCTTGGTAGATCCCTGACACTCAGCTAACAACACGTCATTTGTTTGGTGGAAACAAACCTATCAGATGATTGAATGGGGTAGTAAAATGCAGCATAGTATTCATTCTACCGCAGCATGCTGAAAGATGTCCTTTCGGTGGTCATTGGGGTGGGAAGCTTTCGGGATCTCCCTTTTCTTTAGGCCAGCTTAATGAGGGTGGTGCCTATCTCCCCTCCCTCACTGCTTTACCTTCCCCAGTTCTCAACAGATCCTGGTTCCCATTCTTTGCTGGGTGGACTGGGCATGGGATGTGTTGTGAGTTTGTTTCATGTTACACGTTTGTTTCATGTTACACCTTTGTTTCCATCTTTTTGTCTCCTTTGGTGATTGCTTTCCAAGCATGACCACCCCACCAAGCACTCGCCCTTTCTGATGTTGCTTAACATAAAACATTGCTAGCATGTGCCCAGACCAGTACACTACTGCACTTCTTCAATATCAAACTGAACAAAATGATTGTTTGCACCCTCTTTGGATCTAGGATAGAAATAATGTTAACTACAACAATCCATTACAACGGAAGTGTCAGCTTAAGCACCTAAAACAAATAATACAATGAAATATAGTCATACCTTATTTGTCTTTGGTTCTCTCTCAGCACTGGGGGAAAAAAAAGACAGAAATGTAATTAAGTTCTGACTTGAAGGTGAGATACATGTACATTGGTAGAAAGAAATTGTTCATTAAGAGTTACAGTTTGTGTATACATGTAATTATGTGTGCGTTTTACTTCCTTTGCATATAATGTTATGATTTAGCCGTTGGTCTTAGTGAATGCCTGAGAAGAACACTTTGAACACATGTATAATATGAATTACATTAAGAGGTCACAAATAACAACAAACAACAGAGCCAGGGGGAAAAAAATGAGGGAGAGAGAGAGAAGTGAGAAAAGGGGGAGTATGTGGGTGTGCATGTGTTTGTATCTGAGAGAGAGAGAGCATCCTATCCTATCCTATCCCATAACTCTGAGGTCGTAGGGGCACCACAGATGATCGTTTAACCAGCGAACTCCATCTTTCTCTGTCCTCAGCAGCCCTGATTGTTTCACTCAGTGTCAAACCAGTCCATTCTCGAATGTTGTCCTCCCACCTCTTTTTCGGTCTCCCTCTTCTTCTATCTCCTTGCACAGTGCCTTGCAGGATGGTCTTAGCAAGACCTGATGATCTGGTGACGTGGCCATACCATCAGAGTTTACGTTTTTTCACCACTGTGAGCAGGTCATCGTGTTGTCCAATGGCTTGTGTGATGGTCTGTCGGACTTCGTCGTTCGTGATGTGCTGGGTATAGGAAATGCCCAGAAGTCTTCTGTCGCACCTCATCTCCATGCTTTGTATTCTTCGTTGGAGATCTGCTGTGAGGGTCCATGTTTCGCAAGCATATAGGAAGAGAGAGCATAAGCAGCTTAAAATTTAAAGCAATTTCCAATACATGTTTGTAATATTGCTGAAGTTCTCACCTCAAATCTTTCAAATGTGGTTTGATGAAATCAATTCGTGCCTTTCTTGCATCTTTTTCAGATTCTGCTGCCATCGTATCATTTGCAATTTCTTATCAGATAAGCCACACACCCTAAAACACAAACAACAAAAAAACCATTGCAACCATGTTGAAACAGCAAATATATATATAAACAAAGAATAGTAGGTGTATACTTAAAGATTCTACAGTGATGATTTATGTATTGATTTTTATTAAAATTTTGCCCATGTTTCATAACACTCTGTCTTCCCTTAGCTGTGATTTTTTTTTTTTTTTTGCAATCCTCTCCTGAAATCCTTGTTTGGATGGTGCTGTAACTGCTGTGATTGTGTTTGACTTCTGTCAGGGGATATGATAATGAGAAACAAATGTGTACACAACAGTAAGGAATGCTACTTTGGACAAAAGAGATGATAAACGACACAATGCAAATGTTGGAACTAAGCCCTTCTTCAGGTGGATGAAACACAAAAGACGACAAAACAATAATGGGCTATATGCAGACAACATTGATGAAGATCAACACTGACAACTATAGAATGTTAACGTGCTGAAATGGGTTGAAACTGAGGCGAGAGACTGACAAAGGACAGTGACACTGACAAAACAAAATGAACTATAACCTAATGTATAGAAGTGTTTTTTTTAGGTTTTTGTTTTTTTGTTTTTTTGTTGTTACAATGTTAATGTTACATCTTTTGAATTAACTTATTAATTATTATTCCTTTGTTTATATTATTGTTATTGTTGGTCTAAAATCACTATGTGTACAGACCTTAAATTAAATAAATAAAATGAAATAGTTTCTTTGCGTGTTTTGACTGAACTGTGTATTATGCTAATAGCTGTTTGGGTTAAAGAATGCAATGACGTGCAGGAAACAGTATTCTGGTGGTGAACATTGAACTATTGGTGATTGTTGTGCTGGATAACTGGATGTCAGTGTGTGGTCAGTGTGTAGACAACAGTGTTTAGCAAAGGAACAAAGAGAGGAAAAAGCGGAGGAAAAAACTGGAACGATATCCCTGCCTGTGTCTGTGTCATCATCTAGTAGTGTATCCAAGAAAAAGAGGACAAGGATTGCTACTGATATTAAGATTGGTCGTGTAAATGCACAGTCACAAAGCTGCTGACATTCATGATTTGGTGGTTGATGGAGATTTGACATTTTCCTGTTGACTGAAACCTGGCAAAAGGATGCGGGTGATGAAGTGAATATCAAGGATTTGACTCCATCAGGATATTCTGGGGGTAGCAATTATCTTAAGTCATAGTTAAACCTTGTAGTATTGCAAAAGCAAGTGCGGTTCAAAACATTTGAGCATCTTGTGGCAAGGCTGCCTCTAGTTAAAAGAACGCTGGAAATAATATGCCTCTATCGTCCCCCTCCTTCTACAAGAAAACAAGCTGCTTAGTTCTGGGTTAAAGAGCCAACTTATAAGCATGGACACACGTTGGAATGGATGGTAACCCGTAGTCCATCAAATTCCCTTGTGAGTTCTGTGCAGGTTGAGGGACACCAGATTTCTGATCATTTTGTTCAGACAGTGCTGACAAACTTATCTAGGCCCAGGCGCTCACTAAAGTTTATGTTGTGTCGGAATTTAAAGGCTGTTAATATTGAGGAGTTTAGGAATGATTTGATACAGTCCAAACTTCTCAGTGACCCTCCGAATAATGTAAATGAATTACCACAGTTATATAACTCCATTCTGTGTCATCTGCTGGATAAGCGTGCCCCAGAATAAAAGAAGAAAGTGGTAGATCATACTGGTTCAGAACAACAATCAACGTGCATCAAGGATGCCTACTCTCTCCAACATTCTTCAACATCTTCCTAGAGCGCATCATGTCAGATGCTCTTGCAGATCACGAAGGCACAGTCAGCATAGGAGGTAGAGCAATTTCCAGCCTCCGTTTTGCTGATGACATTGATGGATTGATGCAAGGGAATCTGACATGATGCTGATGCACTCTAGGAAGATGTTGAAGAATATTGGAGAGAGTAGGCATTCTTGACGCACACCGATTGTTGTTCTGAACCAGTTTCCAATGGCGCTGTTGTGGAGGACTGCACTGGTAGCCTTTTTATACAGGCTTTTGATTACTTCAATAATTTTAGGGCTGATGTCGTACACCCTCATGGTTGCCCACAGAGCTGCATGCCAGACTTGGTCAAATGCCTTCTTGAAGTCTACGAACACATGATATGTGTTGGTGCTGTAGGTATTTCTCGCAGATTATTCTGAGGTTGAATATCTGTTCAGCGATACTTCACGCTGCCCTGAATCCTGCTTGTTCTTCTGCTATTATTTGTTCGGATTGGGGTTTCAACCTGTTGAGTATTATTTTCTTGTTGGGATGGCTGATCAGGCTGATGAAAAAAATTACCACATTGCAGCTATGGAGCAGCGTATCCAGGAGAAAAGGTAAGGTACAGGTAAAACTGAAACCCGCATGGTTCAGTAAATCCTGCCTAAATAAAATAAAGAAAAAGTATGACCTTTATCAGTGATGGAGAAAGTTTTTAAGCTAGGGGTATTTATACCCTCAACCAAAACATGTGGGGGTTTTCATACCCTCATTGCAAACATAAGGGGGTTTTAATACCCCCTTTCAGTTTTTTAGGGGGTACACCAACATACGTAATAAACACTTTGCTTGGAAAGTCTTTTCATCAGTATGAGTTTCTTCAGCCGGGCCCGGTTGCGGCTTACCTTTTTCTTCTCTTACCGAGCACTCAAAGCCAAAGGCTGACAAAAATGTTTGTTTTTCTTTTCCTTCATCTTGTTTTAATTTTTTTGAGCAATTAGTTTTGTCTGCTTTATTTTCCATTTTTTTCGGCTTCCCCTCAGATCGCTGCTTGTCGAATATTATCATGCATATGATTAGCTGTTTCTCGGAAGCGACAGAATGAATAGCAGGGGGAGAGAGGGTGGTACGCGGTCGCGCAGGACTCACAGGCACACGATCCAAATCGAACGAAAGCTGTACGCACGACCGAAATAGTTGTACCTGATGATACCTCCCAGCAATTTAGCTTTATGTTTTTCATACCCCTTTGGCACTGACTTTATGCGTGTCTATACCCTTTCATTACATTTTCGTTACGTGATTTCCCAACTCAGTACGTGAAACACGTACGATTGTACGTGATCTCCATCACTGCTTTATAAAAGATACTTAATGACCCGAGATGGGTTAGACTACCAACGGGATTGACAACATCGATGCTAAAACTTGTTTCACTAACTCCAGAACAAGAAATTCTCACGACAACATTCTTATAATAAGACATTGCCGCACAAACAGAGTTGCGCACGTATGGAATAAATTGCCAGTTGATACTAAAACGATGATGTCTTTCTGGCTCCACTTGAAGAGAGTAAACACAGCAAAGTGCACTAGACTGACGTTCGACCTGGACAAACTTCAAGACCCGAAGGTGGCAGAAATATTTCAGGCCACAATTGGAGGGAAATTTGCACCACTGCTCATTTTTGAAGCTGGTGAAGTAGATGTCAACACCATGACCACTATGAGGCGCCATTTGTAAATTAAATGGTTATTGTCATTATATCTATAGAACATACATTTTACCTGTATAAAAGATATGGTATAATTATAAAATGAATTATATACCTATAAAATACATTCTATAGCAATACAACACTTTTTATAGCTATAAAGCAACATTTTTATAGCTACAGACTACATTTTACGATATACAAGAGATCATACACGAATCGTCACGCCGTTTGTAAATATTAAACACAAAAAAACTATTTTATTTATAAACAAAACATTTTATAAGTAACCAATTCATTTTATCTATAAACAAAACATTTTATAAGTAACCAATTCATTTTACCTATAAACAAGTCATTGTATCTATAAACAAGTCATTGTATAGCAAAAACGATCTATAAAACTTCCTTTTATCTGTAAACACTTCATTTTATAGCAACAACGAGCACTTATATCTATAGAATACATTTTATAACACGTACAATGAATTGTACCTGTAGAATTAATTCGCGACAATTATTTTCCAGTCGGCGCCTTACAATAATTTTATACTAACTTTCTTATTGTATAACTGCTTCTCTCCCTTCGATTATTTTTATTTTGTAACGTTCTAAGCGACCCAAAGTTGCTATGCGGTGCGCAAAGATGGCTGACGTGGGTTTTTTTCGTTTTTTTTTTTTTTTACATTAAAATTTACGTCCCCGGACTCATTAAGCGTATAGGGGACGATTGGTTAATAGGTACATTCAACCAATTCAACAAAAAAAGGCCCCCCCCCCCCCCCCCCCCCCCCCCTCTGCGCTGGGTTCTTGCATTTTCATGTGGAAGTGACGTTGCATAAGCTAAGTTTAGATAGCTACGGTGTAGGGAATTCCCGCTAGGCCTATATCGACTTCCCGCGATGTCAACAATCTCCAAGGTAACAGTTACGATGGAAGCTGGTTTGCCTTCGTGCTTATCGATAGTTTTTCAAGACGACCAAAAAATAATTGGAACAGTCGAGACTGACGATGTTTTATCAGCATTTCACTAGTATGGTCCTCGCCAATTTATATAATACACTAGTATGGTCCTTGCCATTTTTTGTAGTAGACTTTAATGGTCTTTACCATGTTGAGTCGCTTAGAAGTTTATAAGTAGTCTACACGAGGATGGAGTTGCTTCCCTGGGATCAGCAATAATCGAAGGGAGAGAAGCAGTTATACAATGAGAAAGTTAGTATAAAATTATTGTAAGGCGCCGACTGGAAAATAATTGTCGCGAATTAATTCTACAGGTACAATTCATTGTACGTGTTATAAAATGTATTCTATAGATATAAGTGCTCGTTGTTGCTATAAAGTGAAGTGTTTACAGATAAAAGGAAGTTTTATAGATCGTTTTTGCTATACAATGACTTGTTTATAGATACAATGACTTGTTTATAGGTAAAATGAATTGGTTACTTATAAAATGTTTTGTTTATAGATAAAATGAATTGGTTACTTATAAAATGTTTTGTTTATAAATAAAATATATTTTTTGTGTTTAATATTTACAAACGGCGTGACGATTCGTGTATGATCTCTTATATATCGTAAAATGTAGTCTGTAGCTATAAAAATGTTGCTTTATAGCTATAAAAAATGTTGTATTGCTATAGAATGTATTTTATAGGTATATAATTCATTTTATAATTATACCATATCTTTTATACAGGTAAAATGTATGTTCTATAGATATAATGACAATAACCATTTAATTTACAAATGGCGCCTCATAGACCACCACCTTCAACTCAGCTGTGACAGATGCTGCGACGGATATCCTTGGAAAACACCGTCCAAAGAAGAAGCTGTGGATCACACCTGAACTTTTGGACCTGTGGGATAAACGAAGAGAGATGAAAAAGAAAAAGAACATCTCACAGGGAGCTGAAGCTTACAAAAAACTCAACAATGACATCCGAAAAGGCATGCGCACAGCAAAGGAGAACTGGATAGAAGATCAATGCCAGGAAATAGAGAACAATCTGAACAAGAACAACAGCAAGAAGGCCTACCAGACTGTGAAGCGGCTGACAAGCATTAAACAGCCCAAGGTCTCCACAATCCAAAGCAAGTCTGGCATATGCCTTACAGAAGAACAAGAAGTCTTGGATAGATGGACAGAGTACTGCTCTGACCTTTACAACCACACACCAAACGGAGACCCATCAGTTCTACTTCTAGCATGTCCTGAGAACAGAGAAGAAGAAGAAATCCTCCCAATTCTCAGAGAAGAAGATGAGGCAGCAGTGCATCGCAGAAAAAGGGGAAGTCAGCGGGAGTGGACAACATACCAGCGAACTGCTTCAAGCAGAAGGAGAAGCGATGATCGACACGCTCACCATTATCTGTAACAAGATCTGGTAGAGTGGGGAGTGGCCTACACCATGGACCCAGTCGCTTGCCATCACTCTTCGGTCTTCCCAAAAAGGTAACCTTCAGGCATGTGAAAATTACCGCACTATCAGCCTCATCAGCCATCCCAGCAAGGTCCTCCTGAAAATAATACTCAACAGGTTGAAACCCCAAGCTGAACAAATATTAGCTGAAGAACAAGCAGGATTCAGGGCAGGGCGAAGTACCACTGAACAGATTTTCAACCTCAGAATAATCTGCGAGAAATACCTACAGCACCAACAACATCTATATCAATATTATCATGTGTTCGTAGACTTCAAAAAGGCGTTTGACTGAGTCTGGCATGCAGCTCTGTGGGCAATAATGAGAGTGAACAACATCAGCCCTAAAATTATTGATTTGAAGTCATCAAAAGCCTGTATGACAAAGATGCCAGTGCAGTCCTCCACAACAGTACCTTTGAAAACTGGTTCAGAACAACAATCGGTGTGTGTCAGGGATGCCTACTCTCTCCAACACTCTTCAACATCTTCATAGAGCATATCATGTCATATGCCCTTGCAGATCACGAAGATACAGTCATCATAGGGGGAAGAGCAATCTCCAACCTTCATTTTGCGGATGACATTGATGGATTGGCTGGAGAGGAACAAGAACTTGACTAGCTGGTACAGATGCTTGACACCACCACCAGAGCCTATGGAATGGAAATAAGTGCACAGAAGACCAAAATGATTACCAACAACACCAATGGCATAAACACGGACATCAAAGTCCAAGGCCAATCTTTCAACACAGTGCATAGCTTCAAATATTTAAGAGTCATTGTATCAGACAATGGGTCCCAACAGGAAGTCCACTCCAGGATCGCTAACAACTACTGCCCTGGCGAGGTTGAAGCCAATTTGGAAAGACAGGACCATCAGTCTACATTCCAAGGTAAGACTGCTGCGCTCCCTTGTCATCTCCATCTTCCTATATGCTTGCGAAAAATGGACCCTCACTGCAGATCTACAAAGAAGAATACAAAGCATGGAGATGAGGTGCTACAGGTGCTACAGAAGACTCCTGGGCATAAATTCCTATATCCAGCACATCACCAATGACGAAGTCCGACAGACCATCACACAAGCCATTGGACAACATGATGACCTGCTCACAGTGGTGAAAAAACGAAAACTCCGATGGTATGGCCACGTCACCAGATCATCAGGTCTTGCTAAGACCATCATGCAAGGCACAGTGCAAGGAGGTAGAAGAAGAGGAAGACCGAAAAAGAGGTGGGAGGACAACATTCGAGAATGGACTGGTTTGACACTGAGCGAAGCCATCAGGGTTGCTGAGGACAGGGAAAGATGGAGTATGCTGGTTAAACGATCATCTGTGGTGCCCCTACGACCTCTGAGTTACGGGATTGGATAGGATAATATTAAAATTAATATCATAAAGCAAATGTTCTTGATTTGATTTTAACTAATGGTGAATTTGTATCGTCAGTCAAACTTCTCCCATCTTTAGGTAAGAGCCATCACTTGGTAATAGAATGTTCTCTTCTTACCGGTGGGAACGCCAGTGCAGGGCCTGACCCTGTAAAATACCAGTTTACGAAGGGCGATTATGAAAGTATGAAGAGGTTTGCACGAAAGCATGAATGGAAGAGAGAATTGCATGAGGGTTTGAATGTGAATGACTCAATGAGTGTTGGGATAAAATCAATCAATCAATCAATCACTTCTTTTTTTATATAGCGCTTTACCAACTCATGCTCACAGCGCTGGTCGATACAGGATCTAACTCAAGCCGCCCGAGACGCCCACCCGCAGCCTTTGGGCGCATGGTCTGACACTCAATAACTGAGCACAATCCTGGGCAGCCAGGGATGCGAGAGAAGGACCAATTGCATGCTGGGCATGTTCTTGTTACCGGCACTCGCCTGTCTAGGACATGAGCGTCAAGATCTTTAAAGTCCGTTATGATGGAATGTATGCGACACACAGACTAGACCTCGGTTTATACTCTCATCCGAAGGAGTAGGAAACGGGAGTAAAGTGTCTTTCCCAGGGACACAACACAATGGCCCGGCCAGGGCTCGAACCCGAGACCTTCAGACCCGCAAGCCGAAGCACTACCATTAGACCACCGCGGCTCCTATAAATAAAAAGAATGCTGAAAGAGGCTAAAGAAAGGTTCATACCTGTGAGAAGGTTTAAACTACATGATAGAGGGGGCAAAAAGACGAATATTCCACCAGATATGCATGACAAGATTAGACAAAAAATACGAGCATTTAAGATGTATAAGGAATACCCTACTAAAGCTAACTATGATGCTTATGCAAAGTCTCGTAACCAGGTGAAATGGTTGTCTTGTAAGTTGGTGATGGCAAAGGAAATGTATCTGGCAAAAGAAGCAAAAAACAATCCAAAATGTTTTTATCAATATGTTTCGGACAAAACCAAGCCTAGAGAGACTGTCTCTAATCTATTAAAGTAAGACGGCACACTGACAAAGACAGACCTCGAGAAATCAGAGACCCTAAATGAGTTTTTTGCTAGTGGTGTGTTTACACTGGAAGATGAAGAAAATGTGCCGAACTTTGACTGTGATATGAATCTAAAACTGGATGCCATTAATGTTAGTGAAGAGCAGATGAGTAAGGCCCTGTTGCAGTTGAAAATTAGCAAGTCACCAGGACCAGATGAAATTAATCCTCGGGTGCTGAAAGAATTAGCGAATGAATTGGCTTTGCCTCTCAAGTTACTTTTTGATAAAACAATGAGGGATGGCGTGATACCTGATGAGTGGAAGGAGGCAGAGGTTAAACCAATCTATAATTGACAAAAGTTCTTCGGGTAATTATCGCCCTGTTAGCCTCACCTCGGTTGTCTGTAAGGTATTTGAGGGATTTGTTAGAGATGCACTGTGCTCTAACTTCGTCGAGAATGGCCTTCTACATGATGACCATTTTGGCTTTTCCAGGGGTAGGTCATGTGTCATTCAGTTGGTGACAATAAATGACTGGATGTCATCCATGGATGAAGGCCATCCAGTCAATGCTGTATATCTTGATCTTAAGAAGGCATTCGATACTGTTCCACATCTCAGACTTTTACAGAAACTAAAAGGTTATGGCATAAGTGGCAACCCACTTGCATGGATAAGGAGTTTCTTGACTGACAGGACCCAGTACGTGACTGTTAACGGTAACAGTTCTGACAAAATAAGTGTTACAAGCGGTTTCCCTCAGGGGAGCATGTTGGGGCAGACATATATATTTTATAAATGATATGCACCAGAGAAGATAGAGTCTATAGTGTGACATAAAGATATTTGCTGATGACACAAAGGCATATATGCAGAAGTTGATGAAAGTGAGGAGTATATTTATAGCAATGCATTGACAAGTTGGTTGAATGGACAGAAACATGGCTACTTAAATTTAACAGTGAAAAATGTAAGGTGTTGCATCTGGGCAAAATAATCCCCAGAGTATTTTATGAATGATGGTAAACTAAAGAAAGGTGTAAGATTAGATTGTGACGACTGGTGCCGCGAGGGATCAAGATTGGAGTGATAGTGGATACAGAGCTCAGCTTTGAGTTTGAGAATCACATTGAGACTGATAAGAAAGCCAACAAAATATCAGCCCTGCTTGTAAGAAAATTTTATAAGTAATAAATCAAAGGATATAATGGTCCCCCTCTTTAAGGCTCTTATATGTCCCATCTTGGAGTACGCTAACCCCGTCTGGTGCCCATATTTGAAGAGGCATGTTGACTTGATCGAGAGTGTCCAGCGCAGATTCACCAGGAAGATATATGTCAGGACTCCCCTACGAGGAGAGACTGAAGTCACTGAGGTTACCCAGTTCTATAGGATTAGGAGAGAGCGGGGTGATTTAATCGAAATTATAAAAATTGTGCACAATTTGTATGATCAATCCTTTAACCACTTGTTCTCTTTTAAATTTTAATGACGTTGGTTTAACACGGGGTCACAAATGTAAACTTACTAAAACTTTTAATAATACTCGCAAATTATAAATATTTTACCAATACTAGAGTGGTAACCCCTTGGAATAACCTGACTGCCGAGGCGGTGGATCACTTTCAAAATGTGTTCAAGAATAGTCTGGACAAGTTATTTAAGGATAGCATCTAGCATAGCATAGTTCAGCATGCAGGCTAAAAAGCCTTTGGCCCTCACAATAGATCTTGATGAGGGTCCCAAGACCCAAACCCCAGGCCTCACTGCTACCAATTTTGAATTTTTTAGACTCCAATTTGGTGGAGTAGATGCTATCCTAATAAATAACTTGTCCAGACCTACTCCACCAAATTGGGGTCTAAAAAATTCAAAATTGGTAGGCACTGAATGAATAAGCGAAGCTTTACGTCCTAATAATTAATGTGAAGAACAATAATATTGGCAAGAGCCATCATTACATATGCCAGGTCTGGCGCTAAGCACTGAGTCCAGGGGACTGAGGGGTTTGGCCTTGGGTCTTGGGTTTGCGCATGCGTACTAGAAAGACGTATATGGTTTCTCTCTCGTAACGTAGGTTAGTTTTCTTGTAAAGCAAACTACTTAAATCGTCCTCCCTTACCTCTAAAACTCCCATTGCCAACAACCTAACGTCCCACCTTCGTTTTCAACGCGATTCAAGCTGTGCCAACTTCTACCTCATTGGATTTTACCGTTTTCCTTCGTCAACTACGTGTGAGTACACCCAACATGGCGGCTCTCGTCGAACTTCCGACCTTCTAAGCAACTGTAAGTACAGTATTTTCTCCACACAGTACTACCTGATGCAAAACGCAAATGAAGAACCTTCTAATCTACATTGAGTACCATCTACTCTTGCTCCTTCTACTGTCTCCTCTCACTCAACTGGACTGGACAAGGTCGCGTTTACCGCCGACCACCCAACCCTCCACTAACATCTCCATCACCCGCCCGAACGATACTTTACGATTACCAAACACAGGGCTAAGAACCATGCCATCTGCTGATGTAACATCTACCAGAGATAGCCATACGTCGAAATACCCATGCGGTACATGCGACAAGACTGTCACTTGGGACGACAGGGGAGTAGAGTGTGAAACCTGCGGACAGTGGTTCCATCTTGCCTGCCAAAGCGTTCCCGACAATACAACAGAGTATGAGAGACTAGGTGACAGCGATATCATATGGAAATGCATTATCTGCCAAAACGTTAACTACAGCACGATCGCATATGACTTATTTGGATTACAAGGCACGAACAACTCCAACAACCTGCACAATACCTCCTCCCACTCTCTGAACTCCACTGAATCCTCCATGCCTAGATCAACGGACTTCAATCCTTACCACGCATCCACGCCTACCCGTGCATCCCGACAGAATAAGACCTTTAACCGACCCTTGCGCTTTCTGAATGTAAACTTTCAATCCATCACAGGTAAAAAGGCTGAAACAAGAAACATGATCGACAGCACCAAGCCAGATGTCATCATAGGCACAGAGACCCACCTCGACTATTCCATCCTCACCAGCGAAATCCTGCCACCCACTTACAACATCTTTCGGCGCGACAGGAACAGAGATGGAGGAGGAGTACTGATAGCAGTCGCTGACCACCTGCCCTGCCACGAAGTACCAGAACTCTCCATCCAAGACTGCGAACTCATTTGGGTTAAAATCAAATTGAAAGGAAGACGCCAACTTCTAATCGCTTCCTACTACAGACCAGATGATGGAGACGAACCCAGCCTTGTCAACTTCGTCAGCTCTACTCAACGCGCAGTCGCCACTCAAGCGTCTATGGTTATTGGTGGTGACTTCAATTTTCCAGCTTTTGAATGGACCACCAAGACACTTAAATTTACCAACAGACATCCAGGCCTTCACCGAAAATTCCTTGAGCACCTAAGCGACCTAGGACTCGAGCAAATGGTTACGCTCCCCACCCGTGGAGACAACATCCTTGACCTGTTCCTCACCAGTCACCCTTCCCTCGTATCTCGAGTTGAATGCCTCCCAGGCATCTCCGATCATGACATTGTCTATCTGGAATACAACGCCAACCCAACTCGTAACCGCCAGGTCCCTCGACAAGTTCCCCAATATAGCAAAGCTGACTGGGAAGCTCTTCGTCGTGCAGCGGACGACCTGTCCAACTCTGTCTTGGCTTCCTTTGATGAAAATAGCAACACTGAAGAATTATGGGCAGCGCTAAAAGACGGAATTGAAACAATTACAGAAGAACATATTCCTCGCAAGACCCTGGGAAGGAAGTTCAATAAACCATGGGTCGACCCTGTCACACTACGACTAATTAAGAGGAGAAACAGGCTCTACAAGCGATGGAGAAAGACAGGAGAAGAAAAGTTGCGAGAAGAAATCAAGACCCTAAAGCGGACTGTTCAGAGAAATCTGCGCCGTTCTTACTGGACCTACACTGAAAACCTGTTTAAGGACAACCCGTCGGAGCCAACAAGACGGACAAACAACAAACAGTTCTGGACATACATTAAGGCACAGCGAACTGAAGCATCTGGAGTCGCACCGCTGAAAGTTGACGGCAAGCTGATAACAGACGCTAAGGAGCGCGCCGAAGTCCTTAACAATCAATTCCATTCGGCCTTCAGCCCCAAGATCTCCTGCACTCCACAGGAATTTATAGCAAGGACCAACCTTCAACCCCCCAGTGAGAACTCCCCCACCTGCAGCTTCATTGACATCACTGTCCCAGGAGTCTTGAAATTACTCAAAGACCTTGACCCCAACAAAACTCCTGGCCCTGACGGCATCAGCCCCAGAGTCCTCAAAGAACTTGCCACTGAACTCGCCCCCGCACTTACTATCCTCTTCCGAAGTTCCCTACACTCTGGAGTAGTTCCTCAAGACTGGAAAACTGCCAATGTTACACCTGTTTTCAAGAAGGGAGAACGATACAAAGCTGAAAATTACCGCCCCATATCCCTAACAAGTGTTCCCTGTAAGATCATGGAACACATCATCACGGTCAGCTCCATCATGTCCTTCGCAGAGGCCCAAGGCATCATCACAGATGCGCAGCATGGTTTCCGGCAACGCCGTTCCTGCGAGAGCCAACTTGTTGGGCTTGTGGATGAACTTTCGGATGACCTTGAAAAGGGGAAGCAAACAGACGCCCTAATAATGGACTTCTCCAAGGCCTTTGACAAGGTGTGTCACTCGCTCCTAATCCACAAGCTCGGCCATTATGGCATCACCGGTAAAGTGCTCGGCTGGATAGAGGCCTTCCTTGCTGATAGGCAGCAGCGCGTAGTGGTGGACAGGGCTGTCTCAGGTCCTGTTCCTGTGGAGTCTGGAGTGCCTCAGGGATCCGTATTGGGCCCAAGCCTCTTTGTACTATACATTAACGACCTCCCAGAAAAGGTGAAATCAACAACCCAGCTATTAGCTGACGACACTATGTGCCATAAAACGGTCAACTCCACTGCTGATCAGTCCATCCTACAAGATGACCTCAACCAACTGGCAGAGTGGGAGAAACGGTGGCTCATGTGCTTCCATCCTGACAAGTGTCAGACACTCCGTGTCACGAGGAAAAGGAAGCCTCTGCATTGTGCATACCACCTCCACGGCCACACTCTACCTACAGTTGACAAAGCCAAGTACCTGGGGGTCACCATTGAGAGCAATCTACAGTGGGACACCCACATCACCAGCGTAATCAACAAGGCCAACAAAACACTTGGTTTTTTGAGAAGAAATCTCAAAATCGGCTGCCAGAAGATCAAGCGCCAAGCGTACATCTCACTCATCCGCCCTATCCTGGAATACGCGTGCCCAGTGTGGGACCCTCATACCAGCAAGGATATCCAGCGCATTGAAGCGGTACAGCGCCGTGCCGCCAGATGGGTTGTGCGTCGCTATCGCCAGACTTCAAGTGTGGCTGAAATGCTTGAAAATCTACAATGGCCCACACTCCAGGATCGCCGCCGCCAAGCCAGACTCTGCCTGTTCTACAAGCAGCACAAAGGTTTAACAGTAATCACGTCCTCAAGGAAACCCACACCTGAAGAATACCCGTCAGACGCACGCTGAGCAGTACCTGCTGCCTTCCTGCAGAACTGCATACAGGCAACAAACGTTTTTTCCACGCACCATTGCCGAGTGGAATGCTCTCCCAGAAGAAGCTGTTTGCAGCCAAACTCTGGAAGAGTTTAAATCCCGGATCTAGCCCTCCTCCTCCCCTCCCCTCCTCCACCCCAAACCCCCTATCCCTGACCCCACAAGCTGGTCACCCGGGCAGCGTTTTCTCAAATTTCAAGTTCAATAGCCAATATACCTAAGCGCAAAACCCCATTATGTCTACGTAATCTTCACAACGATGAAGGTGGTAGTCAACAAGAAGAAGAAGAAGAAAGCCTGCATGCCGAACTATGAGATGCAGTATGCTATGCTAAGACCTAAGTCACAAGTGTATCGCGATCACTTTGTCCAAAGTATGTTTTAAAGCAACTTACATTACAAAAGAGTAACAGTAATAAACGCTGAGCCACCATCAAAGGTTCAATTCATAACCGGATCAACACGTATGATCATTATGAAATCTTTACATTTCCTTTAAATTTATACAAACAGGAAACATGCCGTTCTAAAAACAAGCGTCGTTTTACATGAAATCTTTTTATAACGTTTTAGCAAGGATATTTTTCGCACCTTGGCTTCTTTACTAACATTAATATATTCTGCCTCAGTGGTACGTGTGTTTTTACATGCCAATGTGCATGTGTGAATTTGTCTGCGTGTTTGTTCTTGCTTGTCGGGAAGTAAACCCACTACTTTTTTTTGTTATTTTTATTTTCCTGCAGATTTCTGGAATTAGGCGCGTTCTAGCCGGAAGACGATTCAGAGACAGAATTTCCGAGGCCTGGCGTGTTCTACGCATTTTTTGCAAAGAATTAACTCGGTATAAATAAATTTAGTAAGTACTATTGCTGTAAGCAATACTAAATTGCAATAAGCAAGATTCTTATTTTTGTTTACATCTTTAACAAGTAACAAGTCTTTAGTATTACTCCGTACTCGACTACTCCGTACTACCAGATTTTTCGACAGCAAACCCTGAGAGTGAGAGTGAGAGTGTACAACATCAGCTCTATATTGAAATCATCAAAAGCCTGTTTGACAAGGTTACCAGTGCAGTTCTCCACAACAGCTCCATCGGGAACTGTTTCAGAACAACAATCGGTGTGCGTCATGGATGCCTACTATCTCCAACACTCTTTAACATCTTCCTAGAGCGCATTATCATTTTTATACATTGCAGATCACGAAGACACATTCAGCATAAGGCGTAGAGCAATCTCCAACATCAGTTTTGCAGATGACATTGATGGATTGACTGGAGAGGAACAATAACTTGAACAGCTGGTACAGATGCTTGACACCACCTCCAGAACCTATGGAATGGAAACCGAAGACCAAAATGATTACCAACACCACCAATGGCAATGGCATCAACATGGACATCAAAGTCCAATCCCTCAACACAATGCATAGCTTCAAATATTTAGGAGTCATTGTATCAGACAATGGGTCCCGACTTGAAGTCTTCTCCAGGATCGCACAAAGAACTGCTGCCCTGACAAGGTTGAAGCCCATTTGGAAAGACAGGACCATCAATCTACATTCCAAGGTAAGACCGCTGAGCTCCCTTGTCATCTCCATCTTCCTATACGCTTACGAAACATGGACCCTCACAGCAGATCTACAATGAAGAATACCAAGCATGGAGATGAGATGTGACAGAAGACTTCTGGGCATTCCCTATACCTAGCGTGTCACCCACAACTAAGTCTAACAAACTATCACACAAGCCATTGGACAACATGATGACATGCTCACAGTGGTGAAGATACAGAAACTCTGATGGTATGGCCACGTCACCAGAGCATCAAATCTTGCAAAAACCAGCCTGCAAGGCACTGTGCAAGGAGGCAGAAGAAGAGGGAGACAAAAAATGAGGTGGAACTGGAAGGACAACATTCAAGAATGGACTGGCTTGACACTGATGAGGCCATGAGGGTTGCTGAGAACAGAGAAAGATGGAGTTAGCTGGTTAAACGATCATCTGTGGTGCCCCAACAACCTTTGAGTTACGGGATAGGATAGGATGGAAGTAGAGCTGTTTTTTTTTATTTGTGGCACATTGCATCAACTTCCATTATGTTCGGTCATTTAGGTTGCTTCTTTAATTGCCACCATGCCAAGAGGTAAGCGTGGAGGTGTCAAAACTCGGCTTCGGCTGCAACAGAAAGAAGCGGCACTGTTAGCTGAAGGCATCGACCCAAAAGCGCTGCAGAGTTTTGAGTACAGGCGATGGCAGTCTTCCTACATTCCGCCGTTTACCATCGATGGAATGAGAGGTTAGAACATTTTCATGTTCACCTGTGTTTGCTTATGGCATGTTCCCGTTGGACTTGAGTCACTGACCTGTGATTGACCTTTGTGTATAATAATAAAAACCTTGTTATTTCCCATCGTTTATTTGTATACTTTGTTTCCATTTTCAGCCAAATGGAAGTGGTCTGTCCGCTTGTTCTCGGTAATACCACCGGATGCCTTCAACAGTGGCTTCATGACCATGAACAAGATCAGAGACTCCTGCTATTATTCACAGGGCAGGAGTACTAACAAAGGGTAGGCTATTTCTTGTTTATTGGATTTCTTTGTGACTCTTTGTATAGCTGTTTTTGTTGTTCAAGGCGCAGGCAGACACAGGATCTAACTCACGCCACCCATGATGCCCACATGCTTGCTTAGGCACATCCTCTGAGACAGCTGGGTATAATCCTGGGTGATGGGGAGAAAGGACCTAGTGCTTGCTGGGTGTATCAGACTTAGATTTTTTAGATTTTAGATTTTAGTGCTTTATTGTCCCTTTTTATTGGGAAATTCTGGGCCGCCTCCCCTGTGGAAGGCGTAGTCGCAGCCTGTGGCGCGCCCAAACCCAACCTACCTAACATTAGTTGACTTTTATGCGTATTAGTAAGCAATTTAGCCTTGGAGTACATGAGTCAGCTCGCTAAAAATAAGGTCAAGTTTTTTTTTGTTTTTTTTTTCGGTTAAAATATGCACAGTTTAATTACTGTCCTTACCGAGATGGTGCATGCCCACATATCGTAAGATCACCGTTGTTGTTTTCGCCAATCAGCAATCTGCTCAGTGCTCTGTATTAGCGTGAAAAGTGAAATGAAGTCATGATGCAGGACGTTCTCCCAATCCGAGTAAAGATGAACCAAAATCTAAACAGCAGACCAGAAAGAAAGCTTTATTTTGAAAGTCTGTAACAAACAGTGGCCTTGTCTGACTACATCTGTGAGAGAGCCAGAGTTTGCAAAATCCACTTCGCTGTTGCACATGATGTTACAACGACAGCGAAAGCACGCATCATCAAAATCACATGAAAAGTTAGAAGAAGATGCAAAAGGCTATATGTCTATTAAAAGCTTTTTTCCAGTTGCAGACGAAAGCCAATGTTTTTGTATACATGCATAGATAATAATAGATTGTAAACTGAAGTATATGTGATGTGTTGCTTATGTGAAACATTTTGTCCTCTTCTGCAAAACATTGATCTGAACTCTTTGCTTGTCTTTTCATTTTATACTTTAATATCATTTTGCTTAATAAACAAATTTTTTCCGCAATACAAATCCGATCCACTATTTCCCTCGCTGGCTGTTCCCGTGGCACATGTGCGTATAAGAAGTCTCATGCGCGAGATGTGGTGCGCATTGGCCGTGTGACCAAAGAGGAAAATGACATCAAGAAAACACGCATGAAATGAAACCGATATGAAACAGCAAAAACGCAGTGAAAAGGACTGCAAAAAAGCAGGTTAACACCAAGCAGACATTCAAAATGGACTATACCCAGAGTTTTCCTGGAATTGTTGAGTGTACAAAGAGCCCTCGTTGAGCGTACTGGGTTCTGTGCAGAAAGGATTTTGGAATTGGCCACAGTATGGTGGATACAACATGTACTACGTTGCAGCTTATCGAATCCTCAGGCCACAAGCAGCACATGTGTCCATCTTTTTGTTGCCACTAGTGTGAAAAGGTTCAAGAGAAAGAAGTGCAGCAGTTCAGCACTGTGAAATCTGAGATGAAAATGGTTATGATGATAGCGAAATTAAATTTATTTTGATAGCGCTTGTTGAGTTGTGTATGGTAGGTAATGAGCAAGTTGATGATAAAGAAGGATTGTGAAAAGGTAGTGTATGTGACATTGTAGGATAAAACTTAAAAAAGGTGAGAGAGACACAGTGGTTTAAAACATAATGTGCAAAATTAATGTTATCTCTACTGTTGACTGTAATACTTTGTTGTTCTGTATTGCGAGTTGCGCAATATGTAAAATTGCACAAAAATACACCTTTTCAATTTCATACAGTTATTAAACAAAATGACCTGTTGTGAGGTAGGCAGCTCTGGGTAGGCAAGGTGTTTCTATGTAGCTGGTGCTTGCATAGCTGTACATGAGCGTCAGTGATGGAATGCCTGCGTACACACTAACACAGTGAGTTCGTACAAGAGTAAAGTCTCAGTACATTTCATATAGTATCTACAGGAGTACGCCTCATCCATCCCCTGCACATTGCCTCACACCAGGTTCCCCCAGTGGGTGTGCCGGGGATTTATGTTTAAATAGTATCCCCACTTTCTAGAAATTTAGTGCTTTAAAGTCCCCCTGAAGCTGTCTTTTTCATTTGTTCTTTCTCATTCCTACTCTGTTCTATCAATCTACTATACTATCTTCTTTACTAGACCGGTCACCTACCTTTTTCTTGAAAACATTTCCTGGACAAAACACCTAATTTGTGTGTGATTTCTGTTGTATCATTTTGGGAATATTGGACGCTTTCTGCCAAATGGTCTCTAAGGCTTCCGATGATATTATTATTTAGTAATGTAGGCATTTTATATATACATGTATGTGTTTTGTTGATATTTTATATTGATGTTTGTATTCTATTTTGTTTTTGTAAACGGGGGTTCAATAAATTAGAGTATAGCCTCAGCGTCCCATGTGTGAGATGCCTTGATTGTAAAGTGACCGGCTGGTGGAGCGCATTCAGTGTTTTCACTGGGGTTGTTTCAGCGGATCTTTTATGCGGTTCAGGGGTGAGTCCTCTTTCAGCGAAGTTGTGGTCTTGATTTTGTAGTCCTGATTTGGCTCTTTGTAGTTCGCTTGTCCCTATAACAATGAATAACTAAGTAATCTCACACCATGTATAGTGTAAAATAATAATTCACAGGTTTGAATATGCAGGATGCAATATAAAAGCAACAGTGAGAGCACTCGCCGGTGATGGTAAAACTGATAAACTGCTTATTGAGGTTCTGACCAATTTTATATATTGATATATTATAATACACAGTAGAATGTATAGTATTATCATAGTCGGGATTATCACAGAGGTGCCAACCAGTACAGATTGGCCGTATTTAATTCCGGCGAAGTGAATTAAATACGGAAATACGGTAGCTTTTATAAAAATACGGAGGAAAAGTTGCCGATCGTTTATCTTTGCCAGCGGTGCTTCTGTACCGGTTTCTGGTCTCATAATAGTACTCCTGCACTCACTGAACGTCGCTGTGTTCAACAAGCTGATTTTCATGGTGATTTTAGAGTAAAACAAGTGTGGTGTTCAACAAGCTGATTTTTATCGTGATTTTAGAGGATTGAAAACAGCCTTCTGTTTCAGAGGGAAAGCCTGTCGTTACTTTATAGTGTCATAGGCTAGGTTTTGCGAGAAAATAAAATACTGACAAGTGTTAAAAAATACTGACAAACGGGTCCGGAAATACTGACAAGAAGATTAGGGGGTTGGCACCTCTGTTATCACATACTTGGAAAACATACTTTAACAGGACTTGTTACTGCAGTGTATCTTACCCTTAGCTCTGAAATGTTGAGAGTGTAGTGAGAAATTTCTGTTGACCAGTTTGCTGGAGCTGTGCACTCAGAGCACCATCGACATGCAGCTAACCATGCTGCGTGTGCTGCGCTACCCATTCTACGACGGCTACCTCACTGTGGAGCTCATCAAGCGATCGCCCAGTAAAATTGAGGTCACGGCGTTGGCGAATTTGCCCTCTGCCCCTGGTCCTGCTGCAGAGGTTAAGAAGGAGTCTGAGGACAGCGGGGGGGACGCAGGCAGCAGTAAGCCTGAGGACAACGTGGGGGGCGCAGACGGCAGTAAGAATGGCAGTGATTAAAAACATGTTGCATGTGATTTGTTCAGGGCTTATTCATGACTTGTTGACTGTTGACTTCTCATGACTTGGATCTTGTCCACTGTTCGTGACTTGCTGATGGATTGATTGTTGTTTGTTTTAGCAGAGCACTAAGTTCAAATTGCTGAAATGATTTATATGTACAGGGATGTATTAGTACCCTCTGTATTTTTTACAAGGATGTATTAGTACTTTTTAAAATTATTATTATTTCTTGTTTACAAGAATATATGAGCACAATGGGCATTTTTACAGGAATATGTTAATACAATGTGTACTTGTAAAGTGTGTATTTCTAACAGAAGTGGACATAATTTTTTTCTATATTTGCAGATGGATGCACACTCTTGAAGTGCTCCTGGGTTGTAAAATACCATCTTTTGTTTTTACATTTTGGGTGCTGCCATGCTGTTTGTTTTCTTCTCTTGTGTTTTCAATGGCTGCACAATTTGTGTCATCTGATTTCATGTGGTAAAATACTTATCTTAACCTTTGGTGCGGTGGTTGTGTGCATGTGAAGAGAGTACCAGCCAGCAGGAAGAGTCCATGCAGGAAGAGAAGGGGGCGAAGGAAGAGGAGACAGAAGAAGCCAAGAAGACGGAAGAAGGCAGGGAGCAGACTGATGGTGAGAAGAAGGACGGTGCTCAGGAGGAAGGTCAGGCAAAGAAACACGTGGACAACAGGCTGCCTCTCAACCGATGGCTCAATGTCAAGGAAACTGGTTAGTATTGTGCTGTACGGGGCAGCGTGCGTTCACGTTTGGGGATAAAGTTCAAATGCCAGCAGGCCTCTTGCATGGAAAAAGACTATGGGGTTAGAAGAGGCCGAAAAGGCAAACCCACAAATTTCAATCTGTTCATCGTTTTAAAGAACATTGACAATTGAAAGCCAAACTGCATACCAGGATTTTTGACATATTTAAAAAGTCTATGATGCATGTGGGCTGCCCGTTGTTAAGTCTTGCAGACGATAACAGCAGTAAAAAAACAAACATACCTTTGCTGCGACAGTTGGGAATAATGGAGACTGAGCATATCTGTGCACCAGCTTGATGTTTTATAGGCCATTATTTATTTATTTATTTAATCGTTCTTATATAGCGCTTTTCCAGCTCAAGAGCTGCTCAAGGCGCTGGCCGATACAGGATTTAACTCAAGCAGCCCGAGACGCCCACCTGCAGCCTTTGGGCGCATGGTCTGACGCCCGGACAACTGAGCACAATCCTGGGCAGCCACGGATGGGGGAGAAGGACCTAGGTGCATGCTGGGTGTGTTCTTGTCACCGGCACTCACCCGTCTAGGACATGAGCGTCAGGATCTTTAAAGTCCGTTATGATGGAATGTATGCGACACACAGAGGCGCCAACCAGTACGGATTGACCGTATTTAATTCCGTCGAAGTGAATTAAATACGGAAATACGGTAGCTTTTATAAAAATACGGAGGAAAAGTTGCCGATTGTTTATCTTTGCCAGCGGTGCTTCGTACCGGTTTCTGGTCTCATAATAGTACTCCTGCACTCACTGAACGTCGCTGTGTTCAACAAGCTGATTTTCATGGTGATTTTAGAGTAAAACAAGTGTGGTGTTCAACAAGCTGATTTTTATCGTGATTTTAGAGGATTGAAAATAGCCTTCTGTTTCAGAGGGAAGCCTGTCGTTACTTTATAGTGTCATAGGCTAGGTTTTGCGAGAAAAAAAAATACTGACAAGTGTTAAAAAATACTGACAAACGGGTCCGGAAATACTGACAAGAAGATTAGGGGGTTGGCACCTCTGGACACAGACTAGACCTCGGTTTATACTCTCATCCGAAGGAGTAGGAAAACAGGAGTAAAGTGTCTTTCCCAGGGACACAACACAATGGCCCGGCGAGAGATCGAACCCAGGACCTTCCGATCCGCAAGCCGAAGCACTACCATTAGACCACAGTGCCTCCCATTATCAATTGTAAAGCTCCATTGGCACAAAGTGCACTCCAAAAGTGAACAATTCAGTGTGGTTTGTTAGACTGGAAGGGTCTGTGAAGTGCTGATGGTGGGATTGCCTGGAGCTGGCTTCACTTGACTTTGGTGATGTTGTGTTGGTTATTTGACTGTGTGGGGCATATTGTGTTGCAGTAAAATTGACAGTCAACCTGAAGAGAGTCCAGGAACTGAAGTTCTCTGCTGATGTGCAAGGTACGTATGATAAAATGCCATTGAACGCAGCACAATGTCTCCAGTGTCTTGGCAGCCTGCAGCCTGGGTTTACTTCCAGTAGTTTTCTCAGCTGCTCCATGCAGCAATTGTGTAACTTTTTCAAACTTTGGATTGTTTGGTGTGCTTGTGCGTGCACTGTCTTTAGACCATTCCCAATACTATGCTTTTTTAATCAAGTTAAAAATGGCTCAAGAGGTGGATTTATTTGTTGTTGTGTGAGAAGAAGAGAGGATGGTAGTTGGAATGGTGATTGTCCTTGGCCTGGAAATGTTTTTGTGTGATACATGTGCACATGGAATCGTGCTTTAGTTGTTCTTGTGGCATTCCGGGGCTTTTGCTTCATTTGCTATGGTGGGCAAGCACTTTCGTTTTTATGAAGTATCGGCCTCATCTGTAGCAATTCCTGATAGATTAATCTGTAATGCAGAATCAGTACTAAAAAGTTGCTGAGTGATCAATTTGGCATACATAGTTTGAATGTAAGTCTTATTAAGTTCTTGCAAACGGCTGGTCATTCAAACGATGGCTTTATTAGTGCAAGAGCAGAACATGCAGGAGTAGATTGCATGTAGACGGAATTCATTCGCAAAATAAATATCCACCACAAAAATTGCTGAACTGTTTTGTTGCCTGCAAAGGCAAAATACCTGCTCCGGGCAACAAGCATGGTGGAGAGCGCGGTGAATTTGTTTGCGCCTTGTATCAGTAGTAGGGTGCTTGCCCAATTAGCAATATAATGAACATGAGCCCTGTTTGACTTGCTAATGACTACTTTTGCCGAAAGAGCCATGCCAGCTCACAGAACACTGCCATGTAACAGTGACGCACAGTTGCCCTCTCCAGCCCAGACCTGGCCCCTCCAAAAGCGGGTCTGGTGCAGAATGGCAGCAGCGTCATGGCAGTGGACGTGAGCTAGCGGCTTTGTGTTCCAGGCAATTTGAGCGACAGGTGTGTGTACGTGGGCGTAGTGCCCAGATGTACCACAGACGAGATGTTGAAGGTTGTTTTTCCCATGGCAAACAACGTTCTGTTGCGAACGACGGGAGACCCCGAGACACGGTGAGTAGACGTCTGGTCTTAGGCGGGCAGCGCTCTGCCCTCGCCTCTCACCAGTCCTCCCGTCTCTTCTCACGCTAGCAGCACAAGCTGCGGGTGATCTTTAACGTTGGGGAGCCTGTCTTGACAGGGAGCCCATTAATAAACAATAGCAACAGCGATAAGCTTGATCAGCTATAGAATACGTCAGCGCTGAATGAATTCTGAGTGCTCTAGGTTAGAACTTTACTGTTTAAGTTTCCCAGGCTTTCTTGTCAGAAGTCTGTTACACATGCATTGAAGCAGCTGTATACTGCATGTTATCAGTGGGATGTTAACACTGTTGCAGACACGCTTTCATAGAGACCTGCACCCACCACAACGCGGTGGCCTTCACCAAGGCCTACAACAACATCACCGTCAATGGCAAGGACATCCAGTTGTCTGCCAGTGATCCCGTTTTGAAGAGTAAGTTCACTTGACCACTTTGTATTATTTACTTTTATCAACTGTTCTTGTATAGCACTTCACAAGCGCAAAGAGCTGCTCATGGCATTGAAACTATAACTGAGGATGTTCTGTGGGTTTAACCTGAAAATGGTGATTGCAACAAAGCGCAAATATGCCTGACCTGAAGTGCTTAGCAGTGGTTAACAGTATCAGTAGTAGTTAAAATACTTCAATTCAGTTCAGTTATTCTTCAACAGAATGGCTAAGTAATGGAAGAGTTCAACGTTAAGCAATAACATTGCAGGCAGTGGTAGAAAGTTGACAGCCTGGAGTGCCCAAAACATAACATGACACTGAAGCACAGGCAAATCCTCCCTACCCCTTTGGATGAGAGTATAAAGCAAGGTGTAGTATACACACACATGCGTTCCATCACACCAACTTTAAGGGTGCTGACGCTAATGTTCCAGACAGGGATTGCCAGCTGCATAAATATCACCCAGTGGTCACTAAATTCCTTCTCCCCCACCTCTGGTTGCCCGGGATGTGTTCAGTTGCCAGGGGAAGCGGACAATGAGCCGAAGTCAGCAAGAGGGTGCTCCAGGCGTCTTTAGTTAGATCCTGCTTTGGCCAGTGCCTTGTATTGAACAGTAGTTGAGCTGGGAAAGCGTCATGTCTCCATGATAAAACTAAAGAACTAAATTGTGTGCAGTGTTGGACGAGCCCAAGGTGAAGAGAGAGGACAGTGCCAAGGCAGAAGGGGAAGAGGACGCTGACCAGGACAAGGGAGAGGATGACAAAGAGAAAGAGGGAAAGACTGACGGAGATGAGGAAGACGAGGACAAGGATGAAGAGGAGCAGAGAATGGAGGAAGAAGCTGAGGAGAAAGGTGAGGACGAAGGCGACAAGAAGGAGGATGGGGCAAAAGAAGGCAGCAAGCGCAAGAAGCCAAGGAACAACGCCCTGCTGAAGAAGAAGCGCAAACGGCAGTTCATGGAAGATATCCAGAGAGAGTGGTCCATGCCTAAACGACCCAGAGGACCCGGTCCGCTGTTAGGCCCTGGCCCTCCTCCAGGTCCCATGCACCGAGGGCCCCGAGGTTTCCGAGGTCCTGGCATCCTGCCTCCCCCACCTCCTCCCCCTCCCCAGATGATTCATCTGCAAAATAAGATCGACAGCATGATGCGCCTGCAAAACCAGCTTGAGATGACAATCCAAAACCAGATGAAAATCATCCAGCAGGCAGAGATGAGCCAGCAGAAGGCAGCCATGGGCCCCTTCCCGCTGAACCGTGGTCCCGGTCGTTTCTCTGGCGGTGATGGTGGTGGTGGTGGCTGGAAAGGGGGCAGAGGCCCAGGTCAAGGTCATGTTGGCGGTAAGCCGTTGAACAACAAGAGTGTGTTCAATAAACCTGGCAGTGCTGATCAGGCAGGTGGAAGGCGAGACTTCGGCAACAAGCGCTTCCGTAGGGACAGCAGTGGGGGGTCAGACAAAGGTGGACAGAAGCCTAGCCCTTCCTTTGGCACTGGCAATCGCCCTGGCAATAGTGGTGGAGGCTATGCCAACAACAACAAAAGTGGAAACGTGTCAGCCTTCAGCGGCACAGGCGTTACCGGCAATGGGAGCAACAACAACAGCAGCAGCAGCAGATTCAGCAATTACGTGGCTGGTAGCTCAGGCAACAGCGGTCCTGGCACTAACACTTACGGTGCAGGCAATAACAACTACGGTTCGGCCAATAACAACTATGGTTCGGCCAATAACAACTACGGTTCGGGCAGTAACAACTACGGATCAGGTAGTAACAACTACGGTTCAGGCAGTAACAACTACAGTTCAGGCAGCAACTATGGTTCAGGCAGCAACAACTACGGTTCGGGCAGTAGCAACTTGGCATCTGGCATGACCGACTATGGGGCTAACAGCAGTGGTGGTAGCTATGACTGGGGCTCCGGTAGCTACAACAACACTGGCGGCTACAACACTGGTGGCTACAACTATGGCACTGCTGGCAGTTTTGGCGCAGACAACTTCAGTGGCGGCAGTTTTGGCAGTTTTGACAACAGCAGCAGTGCAGCTGGGGGCTTCAGTGGCCTCAACACCAGTAACAGCCTCACAACCAGCAGCGGCCTCAACACCGGCAGCGGCCTCAACACCGGCACTTGGGGCACTGGCCCCAGTTCTGGAATGATGGGGTAAGCGAAGCCTTGATGCATTGACTGACTTGCTTGTTAGAGTATAGTCGGACAAACTTGCCAAATTGGAGCTAAAAATAAAACTCAATACCAAATTGTAATATTACATTATCTAGGCATGAATTGGTTTCATAAGTAGAAAGGCATTTTCAAAAATCGGTAAACAAACTTAACATTTTGTCATGTAGTAGAAATGGTTCAAAAATCATATATAAAATGTGTTTGAATTCATGGAGCACAAAATACGTAACTGATATTCATTGTATATCCCAGCAAACAGTGTCTGTACAACATTTATTATTTGAATGTACAACATTATTACCTTTATGCAAAGCAAATAATGTTTTGATCAATAAAACCGATAGTATCACAGATATTTTATATAATCATACACTTAATAAGTTAATTGAAAAAATCGCTAACATTATCTTACAATACATATTGACATAAAAAAACATTTTTTAAATTAAGTATGTACATAAATATGTGTTTATGTTTATGCATGTGTATTTGTGTGTATGTCTATTTCTATGCATATGTGTTTGTGAAAGTCTAATATCATTTTATTAATGAACAGATTTTAAATAAAAAATCTGATCTGAACTTGTTAGGGGTGGGCTTTGTCTGCTTTTTCAGTCTATATGTTTTGTTATTAACCCTTTGAACCCTGGATGCCCCACCAATTCTGAGCCCCATCCCCTGGGCTTCCCGGAGAAAAATGGCATTTTTAGCATGCTTTTAGTAAAACAACGAAAACATAACCAAAGTGTTAGACAACCCAAAGTACTTCAAATGTCATCTCTTCATCTTCATTATCATCCCACAATTGATCGATTACTTCCTGAGTTGTGTACAGTCGCTTAGCGACGCTTCCTTGATTTGTAGACCTTCGTTTCATGACGCAAAATTGAGAAAAAACCGTCACAAAAACAGGCACTGTGCTACACTAGAGCGCTGACATTTTGCTTGACCTTATTCCCACTAACCCTCAATAACCCTATTCCAAACAGCAAGTACTAGAAAGAACAGTAAGCTGTGTACGGACCGCAAGATTAACGGTAAGGTTACGAGACCGATTTATCGGTCTTTCGGGGCACAGCTGTTTAAGGGCTAGACCGATATATCGGTCTTTCGGGTTCAAGAGGTTAATATGGTACTTTATCACTATAAGGCCATGCCTTTTTCCTCCACTTTGGCCCTAATGTGTGGCTAAAATCTGCCCCAACAAAGTCAACATTATAATAGTTCAAACTGGCAAATAATACACATTGAAATGACTCGTATCAACATACACTACTGGGATTTGGGGGAATTGGGATCTTGTGAGTATTCTAATATGTGTTTAATTTTCTTGTGCCTCTTATAATATGCTATGGTCATATGGATGGATGAAATGAAATTGTTATTAAATTTGGTGGGGTGGCGATGGGAGGGAGGAGGGTGCAACTTAAAATGTATAGTCTATAAAATATGGGGGTTTGGGCCTTTTTTTTTCCTTTGGGGTTTTGATATTTGCATTGTTGATTGTTTCAGCAGCAGCAACAACATGACTGGTTCTGTCAGCAACCCGTACAGCTGGTAAAGCTTGGCCGTACAAGGCCAGGCGTGACTGTGGTCCTTTGCTTCAGCAGTGGCCGTGTTTACTGCATGTCACCTTGTTATATTTGACTCTGCTCCACCTCCTGCAGTTTGGATTTTTATCATTATTACTATTATTAGTATCATTTGTGGTTGTTTTCTTTTTACCGTTCATATTGTGGTTACTATAACAATGATAACATATTTCCTGTAGACTGTGTTGCTGTTGGATATATTTGCTCTGAACGTCCTATGTCAGTCTATGTTGTGATTAGCAGTGTTTGAAAATGCTTTTGTTTGTTTGCGTGGGGTTTTGTATGCAAGGAAATTTCATTTTATATCAGAAGCAGATCAGATTTTCATAGTCACCTACCTGGCTTGTTGAAATGCTTGTCCTTTTAAATTGTGAAAGCAGTTGGTCTGAAATCTACCCAGAATGTGACTCTTGGCCACAGACTACACTTGATTGATACATTTGTGACAATGGGCTTGCATCAATGTTGACTGTTTATTGGAAACAGAACTTTTAGGCTAATCAGACACCGAGATAAGTGCTGATTGTGTTCCAGGTTGGTTATAAATATAATAATTGTTTGTACTGAGCTCCATTAGTTCCATGTTTGGATATCATTCTTCTTTAACCCCATAGCCATGGGCTGTACAAGGCACTGGACTTACTTGGTGTTTCAATGTTGTCTGTATAGAATAGGGGGGAGCAAGAAGACGTTGTGCGTTGATTTGGTGTTGTATCTCATGGTGTAGAGATTGTAGCAGCTAAGGCTCCCTTTACAATTATATTTCACAATACAAATGTGTCTTCTTTTTTCATTGCTTTTATTGTATGCTGTGAATGAGTAGTTGTTTTTTTTAGACTTAGGAGATGTGGTTGATTTGGTGTTTTTTAATTAGGAGATGTGTAAGTCCAAATGGGACGTACTTCCTGCGTATTTGCTCTTTGTTGTGGTTGCCAGTGTTTGCACAATACTGTTTTGTGTTAATCCAGAAGTGTGCCCTGAGCATTTCTGCCACATGGAAGTTGAGCGCTGTAAAAGTAAAAGTTTGATTGGATTTGATATTGTGTTAGCCTTGAATAATGAAATGAACATAAGTGTGATACCCAAAACTGTAGAGTAATTCAACTGTGCTTAGAATATTTGCGTTTCATTAATCACCTGCTTGAATCATTCTTCATATGGGTAGCTGCTGTACGACTGAACAATACTACCTTCAGTATCTTTTTCTTTTTTTAACATCTAAAGTCGTGCATTCAGGACAATGAGTTCCTCCTACCCTTAGTTTTAGCGTGCAGTAAACTGAATAGAAACAAATCACACCTAAAGATTTGTAAAACATTTCATGAATTATTTTTAAATACATTTTTGGGGTCTCTTGCAAATGAATTTGTTTTGAAGTTGACATGATTTTGTGTCCATTTCATTTTTTGAGGAAAAATGGAAGTGAGAGAGATAATTTTAAGTCGATAAAGAGCTGTAAATATTGAATATACTCAAGATGGAGTCAGGTGTAAAAGCAGCTGGAGTCAAAGTATAAATCTGATATTTTAGAACAGCCTTTTATTTCCAAAACCCACATCCAACCGGGTTTAGCAAACCCACAACCAAACGGGTTCCAACAGGAGCCACATTTGATGTTTGAAATGTTCATAAAACTGATGCCGGAGACTGTGGCAAATATGACCTGCAGAGGGTGCATTTTGCCCGAGACTGGACACTTAGCCCGAATCTTCAGTATTAGGGATTGTTGAGCCTACATGCATACACGCTGAGGCCGGTGCTTGATCGATTTCCAACACGCATCTGATGCCCATGCCAGGAAGATTGAGGTGATGTGGGGATTGGCCTATTTCAATATAGGATCTCTGTTAGCTGGCAGCTTTTGTTGACATACCAACAGTGGAAGAGCAGGACTAAGGCTGATATAAAAGCCTCAAACACTTGTGGTAAAAGGTACCGATGTTCCATTTATTAACACATTTTTAATGTAAAACCACGGACTGAACAGAAAGAGAGGGCGCAAATTAGACTTAACAAGGTTTCAAGAAAATTCAGTTTGTCAGATGAGGACCGTTTTGAGAGTTTAAAAAAATAAAAATCTTATTGGGACAGTATTGAATGAGATAGTGTTGGTGAAATTTGACTGTTAATTGCTCCTGGTTTTCTCTTGTTGTTGATGCAGAGCGGAGGTGTATGTGTGTGGCCACTGCTTAGCAATGCTGGATTTTATTAAATAAAAATCAGTTTGGAGAAAAAATTATTTGTTGCTGTCACGCATTTTCTTTACATGTGTTTTTACATCATTTTTTCATCTCTTGTTGTCTCTTTGCCCCATTCCCACCATCTTCTCTTCTGGCTCTTGTAAAACTTTGTCAGCCTCTCTCCCTCTCTCTCTCCCTCTCTCTCTCACACTCTCTCCCTCCCTCTCTCCCTCTCTCTCTCTCTCTCTCTCTCTCTCTCTCTCTCTCTCTCTCTCTCTCTCTCTCTCTCTCTCTCTCTCTCTCTCTCTCTCTCTCTCTCTCTCTCTCTCTCTCTCTCTCTCTCTCTCTCTCTCTCTCTCTCTCTCTCTCTCTCTCTCTCTCTCACCCTCTCTCTGTTTTGGTATTTCCAGACTTATCAGGAATTACTTCGAAATATTCGTGGATTCAGCACGAGCCAAATAACAGTGCTTTGTATACCATATCTCAAACGCTGATCAAACTTCAAAGGAACATTTCCTTGGTTGGTGGCAAGCCTCCTGTGCCATAGCCATAATATCTGCCCAACCACAAAAGACAAGGTCACTGAAGTCGCTGTTGCTAAGCACGTTTCAATCAACATCTCAAAAACTGATAAACTGTTCGAGTTTAATTTTGATGGATTTACTAAGTGTTAGGCAATAATAAATTGTAGTATTAAGCAGTGGACTTTGTTGGTTCAGAAAAAAAATCTAAAATAAGTTACATTTTAAGATTTTGCAGTTGTTTGTTTCCGGTATGCTTTCATGAGCTAAACACCTGCCTTCAATACAGGCGCTGAAAGCATGGTCAGCATGGAAGTTAGGCCTATGACACAAAGTAATAGAGAAACATCGCCCTGAGGCTATATATCGCTAGTGGTAACTGTACTTGGTTAAACTGTAGAATGATTTCGCAGTCGGAGTTTTGCAATAGGCTTTTCATAAATATTTGGCAACGTCATTTGATATACATAACTTTTCTTGTAGGTTCAAGGCATGATCTGTACTCTAATCACACGCAACGTTTAAAGGAAAATAATTTAATAGGGAAGATACATGTAACTGTAAAGTTCTAAATAAATAAATATACCAAACACAACTGATTATTTTTAAATCAATACTAATCATACTAATAAAAATGAACATCATGAGGGAAGGATAATTATGTTGTACGTATGATAATACTGGAAGACAATGACCAAAGCAATAACAAGACACATATAATATTAACATAAATTAAATTAAACACGGCATCTGTACATTCTAATTATATCCACAGTTTACACAAAAGTAAAAAAAAAAAAGGTTATCGGTTTTTTTTTATATTACATTACTATGATGCTGTCACTTGATATACAATAGTTTGTTTTAGGCTCAAGGAATCTGTACATTCTAATTATATTAAAAAATATATATTTTACAAAATTAAAAATTTGGACATCAGGATGATTACATTAGTGGATTTGCATAAGTTTGGTTTTACCTTGGAGGCATATATAGGTAAAGTCTAAGTATATATCAAACTGGAGCCAAAGCCCTCCGGTACTTTGGGACAAAATGGGATTAGAAAACAACAACAACAAATTATGACATCACCCCGATTACTTCACTCGATAATCATAAATTTGTGTGATCTGGTGGGGATTATTATGTTCAAACTAAATACCAAGTTTAAAAGAAATTCATCCATTAGTTTCACAAAAAAGTGTGCAAAAGTCATGGATGGACGAAAGCCAAACAGACAAGGCCAAAATAAATAGTTTCACAGCTTCACTCAGGAACTAACAATGATTGTATATAAGTTTAAAAAAAAATCAGTGATGACTATATGCAGTGTACGCTGTAGAATTTCAATATTAGACTGAGTGTGTGCACTGTCAACTAAACAACCCAAACAATTCTTGTGTTGAAAACTGCCAAGCATTATTTATTTTATATTGGTACATTTAATGTAGGTTAATTGGTCTTGACCCCAAAACCTTTGCTCAGGTGTCCCATGAAAATATGGACTTTTTGATTTTTTTTTTTGTGTGTGGTTATCTTCACTAGTTTATTAGTGTGCTGATAAAATACTCAATGTCTCCACTAATACAACTGGAGCTTCTGATAGCGAGAGAATCAATTATGCATGTGACTGGGTTTATCACGAATGTGTGTGTATATCTTAAGATAATATAATGATTATAATGAGATTTTCTTCAGGGGCAATTGCTGTTACCACTACCACACAATTTTTAGTTCAGTCTGCTGGATTTGTTCACTGACAGCACTGCAACCATCTCCAGTGACTTTATTTTTCAGCAAGCCATTTGCAAGAAGATAGACTTGGTTAGCAAACCACTGGCTGTTTAGTTGTTGGCCTCTTGACCACTCATCCAAAACAGTCAAACAAAAACAACAAGAAATAACAGGGGACCAATTAGGAAAACAAAGAGTTTTAAAAAAAAAGATAAAATGTAAACTAAAGAAATAAAAAAAGAAATAAAAATTACTATATAAGGTGAAAAGAGCAGGTCAGTTTCTAACCTTCCAGTAGAATTTTGCTCTCCCAAGTCTCAGAATTGTGAATCCCACAACGACGATGGCCAGTGCTTGGTTGTTGTCTGTGCTGCTGA
Organism: Oncomelania hupensis; assembly: GCA_036898135.1. Taxonomy (NCBI): domain Eukaryota; kingdom Metazoa; phylum Mollusca; class Gastropoda; order Littorinimorpha; family Pomatiopsidae; genus Oncomelania; species Oncomelania hupensis. Next base: position 134,000,142 of record CM072512.1, read on the forward strand.
TGGGCTTGGCATGGCAATCTGCATCATCAACACCGCTAGATGACTACGTCAACCGCCCAGACCCCACATATAGCTACCGCTTAATTAACCAATATCGAGGACCCGGCTACACCCTGTACAACATCAACATGACTTCACAAACCTGGAAATCTGGTCAGACCTTATATTTTACTCATTTAAGTTACTTATTTTCTTATTTAAAGTGATGATCTATACTAATGTAAAGTGGTTATATACTATTCTTTCATTCATTAGGCCTATTATTAAAAAGATTTCTGTATTTACATATTTAAATTGTTTGTTTACATACTTTATTGTTATTGTTATTGTTATTATTATTATTATTATTTAAAGTGTTCACATAAAAGTCTTTCAATATTTATTCTGAATTAAATGTTTATTTTCTTATTTGATGTGTTCTATTTATTTTTTCAAATTGTTAATTTAGTTTAATTAAAGTTTTTATTTTCACGTGTTCTTTATTTAAATTGTTTATTGGCTTATTTAAGATGTTTAATTAGTAGTGTTTCTTTGCTTATTTAGATTTATTTACTCAATTACATTATTTGTTACTGAAAATGTTTTTGTACTTATTTTAAGTGTTTATTTACTTATTTACAGTGTTTAACAGAAAAGTGCTTTTAAAATTTTGTGAAATGTCTTATGTTAAAAACATAATTACTTTATTTACAGATTTTGGTTGTTTACAGAAAATGTTTATTTTTTTAAATCATTTACTTATTTATTTAAAACATGTATTCACTTGTACAAATTGTTGTTTTAACCCATTGTTTGTTTACTTAAAACGTCATCTTGTTTATGTATTTATTAAATGTGCTGGTTTTATTGTTTTCATATAATATATTTTTTTAAAATTATTTATTTTTAAACTTATTGCTGTACACTGAAGAGCAGATACTTTGATAAGCTTGGCACCAAGCATTGGACTGAATACATCATGGCCCTGATATAACACATCAAACTTCACTAATAATATTAATGTTGAGGTGAGATTTCTTGTCTTTTAATAAAAACAGTATTTTTCAACAAAGGCACAACAACATACAACAACAACTGGGACAACATCAGCCATTGACAATGAGTGGTATTTAAATACAACAAGACATTCAATTCTTTAGTCTTGGCTGTAATCTTGGTACTAATTAAAATCTGTAGACATAGTCTTAGATAACCACATAGCAGACACTCAAGTACGTCGTTTGTACTTGTTTGTCAGTTTATCGTATCATTTTTGTGTAGCTGGTGTAGCTGCGCTGGTGTAGCTGGTGTAGCTGGTATAGCTTGTGTAGCTGGTGTAGTTGCGCTGGTGTAGCTGGTGTAGTTTGTGTAGGTAGCTGGTGTAGCTTGTGTAGATGCGCTGTGTAACTTGTGTAGCTGGTGTAGGTAGCTGATGTAGCTGGCTGGTGTAGCTGGTGTAGGTAGCTGATGTAGCTTGTATAGGTAGATGATGTAGTTGGTGTAGCTTGTGTAGTTGATGTAGCTGGTGTAGGTAGCTGATGTATCTGGTGTAGGTAGCTGATGTAGCTGGTGTAGCTTGTGTAGGTAGCTGATGTAACTGGTGTAGCTTGTGTAGCTGCGCTGGTGTAGCTTGTGTAGGTAGCTGATGTAGCTGTGCTGGTGTAGCTTGTGTAGGTAGCTGGTGTAGCTTGTGTAGCTTGTGTAGGTAGCTGATGTAGCTTGTGTAGTTGGTGTAGCTTGTGTAGGTAGCTGGTGTAGCTTGTGTAGGTAGCTGATGTAGCTTGTGTAGTTGGTGTAGCTTGTGTAGGTAGCTGGTGTAGCTTGTGTAGGTAGCTGGTGTAGCTTGTGTAGCTGATGTAGCTTGTGTAGCTTGCATATGTAGCTGATGTAGCTTGTATACCTCTTTTTCCAGCTAAAGAGCTCTAATATCAAGTGGCCAAAGGTGCGCTCTTAAAAGGGAAGGGCGCTTCCCCCAACTGCTCAGACAGCTGACGCCATGCTGGGTGACTAGGGTGTGGGAAGAGGGACTTGGAACTTGCTGGCGTTTTGAAACATGTTTTCATGGATCAACAATTATTGGTTCAGGCAGACGCACAAATGCATTTGTATAAAAAAACCATGAATGTAATGATGATTTCTGATGCTTGTCCTTATTGTTAATCATTCTCTCCTCAGTGGCCGTTGTGGACCGGCCAGTTTGGTGGCACTATCTGTCTATCACCGTCCCGGATGAGATCCAGTACGAGAGTGCTGTGCTCTTCATTGACGGAGGTAGCAACAATAATGGGTCAGTACCATAAGCTATTTATGGAGGTAAATCCTATAGGAGCATGGACCAAACTTACAAAATGGAATTTAATGGCAAAATATTTGTGTTATCTAACATAAGAACATCTCAGCATGCATTATTAATACAAAATCCAGCATGTCCACTGTCAATCTTTCCTGTACCTTTCTTTCTTTCTTTTTTTTTTTTTGGATACCACCAAACATTTTTATAGTGTTATTTATATTTTTCCTTATGTATGAACCTTTGTTAAACATGAAAACAATAGTACTTACCTTGTCCTGAAGGTTTTTAAACCAGAAGATGGCTGGAATAAAACTGAAAAATTCTTGCATTCAAATGATATAATAATAATAATAATACAGTACATTTATATTGCGCGGTACCTCGCAAACGGTAAGGAAAGAGAGCTCGCCGCGCTTGACAACACACGTGCAATCACACACACCCACACACACGCACACTCACACACACACACCGAACAAGTATACACTTATCAAATAGTTAAGTAATTACAGTAAAACATGGCCATGCAAGACAACAGATAATATGAATACCAAGAACCGAGCCGGTGCCGCCACCATCCATGAACAGATAATGTGACTTGGTAAAAGATTACATATGGGGATGGAATGGAGGAGAAGTGAAAATTATTGAGTTTGCATGTTAAAAAGGTGGGTCTTTAATTGGCGCTTGAAGGAAGAAAGTGATGGAGCATGTCGGAGTTGCATCTGGCAATGTCTATATACTTTGGACACAAATAACTTAAAACAAGGCAATATTTGGTCTTTGGGTTTTTGCCCAAATTATCATTCCTTTGATTTCTTTCTTCACTTGTTTGTCATTGTACGGAGCAAAATGACGGCATGTAAGTGACATATGTGTGCAGTCCACCATCGCAGACGGACAATTTCGTAGCGTTGACCTCCATGCTAGCGGCCAGCACTGGAGCCGTGGCTGCCAACATCCAGCAGATCCCCAATCAGCCCATCGTCTTCAAGGTACGGATAACTGTCCTTATATAGCACACTTCCCATTAGCGTCGCTACTGAAGGCACTGGCTGACACCAGGAATATACCCAAGGACATTACACAAGTTGGGTGCCTGTTAGGAGATCTCCACTAGCAAAATGGTAGTAATTATTTATGATAGACTTTCTACCGTGTTTCTATTGAGGATCTGGCACAGGCACCCAACTTGAGTATTACCTTTTGTGAAGCTGTCAACTTGCAACATTAAGGGTGCTGTCAACCCAGGACAGTTGAGCCTCGCTCCTTGATAAATCTAGATGTCACCTGCCCTGACCGAGTGCTACTGCGATGACACCATGGAGGAAGTAGAACACTGTATAAGAGTAATTACAGAGTCGACTCCTGTAAGAAATGTCTCCCATCACCGTGGAGATGTAAGCCCAGGTGCCCAGAGGCCTGCAGGCACACTCTTAGCACACATATAGCTACCTACAGATTAACAAGGCAATATGTTTTCTGTTCTGTTCCCATTCCTAACCTGGGAATGAACATTTTTGCAGGCAGACCCAATCCAGAAGAAGCGCAGTGAGGACGCCATTATAGCATGGACGTGGAAAACATTCATCGAGGATCCCAGCGACCCAGAGATTCTTCTGCGTATGCCTATGACCAAGGTTAGACCAATGTGTACTTCGATCTTTTAGCTTAAAGAGACAGTAAGCATGTCTGAGCCAGGAATGAATGATGCTGACTCCAGTCCCTGTATCAGAGGCTGTTGAGACTTAGCTTACAAGCTTGCACACAGCCTACTATGGTTGATTAAAAATGTGAAAATTTAAATACTTGTATCACGATTAATTTATCCTCCTTAATTTTTTCCTCCTCCTCCTAATCATCCATCATCAGGTGGACAAGTTTTTCCCATACTTTTGCAGTCATAGGGGTGAGAAGTTTGAAGGATCACACTTTTTCAGGGCCAGCTTGATGAGGGTAGTGTCCTTATTCAGGTTTAAAACAATACCGTAGATGATTGGTAAAAAAACAACAACAATGCTTGTCTCGCCTATAAAAAGGGGGACCGGGGTTAAATGACAGTGTATTGGATATAATCCTTATTGGATACTGTTCTCATGGGGAATAAGGAAATGAAAGCTGTTGTAATGCGTGTGTGTATATATATTTTATCTGCATGTACGGACAGGCAATTAACGAACGCGGCCACACTTTGGATAATTTGGCTGGTCTCCGCTTTTATTCCCAAAAGCATACATACGGTATACCAATCAAAACAACCCAAATAAGAACAAGGCCAACACAGTGGCATAGGCACACAACAGTGCCATAGGCACATTATTACATCCCTCCCCAACTATAGTTTAAAAATCATAAACTAAACTGACAAAGCGCAACCTGACCAACCATGAAATTAAACTTTAATACTATAATTAACAAGAACTTTAAAACAAAGGAAAGTTTAAAATTGATAGTCAAAATGAACTGGTTCAGAAGCATGTGTTAATCTGTGTATACAAATACTATTCCACACAGTTCTTGAACTGTATACAAAACAATACTAGATACATGTGGCTTTTAGCAAATTAAAATAATTATTAAACCTTTTAACTTGAGCCATTCACTTTGGACCAGTCACTCTCAAAATTCTCGTTCTCTCTCACACCAAAATAAGGACACTACAGGGTGGTATGAAAGTCCACATGAAATGTTAACTCTGAAGCACAAGCGCACCAGGCTTGAAAGTTTATCACCATATCAGTAATCCAGAGTCACATTTGATTTCTACACAGTCCATGATCAGAGGATGATGCACAAATGCAGTACAGTCCATAATCACAAGATAATGTTCATGAAAAGTATAATTGATACTTCCAGTGCTGGATAAGGCTGGAGATTTTTTTTTAACATTTAAAATGTATAAAAGTCTTTAGATACAAGTCAAATTCACAGGAGTAAGGATTCACTTGCTGCAAATACATTTAATACACATATAACACCCAATAGTATTGTTAACATTTTAGGCCTTTTGAGCCTAAATATTAGAACTACCAACAGCCCGCAAAAGTATAATTATTGTGTAAAAATTAAATGGAAGCATCACTCAGATAATAAAATAGCATCCTGTCATCAATCATAATGACTAAAAAAAATAATGTCATCATCAGAATTGCACATAATCTTTGAGGTGTGCAGGAGGTTTATGCGTGCGAGAGGATCTTCGGGGTGGGTCTGAATGATGAGGAGAGTGTTGTGGGTTTTGGGTGTCAGGAAGGTTGATTAGCTGAGGCTTATGAGTGTCTGAAGGAGTGCGACTTTCTGAAACCAGGGGTTTCCGAGCGCTTAGTTGTGGCATGAGGGCCTTTCTGCAATGTGGAGACAGAGATGTTGCTGAGTTGTGATGTTTTGGAGCTGAATTTTGTGGGGTTTGCCTGATGGGGATATGTGGTGGTGTGTCAGGTTTGTATGGTGTAGGAGGGGAAGTATGGAGATGACGGTCAAGGTCAGGGTCAAATGGAGTGTCCTGCACCAGTGGAGTGGTTCTCAGTTTGTGAAAGCGGGAACTGTTCCGTGTAACTTGTTTGAAACCACCCCCAAGAGATTGTGCTGTTATCATGGAATGGTTTGACTGTGTAACAATCATGGGTGAGGGGTTGTAGGCTGAAGAAAGTTTATTTTCTTTCGGTTGTTTGACAAGCACATAGTCACCAGGTTGTATGTTTGAGCGACAAGCATGATGTTTGTTGTCAGCATATTCTTTCATTTTTGTCTTTGCCTGCGCATCTTGGTGTCTTAGACAGGTGTAATCATTTTCATGTTTGGGAAACACTGTGTGAGTTTTATTGTTGCTTACTTCTGGAAGTTTAGTTTTCGGATCCCTGTCAAACATGAGTTTGAACGGCGTAAACAGAGTAGAGGTATGCGGAGTGCACCGATAAGAACGGAGGAATGCAGTAAGCTCCCTACGCCAGTTTTTGTGTTCAATTTGGGCGGCTCGGATCGCCTTCATGAGTGGCTTGTTGAAAGATTCAGCTTGTGCATTGGCTTGTGGCCAGCATGGTGTGATTTTGCGGTGTGTGACACCGGATGTTTTCATGAACTGTTTCCACTGAACACTTTGAAAAGGTGGTCCATTGTCAGTTTTGATCATCTCGGGGTATCCGAAAGTTGCAAAAACTCTGTCAACCACTGGAATGATGCATTCGGCAGAGGTACTACGAACCATTTCAACAACCGGATATCTTGAAAACTCATCAATGATGACCAGCAAATAGTCACCAGATGGTAACGGCCCACAAAAGTCAACGGATAGGTTTTGCCAGGGCCCTTTAGGGAGTTCGGACATGTTCAGGGGTTCTTTTATGCACCGGTTTGTGTTGGCTTGGCACGGTATGCATTTTTCCACTTCTTCTTCAACAGCTTTGTCCATGCCTGGAAACCAGACTTTACTTCGGATGAAGGATTTGGTTTTGGAGACACCTTGGTGTCCTTCATGTGCCAGCTTGATTACTTGTTTCTGCAGTTTAGCAGGTATGACAAGCTGTGTCCCTTTCAAAATTATGTTTTGCTCTGCGTTGACACAGAGTTCATCTTTAACATTTCTGAACGAGTGTAAAGCGGAAAGACTTGCATTCTCCAGCGCGCTTTCTGATACCGAGTGCCATCGGCCAGAGTTGACGAGTTTGATTACAGTTTGCAGAGTGGGATCATGCTCGGTTGCTGATTGAATATCTGCAAGAGTGATTGCGGATGGTGTATCGGAGTCAATGAAAAAATTGATATATTCTTCTGCAATCTGTTCATGTCTGCTTTGTCCATCTGTGTGTGTAACTGGGTGGCGAGACATGTAGTCGGCAGGATTATCTTTCCCAGCTTTGTATTCCAGTTTGAGTGTGTATGGTGTAAGGCGTAACGCCCAGCGCGCAATGCGTGTTGGTGGGTTCACTTTGTCCCAAATACCGATCAACGGCTTGTGGTCGGTGACCACTGTGAAGTCAGAACCCATGACATACACATGAAAGTGTTCACATGCCCAGACAACTGCTAACGCTTCGCGTTCAGTTTGCGAATAACGTTGTTCAACATCAGAGAGTGACCTGCTGGCATAAGCGATAGGACATCCATCTTGAGAGAGTATGCCTGCAACGCCAACCGGACTGGCATCAACATGAATTGATGTGTGTTTCTTCGGGTCAAAATATGCCAGCGTTGTCTTCTCAGAAAGTGCATCTTTGACAGCCTGGAACGCTGCATCCTCTTTCTCACCCCAAGACCACTGAATGTCTTGTTTGGTAAGTGCTCGAAGCGGTTCAGTTAAAGTCGCAAAATTGCTGATGAACCGAGCACTGTATTGAGCCATGCCCAGAAAAGAGCGGATCTCTGAAGGGTTTTGTGGTTTGGAAGCATCGCGGATGGCTTGAACCTTCTTTGGATCTGGGCGAAGCCCTTCTGATGAGAAAATGAAACCAAAGAACTCTATCTCAGATTTGTTAAATTCACACTTTTCAGCGTTGACGGTGAGACCAGAAGTATGCAGCTGAGAAAGGGTGGCATGAAGTGCACGATCATGATCAGCCTGGTCCTTTCCAAAGCAAATGATATCATCGGAAACATTCCTAGATCCAGGAATGTCGCTAAGTAGTTCTTGAATAGTATGCTGAAAGATTTCTGCAGCAGAGTTCAAGCCAAAGATGAGCCTTTTATACTGATAGAGACCGCAGTGGGTTGAGAAAGTGGTGATATACCTTGACTCAGGTTCAAGTTCAAGTTGGTGATAACCTGAACGTAAATCAATCTTGCTGAAAACGGATGCGCCGTTGAGGTCAGTAACCAGCTCTTCGATGGTCGGTGTAATGTGTCTTGTACGGATAACGGCTTTGTTAGCCTCACGCATGTCCACGCAAATACGGATTTCGGATGGATTTTTCGGTTTGGGCGGTGGGACGATACGAGAGACCCATTCGGTAGGGCCAGTGACCTTTTCAATGATATCTTCTGTTTCAAGTCTTTTGAGCTCTTGCTCAACTTTGTCACGCAAATGAAAGGGAACTCTGCTGTGTTTGCGAGCTACCGGCGGAACCGATTTATCAATATGAATCTTGACCTTGTGATTTTTCAGTTTTCCGACACCGCGTGAGAGACCAGTATACTGTTCCAAGATCTGATTTGGCGAGTGTGGCATAGAAACGTGATTGATAACTTGCAACACACCTAACTGCAACGCAGTGTTTTTACCAAGCAATGATGGCTGCGAACCAGCTGTGACAACAAGAAATTCGGTCCGGACAGGTTCTGAATCACGGTGTTGAATGTCAGCAATTATGCTCTCTGTAACCTGAATAGGTGGGGACATGTATGGGTGAAGCAATCTGTTGCATTTTGTAGTTTTGACCCCTTTCAGTTTAAGTTTATTGGCATCATTGCCATTCAAAACATTGCATGATGCACCAGAATCGATCATCATGGAGATGTGTGTGCCTGATATGTTGAATGAGGTCATGCTGTGCCTATCAGCGCCAACGACAAAAATGCAATCAGAACAGTTACAGTCTCCATCATCTGAGGAACTATTTTGTTCTGTGCCTAGCTGCTCAACTTCATGAATACAATGAGCTGAGGAGCTCTGTGGTGATCTACACATAGATGCAAAATGGCCTACTTTGTTGCATTTGTAACATGTTTTGCCCTTTGTGCAACGGCATTCATGAGCTTTGTGGCCTTTTAGTCCACACCTCAAACAGACAATTTTCATCTTAGTTTCTGTGTCTGCAGCTTGGGGATGAAACTGTAGATTTTTGTGTGCAGGAGCATTCTTTGTTCTATGCTTGTGGTCGCGCTGTTTTGTACAAGTGCTCTGTGTATTTCTTGTCATGAATGCGCTTTCTTCGGCAATCTGTGATGCCTGAAACTCACTTGACTCCTTGGCCTGAGCTATTTCAAGTAGGCGTGTGAGAGTTAGGTCTTTTTCAGCTAGTAGCTTCTTGCGAAGGGAATTTGAGAGACATTTATCAACAACTTGATCTCGAATAAAATTGTCTTTTTCCGTTCCAAATGCACACGTTTCGGCAAGCTTCCTAAGCCTAATGACAAACTGACCAACGGTTTCAGACTCTTTCTGCATCTCCTTCCGGAATATGTGGCGCTGAAATGTCACGTTCATTTGTGGCTTGAAATGGCCCGTTAGTTTCTCTTTGGCATCATTGTACGAGTCTCCTACGGTAAAGGTTCCAAAAATCTCTTGAACCTCATCGCCAGCGCAGTGGAGAAGCAACGCGCGTTTTTGTGCGTCGTCGTCAATGCCAGACGCCTCAACATACATTTCAAATTTGCGGAGCCATGTGGTCCAACGGTCGGCCACACTATTGATGTCGCCTGAAGGAGAAAAATACGGCGGCTGTGTGATAGAAAGAGCTTTCGCCATGAGTACTTACGGCTGGGTTCTTTTGCTCGTCGCCAAAATGTTGTAATGCGTGTGTGTATATATATTTTATCTGCATGTACGGACAGGCAATTAACGAACGCGGCCACACTTTGGATAATTTGGCTGGTCTCCGCTTTTATTCCCAAAAGCATACATACGGTATACCAATCAAAACAACCCAAATAAGAACAAGGCCAACACAGTGGCATAGGCACACAACAGTGCCATAGGCACATTATTACAAAAGCAAATATTTATCTCCCCTTCTCTGCTGCCAGTGGTTAGTTAGTGGAGTTATGTCAGAAATACAGATCGATGGTTATTTCGCTGGTCTCAACTCATCAGTGCATGTATATGAATTTGCTGAAAATCATCATTTATTTTATTTATTTATTATTTTTTTTATTTGCTCGTGGTTCAGGCAGTGGTACGAGCCATGGACACAATCACTAGCTTCGTGAAGCAGAACAGAAGTATCACGGTGGACAAGTTCTTTGTGGCTGGAGCTTCTAAGGTAATTCAACAGGCTTTTCCCCCATTGTTGCTGTCTCTCTCAGGCGCATGATATACCGATATGAAATTAAATTATATATCGTATGTTATGGTATGGTATGATTGAGTATTTTATGGTATGATATGATATATGAATTAATAAGTGTGCTCATAAATGCAGGTCTATTTAGAGGGCAAAAGACTGATGGCCTATGATGCTGTCACTACTATACTGTACTGTACTATGATATAGTACATAGTATATAGTAGTTGATTGTGTTGTATTGTATTGTATTGTATTGTTTGATATGGTTTTTGCATCGTATGCTGTCCTTGGCTTGTCTTCAGCGTGGCTGGACAACTTGGACGACCGCAGTGGTGGACAAGCGTGTAATTGGCATCGCTCCCATCGTCATGGACCTGCTCAACATGGTCCCAGTAAGAACACAAACTAGGGCACACAGATCTATACACAAACCTTACAAATGAAGAGGGCAAAAGTCAAGTGATGATTTTTATCACAAAAGCCTGGCCGTATGTGAATGTGAGAGATGCGGAAGCCTAATATAACATCCTTATAATGTGATCTTATAGTACAGAGAGAGAGGCGAGCCCTCTAGAGAGATGTTTTCATATTCAGATACAGGCATTTGTGCTTTGTATTTATATTGCACTTGCAAACCTCAATGATTGTTAAACATAGAAGCAGTCAAGCAATGGTTTGCGCGTATATATTGCGCTTACCACAACTGTTTGAGTGATGAATATGGGTATGTAGGAGTGTGTGTAACGTAAGAGTGTGTATGTTGGTTACATATCGCCTCGCATTGAGTCTGAGTTAGAAACAATTGACGGGAATATATTTATTCTTGGTTTGCAGTTCCATCTATGTGTACTAAATCCTATGGTGAATGTGCTTTCTCTTACCAGGGCCATAGCTAGTATTTGAAACCATGAAAGCTGCCTGCTTCTTTTAGAAAGTCATTTTCAATTCAGTCACTTAAATCCTCCCTAAAAAGTCTTTATTTTCCTTCCTCCCAGTGACGTGAAGGAAACAAATCTGCATAGTTTGCGCATATATGTGTGTGTATGTATGTGTGTATGTTTGTGTGTATTAGTGTTAGAGAGTTATTGATTTTTATATTTAGTTAACTGTTAATGGTTCATGAGTTTTCCTTCGTTTGTTTCATAGTTAAAGTTCTTCTGCATCCATGTAAGTGCCTAGAGCTAAGTATAGACTAGGCGCATAAATAATAATAATAATAATAATAATAATAATAATATAGCATCAGTTACTATCACTATTATCATTATTATTATGTTGAGTGTAGAACCTGCACCACCACTTCAAGGCGTACGGGGGTTGGACGTTTGCCTTCAAGGACTACTACGACCTTAACTTCACCCAACAGCTGGACAACCCAAACACCCAACTCATGGCAGGCATCATTGACCCCATCTGTAAGATCCTTATCTGTAAAACTCTTCTCACCAGCCCTGCAACCACTGAACACACACCCAGGGTAGAAACAGCTGTCTGGCCAGGAGAGCTAACAAATACAATGGATACCTATTTTCAGAAGCGTAATGCATGAACACTTGTAGAAGAGTGTCACTGTGAAAGGGATGGTGTTTGAACGGTGGTTTGCTGCTGCAGACAGTCTTCATCTTTACACTACAGCTGCTCTTTCTTAAACCTTATGAAAGGCTGGGACCCATTGGCTGACATTTTAAACACCAGTTGTTCTCCTTTCATACTATTGGTTCTGTTAAATTATAAGAGGACGGTCTGAATATTAATTAGTGATTGTTTATAGGGTGGTCTGAATATTAGTCGTTTATAGGGTGGTCTGAATATTAGTTAGTCATTGTTTATAGGGTGGTCTGAATATTAGTTATAGTCATTGTTTATAGGAAAGTCTGAATATTAAAGACTCTAGGTAGACATTAACTTACTGAACTGAACTAAGATTGTTTCTGTTGTTGAAATGTTTTGGCTGTGAACAAAATTGTATCTGTTTTCGTTATATAACGAGTGTCATGCCCTGCATTGTTTATTAACATAGTGATCATCGTGCTCTTAATTTATTTGCATGGGGATTGTTGCTCAGCGTACAACTCTCGCCTGACCATCCCCAAGTTGGTGATCAGCACTGGAGGAGACGAGTTCTTTCTCCCCGACGACTGTCACTACTATTACAGTCAGCTGAACCAACCCACTTACCTCAGGTACTTACGCTGCAAAGTAGGCAATGACTACTAATTTATTTTGTAAAGCACAAGTTCCGAACTCATAGTTTGCTAGGCCAAGTGTTTGCATTCTCTCACAGCTACAACATACTTCCATCCACCCACTGAACTTTCTTTCACTGATATCAGTAACAGTTATTTACATTTCATTGTCATGACGATAGGGGGTCACAATGAGAGTATAAACCGGGGTCTAGTCTGTGTGTTCAGGCATTCCATCGCACAGACTTTGAAGATCCTGGTGCTCATGTCCTAGAAGGATGAGTGTCAGCGACCTAAATACGGCCAGCAAGCTCTAAGTCACTTCTCTTACCACCCCCAGTCACCCAGGGTTGCACTCAGTAGGGATTGATTGATTGATTGATTGATTGTTGCTTTAGGTCCAGCGGACTCTTCCGAGCCAACTAAGGGCCGGACAACCCCCGATCCGCATAAAAGATCTGCCGAAACAACCCTAGTGGGAAAATTGAATACCCTCCACCGGCCAGTCACTTTACAATAAAGACATCCCACGCAGGGGACAGCTGAGGCTTTACCCCAACTACTCGAACCCCCGATTACAAAAACAAAATAGAATACAAACATCATTATAAATTATCAACAAAACACATACATATAAAATGCCTACATTGCTAAATAATGACATCATAGGAAGCCCTAGTGACCACCCGGCAGAAAGCGTCCAACACTCCCAAGCTGATCCAACAGACCTCATACACAAACAAGGAGTCTTGTCCAGGAAGAGTGTTCAAGAAAAAAGGTAGGTCATTGATCTAGCGAAGAAGAGCAAATGAGGAAGACAGCGACAGTGGAAATTTAAAGCACTAAATTTCCAGAAAGTGGGGATACTATTTATACTGAAACCCCCGGCACTCCAATGGGGGGAACTGTTGCCGCAGTGAATCGGTCTTGCCTATAAAGGAAAGACAGGTTTTCAACCGGGGCTTTCACTTTTCCCTTTATAGGTTAGAACAATCTACAGTGGCAAGATTGCTCATGACCCCAAGGGCTACTCAGTAGGGAGACAAACAGGTTGTGCAGAACCCAAGTCATAAAGGTGTGTGGCTTAAAGAGCGGGGACTGGAGTTTACTGATGGCACCTGGGATACCAATACAAATACCATCACTTTATTATCTCAATCAAAGAGAAATTCACACGTGGTGCTACATATAAATGTTACAAGACGATAAAGGCCAGTATAACAACAATAAACAGTAAACAGTAAAACAGCATAAAAGGATATCGAGAAGACATTACTGAAAAAAAAAAAAAAAAGGTAAAGGTAGTCCCATAGCCTTGTGGCCGTAGGGGAGCGTGATGTTGGAGATCACACTTATCTTGGGCCAGCGTAATGAGGGTGATGCCCAACTCTCTCCCTCGCTGCTTTACCTTCCCCACCCTCAAGAGAGTAGGTACTCAATCACAGTTGAGTCAACTGGGGGCGTTGTTGTTTGTCGCTTCACACCTTAGCGGTCACCCATCCAAGTGCTAACCGCACCGGACGGTGCTTCACTTTCGACACAGTAGCGAGTGCTCCAACCACTGCACTATCCGACACCCCTAAGGGTGAATTAACCATTTAAAACTGTAATCATAAGAAGTTACATGGGGAAAACAAATACCTATCACACAATTTGCGTTCAGTGTCATAATCATGATAGAAGATATTGCAACATAACACTCACTGTTGGCAAGCAATAATCGCATCAATATACAGCAACGTACGTAAGACTTTTAGATAAATATGTTCATAAAATAATATAAAAATCGCTAAGCACATAGGCCTACACTAAACAAAAATGTAAGATCACAAGGGCACGTACCCACTATCTCATGCGGATTGGACATTAATTATATAAATCATGCCACGCACACTGTCATAATAGAAGCATCATTCTTTCAAATTCTCAATCATTTAATAAAGAGATTGCGGTGGGTATAAAACTATTGTTAGTGCGTATAGTTTGGACTTTGATGTCCTGTAGCGCCTACCCGAGGGCAGGAGATTGAAGTAGTGCGCGAGCACGTGACTGCTGTCTTGAAGTATGCGACGGGCCTTTCTCGCCACTCGCCTTTCATACATCGCTATCATACTCATTTGTTGCACTCCCACAACCTTCCCACACACTCTCACCACTCTGTCCAACACATTCCTACAGCCCAAAGACAAACTTCCATACCAACATACAAAGGAGAAAGTGAGAATAGAAGAGATGAACGAATCATAAAAGGTTTGGAGGATACGGTTTTTGAACATGCAAGCGTCTGAGTTTCTGGAGGCAATAAATTCTAGATTGGCATTTTTTGTGAATACCATTGACGTTAGAAGAGATACAATCCTTGGCAATATCCAGATATAGCCCCCTCATCATTGTAACAGCTCCAAAATCATTTGGCTTTTTTTCTTTTTTTCAGTTTTTTACATTCTATTAACACAACGAATGCCATAATATACATGAACACCCACATTGCAGAAATACCTTCTTTCCATCGGAAATATGTAGGCCTAACTAATATTATAGGGGGCTATATCTGGATATTGTCCAATCCTTATAGATGCTGTCCTCTGTGGAAAGAGGGGAAGATGGGAAAGATTGATCTCCCCTTCTCTGCTGCCCATGGTTTGCATTTGTGGCATAGATACAGATGGCCATGTGGCCGTGTTCTCAGCTTGTCAGTACGGGTATCAGCTGGGCTTGCTGAAAAACGGGAGACTGATTTTCCAAACAATGAGAAGACGCCTTCAATGAAGTAAAAAAAAAAGGTAAAGGTAGTCCCATAGCCTTGTGGCCGTAGGGGAGCGTGATGTTGGAGATCACACTTATCTTGGGCCAGCGTAATGAGGGTGATGCCCAACTCTCTCCCTCGCTGCTTTACCTTCCCCACCCTCAAGAGAGTAGGTACTCAATCACAGTTGAGTCAACTGGGGGCGTTGTTGTTTGTCGCTTCACACCTTAGCGGTCACCCATCCAAGTGCTAACCGCACCGGACGGTGCTTCACTTTCGACACAGTAGCGAGTGCTCCAACCACTGCACTATCCGACACCCCACAATGAAGTACTCAGGAAAAAACATCTTCATGCAAAAGAAAATAATAATAATAATAATAATAATAATAATAATAATAATAATAACTGTTTATTTATATACCACAACATTACATATAATAAAACACGCACTCGCTGTGGTTGACAGAAAAGTATCCACAATTGGGCTGGCTGGCACCGGAAATGGGAAAAAACCTAGCTTTCTGAAAGACAAGTGGACGCCTTGCATGGCTCCAGTTAGATCCTATATCGGCCAGCACCTTGAGCAACTCTTGAGCTGGAAAAGGCAAACATTGCACTTTCTTTATTTTATTTCATCGTTCTTAAATAGCTTTAAAGCGCTATTTAAGAACGATGAAACAAAATAACCAAATAATGAAAGTGCAATGTTTGATGATGCATTTGCTTTGTTGGCGTATGTGTTGTGTTACATTTTGATTTGAAATATATGAAGACTAATTCATTCATGTGCTTAGTTAAAAGGCTGTTCTATATAATCATTCAGTGGCTCAATGATTCGTTGGTTGGTCGTTATTTCAGGATTCTCCCCAACGCTGAACACAGTTGTGCAGGTCATGAGATCAGCCTGTTCTTTGACATGAGAACGTTCTTCCTCATGGTCTCACAGGCAAGTCTAGTATTAGTATTGTGCTTCATCCTTGCCAATATGCTATGGCATTTTCTGGCAAAATGTGTAATGGCCAATGTAATGTAACATTGTTTGGAAATGAAAGAAGCCTAGCGTCAGCCTCATTTATGAACTGTTTTCTTTTACTTACCTCTGATGTCACTTTAATGAATGCGTCATTTATGTAATCACAACAGAAATACAGTCAATGGTGTAGGTAAAGGGAGATAACTTCTAAGCCTGATGATGGGTTTAACTGCTGTATTGTCTTTGTCCTTAAGCCTAGATCTGATGACAAACGTTTTAATTGCAATCATAAGGAAAATCATGACATGAGTCACTGATTTCGTGAGACTATCACCCAGTCATCTCAGTCGAGTCGGTTCACAGCGTGACTTGCGATGATTTTCCACATTTAGAACATGCTCTAATTCCGATGAACTGATTGCGAGTCATTTAGCATGGGAATCAATGAAACGTGCTACTTTGATCATGTGATCTTGCGAAAAAATGACAAGGCCACAACCGGCCCGCTAAGAACGTTGAGTGTGAAAAATACCTGTGAAGTAATATAAATGATATACTCACATGAATGTTTATAGGATAATTGTCTTTTTCGCTGAACTTAGCAAATGAATTACTAGTGTTAATGTAACAATTCTTCGTCACTGCTTTTCACACATTTTGACTTTGGTGCTTTTGTTTATACACAGTGACTGTGTGCATGCTTACCAAAATCAAACGTTTTAATGTGACTACTGACGACTCACAGCGTCACGTAATGACTCGCAAACATATACTGTCATTATAATTACAGTTAAAACGTTCGTCGTCAGACCTAGGCCTTAATAACATATGATATTATGCCCGACGGTGATAATATTATATTTCTACTCTTTCCAATGTCTAAATTGAGGTACAATCAGTGCAGGGAAGCATTCCACCGCCTAACCAATAAAGATCCTGAGGCTCATAAGATTTAGAAGTGGAAGTGGAAATCGCCAGATAGAAACAAAACACCACACGTACCTCCAAGAACTATACAGCCTATTTCTCATCATCCTGGGCTTTAATGCTCTGGAGCTGCCATGCTTTCACTGAGAAGTCAACCCCAATTGTACACGCATGGGGTACAAATATTATCCAAAGCTGAATGAAGTCAATCTCATCTTCTTCTAGTTGGGTCGAGCAGTCACAATCAGTACATCGATTCATTTGCTGCTGCGATCAATTCAATTCAATAAATTTATTTAAAGTCTGTTCACAAATTATGTGATTTTAGACTATAAAACAAAGAACCAAAATAATATAAATGATAAGGTGGAAAAAGGGAATACCAATAAATAAATAAATCATCAATAATAATGATAAAAAGAAAACAAAATTGAAGAAAAAGAATAAAGCAGCAACAACAAACCCATAAGAACTTATACTGATTAAACAATGTAACCTAATGAAGCACCATCATCTTAACATCTAAAATACAGTAT
The DNA here is from genome assembly GCA_036898135.1 of Oncomelania hupensis. Lineage (NCBI taxonomy): Eukaryota > Metazoa > Mollusca > Gastropoda > Littorinimorpha > Pomatiopsidae > Oncomelania > Oncomelania hupensis. Next base: position 134,017,721 of record CM072512.1, read on the forward strand.
ATCAAATAAAATAATTATAAAATGTTTTCTATCTGTGTACACGATATAATAGATGCGATTGTCAGCATCAATTCATTATCAGCTAATATTTTTTTTACAAAAAAATTATTTTATTATTTTATTTTTTTTGCTGCTGCGAGTCATGATTGGTGTTGCCCTATTTTCCATGATGGTGATGGAGTGACAAATAGTTTCAGTTGTGCCTGCATGCTTGTTATGTGCTGTAGAGGCACAGCTACATGGAGCTGCAGGACTGGGCAAAAGCAATGGAATGAACATTAACATTTCACGCCTACAACCACCATTGGCCATATGGCAGACGGGGATCATTCAACTAGGCTAGGGACCTAAATCAACACTGAACCACCAGAGCACAAACACACTGCTAAAATGGACAGTGAAAATAACCACTTTTTATCTTGCCTGTCGTGAGATTGGAATGTGTGCCAGGCAATCGCTCTACCACTGATCTAGGGTGGTGGGGCAACAAAAGAACTCATTACCATCATAAAGCTATATCAAATTGACGGATCCACAACTAATTAATATTCTTTCAAATTTTGTTTTCATTATCACTTTAAATTTTGTTCCTGTATTTCCTGTCTGCCATTTGCAGGCAGGCGGTTGTTTTGCCAAAAGCGACAGGTAAATAAATAATGTGTTCAATGATTGCATGAGCTTTATTGTCTAGTATTTTTTGACAGTCCCTTTTGACCAAATTGACATGTAACCAATTAATGGGTGTTTTTTTTCCATCGGCTGCTTGCAGGCGGTTCCTATGCCAAACGTGACCTGGGAGCGTACAGTGGTAAGTGTTTGGTTTCATTTTATTAGTGCTAAGGAAACAACCTTCCACTAGTCCGTAATTTTTGTTTTGTGTATACTGACCATTTGTGGAGTGAAATTGCAAAACAAATATCCTATCCTATCCTGTAATTTGAAAGTCGTTGGGCACCACAGATGATCGTTTAACCAGTGTACTCCCATCTTTCTCTATCCTCAGCAACCCTCATGGCTTGGCTCCGTGTCAACAAAAATTCAATGAAAAATAAAGGCCAGAATTTTCTTCAGGAAATGTATTGACTTTGTATTTGAAAGGAAAAAGTTTAAAGTTCTGAGTTTACTGTGCCTAAATCAATATTTAGTATCAAAATAAAATCAATGTGATAAATGGATAGCACGTATAGCCAGAAACTGATACACCGAGACAATATAATACACTGGTTTTGATGTCCATGTGTATTTCAGTCGTTATTGTCTAAAATACAGGGTGGAGAACAACTGAATCAAGAAATCTCTGAAATCCGGCCGGGGCCCAGGGGCCAAGCCCCGGTATTCGCCCCCTGGAAGAAAATGAATTTAGGCTATTTTGAAAGTAATTTAGGGCCTCTCCTGAAAGCAAAAAGCACAAAGTAAACATGAATAGAAACAACAACAACCAAAAAAAAAGAATGTTTTATGCACATGTCTTTCAAAAAAGTTAAGAATCTTGATTTGTAGGCCTAACAAAGTTTGAGGTCCACCACTGTTACACACAAACTCCACATTTCAAATTTTACTGGGCACACGTTTGTCTATTTTTTAGCTGTAAACAGGCAAGAATTTTTATAATTTTAGAGATATTTAGGGGTACATTAGTAAAAACACTACATCTTACTCTTAGGTATTAGTGCAAAATGAACAGAAATAAATCTCTTTTGATTATCTACCTTTTTATACTTCTCTTGTCATGTCTTGTTTTTGATTACTCCATGTGTATACAATAAAAAAGTTTTAAAAAGTCCAAACAAGCCCCCTCCTCTTCTTCACTTTCATGCCAGTCTGAAAGATCGTATGCATGCACACTACTGACACTAATTGTCTAATGTCAGTACCGATCGCTTCCTCCGACTCCAAGTCCATTTCTCTCACTTTAATGTCTGATAAATGGAAGCCTGTAAACTCTTCTTGATCAGTCGAAGAATCCAAACCATCCATTTTAGACACACACACAGAAAAATTTGAAAAAAAAATATCGAAAAAAACGAACGCATCACAGAGAAAACTTGTGGAAATGCAGTCGAATGTTTTCAAAACAGAATTTAACCGGAAGTCAATTGCCGGAAGTCTCGCAATCTTTCAAACAACGCGAGAATATAACCACATGGTTGATACGGACGCTTTTGGACGTTTTGCCTGTTTCGACATTCAGCCGCTTTTGGCGGCTATGCCCAGTAAAGGGTAGCCCTCAGCTTCTCACACTCGGAACTCAATATTTTTTTTCTCGGAAATGCAAATGCCTTCCGCGGAAATCCGCGGATTCGCGGAGAATTCTCCACCCTGAAAATAATGGAATTGGATGCAGTCTAACATTTCCAAACCAAAATTTGATTTTGATTTCTGTCTTCCGCTAGCGACTTGCATTTTACACCACATGTTCCAGTGATGAATATGTGTTTGTTGTGTATGCAGGAGTGTTTGTAACATGTGACCGTGTCACGCTGAGATAGGAATGAAGAGAAATGTAACTGCTGAGAGTGGGTGTGCATGCTGGTATGTGTACACTGAGCTGCTGTATATGGCTGTTACCTTGTTGGTTGTTCTGTCTGTATAGTCTTTGCTGTTGTTATTCACGCCTTCCTCGGTCATTGTAGTGTGAGCATTTTATATTGTGTTTCTATAATCTGTACTTATTTACAGTGAACTATTACAAATGTGTAAGTGCCTGTGAGTTTGTGTGTGTGAGTTCGTCAATGTGCGTTTATATGTATGGCCAAACGCACGTTCGCAAGAGGAAATGCACTGAATGGCTGTATAAATTTATTGCCATATATGCTGTGTTCAGATCCCTAATGGCGGTGTGATCACCGTAACTACAGACACTCAGCCTCTAACTATCAGATCCTACTATGCCAAAACCCTGGATGGAGCACGGTAGGTCTGCAACAACAAAAATAGTGTCTTTGGCAAATTTAACGTCAACTAAAAAAAAACAAACAAAAAAAACTATTCCATTTTACTTTCATTTTTAAAATGAATCTAAGTAACCGACATATTATTATTATTATTTTCTACTCCCACTTCCTTTTTAAATCAATTGATGTTATGTTGTTTTTCCTGCTTATTTATTAATGTATTTATTTTGTGTATGTATGTTACTTCTTAAGTATGGTTTTTCTTAAATGAAATGTTGTATCTGCAATAAGATTTTTCTTTCCATTGAAGGCGAGACTTCCGGCTGCTGGTAGGTGACAAGAATAACCCATCCAAGGCTTACCCCCACCCTGTGGTGTGGCATACGCGAGAGGTCACCAACCTGGTCAGTCATTGTAATATCATTACACTATTACACCCACCTGTAATATCATTCCATTATTGCACCCAGTCACTGTAATGTCATTGCATTAGTACACCAACCTAGTCAGTCATTGTAATATCATTGCTTTATTAAGCTCACTTCCACTGAAATCTTGAAGTACTCAACGGACTCAGATTAAGGAACTGTTCTGTCATCTAGAACATTCCATTTCCTCAAGATTTGTGGGGGGGGGGGGGAAACTATTTTTTATGGTGGTGCATCCCTAAACGTCCTTTACAACAAAAGAAGTTGTTAGTAGCCAAGTTGAGCATACAGTACCTTTTATTGTTTATTGTATTGTATTTTTCCTCTGCAGCACATTTCTACCTCAACAACTACTCAAGGTGTGCCGCAATATAGGATCTAACTCAAGCTGCAAAAGGCCCCAACTTGCTGCCTTGCGCGCCTTGTCCGATGCCCTAGACAACTGAGCAACATCTTGGGCGATGCTGAGAAGAAAGCTAGTGCTTGCTGTGTGTATTTGTGTAGGTGGCTGTCACCTGTCAGTATAGCAGGCGTATCTCTAAAGTCCGTGTGATGGTATGTGTGCATTGTGCATGCACAGGCTAGCTCTTTCCCTGCCCATGTTTGTGCCAATCTACGATATATCGTAGATTTCAGTATTCCGTTTCGTTCCTGTTATTTGCGCAGTCCAATCCAAGTTTTATTTTAACCAAAGAGAGATAACTCTTTCTACTTTGGTTCTCGATCGACAAGCGCGTGGTTTCTTCAAATTGATTCGTTTTTAGAGTGTTTTTTGTGCATTTTACTAAGCATTGTGATGGGCACAATCGACAGTGTGTCAAACTCTGCTAATAATCAATATAATTTCAAACTGTAAAGTGTATTTTGATCCTAAATAAATTTTCTTTCTGGTGTGTGAAGCTGATTCATTGATTCGAATTATTCCTCCAGATTTTTTTTATCACTGTGGTATGTAGAAATATTTTTATTTTATTTTATCATTTCAAAAAGATCAACATGCTTTCAAAACACATATTTCAATAATAACATCATCAAATTAACATTTTTGTGGTTTTTTTTCTTATTCTTCACTCTTTTACCTTTAATTTGATATGAAATATGTCTAACAACTATTATTGAAAGAACAGTAGCTTAAATGCCTAAGGTACTGAACTTTCTTTCCGGTGCCAGAGAAATGTCTGGCACAAACGTGGAAACATGCCTGGCATGCAAAGAGCTAGCTCGGTTTACTCTCTCATGTGAAGTTGTGCTCAGTGGACCTTCTTACTTGTACATAATCTTGACTAACCTTCATAAGCTTGCTGCTTGTTACTTGTAGTATGTACTAATGATGTATGCAGTGGTTTTTCTCTACACTGTGACTTTGCATGTTAACTGTAAAACCTGGCACTGTGTCCACACAGGGAAATAACCAGTACCAAGCGCAGTACCAGGAACCTGAAGTTGGATGGCTGGCTTTTTTCATCCAGGTAATTCAACACTTCTTATTTTTAATTTTCCAAATATCTGGAAAATACTCCTTAATACTCATCATCATATCTGGTTTTAAATGTGGACAATCTGGCATGTTCTGACTGTGCGCTTGCCTGTAAGTGTAATGCTTGTGATGTCTGTGACACATTTTCAATACAACACATGTTTATTAGCTCAAAAGGAATCACAACAGTCAGAGAATCTTAGTTTAACAACGTATACACTAAAAAGGCAGAACAATCCACTTTCATCCACATTACACCACATGCACCTTGTAAACACCACTCTCTCCCAAAGCTTGAAATCCCCCACACAATAGCACAAGTACACACACTCACTCCATACTTGTGTGTTGGCATTGCTGCAGATGACCTTTCCTGGAACGGACGACGGGTCAGTGCTGGAGATCACCACGGAGTCACACATCATTCCTGACACATTCCCGTTTCCAGACTGCAATGGCGTATCATGCAGGGGAACGCTGGTGTGAATAATTGGTTATTAATTGCTTGGTGAATTGATCTAAGCATATACAGTATGTTGGAAACACACTGACCTTTCTTTTTCTCTGTGTGTAATTTGGAATATTAAATTAACATTTTTGTGTATGTGCAATAGTCATACTGATAATCATAGTTCTACTACAGGGCAGTATTCAATTCATTTAATCTGTATATTCCTATTTTATCAATTACATAAGGATTACACATTTTCTTTGATGCCAGTTCAACCAATCTAGTACCAGATGACCAACATCAACTATTTGCCAAAGGTAATGCTCATGCTCTGCTTGAGCTTTTTACACAAAATGGCACAGTTACAAAAACCATTGATTTGTTGAGGATTTAAAAGAACAAACACCTTTAGGGAATAACTGTTCATTGTCATTATTGTAATTTTTTTTCTCCACTTTAAAACATGCCACAAGCACACACACTTTTGCTTTCTCTTCAGTTTGTGGGTGGAAATGATGTATGTTTAATTTCATTTTCTTGTTTTATTTGTTATTTAATTGTATATCTGTGACGAGGCATGATCAAGTAAATTGTATAAATATCACACGGGAATGTGCAATACTGGTCTGTAACATGTTTTAAAACCACTTATTTACTTTTTGTAAATTTTATTTTTTATATACAATTTCTCTTGCTTAAATAAATAAATTGCTCTTGCGCTATAAAATGTTTGGGAGTACTCGTTTTGTGGGTCTTGCTATGACGCTATATACATTGTCCATGGTGATGTACTTGTTAACTTGCCCTTGATGTCAATTAAGAAAATTGAGAAATAAAGAATGCATTGACTTGACTTAACTCTTTCCCTGCCAGGCATGTTTCCACGTTTGTGCCAGACATTTCTCTGGCACCGGAAAGAAAGTTCAGTACCTTAGGCATTTAAGCTACTGTTCTTTCAATAATAGTTGTTAAATAGACATATTTCATATCAAATTAAAGGTAAAAGAGTGAAGAATAAGAAAAAAACCACACAAATGTTAATTTGATTATGTTATTGAAATATGTGTTTTGAAAGCATGTTGATCTTTTTGAAATTATAAAATAAAATAAAAATATTTCTACATACCACAGTGATAAACAAAATCTGGAGGAATAATTCCAATCACTGAATCAGCTTCACACACCAGAAAGAAAATTTATTTAGGATCAAAATACACTTTACAGTTTGAAATTATATTGATTATTAGCAGAGTTTGACACACTGTCGATTGTGCCCATCACATATGCTTAGTAAAATGCACAAAAAACACTCTAAAAACGAATCAATTTGAAGAAACCACGCGCGTGTCAATCGGGAACGAAAGTAGGAAGAGTTATCTCTCTTTGGTTAAAATAAAACTTGGATTGGACTGCGCAAAAAACCGGAACGAAACGGAATACTGAAATCGACGATATATCGTCGATTGGCACAAACATGGCGGCTCAGATCGACGATATATCGTCGATTGGCAGGGAAAGAGTTAACTACAAATTCTGCTCTCTCTCCTCTTTCAACTCCCCATCAACGAGATTTGACTCTGTCTTCTCTCTCTCTCTTACAGTAAACTCCAGTCTAAAAGAATTCAGTCAGATTTTTGTTTGCATTTAATTCATATGACATTTCAACGAAACAGAAAAGTTGACAATATCCGGAGCATGAACAGATATCAAGCATTCATTTTCTACAAACACATGTACATACCACAAATCATGTACCTTTATATCAAGTTGCCACAAAACCTGTTTTTCAAAGCTTTCTTTTTGATCTCATGATCTTCTTCAGGCTCCTTGTTTGCCTTTCATGCAAAATAAAACTTATATTTTTAAGATTTGGGTCCATCCATTTATCCATACATACCTAACAAGATCACCACATGGATTAACTTGCCACCAGATGACAGTAGGATGACATGAAAGAGACGGACAATATTTCATTATCTGCCACTGTATTTATACACTTAAAAAAAAAAAAAGCCTAGCTGCTGCTTTCTGCATGGCGAACTCGTCATTAAATTACAATCGCCTCATACATGTAAACACAATAACAGCATACAGAAAAAGATTTCACTGTTGCAAATCTCTTTTTATTTTACTTGCATATGTGTAACATGTCCTTAAAGTTGATTTCTATTGGTCATTAAAAAAAAAAAATATGTAAAGTAAAATTTGCAAACAACATTACGATCACACCAATACATTTTTCTTATCAAAGAAAACGTTCAAATTTCAATATTTGTTTTGAGAGAGAGATGGGGTTTGGGGGGGGGGGGGGGGGGGTGCGAGGTGGTATATATTAAATTTAAGAGAGAAAAATAAAAATTTGGAGAACTCTATTTGATTGTAATACTATCTCTTATTTACATGAGCTAAATGTACAGAAATAATGACCACATTATTGCCTTGAAAAGAAAGGTTATGGAGACTCGCCCTCTCAACTCCTGTAAGAAACCACAACGTCTATCTTCATTAATACATGCTCTACTCCATCTATACTCTCTATTCGTCCCAAAATACGACAATTTTCCTCCCACACAATCGCTTGCATCATGCTAACTGTTTGTCCTAAAAACAAACTTGTTCAACGAAGGTCAGTTAATCTGCCTGCATGCACTACATACCGGTATACACATGCATGCAAGTTGAACAAGATTTGATGTCGTGTGCTAGCTAAAATGTACAAAATGAATACTGACAAATCCTACACAACCACACATGCCAGGAAAAGGTAGTTACATGTGTACAGTTATGGACACAACAAGTGTCATATCAAAAAATACATTGAATAATGATGTTGTGGACAGTCGTAAGCTACTGATGCACAAACGTTAATGTTGGTCCTTGTATTTACACTATATACATTCACTTCATCTGCACTTTCTGTCCTTTTCTTTATTTATTTATATTACAAAATAAAATAAAATAAAACTGGACCCATCTTCGCAAACATGCAAAACAAATTAAAAAAATAGGTGCGAGTGTTCCAAAGCACTGTCAGTCTATAGACCCTGTACAAACTGATCATCCGCACAAACATTGTGACAGTTTACAATGAATTGTCGATTGAGACCGAGACAAGACAATACACACGGCATCAGAACCACACATTCTTGGCAATAAGTCTATCATACAAGCAAAGTGAACTTTTGATTCCTTCTCAAAAAGCGTCTGTCCTCATTTGCTTCAATTTTATTCCTAACTTTGCTTTCATTGTATCCATCTGACTACTATCTTATTGTCCATTGCTGAAACTAACTGTCAAACTGAAAGTATGCTAAGAATCACCCAATGATTAGTAGTGTTGGTAGTTCTAGAATGATCAGATAAACTCCTAATTTTTCTGTTCAGCCACTGCTACAAACAAATGGTAAAAGCTGCATGATGAATCCTGAGAAAGCCACTACTCAAAAAGCACACCCACACACACATTGCTACAAGATCAATACTCAGGTAGCATCACACCACAGTCACTCCTTCCAGTGTAAGTATACTGAGCTTCACCAGACGGACCAACAGATCCTGTTTCACTGAGCGTCTGCCAAACAGCAGGCCCCATTGACTACTGAAGATACAGGCCTGCCAGGAAGGCGCGCCGGATTGAAAATAAGAGAGGGAGAGGTGCAGACACCTAGCTGGACACTTTGACGTCTCAGGGCGCACCTAGAGATCACCCGCCTGACTGGTGGTGGTGGTTGTAGGTTAAAGAGTTGGCACTTAGCGGGGAGCTGCTGGCCGGTCATTTCTGTCGTACATGTTTGGAGGACCCTGAGCGGGCAGGGTCGTCTTTGGAAACGCTGCTTCGCCTGAGGCCGGAGTTCATCTGGGCCACCATGGGCCCTGGCTGCATGGGTGTGACAGACATGCGAGTCATCTCCCGCTGCATCTCCGCCCCTGTGGGGATCCCTCGGTGTAGCCGCGTGCTGGTCCGTCTCTCTCGCTCCCTCGACATTGGTCGTGGCGATGTGGCTGAAAATAACCAATGTCCAATCTCAGTTCCATCACTCACTTTCACACAAAGAAATAATCAATTGTCTTAAACACTGCAACTTTACCACAGACAAATCAAAGGCTTAACTTCTCACATTAAAGTTAGGGAAGGGAAAAACAGCTTGTGAAGTTATATATATTCCCTTCTGACCAAACTTTTCACACACAAAAAAAGATTAATTTGTGTTTAAATTTTAAATACTTTTGCCTACTGTAACAATTCTAGACACTATATAAAAAAAATACAATAAGAAAAACACCGAAACCCCAACTTGAGGTTCAAGCAAAAACGTTGCATACAGATGTATGCTTATATGAATTTGCTAGAGAAAAATAAAGCGATCCTAATGTGTAGTGACGTACATGTACCAACCACCCGCAACACAAAATAAAACTAGATACACTGTTCTAAAAGGATATACAGCTGTCTGCATTTACCTGCTTTGAGAGTGGCGAATGTCTGGACTTAGAACAGTGGTCTAAAGGTGAGTACTTAGTGCAGTGCATCACCATTCACTGTGGTCATTACGTCAACAATCAGCGGTCATCTTTTCACTGATCTAGGTTAGTTTATACAAACATGTCATTAAAGAACTAATATCATAAAGATTAACGTTATTTCTATTATTATTATTTATTCTGCAGGGTCGGAAACAAATCTTCCAATGTGATCTCTTGTACCAAAATATTTGTTAGGTCTGACATCTCCTTGAACACAATACACTCAATAGCACAAGAGGTTTGTGGTTTATTTCACTTTTTTCAAACAATAGATCACAATCACGACCACCCATTCAAATAATCATTCACAGATACATGGTACAAGTCAACAGTGATTGGCACCACTCCCAATGGACCAAATGATCAATGGAACGCTACACACAGCTCTTTTTGTGACCAGCTCTTTTTGTGACCGCCAGGAGGAAGAAATGGCAACACAAACATGCACCCTGCCAAAGCAACAACACTGTTGTCCCAATGTCAAATCTGGACTACCAGTCCTAACTCCAAAATACAATTTTTTTTTTAATATCCTGCAATCTTCAGCTATTTTTGTTATTTCACAATTATTTTGTGCACTAGTCAAGTTCATTCTACATGATAAAAGGCTGTTAATATCTAAAGGAAATTTCTGAGGAAGAATTTTGGACAAGATTTGAAGAAGATGGTGCAACAGTACAAGGGAGTGCGGATGGTGGAGAAGGAGATAACTAAAACATGGAAGCTTCATCCAAAGGGGCATTACCCAAGTTGGTGCCTGTATCTCTATAGCAAAGTGGTAAGTAGCACACAGGCTTAGTAATGACAGACTACTGACAGGGAAACGCTGTCAGTGCCTATGGCTATTGGTTTGGCTGTTGAAAAAGTGGTTGGTGTACACATTGCCAGCTCGTGGAATGCAGCGTTTGTGCAGACATTTGTTGTCACATTGTGTCAATAGCTTTGTTGCCAAAAGCATGAACATTGCTACTACTATACTGGGAGGCCTTGCAAGCCCCCAGAGCTATCCACTGCTTTGCTATAATAACGGAGGAGTCGCAACACAAGCACCTACAGTGTGTAATGTCCCTGTGAGCCAGTTATTTCAACATTGAAATGTACAAGCAAGGATTAAGAACAGGCTTTCAAGCAGGAGGAGGGCGAAAGATAGAGGTGAGGTGGGGTGGGGACTAAAATCCCACTGTATCCCTATTACACTGATTGGGTTGTGTGCAGTCCCTTAGTCCTTGATGCAAGGCAGGGTTTAAGGTCAGCAAGTAACTACGGATCAACAACAGCTTACCAGGATAGGACATAGAGACCATTGTCACACACACAGTCAAAACAGAAAAGCACAATGCAAACGTTATAAGGGCGGGCAAAACTATTATCATGGGTGCAGGAAGGATCTCAAAAGTATACCTTCACTTTTTGTTCATAATATATACTACAATCAACTGTCTGTTCCTACACTGAGCAGCCAACTGTATTTTCTTGTGGCACTGCCTGCCATAAAAGCCACCATTGTGGATACCAACACAGGGAGCCATCATTGTGGATACCAACACAGCCACATACACCTATGAATTGTTGTGATGGCAGAATACGACTCTTATTTACTTCTTGCAACTGTACAATTGTTCACCTCTTCAGCCATTACTAATTATCTGTTTTACTAGCAATGATACGCTTCCCAGTTTTACTCCCTATCCACAGGACTGCAACTAAACAGCCCAACAGCGCTCAGTGGATGCTCTTGCCCAGCGGGACTACAAGTTTCACTGAACAATACTGGCCGATTACTGCTCCCATCCTTTACACAAGCTTCCACGCCTCATTCATCCCCGCTGCTTTGCTCTTCTTATTATCATTTCTATACAGCGCTCTTCCAGCTTCAAGTTCAAGGCACTGGCCCAAACAGGACCTAGCTCAAGCTGCCCTAAGGCGCTCACTTGTGCTTTGGATGCATCGTGTGACTCCCCAGACAACTGCTCCAGCGATCATCTCACTAGCACAGCCTACAGTGCAGTTTCACTGGACATCTCCATAGTGATTTATCTTCTTGTTCACCACCTGCTTGTAGTACTAAAATGTTGTTGTATTCATAATGAAGACATTATAGTTAGGTACTCTTTACAATAAAAATTAAGGTGAGAGAAATAAAATGTAGAAATCAAATTGTCAGTACATAATGAAAAAGAAAAGCATTGCACACCATGATCACACGCTACAAGAGTACAGTGGATTCTGCTAGTCGCGTCACAGTAGTGCACAATTCACAACGTCTGGCATCATGATATACAGCAAAAAACAAAGTAACAAAAGATATATACTTTATGAGGTGAACAAATTAAATGTAACAAACATTAGACCATTTGTTCAATTCTCCATTCCGTCTTCAGCCTCATTCACATTGCACAAAAAATTAAATGGAATCGTGTACTCAAGCATAATTAATTCTGTCACTCTTTCTCCGTCCCTCTCTCCACCTTTTGCAGTCTATGTAACAACGTTTGACAGCATGTAACACATTCCCACTTGTTGAGAGCTACTCAGTACTGCTGGTCATAGTTACACTTATGGTGGTTGGTTGGACCTACAAGTCCAACCAGTCATAGCTCACACACAGTCAAGTTCTTCTGGTATTACTGTGAAGTCTGTCACAAAGCAGTGTCTTCAAGACACCACACAAGTTATTGTTACTAAGACCATCAGGATAAACCACCAGTTGTTACTGGAGACAATGGCAAAAAGAAGGCTAAGAAGAAGGGCTGTAAACCTACACTTAGCTTTGGTATTATTACACAATTGCTGCCACAACACACAGCCAAACCCAGACTGTAAGTAGCAATCAATGCTGTCTATCAACCCAACAGCTAGCAGTGTCTAGTACACTGCACGGTAACAACACACACACACACACCATGGTGTGTGGCCGCCAAAACACACATGGCCCACGCTGCTATAATCACTATTCCTTTCCTTCACTTTGCAGATAAACCAAAGTAGCTCTACCAACCAAAATGTACATGACAAATGCTGAACATTTTTTAAAGAGAAAAAAATAATGAAGGGAGAAGAGTATCAAGGTCAAGGTTTCTGTTTCTGAGGCCTGCTGTCAGCAGCGTTGGTGGAAGTTCGGCGTACTTTGGAGGCCTCCGTGCCATCCCGGACCAGGACAGGCAGGCCCGACCCTTTGAAACTCAGTCGTCCCCCGGTGGACGGGGTGGCCAGGCGCTCACTGGCTCGACTATCCATCACGCCCTCCTGCGACTCCGAGCCCTTGGTGGCCAAAGACAGACGCACCGGCAGCCTGTCCTTAGGCCGACCTGAACCTCTCACAACATCTGAGGAAGCAAGAAAAACAGAGAAAGAACAAAACGGAAACTCAAAAACAGCCAACAAAGCGTGATGAAATGAATGAACAAGTGGAAAGCCAAATAATGTGTGGCGGTGAGGGAGCGGATTGGTATGAACATTTTGTCATGATCGTCGTGAGATGATCGGTCATGAGGACAACCAGTTAGCCGCATAAGGTCCATGGCAACAGAAGGCAGCATTCCAAAAACAAAAGCAATAGTCAAACACTAACATCAGGCACTGTAACAAAAAGCGTTGACCACAGAACCGTAAGCAGAGAGCATGCAATATAAGGATAAAGAAAGGGACCCAAGAAGGGCTAAGGCATGCAGCGTAATACTGCTCACTGTGGAGGGGGTGGAGGTGTAAAGGACTACAAAAGCGGGCGACAGGCCAGAGGTTGTGCACCAACGTCTCCATCAGACAGCAAGGCTGCCCCACCTGTCGTCATCTTAATTACTGTGCACGCCAATGCTAACCCAACTCTACACAAAATAAAACAAGCAAAACGTTGCCCGGCATTTCCTATCATCACATGACGCTACTGCGTTGTTGTTAAACAGCTAGTGCGCAAAGTCATTACGCTCAACGTTTATGTCCAAGCTCTGGTAACTGTTCATTCCCAAGTGTTTTAACTCTTAGCGTCCTATAGCGCGGTAATGCGCGCCTCGCCCATAATCCTGAATCGCGGTGCCTCGTTAGTGCACCTTTTAGTCAGTAAATCACAGGAAATAGGAACTCTCCTGTGCGTGAGAGAAGGTTTAGTCAACTTCCGGAAAGGTTCCCGTGTGTTTTCCGCTATCGTTTTCGCAAGTATGACGTGGTTTTGTGAACTTTTTAAACGATTTTGTTTGAGGTTTGAGTTTGCAAAATTTTCGGCCATGATGGCAGGGGATAGCTCCGACAGTAATAGTGAGTTTTGTAACCTTATTGATGAGCTTATTGCTGAAAGAGCACAAGGACTTGGCGTAGACAACCAGAGTGAGTTTTCTTGTCTGTGTTGACTGACTGTGCACACATTCACATGCAATCCACACTGTCTTGTTGTTGTTTTATTAACATAGTCCGTAAAATACCTGTAATTATGAATTAATTACAAGATTCCAACAGGTAAAAATAGTACTAAAGTCAAAATGGTTCTTTGGGTACATAGAATAACCATTTTGTAAACATATCCTAAAATATGAAGTTAATGTGACAATAAATAAATTTTTTTGCAATTTTTTCAAATTCATAACCCAATTTATTGCAATAAACTTGAAATCCTTACAGGATATAGGCGCAAATGTACAGAAAACCTTATAGGACGCTAAGAGTTAAACCTATGTGTTCACAACTAATCTACACAAATCTACAAGTAGCACCAAGGCTTTTTTAACACAAGATGCTTGACCTTTGTAATAAAGCAAACTTTTTTTGATTGAAATAAAAAATATCCAAATGTAATATAGCCCATTCAAATTTAAGACCACTTCCATAAAAAATAAAATAAATCAATACCATAAGAATGATACATAAATTCAAATTTAAAAACAAAAGTCTTCGAATGGTACTGGCAAATATCAAAACCATGTGCCAAGCAGAAACCATTGCATCGCATGAACGCCAGTCCTACCAACAGGTGTAATAAAAAAGTCCCAAAACATAACACACGTAATTTTTTTAACAAAACTTGTTTACAGTATTCCAGGCATCTCAAAACCAGATTTTGGAAGCTTTGACCACATTTTTGAGTAACGGATTTTTTGTTTTCTTGTAACACATTAATACTGACATTGTGTACAAAGCGCACTTAAATACATATAGAAAGGCATGTTTACTAAGTAAATAATATTACAAAGTATAAAAATGAAAGGACAAGTGAAGAGTTTGCAAAAGAGGGCAAAAAAAAACTCCTTTCAAGTTTCACATAAGCAACACATAACACATACTTCAGGTTACCATGTATGCATGTATTCGGCACCCGTGACTTTCGTCTGCACGTGTAAAAAGGCTTTTGATGGACGTATGGATTTGGGCAACTTCTTCAAACTTTTCATGTGATTTTGGTGATACGCGCTTTCGCGGTCGTTGCGACCGCCATGTGCAAAGGTGAAGTTAATTCTGCACAAAGTGCATCTTGCAAACTCTGCCCCTTTTGGAGATGTAGTCAGACAAGGTCACTTTTCATTGTACACTTTCAAAAAAGCGTTTTTTCTGGCCTGCTGTTTAGCTTTTGGTTCATCTTTATTTGGATCGGGAGAACGGCCTGCTTCACGCCAGTACACAACACCGAGCAGAATGGAAGAAAGCGGAACACAAGTGTGGCGAACGTACGATATGTGAGCATTCACCATCTGGGTAAAGGGAAGTAACTACACTGTGCCTATTTTAATGTGAATAAAAACAAAAACAATTATACCTGACCGTATTTTTTGTGAGCTGACCAGACAACCGTACTCCAACACTAAATTGCATACGAATATGGCAAACAAACCTATGGTAGGCAAGTCTGCTTCCAACCTTCGGAACCTACACCCGATGTGTTTTCAACCAGCAAACGCCTCCATAGCAAATACAACTGACCAAAAAGACCAGCAAATAAACCATGTATGCAGTCTGAAGCTGAAAGTCTGAACTACCTCACAGCATGGTTAACGTCTGTCTAATAATGTTAACACCGAGAAATAGAAGGAAAATGAAACATCAGAAATGTTTGAATCGTGTAAGTCCCACATGAAAGAGGTCCAGAAGAACCCAGCGCCAAGAATGTGGTAATAGGATGGAGACAAAACCCTGTGCAACAGAAACGGCCAACGAAAGCCTAGGTCAGTGTGTGGACCAGTAGCCCTCCACTCAAACAACAAAGGTACAACAGGTGGAGGAGGGATAGAGTTAAGCCAAGGTGGCAGCAGAAATGACTTCACCTTCCAGTTAAAGTTGTAAAGTCATTCCCTCATGACCAGCTAAAAATACAGGTAGCCAAAAGCAAGAGAAAAGTTGATGGCATAAGAACGTTTGTAACCCAATACTGAAAGTCTGAAAAACTAACATAGGTAAATAGAAAATGTATGCATAATATTATGGTGCAAGATGGTGGGATTAGAACGTTCCATATAAAACTAGTAAATAGTTTAAATCAAGCGAAAAAAAACAACAAAAAAACGCACTGCTAAAATTTGCTATGGAATTAAATAAAATTTAAGAGCAGGCATGTTACAAAGCCGATACACTGATAACCAATGTTGGAATAAATGTGCATAATATTAACAAAAATGAAAACATGCTTACAACCTTTGAGT
Source organism: Oncomelania hupensis (assembly GCA_036898135.1). NCBI lineage: Eukaryota > Metazoa > Mollusca > Gastropoda > Littorinimorpha > Pomatiopsidae > Oncomelania > Oncomelania hupensis. Next base: position 134,034,115 of record CM072512.1, read on the forward strand.
TACCTCAAAGCAAGTCAAACATGCATACAACCCTTTAGTTACCTTAAAGCAAGTAAAAGAAAGGAGCAAAAAGCTGTCCTACTTGTACGACCCAATTGATCGCTTCTTCTTGCTTTCACACACAAACACACACTTAAAATCCTTCAGCATATTTTTTTAATGATATACTTTTGTACTATACTAGGTCCATCAATGCATGTGCTAGTTCTGTCTGTGAGTAACTGTATCTGTATCATTGACTGCCCACTCCTATATCCATATCCAATACACAACTCAAAAACAGTTCTTCTCCTTGGTAAAAGCGCCCTAAAAACAGGTGAATGTGGATATTTTGACTTCCATTCAATAGTACATGACGGTAACACTTACGATTTTAAGTGACTTTGGTAACACTATTATACTCTTACGACTTTAAGTGACTAGGTAACACTATATACACTTACGACTTTAAGTGACTAGGTTACACTATATACACTTACGACTTTAAGTGACAAGGTAACACTACATGTATATACTCTTACGACTTTAAGTGACTAGGTAACACTATATACTCTTATGACTTTAAGTGATTAGGTAACACTATATATATACTAACGACTTCTGGTGTATGGTACATGAACTGAAGGTAACAATATACACTTTTATGACCTCTGGTTAATGGTATATGTTGATCATGTGGGCAACACTATACTCTTATGACTTGTGTTGAATGGTACATGTACGTCACATGTTGATGGTGGTTTGATGTCCATCCTACGCTCAATAAGCTTGATAGCAATTAGTGTACAAAATAAAACTGTGAAACATCTGCACCATACATGGACATCTTCATGCACGTATGTTGTACGCAGGAGTAAAAACAAAAACACCAGTGGCCACAAAAATCATAAACCACCACTGCAACAAAATGCTTCACTGACTGGCCATGCCTAGGCATGCATATTCAACATGAAGGATCCAAAAATGGAAATTCCTAAAATAACATTTTTAAAAAAAAAGTATATTTCCTTTAATTTCTGTACACTGTTCAGTTTTCTTATTATGTCATTAACAGTCACCGATAAAGACCTTACAAAACTGTACAACTGTTGTTATCATTATTATTATCATCATCATCTTCATACTTATTACCACAATTATTATTATTACTATAATAATTATTATTATTATAAGCAACTACGGACAAAATACTTGTCTAATCTTTGTTGTAATTTCTTTGTATCTTCCTATGCACTGTAAATTAACTGTCAAAAAAAATTGTCCTGCATATAACTATATTCTATAAAAAAAAAAAATTCAATTAAAATGTACTCCAAACCAAAACAAAAAAAATAAAAAAACAACTCTAATTTAAATGTACTCCATATACAAAAGTTGAATTATGTTAAAATGTACTTCGTATAATGAAAAGTTGAACAATTAAGTTTTTACAAAAAAGCAAACATGAGCTAAATGCTTGCATGCTAGTATTTATAACACCAAAATGGGATCAAAAGACTGAAATACTAAAGTTACAAGCTCAATAACTCGACAGCACAACAGCAAAGTTTGATTTTGATGATTTGATTACAATGTTGATCAAAATGGTGAACAAAACCAAAAAGAAGGCAACAACAGAAAAACAAGGTAGCAAGTATTTCAAAAATGACCAATAATGATCCCTGTCTTCAAAGCAAAACCTGCTGTCAATTGACCTTTTGCCGCTTTCGGCTACTAGATAGAGGCTGCAGTCAAAAGCCACACTGACCCAGTGTGTGTCAAGTTTGAGTGCATAGCTATGCTTGCTGAATCTCCCAGGCTACAGCCAAGGTGGCCTGGAAACTGGCCTACTATGACAAATCATTTTACATGCGCTGAAACATGTAGAGGAGTTTTGTTGGGTGGCAGATTAGTGTGGTGGCGGGTGATGGTGCCATTGAGACAGGTCTAGTTCTCTTCATATTGCGCCAATATTCAAAACACCAAACTATAAACTACCACTTATATCTTCTATAGATTACAACTTTGTCTCACGAGGTAGGTATAGAAAAAAGATTTGGCATCGTAATTACAAAGGCTGTTAACTGGGTTTAACAATCACACACTAATTTACTGAGAAGCAAATATTTTCAAAGTGCCTAAACCATGTAAATATAAATAAATTTTACTATTTCCTATTCTATCCTGTAAATTGAAGGTCGTTGAGGCACCACAGATGATCATTTAACCAGCGTACTCCATCTTTCTCTGCCCACAGCAACCCTCATCGCTTCGCTCAGTGTCAAACCAGTTCATTCTCGAATGTTGTCCTCCCACCTCTTTTTCTGTTTCTCTCTTCTTCTGCCTCCTTAAACTGTGCCTTGCAGGATGGTCTTTCCAAGGCTTGATGCTCTGGTGACGCAGCCATACCATCGGAGTTTCCATTTCCAGGCATGCCTACCCTTAATTTGAAGTTTCAGTATTAGCTTTTTCAAATTTCAGTATTACTATTACGATTTCCGTATTTACTTTTACTACCTATTGTTTTCCACTCATCCTTTTTGATATTATGTGAAGTATCATAGATTGATTTGCTGCCACAATCTTCTTTTTCTTCTTCAAAGCCTCATAATTCTTGATATGCTGTGGGCCTCCCACGTGCCGCTTGATGTGGTTCATACCACCAGCGGAGATGCCAAACTGTTGGCATAAATCGTACTTTTGAGTCAGTGCTGCCGCGAATAACGAAAGGACACTTTTACAAATACGAGGCAAAATATGTCTTCCCCTTGTGCCGTTTCTTTGAAGATTCAGATTCAAAATGACTTTGCTTAGCCATTCGTTTGGATGCCATGTTTTGAATTCTGTCCCACAGCACCGATCTTCACTGCGAATGCGCAAAAACTGGTTCGGCAAACTTCGGTGCCTCTACCGGAAACTTTGATGCCACGTGTCTCTACTGCGACTGCGCATTGCGACATTAAACCGGGTTCGGCTGTCTTCGGAAAAACGTTACGTGGTACATTACCACAGGCCAACGAGTTTGATTTTTTTTCCCCAATGTTGTTTTTATTCATTTCCGGACTGTGAAACAAGTATCCGTATTTTCCGTAGCGGTTGCCGAGTTTTTAAAATTTCTGGAAAAAAATATGGAAATTCCGTACGGGTAGGCATGCCTGCGTTTCTTCACCACTATGAGCATGTCATCGTGTTGTCCAATGGCTTGTGTGATGGTCTGTCAGACTTCATTGCTGGTACTTCGCCCTGCCCTGAATACTGCTTGTTCTTCAGCTATGATTTGTTCAGCTTGAGGTTTCTCAACCTGTTGAGTATTATTTTCAGGAGGACTTTGCTGGAATGGCTGATGAGGCTGATGGTGCGGTTATGTTCACACTTCTGAAGGGTCCCCTTTTTGGAACGGTGATGACAAGTGACTGGTAGGCCACTCCCCACTCTGCCAGATCTTGTTATAGATAATTCGAGAGTAATTCTGATTTGGGTCAAAGTCTGCTGGAGATTTTAAGCATTGATGATGTATTATCTACTGAATTTACACTATCAAATTTGATACTACAAAACGTTTTGCTGAAGATTTAGAAAATGCACTGACAGCAGAGTTTGCTCTGATGGAAATGAAAACACAGCGGCTATTGATGATAACGATGAGCACAAAGAAAATGGTCCAACACTGGTGAAGATACAGTAACACACTAAGTTAACAATACTGAACAAAGTACCTCTTCTCACCCATCTTCCTGCCGTATTTACTAGTTACCCAAACTCACTCACTTTTTGTCTAGATGTGTATGTTTTATACATTATTTAAAATAAAGGAAAAATAATATACACTCTCTTATACTGCTTCACCAATTCAAAATGCAACAAATACTGTTTACTACTACGAACAGCCTCAAACAAAATGTTTAAAAAATGGCTAGCATGACTATTGTGGATACAGGGACAAGGCCTAAGTAACGCATTTCTGGCAACACTAGATGTCAACGTTATCAATAAAAACAGCACATTGTCTCATGAAATGTAAAAAGCATTTCAAAATGGACTCCTCCTCCCCAATCACTGCCCACACCCCCTCCCTCTCTGTAAGTTACATGAATGTGTGGTGAGGTATAGTGGAATAGAATAGGCCTGTTAATAAAAGCGCTGGCTATCTCTGCGCCTAAGGATAGATAGGTTCCCCCTACAACGTTACAAGCTTGGTCCTGACAGACAGTACACTGCAAAGCTCTGGTAAAACACCTTAGCTGCTTACAGAAAAGTACAGCCTGCGTACTTACTTAGTGTTTCTCAGACAGGTAGTCTGCGTTTGGCAAACAGAAATACACACATAATCTGCACGCTTCAAACACTTACAATGGTAGGCATCAAATTCAGTCTTCTTTTTGTTTTCTTTAGTAATAGTAATATACCGATCCAAGCCCACAAAGTACAAATATAGTAACACAAAAGGGGAAAAGCCATGAATTTAAAACACAAAACAAAAGAAAAGCCACAGCTTAAACCCACCCATACTCAAAATGGCTAAAAGCAAAATAACAAATTTTTAAAGTTAGAACTATCATAAAAAAAGGAAGCTTTTGCTGCTCCAAATATCTAACATAGATACATACATTAACATAGATAATATATACATAATAACTGACAAGTTACCCATAAAATCTAAAAAGCATCAGAGAGGGTAAGAGCGGTGGTGTGGTGCACTTGGACACAGCACTGAGACACAACGCAGGAAGACAGGCGCCCCCATGTGCCCACAAACACACACATAAACACACATTGATTCGAGACAGGACGATGGTTAGAGGAAGTACTTACTGTTGTAGTCGGCAGGGTTGGGAACTCCCTGCAGCCCCATCTGGTCAGGTCGTGATCGACTGCCCGCCATAGCCGTGCCTTGCAGGCCTCGAGCGGTGGAGCTGTGCATTTTGCGATCGCGCTCCAGTTCCTCTGTACCTCGACCACCCTGACACCACACAAAGCTCTTCTATACAGATGCACACAATTCCGTCTTATACTTCAGCACTCACATCTACATTTATACATCCTCACACAGTAATGTGTTCTGATGTGAACACAATAGTAAACCTGCGATAGCAAAACCAAAACTACTACACTACGCGTAATATGGTAACAACCATGTACCTCTGATAGGCTGAACACACCAGCAAGGTAGATTCCAACAATTATTTACAAAATCAAACTACTGCAACTTTCAAAACTTCACAGCCTCTGGGAAGTTAAACTGCATTATCACACTATCATCATTATGTGGCAGGTTTGTATGAATTGTTATGTATTCATTGTCCTTAAATAGTGCTTTACCAGCTCAAAGCTGCTAAAGGCATTGGCTGATATAAAATCTGACTCCAGCTGTGTGAGGAACATCATCTAATGCCCCCGACAATTGTGCACAATCCTCAACAACTGGGAGGATCCAAGTTCCTATCTAAAGCCAAAGTTAATATCACTAATATAGTAATATCATTCACAACTGGCGTAAAAATTAGTCAAATAATAATAACAATCAAATGTAACTGAATTTACATACCAACCAAGACATAGTAGAGACATACAAATCTGCAGACTTTGGGTTACTTTGTCCGGTCTCTTTTTTAGATATAATCTTTGCCAGAAGTAGCAAACTACAATGTGTTCGCGAAATATTTATTTAAACAATTTACTAAAAACATACCATATTCATTTTAAAACTTTATAAACATGCCATATTTATTTAAACAATTTACTAAATTTGCAAAAAAAGATACAAATATGTCAGTTTTGTCAAACTCAACCATTTTCTATTGCTTGTAAGACGTCAACAATTTTCCAAACTACTTGCATTGCACAAACAGGAAAGAGAGAAATACTCATATTTTCATGCTTATGTAATAATCCACAAAGAACTTTTGTTGGAAAATTGTAACATTAAACAATCATGCTGAGTAAAACCACAAAACATTTTAATGGTATTTTTCACATGCCACACCATCATTTTATTGACAACTTTAAAACGCTTCATTATTCTTTTTTTTTCTCTGTCATTTCTTAAGTTCCCCTTATTAACTTGCTGTTGTGTTTTTATGCCTGCTGAAACATAAGTGAGCAAAAACACGCAGAGGGTTTTATTATTTCTTGAGCGACATGGGGTTTAAAAACGTACAAGTGATCACATTTTACACTATCGTCAAGCAGTATTCTACTATGGTTTCAGAAAGCACATCTGTATTCACAGGGTGACCACAATCTACTGTCAAACCCCTTGGGAGTCTAGTTAGGGAAAGGTAGTGGGAATAACCGGAGCATCAGGACCTAAGTCTTGCCTTAGTAGCTGCTATCGCCATAGTCAAGTGAGGGAGAAAGATCACAGATCAGCTGACGGTGATGGACGGCTGTTAAAATCTTACTCTCGCAGCTGCTGTCCAAAGCTGTGATAAGTACTGACATACTGTTGTCAGCACTGGCAACTAACCCTGTTTTCGACCAAAACCGTAAAGGTGCAGAATCTTCCCTAACAGCACTTACGAATTTCAACATGTTCCAATCAAAGACGTAATCATAGGTGAAGCCTTGTCGGTGGAAGAGGTTTCGGAACAACTGCCTCAAGTAGGAGTAGTCTGGCTTATCGTCAAAGCGCAGGGAACGGCAGAAGTTGAGGTAGGTGGCAAACTCCGCTGAAAAGAAAAGGTAGAGGTAACACACACTGAGCAAACATGTCCACCACCAGCCCACACATCCCATGCCTATTAGTGCACTGTCTTCATGGTTCACTTCTCTTTTACACATACAAACACCAACAAGCGCTTTCAGCAAACTTACATTATAGCCAACAGTGTTGGAGACTGTTGATATAACTGAAGGATCCTTCCTGAAGTTCAAAGCAGGTCAGCATCAACATAACAGCTACCCAAAAAAACCACAGAAATTTAAAAAAAGAAAAAAAAAGTAAGAGCTTACATGGAAACCCTTTGCAGAGTTCCTCAATAGGGGTGGACATTTTCTTTTCACTGATACGCTCGTACTTTTGCCGCTTGGTGGCTGCTTTGAGGCCCTGCCACGGTAAGCTGCCGCGCAGAAAGTACATGAACACATAGCCCAAGGACTCCATGTCATCCCGCCGACTTTGTTCTGCAAATCACAAACCAATACACACTGATTTTGGTCTGCAAATCACAAAGCTATAAACGCGGACTTTGGTCTGCAAAACACAAACCGATAAATAAATAAATAAACTCCAACTTTGTTCTGCTAAACATGAACCAATAAACAGACTTTGTTCTACAAAAAAACAAATTAGTACACAAGCTTTTTACTTTATCCCTACATGGTGACCTCACGCATAGCGTCAGTGAACCTATTCTATACATCAATACCGTTGTCTTTACTTTCCAAAGTAAAGTGATCAGATTCCTGAAGACTGCCGAATAAAAAAAATATATGTACAAGGTGGGCCAATAAGGTGTTACAATTTTTAATTGTAAAAAGTTTTTTTCACAAATAAGAACGTTTTCAAAAATTTTATTTACATTCACAAAAATGTCCAAATTATTATTTGATACCAAACATAATCAATTTTTTCACTGGATTTCCTCAAACAATTCTTTCCTGGAAATAGGCTTATCTCATGGCGCACAGACAACCCATAACCTGCCTACTCCCCTGATCTTTCTCCCACAGACTACTTCCTATGGGGGAACATGAAGGAGAGAGTGTACTACAACAACCCACAGACCACTGGGCCCTGAAGACCAACATCCGTCAGGAAATTCTGAGAATCTCACTTGAGATGTGTGGCAATGTCATCACAAACTTCAATGTGCGTGTTGCAACTGTAATCCACTGAAGAGGAGCGTGGATTGAGCATATCACCAATTATTAAAAACTGTGTACAGAACGAGTGAAAAGGTGGGAAATCTTTGGTATCGAATACGAATACGATCACTTTATTATCTCAATCAAAGAGAAATTCACACGTGGTGCCAGATATAAAGGTTACAAGACGATAAAGGACAGTATAACAACAATAAACAGTAAAACAGGATAAAAGTATATCAAGAAAACATTACTAAATTAACCATTTAAAACTGTAATCATAAGAAGTTACAAGGGGAATAACTGATACCTATCACATGATTTGATCAAATGACAATTTGGTGCTTCCGTGACATTTCTGTGAAGAAAATTTTTGAAAAAGTTCTCATTGTAAAAACTTACGTACAGTTAAAAAGTGGTAACATTTTATTGGCCCACCATGAATATCTGAGTAAAACCAAACATGACCTTTTAAAATGTGGGGTTAAACTGCCCCAGACACTTCATTAGAAGAGCACAGGGACGGGTGTTCACTCAACAGACAGTGTGCAAGTGTAGAAAGTGGAAAGCTGCGGCCAACTCACCAATTCCAAGGTGGGTGTTGATGCTGGCATAGCGCGCAGTGCCTGTGAGATTCTTGTTTTCCCTGTACGGTATGTGTTGATGTGTGCGGGCGTCTCTGTATTTTTTGGCCAGACCAAAGTCTATCAGATACACCAGGTTCCCCTTCTTTCCCAAACCCATCAGGAAATTGTCAGGTTTCACATCTCGGTGGATGAAGTTTTTCGAATGGATGTACTCTATTCTACTGATCTGAAAGGACAACCAGAAGTTGGATTATGTGCAGACAAAAATGTACACAAAGGTCAAGCATTATACCACTTACTATATGGATCAGTGTAACATCTCAAATCTAGATCCCGTGACAATGTAAAATAAAAAAAACACTTTTCATTTTAAAGATGGTCAGTGATGCTGTGACACACACTAAATACAATACAGCGTGATTTTATTGTCTGATTAACCCTCCAACCTTCACAGGAGCCTAAGCCTTATCTGCTTCTTTTTCCTAGGTCAAGGCAAGTAACTCCGTCAAAATGCTACACTATGCACATACAAAAATTAATTAAAAATGCACCACCCAAAATTATGTTCCACTTATTATTAATAAATCAACTACATATTTTTCTTTAAAATTAAATGCTACACATACATTTTTACAATGTGTTGCAACTGGGAAAAAAATCTGAATGTCAACATTGCATACTGCACAACATGCAGCAATACGATCACTGCCACAAATAATAAAGCACCGATTATTCATCGTATCTGTTATTCAAATCCGACAGAAAAAGATCATCAAAGTGGTGAAAGTCCAAATCACTTTCCTCTCCATCATTAACCTGTACCAAATCAGCCTCCTAATATCCTTCAAATGGGTCATTTTCTTAATCAGATTCTGCAAGAATCTGATGCCTTAATTCTGCGCCTCTCAAACTTCAAACTTTAATCAAACTTTGAAAATTCACTGAGTGTGTTCTACACACTCTAAAAATGCAGTGAAAACTCCGCCGGAAACAGCAGGAAATCATGATCACGTGTGCGAGAATCTCGCACGTTTGCTATATAAATAGATTTCCACATGGCAGCCTCTGAGCAGACCACGTCATTACCGGCCGCTGACGGTCGCTCTGCGAGCGTGCACAAAGCAAAAATATCGGTCGCTCTAAGTCACTCCGCGTGCTAAAGGGTTAAAAACCAGAAATCTGCCTTTGGCTCACCATCCATACATGCAACAGTATCTTAAAACAGACTGACAAACAGTAACATGTAACAAAGCCATTAATAAATAATTACGCTTTATGTACATCTATAATTATACACACAACCCCAATGCAACGCAAGTCACCTAAAATAAAAATCAAGCCCATTCCACCCTCACAAAGTCAGCTGTCACTGTCAGCACTCCCCTGTTCACTTTCCAATTAACTCTTGGTGACCTATAAGGTTTTCTGTACATTTGTGCCTATATCCTGTAAGGATTTCAAGTTTATTGCAATAAATTGGGTTATGAATTTGAAAAAAATGCAAACAATTTATTTATTGTCACATTGACTCCATATTTTAGGATATATTTACAAAATGGTTATTCTATGTACCCAAAGAACCATTTTGACTTTAGTACTATATTTACCTGTTGGAATCTTGTAATTAATTCATAATTACAGGTATTTTATGGACTATGTTAATAAAACAACAAGACAGTGTGGATTGCATGTGAATGTGTGCACAGTCAACACAGACAAGAAAACTCACTCCGGTTGTCTACACCAAGTCCTTGTGCTCTTTCAGCAATAAGCTGATCGATAAGGTTACCAAACTCACTATTACTGTCGGAGCTATCCCCTGCCATCATGGCCGAAAATTTCGCCAACTCAAACCTCAAACAAAATCGTTAAAAAAGTACACAAAACCATGTCAAACTTGCGAAAACGATAGCGGAAAACACATGTGAACCTTTCCGGAAGTTGACTAAACCTTCTCTCACGCACTGGAGAGTTCCTATTTCCTGTGATTTCATGACTACAAGGTGCACTGAGGCGAGCATTACAGCGTTATAGGACGCTAGAAGTTAATAATCTTATTTTACCAGTCCCCCCTCCCCTTCCCCCTTCCACCAGGTGAGTGTGAAACACTCCAAGGGCTACTAACCAGCTGATTAAGCGATAAGTTGCCCTTAGAACAAACGTGTCCACAAACTACTTGGCTTGAAATGACAAAAGTATGCAATATTCGGCCACTCACTAGCTGATCAGCGAGGAGGAGAACTGTCTTCAAGCTGAACTTGCGAGAACAAAAGTTGAACAAGTCTTCCAAGCTGGGGCCCAGAAGTTCCATCACCATCACATTGTAGTCCCCTTCTGCCCCGCACCACTTGATGGTCGGGATGCCCACTGCAGTGGAACAGTGTATTATCTTTTAACATTGATCTACCTCTTAATCATTTTCATGGAAAAGACAAACAAACAAATAAATAAATAGTTAATCTGCAGTAAACACACACATCCAATCCTGGCCAAGGCAATCAAAATGCCACTAAGTACTAAATTTACAAGTCAATTACAATTTACAATAAAATACATCACTTACCTCAATAGTTATTAATCAGAGTGACAAAACGATGTCTAAGAAGCGTTTTAGACTATCGTCAGCCCTTCTTTACATAAGATCCCCGTCACCTGGAGATGACATGGACCTTATAACAACCCATAGCTAGCACCGAGAGTCTAATGGTAATATGGCCCACAAAAAATATGTTTCCGGCAACATAGAAAAAAATATAAGAACAATTAAATAAATAGAAAAAAGTAGAGACCTACCTCCTCCCTGCATCATCCTGTAGATCTTGCTCTCTATGTGAAGCTGTGGATGCTTGGTCTTCACACATTCTAATTTGATGGCTACCTCCTCTCCATTGGAAATATCTGTGCCTGTTGCAGCAATAATAATAATAATAATAATAATCATCATCATCATCATAACAACAATAATAACAACAAATAGTACTAGTAGTAGTACAAATTATATTATCTACTACAACTACTACTAATAAACTAATAATACTAATAAAATCAAATACTAGTACAAATTATGTTTAAAAGTAATTATATTAATTAATTAAGATCAAGAAGAAGTAGAAATTAGGTGAAGCTGTACTTCAACAACAACAATGGTTTTAAAAGAAATACAAATGAGGAAGTATATTATAAGGTGACAATCCTTAACATTAAATAAAGAAATTAATAATAATAAAATATTTTTTAAATCCCATAACTCTACAGGTAATACTAATTGCATTCTTTTTTTCTTATGCACAGGTAAAATACTGTCCAAGTATAAAATAAAAGAACATTATAAATGATCAAGCACTAATGCATCGAGACGTTCCACAAGAATTCTTAATGGTCATCACTGAAACAAGAATTGGAGAGAGAGAAGTGGAGAAAAAATAACAACTGATCAGCAAAGCAACATTTTTCAACTCATGTTATTTCAAAGATCAGCATGCTGTTGACAAAACATTAAATTCTGTCTTAGGGTGCAAGACTGAACAATGGTTATATCATTTTTGATGTATTACAGGTTATTATTATTAAGTATGATCGTGATTATTATTCTTAATATTATTGTTCTATCAGCTCATCAGCAGCAAATCAGCAATATCAGATCTTGTATCACAAAATGAAAGAAATAGTGCATCTTTTCCACTGATTTTGACCCTTCAAACAGAGACTTATTAATATTCAATTATGGTTAAGACACAGCCTAATGCACTGAGATATTTAATATATAAATAAGTCACATGAAGTCATCAGGTGCCAGAAAGACAGAACTGGCTCACAATTCAAAAACATGATTCATCTTAGTGCCAGAGTGAGAGTGACTAGCTTTAACTACCCCTGCATGTGAACAGACAACTTTGAAAAGTATAGACTATGCTACTGAATTGTAGGGTCCGAATTGTAAGCTTCAACAATATAATCAGTTCTGCATACCAAACCCCGAATCTGTCAGGAAAATAATTTCAATTAAAAAACAAACAACTATTATTGTGTATTGTGTCAGCTCTGCAGCATCTGCCAGAACAAAGCAATCATGGCACTCCCACATCCACTAACAAGCAGAAACTAGTTCTTATGCCGAGGCGCTTCAACTTAATACGTGTGACAAAATGTACATCCAACACAATGTAAGTAGTGATAGTGCTCGTCTAAAACACTGTAACTCATCGGTTATCTCAATTCTCAGCTGATCACTTCTTATTAATCAGTCCGAATCGTACAAATGCAAACTGAAATTTTATAACAAAAAAACAAACACACTGATGATACGAATAAAATAACAAATAATGACCAAAAAAACTTACCGAGGTAAATATCTCCAAAAGAACCACTGCCGATCTTCCTCCCAAGGCGATATTTATTTCCGACTCGTAGCTCCATTGTTCTAAAAACACAAAAAATATGTCTGATGTCAGCACAATGGACGAACCCGTCGACTGTCAGTTCCTAACCAGTTGAACTGAACATAAACAAATCCAAGGAGATAGGTAGGGTAACAATGTAAACAGTAAATCGTACCTGCAGATGTCTTTGGATTAAAAGAAGGCCCACATTAGTAAGATATATGACTGAGGTATCAGATTCTGGTACTTATCAAAACACGGGTAGCATCAAATGAAGCAGATGCTGACGCTAAACCTCAGATTGAGCTGTAAGTTTTGTCATCCATTATTTACTCAATGGTTGCCCGCACGGACTACGCAGGCGCTGATAGGCAGTTTCCGGTACCAAGGCCCGGATGAAAGAGCGTCTGCTTGACCCGAACACAGACCTTGGTTACTGATGGTCGAAATACAAAATACTCCCATTTTAAAACAAATCATGAGATGGATTTTTTTCAGGAATAAAGTAACATTTTACAATGATGATCAAATATTTTATACCCCTATCAGCATCAACAGTAACTTGACAAAGGCTCGAGTTGACCCAGACAGATAAATCGCGTCATTAGTTACGAGTTGGGGCTAGCTAAGTTAGTAGGCGTACATACTCGGCTGTTAGCAAAAAGGCGTTTGAGCCGGTAAAGTCTGGATAGCTCTTACACCTTTTACATCCATCATCTTCTAAGTCGAAAGCTAATTTAGAACAGATAGAGGTATAATTTATATATTATATCCTACCTCCATGATTTATTCGTGTAGGCTGTAAATACTTAATTAAGTTAGTAGTAGTAGTAGTAGTAGTAGTAGTAGTAGTAGTAGTAGTAGTAGTAGTAGTAGTAGTAGTAGTAGTAGTAGTAGTAGTAGTAGTAGTAGTAGTAGTAGTAGTAAAATAGAGGCTTAATTCTAGGCCTCGCGGCCTATTCCATGCCTCTGCATTCCTTAATTGTTTTCACATATGTGCGGCGGTCTCTAGTGCATTTTTAAACAAGTAAAATGACAATCGTCTTTTTTTTTCTTTTTTTTTTAAATACTTAGTGTTATGTTAAGCGGAAGACCATTCCAATTTTTTACGACCCTGTTTGCATAAGAAAACTTTAGAATATTTGTCATGTTATAGTTTACCAAAAATTTACCCTGTTGATTTCTAGTCTGGTTGTTATTTCAAGACATGCGAGCTTGATCCCATCCCTACCTCCCTTTTCAAAGACTGTATCACCTACCTCCTTCTTGCCATCACGAACATAGTCAATTCCTCTTTGCAATCCAGTTCTGTTACCTCATGTTTCAAGTCCGCCATCGTGCGGCCACTACTGAAAAAATCAAATCTTGCAACCCAGAAGATTTGAAAAACTACCGCTCTATCTCTAATCTTCCTTTCCTATCCAAACTTCTTGAGAAGGTTGTCCTGAAACAGCTCAACCATTATCTGTCTTCCAACTTGTTCTGCCCCACTCCTCCTATGTCATCGTCTGTCAAAAACCTTGGTGTCGTTTTTGACAACACCCTCTCCATGTCAGAATTCATACGCAAAACCTGTCAAACATGCAACTTTTATCTCTGTAGAATAGGCCTTGTCCGCAAACATCTGACCACTGACGCTACTGTCAAACTCATTTCCTCTCTTGTTTTGTCACGCTTAGACTACTGTAACCCTCTCCTGGCTGGACTTCCTTCTTCTTCTATTTATCTGCTCCAACGTGTTCAGAACTCAGCTGCACGTTTGGTTCTCATAAAGAAAAAACCCTGATCATATCACTCCCCTTCTGCATTCACTCCACTGGCTCCCAGTGTCTCATAGAATTATTAACAAAATCACAATTTTCTGTTACAAGTGTGTCGATCCATGGCTAAGCCCCTTCCTACCTCACCCAGAACATTCAATTCTATAAGCCTTCTAGAAATCATTGTTCTTCCTCTGACACCCTCATGCTTCACATACCCCGCTACAAACTCTCCTCTGCTGGCCGTCGATCTTTCTCAGTGCTTGGCCCTTCAACTTGGAACTCTCTTTCCCTCTCTCTTCGCAGCTCTCCATAGCTACTTTCAAATCCAACTTGAAAACTCCTCTCTTCCTTAAATGTTTCTGATCTTGCCTCCCATCATCATCATCGTCATTCCTCCATTTGTTTTGTTTTGTTTTGATTCAGATCACTGCCACCACCCACCCCATCCTTAGCTCTCCCCTCCTCCCTCCCTCTCTCGTCACCCCTTGGGGTCATGAGCAATCTTGCCACTGTAGATTGTTCTAACCTATAAAGGGAAAAGGGAAAGCCCCAGTTGAAAACCTGTCTTTCCTTTATAGGCATGACCGATTCACTGCGGCAACAGTACCCCCGTTGGAGTGCCGGGGGTTTCAGTATAAATAGTATCCCCACTTTCTGGAAATTTAGTGCTTTAAATTCCCACTGTCGCTGTCTTCCTCATTTGCTCTTTCCCATTCCTGCTCTGTCCTATCACTCTGCTATACTATCTTCTTCTTCGCTAGATCAATGACCTACCTTTTTTCTTGAAAACTCTTCCTGGACAAGACTCCTTGTTTGTGTATGGGGTCTGTTGGATCAGCTTGGGAGTATTGGACGCTTTCTGCCGGGTGGTCACTAGGGCTTCCTATGATGTTATTATTTAGCAATATAGGCATTTTATATGTATGTGTTTTGTTGATAATTTATAATGATGTTTGTATTCTATTTTGTTTTTGTAACCGGGGGTTCGATTAGTTGGGGTAAAGCCTCAGCCTTCCCCTGCGTGGGATGTCTTTATTGTAAAGTGACTGGCTGGTGGAGGGCATTCAGTTTTCCCACTAGGGTTGTTTCAGCAGATCTTTTATGCGGATCGGGGGTTGTCCGGTCCTGATTTGGCTCGGAAGAGTCCGCTGGACCTAAAGCAACAATCAATCAATCAATCAAAAACCCTCTCTCGTCTCTTATTCGTTTGCAAGTGTCTGATTTTATTTTGTATGAAGCCGGATGTTTAGAATGAATGCGTGAATACTGCACTTTGAACTGGTATTGTTCATTGGGGAAAAAGCGCTATATAAATTTAAGTACCGCTTTTTCTTTTGTGCTTCAGCCACTTCAAGAAGGACTAGATTCCCTTGTGGCCTATTTTAAAGGGAAGGTTCGTGGAGGTTCAAAAACTGTGTTTTTTTTCCAAGTTCTTAGATCCCTAACCTAGGTTCCCGATCTCCCCCACCCACCCCCACCCCTTTTTTTTAATCCAAAAAGTTCAGCAAGCTATGTTTTGGATCTGAGAACCTCAAAAAACATTTGTTTTTGAACCTCCACAAACCTAGGCCATATCTTCACTGCCCTCTGGTAGGCAAAATTCATCGGACAACTGCTGCTTGAAAGCCTGCCAGTGTGGCAAGTAATATGTGTTATCGTAAATGCACATCTAGAGGGCAAAAGGCAGAGTCTACGATACCATCACTGCTGTAACACTATATAATGGAAAATGTGCACTGTGTCTTTTGTCTTGCTTGCCTTCCTTTGGCTTAAATATGTACATTTGTTTCTCATTATTATTCCAAAGAACAAAAATTATGTATCACACATGCACAATGGCTTTTGTTACATCTGACAATAAAAGACATAAATAATTTAAAAAATAACCAGAGGGTGAAGACAAAACAAACAATTGAGAAGCGGTAACAATTTTTATTCATCAAATGAACAATTTAACATACACAAGCACAGAAACCACATTTATAGACAGAGAGAACAAACAAGATGGCCAGCCAGTCAAATAAATTTCCAAACATCCACACACATAGATAGAAACACGCATTTCGAATTTTAAGACCTTAGACATAAATAACACTGTTTAACATTTATACCGTAATCAAAGTTCATGCATTACAACCAAAATGATAAATGTATTTGACAAAAGAAAATGTCACTGACAGATGTGCAATTCTGTACATGTAACTTTTACAAAACATTATTGAATTAAAAATACTGAAGAAAAAGATAAAACACGTTTAACCAGCGTACTCCATTTTTCTCTTCCCTCAGTACCCTCAGGGCTTCGCTCAGGGTCAAGCCAGTCCATTCTTGAATGTTGTCCTCCCACCTCTTTTTCTTCTTTTGCCTCCGTGCACCATGCCTTGCAGGATGGTCTTTGCAAGGCCTGATGCTCTGGTGACGTGGCCATACCATCGGAGATTCCGTTTCTTTACCACTGTGAGCATGTCATCGTATTGTTCAAAGGCTTGTGTGATGGTCTGTCGGACTTTGTCGATGTAGACACTGAGCTTCACTGTTCACTTGTTCCATTCTATTTCACAAACACAAACCTACCAGGAATCACAAACAGTGTCGTCTCTTTTCCCATGTGCGCAAGCACACAGGCACACTCACACAGAAGACATAAAACAAGAACAAGATGCCCAATGCATTGCATATTGTCTGTCACACACACACACACACTTGCAGACTGAAAGACACCATCAAACTGCATGTCCTCACCTATAGCCAAACCACAACCGCATGTGTTCACAGATAGACCATAGCTACACGTGTTCACAGTCAGACATAGCTACATGTGTTCACATTCAAGTTAAAATGGAAGGCGACTGCTGGAGTCTTGAAGTAAAATGGTAAGATGGTTGAGGTGGTCAAACAGTACAATACAATAAAATGAGGCAGCACTTCCAGTCTTAGATTCTTCAAAGGCCAACAGACAGCCAAACCACAACTACAAGTATTCACCATCAGACCATAATTACATGCGTTCATAGACAGTCACACCGTAATTACATGTGTTCACAGACAGTCAGACCATAACTACATGTATTCACAGATGGCAAAAACATAATTACATGTGTTCAGACAGTCATACCTAAAACTACATGTGTTCACAGACAGTCAGACCATAACTACATGTGTTCAAAGACAGCCAAACCATAACAATGTATGTTCACAGTTAGACCATAACTACATGTGTTTATAGCCATACCATAACTACATTTGTTTATAGCCATACCATAACTACATGTGTTTATAGCCATTCCTTAACTACATGTGTTTATAGTCATACCATAACTACATGTGTTCATAGTCATACCATAACTACATGTGTTTATAGCCATACCATAACTACATGTGTTTATAGCCATTCCTTAACTACATGTGTTTATAGTCATACCATAACTACATGTGTTCATAGTCATACCATAACTACATGTATTCACAGTCAGATCATAACTACATGCGTTCATAGTCATACCATAACTACATGTGTTCATAGCCATACCATAACTACATGTGTTCATAGTAATACCATAACTGCATGTGTTTATAGTAATACCATAACTACATGTGTTCACAGCCATTCCATAACTACATGTGTTCACAGTCAGACCATAACTACATGTGTTCACAGTCAGACCATAACTACATGTGTTCACAGTCAGACCATAACTACATGTATTCACAGTCAGACCATAACTGCATGTGTTCACAGTCAGACCATAACTACATGTGTTCACAGTCAGACCATAACTACATGTATTCACAGTCAGACCATAACTGCATGTGTTCACAGACAACCAAATCATAGATATTAAAAACTTAACATCTGCAGCATAATTTCACCACTGTCATGCTCAAAAGGTCAGGTAAAACTACAGACATGTCATACGCACACAACCTGCCACTATCTAAATTCCCACATTGCTACGTCTGTCGGTCACTGTGTTTAGTTCCCAGCAGGAAGTCAACGTTTGGGGTGACCAGCAGTTTGTGCTTCAGATGACCCAGCATGGTCATGCGACTGCCGCCGTCGTCTGCCCTCACCGATGCCACCTCCTGAAAACGAGGCTAGAGCCGTTATTTATTTATTCAATTTATTCGTTCTTATACACAGCGCTTTTCTCACTCAAGAGCTGCTCAAGGTGCTGGTCAATACAGAACATGACTCAAGCCACCTTAGGCATCCATGTGCTGCCTTAGTTGCATTGTCTGATACCCCGATGACTGAGCACAATCCTGGGTGACTGGGGATGGGGGAGAAGAGACCTAGTGCTTGCTGGGTGTAGTGGTGTAGCTGGCACTCACTCCAATCATTGAAGTCTGTGCGACGGAATGCGCGAGTGCCCAGCCTAGACCTCAGTTTACACTCTCATCAACACCTGCAGGAAAACAGTTCTAGGAAATAACGACGCTTACTCTCTCATGGTGATTTGGGCTATCTCAAGCCTCATTCCCGTAAGGATTGTGGAAGACATTATAAACGCTGGGCGGTCTTGATAAGACATGCTACAAACACTTAAGAGTTGAAGAAATAACAAAATGGCAAGACATTCAAATGTATTTCCAGACACTCTCGCAAATAGCCAAACAAGAAGGGCAAAGCCAATATGACTCACGTGCTCCTTATGGAACACGCAATATTTAACATGAAAATGAGTGCCCAGAACAAAACAAAATTACAATGCAAAATAATGCCGGCTTTGATCTTTCTATGCTCTTGACCTTGAGATGACACTGACCTCCGGCTCCAAATTAAATCATTCACTATCAAATAAACAATAGCAAAAGTTAATTTGTTGCATCTAACAATGATTAATTAATACAATGATCGGATAAAAAGACAAGACCCGCCTCCTTCCTGTTGCAGAAATAAAATCTTATCAGTAAAATAATGTAGAAATTAATGCAAAAGTATAAATGTACAGACTATTTACATGTCAAGCCATGGACGGCACCCAGCCGGCATCCGTCATCGATCGGAGGGTGAGTCAATCAGGATAGAACAGTTTGAAGAGATGGGTCTTGAGTGCGTTTTTGAAAGCCTAAGTGGTCGGTATGTTGCGGATGTGTGATGGGAGAGAATTCCATTGTTTGGGAGCGCAGAAAGAGAACAATCGTTCACCATATACTAACAGACTTTGGATAGCTCCAGTGACCTTGACCTTGGAGTGAGGTTGACCGAATTTGCGAAGTATGTTTGTCTCATTAATATCTATCATGCATCAAAGAATCATAAGTTCAAACATTCAACCTAGAAAAAAAAAGTGAAATTTTGTGAACAATTGTCAGGTTTTTTTTTACTAACATTTGATGACCCTGTGAACTTGACCTTGAAGTGAAGTCATTCATTCATTGATCATTTATGAGGTCGCATGGGTATACACCATCTTACCAAGTTTGGTTGTGCCTTTCGCCACTTTAAAGTTTTTGCACAGACAGATGGCGGACAGACAGACGAAAAAAAAAATTCTAACTAATTTTTGGACCATTTAGGACTCACTTTGTACAGATAAACAAAAATCTGGAACTTTATTCTTTCTTTTTTTCTGGGAGGGAAAGGATGGAGAGAGGGAGGGGAAAGAAGGAGGTGGGGGAGGGGAGTACATAGACTGACATTGCTATGCTATGCATTAGCATGTGATTCAAAACTTAGCATCTTGTTGGCAGATTTGTGACAATACAATACAATACACTACAATACAACTTTATTCATCCCAAAGGGCAATTACATTATAAGTTTATGAGGCAGCATAAAGAAACTCAAAAAATGTATCATAAACCATTTTTGAAAAAAAAAAAAAAAAAAAAAAAAAGAAATACATAAATTTAAAAAAAAAACATCACACAAGCACACACACGCGAATCAAGATCACAAGTGATATAACAAAAGTCAACAAAATTCAACAAGTTGATTAAAAAGTGCAGCCAGTACACCTAGACACTAAAGGGAGACTCTCACTATATAACAAATAAGATCCCCAAAGTGCCGAAAACTAAAAGCGGTTAGTACTATTAAGAAGTCGGATTGCACTGGGAATAAAAGATTTAGAACGCCGATTTCCCTTAGAGATGGGCATAGCATATCGGCGTCTGGATGGCAACAGTGTGAACTCGGGTTTCAAACAATGTTCCTGATGACTATTAAGGATGTTCCCGGTTTTCCGTAAGATCTGCTGATCACAGAAAGAAGAAAGATCTCTCTGCCTAACTCCAATAATCTTTGAGCAGACATTGACTATGCTATTCAGGCTGTTCCTATCCTTCAGAGTCAGACCGTGAAACCAACAGATAAAAGAAAAAGTCAGCAAACTTTC
Source organism: Oncomelania hupensis (assembly GCA_036898135.1). Classification (NCBI taxonomy): domain Eukaryota; kingdom Metazoa; phylum Mollusca; class Gastropoda; order Littorinimorpha; family Pomatiopsidae; genus Oncomelania; species Oncomelania hupensis. The sequence goes on from CM072512.1 coordinate 134,054,970, forward strand.
TATAAAAGACTGGTAAAACAAACTGAGGATCTTTGTGTTTACAGAGAAGGATTTTAGTTTCCTAAGAAGATACATTCTTTGCTGACCACGTTTGACAAGACTGTGGGTGTTGACATCAAATTTCAGCTGACTATCAAAAACTGTACCCAAATAATTATATGTGTCAACAACTTCCACATCTTCACCATGAATAACACATGGACGGACATCATCCTTCACTGTCCTAAAATCAAAAAGCATTTCTTTTGTTTTAGACACGTTCATTTCCAAAAAATTATTATCGCACCAGTTAACAAAATCAGAAAGGGCAAGACCATGATCGTTTTCCGGGCCCTGAAAAAGAGACAACAAGGCAGAGTCATCTGAAAATTTAACTAAAAACCTACACTCTTGGGTACTTCTGCAGCTGTCAGTGTACAAAATAAAAAGCAGGGGAGATAACACACATCCCTGAGGACTCCCTGTATGTGTAACAGCAATATCAGAAAAACAACCATTAACACAAACTCTCTGCTGTCTATCAACCAGAAAATCCAACATCCACAAAACAAGTTGGTCAGAAAGCCTAAAATCCTCAATCAATCTTTTCGCCAGAATATGTGGTTGCATGGTATTAAATGCAGAAGAAAAATCTGCAAAAACGAGGCGTGCGTGTGCCTTTGGTTTTTCTAGATGCTTGTACAGAGTATTTAAGATGAACAGCTTGGCGTCCTCCACCCCCCTACCAGCCCGGTAAGCAAACTGCAACGGGTCAAGAAACTTTTCAGTCGCACTCAAAACCAGAGCCTTGATAATTTTTTCAAGAGTTTTCATCACAAGAGATGTGAGAGCAACAGGCCTAAAGTCGTTGGGTTGTTTATGGTTAGACCTTTTGGGTAATGGGACAACATTAGAAAATTTCCAAAGAGATGGTATTTTCCCAGAATCGACAGACTGTTGGAAGAGAGGCTGGAAGACGGCGCCAAGCTGATCAGCACAATAACGCAGTGTTTTACCGCAAATCCCATCAGGGCCAGGTGCTTTGTTAACATTCATAGACTTAAAAATTTTGGTCACAGTCTCCTCTGAAATAATAATAACATTATGGTCAGGTACAAGTGAAGTGACTGGGCTATATCCTACCAAAGCAAAAGGAAAACATGGAATAGCAGACCACCATCTGAGATATACTATCTCCCAGCAAATAAATATCAAAATTGGTCAGCCCAATTCTAGATACAGCGCAAAAGGTGTTTAGAAACCGGAGAAGCACAATGACCTTGACGTTGAGAAAGTCCAAATAGGAATGATCTAACATGCTTAGCAGTAGTTAAAGTATTCACAAAGTAAAAATGATAAATTTCCGTTCATTTAAAAGTGTGTTCTGAACAAAAAATTGAAATTTGGATCGATGGACTGACCTACTACTGAAGGATGACCCATGAATCTAAGTATCTGTAGTCCAAAACTCAACAAAACCGTTTAGGTGCTTTTTGAGATATTGATCAAAACGTGTTTAGCTCCAAAATGGCAACAAATTACCTTGACCTTTGCGATAGAGCAAATATGATGGCATGAGAGGCAGGCCATTAACCTGGGTAATGTTCCTATGAAGTTTGGTCAAAATCCATTCTGCAGTTCTTGAGATATAGCAACCAACCCACCAAATGACAGGGGAACCCATTGACCGACCGACAGACTGATATTTGGCTCATTCTGATTCCCTCAGACTATTTAAAAGTATTTCCAGACAAGTGTGGACTATGTCCAAAATGTTATCACTAACAACAGTTCCATCTCTTGAGGTCAGCCCACTGTGTTTTACACACACTTTGTGTGGTCTGAAACCTAAAAGCCAAATCAACTTCAACAGGCGGTGTGAGGGCGTGGAGATGATGGTGAGATTGGCCCTAAATAAGCCCTACAACAGCCTGCTTACTTCTAACCTAATAGTACCTTGCAGTATGCACACCATTAAAAATAGCGCAAAACTTCTGATGGCACCAGTTATTGCATCGTTACTGTTAAGAATAATCTCCTCAAACGACATCTATACCTGTAGCATGGATGAGGGGATTCCCACAGATATGTCGAATGCCACATTACCCAGCACCAGTTCCGTTTTGCCAGATTTGCGCACTCGGATCTTGCCGAGATAGCCCTCTGAGAAGTCCCGAAGAGCACACGGCTTCTGCTGATCATGAAACACACAAGGTTACACGTACAAAAACTTTCCAAAATAGGAATACTGGACAAGGATGCTAAAATCACCAGTCCATTCACCAAATGGGATTTTTAAAAAACAATCAGACAACTGAAACGTTACCAGCCCACCGGCAAAGTGGCTCCAGTTTTTTTCATCAATCAGCTTTCCTTCATCAATCAAGAACCCTGCAATGTTTCATCCTGTCCAAACTCTCTTCTAGTGTCACGTAACTGTCTCACATCGCTGGCAGACAATTTTCAGTCTCAGTGAAATATATCACCTGGCAAATTAGAATATAGGATTGACTTGAATATAATACCCGAGTTAGTCAATTAAGCCAAAGAAGCAGGCCCCAGGTTGATTTGAAAATGAGCATGACATAAATCTTCATAAAATCATCTGATCTTCACATTGCCGTTTTTACATGCAGCATTGACTCACTACCCCTGATAACAATGAAAAGACAAACATACCGCTTTCTCCTTTTGCACGGGTTTTTCCTTTTCCGACTTCTGGCCCTCTTCTGATTTGCTGTCTTGCTTGGAGGCCATTTCTATCGCTGAAGATGGAGGGATTCCGGGAAGCACAGTGGGCAGCTGAATGAAGAACAGCTCCTCCCCTTCTGTAAAACGACGCACAAGAACAACATCATCATTGGCAACGTTCACCACCACTTACACCAAAAGGAGAGGCTCCAAACACCATTCTTCCCTATGGGGAAAACAATGATCATTCACCTCACTATAATTCTATTATTTATTTCATCGTTCTTATATAGAGCTTTTCCAACCCCAGAGGCGCTCAAGAAGCTGGCCAACGCAGGGTCTAACTGCTGTCGCCTGGTGCGCTCAAGAGGCTGGCCAACGCAGGGTCTAACTGCTGTCGCCTGAGGCGCTCAAGAGGCTGGCCAACGCAGGGTCTAACTGCAGTGGCCTGGGGCGCTCAAGAGGCTGGCCAACGCAGGGTCTAACTCTAGTGGCCTGAGGTGCTCAAGAGGCTGGCCAACGCAGGGTCTAACTCTAGTGGCCTGGGGCGCTCAAGAGGCTGGCCAACACAGGGTCTAACTGCAGTGTCCTGGGGCGCTCAAGAGGCTGGCCAACGCAGGGTCTAACTCTAGTGGCCTGGGGCGCTCAAGAGGCTGGCCAACGCAGGGTCTAACTCTAGTGGCCTGAGGCGCCTACTTGCTGCCCTAGGCGCATGGTCCGACACCCCAGACCACCGAGCACAATCCAGGGTGACTGGGGAGGAGGAAGAAAGGAAGTAGGGCTTGCTGGGTGTATGTATAGATATTGCTGGCACGCACCCAACTAGGACATGAGTGTCAGGATCTTGAAAGTTCATGTGATGCAGACCTGCCTACCCCCCTCAGAGTAAAAGCGGGAGACAGGGGATAAAAAAGCAAAAACACAAGTTTTTTGTACACATTTATTATGAATATTTATTTGTCACTGTTACAACTAGCCAGTCCGTCAAAAGCGGGAGTCTCCCGCCAAAAGCGGGACAGTAGGCAGGTCTGGTGATGGAATTTTGAGAATGCACGGATTAAATCTTCGTTTATAATCTCACCCAAACTATTAGGGTGCACTGGTCTGTGCATCAGGGTCATGTTATTTCGTGGGCACTGCAGGCCTTTAACCAGCATCAAACCACTGTCGGCAACGTGGTTTTTTTTCTCAATTATTTTATTTTAACAACTTTATTATCACCAAGGTGAAATTCCCGCACTTTCTTTTTCGAAAGTACAGCAGCCCCAAGTGAAGCGCTTTACCCAAGGTACATGCTGGGTGTGTTCTTGTCACCGGCACTCACCTGTCTAGGACATGAGCGTCAGGATCTTTAAAGTCCGTTATGATGAAATGCATGCGACACAGACTAGACCTCGGTTTATACTCTTATCCGAAGGAGTAGGAAACGGGAGTAAAGTGTCTTTCCCAAGGACACAACACAATGCATTGGCCTGGGCTCGAACTCGGGACGTTCAGATCCGTGAGCCAACGCTCTAACCACTCGGCCACCGTGCCTCCCCTTACGTTAGGACTCAATATTAAATGTTTCCACTGTTTTGATGGCGCAAACACCACTGAACCAACTGATCTGACACACTGTTATTTTCAAATGGCTTTGAACACCTTTCCCATGGTGAATAGTGCAAGCCTGAAGCCTGTACTATTAATAAGACCAGCCCCCAACCCTAAGCCGTTAGCAGCCAAACGGTTTGGAATTTTAACCTATCATTTTACATATATGTGGCAACAAATGAGGTGCATGCATGTACCAAATAACATCATGATCAGATTAACTGTTCGTCAGTTATTCACTTGCAAAGTGGGACTGTCTGACTCGCCCATTCACAAGCTTGTATCAGTAATACAAAACTGTGGTGTGATGTGATGTGAATCAATAAACGCACCTGACTTCACCGCTGCACTGCTGAGCAGATCTGCGACGGAAATACTGTCGTCATCCATGCCAGGCCCAAAGCGAGAAACCGGCAGGTCACTGTCCGTTTCTATATCGCTGAGGGAGCTGGTGCTGTCTGCCTCAGCTGCAAAATAAAGTACCCACACACAATGGGTCTGATGCATAGCCGCAGACTTCTATTGCGGAAAGTTACAAACTTTGAAGTTATACACTTTCATGTAGTTGCGAACTACAGATACACGTATGCAACCCATCTGTTGACTAAAAAGTTCTGACCTGATATTTTTAGGCAGGGGAATCCCCAGCATTGCGCATGCCCATAAATGTAAACGAAGCGAATTATATGGAGTCTACCAAGCGATAGGCCCAGTTTTGCGAAAAAGAGATTGTTACTCTTATTACTACGATTGGGCCAAATTACACTGCTATCAGCACTTCAGCGAAGACAGGCGAGGTTTGTAAAAAGAACAGGATGGGAAGAGGTGACCACTGTTGGCGGCATGGGTCTTGAGATAAATCGTCAGCCTGTGTATGTTTGTTTATGTTTGTTTATTTATTTCCTTTAATGTCTGTTCACTGAAGTACTTCTTGATTAATAAGGAGGGTGGGGTTTGAGGGAATGGGAGAGGGGAGCGGAGGGGAGGGTGGAAAGGAGGGGAAAGAAGGAATTGATACATTGCTAGTGGAAGACGAAAAAAACAACAAATTAACCACATATCAACAAAACTTGATTTGAGTTAGTAAACTAATTAAGAAAAAAATAAGAAGAACAAATCACATTAATAATAAATAAATAAATAAATAAATAAATAATGACATATTAACATCCGAAAACAAAGTGATGTAAACCTTATGTAATATAATCATACTTAAAGTCATTTTTATGCGATGACTGTGTATGAAATATTATGATTGTCATTTTTATAGAAAATGTCAAACAGGACTATGAATTAAAGATTTTGCTATGATTATCCAATAGTCCATTTTTTTTAACTTTAAACAGTATGAATGTTCTGTGGATAATATTGTTGCACTGCAGTCATGAATGATATGTTTTATAGTTGTATTATTTTTGCAAATGCAAACAATATCCTTGAAAGCATGTGTTAGGCTACAGCCAGTGGCGTACCACAGAGTACAAGACACAACAACTGCAACAAGGGGCTGAGTGACCTCTTTCTTGCAAGGGGGAAATTCGATGCTGTCTTCTAGCACATTGGCTAGCTCTAAAATCAGGTGCCTCGGCAATCGGAATCTTTTTAGAAATTGACTATTGTTCCACATCTCAAATGGATGTGTTATGTCTCTAAATACTCGAGTTCTTTGAAGCAATCTGTGATTTTGCTGCCTACATGAAAGAACGCACGCCATGTTTGCATTCGCATAGTTACTAACTTCGAGCTCGTAGTCCACTTCCGATGTGGACTACCGTAGTTGGTAACTAAGGTGCGGCCTACTGGCTCATGCATTACGAACTACCGCTCCAAGTTCGTAACTTGCGAACTAGTTGATAACTTCGTGTGAAGTCTAGCGCGATGCATTGAACCCTTAGCAACGGAGGAGAAGTAGCAGTAGTAATAAAAGTAATGGTAGTAGGAGTAGTAGTACTAGTAGGAGTAGTAGCAGTAGTAGTAATAGTAGTAGTAGTAGGAAGACAAGTCAAAAACCTGAATAGATAAAACAGCAGATTAAAGGGTTCTCCATAAATTAAAATTTTCTCTCTAAATTTATTATTAATAAGCATACTTACCATGACTCAACAAGTGCAATGTTTTGGCGTTGCTAGGTGATAGTGCCCTTTTAGCGGAAGCTGGCAAAATCCAATCAAACATAGAGTTGCTTCCCTTGCACCAAACCGTCCCGTGTCCCACGTGCTACAATACGCGTCTAAGCGCTCACGGCAAAGGACAGCACACCTCATTCCTTATTTGGAACTGCGGGGAGGTGGGAGGGATATTAAATTGAGTCATGGTAAGTATGCTTATTAATAATAAATTTAGAGAGAAAATTTTAATATTAATTACACATACTGTACCATGACTCAACAAGTGCAGATTAGCACGAAAAGGACGGAGGGAAGCAACTTTATCTGACACAATCTTACCGTGAACAGGCTGGGAAAAGAGGACCGGGACTGCAGGGCTAAGACCACAGAACCGACTCCAGGAAGCCATCCTCCCGAGAATGGCAGGACAGAAGCAGGAAGCAAGTTGGAACCGGCCGGGGTCTCCTGAAGCCCAGAAGCCCCTAACGAAGGCCGGACAACAGCCAAGCGTGAAGACGGAGAACGCTTGGAATGCCGTGTGGAATCCCGGATGGAGGCCGCAGAAGCGAAAGCGCCCCGAGAGCTAGAGGAAGCACAGCCCCTAGGAAAGACGAAGGCGATCGGGGAACCAGGGCTGAGCTGGCCAAAAGGGAGCCACGAGAAAGAGAGAAGGGGACTCCTCTCCAGCCTTCCTGAGAACCCGCGGAAGGAGGGGGAAAGGCGGGCAGGCATAAGCCTCCAACCCCTCCCAAGAAATGGACAACGCGACAACCGCCCCAGCCAGACAATCTGGGACCGGCGACACAAACAGGGGTAGCCTGGAAGAGTAACAAGTGGCAAAAAGATCGATCAGTGGATTAAACCACTCCGCCCAAACTGGATGAAGAACAGAGAGGGACAGCGTCCAATCCGTGTGGACCACACAATGAGGGCGACCCAGAAGAGCGGCTAAGACATTGACAGAGCCGCAGACATGCTTGGCCACAAGCGTATAACCGAAATCAGCTAACCACAAAAGGAGGCTCTCCACCATCATGGAGAGAGCAGGGGAATGGGTAACCCCGGAGTGGTAGAAGAGAGAAACCACAGAGGAACTGACGGAGCGAACGAGCAAAAGGCCCCGAGGCAGGAAGGGAAGAAAACGATGAAGAGCCAGGCAAACGGTTTCCATCTCCAGGCGACGAAAATGCCAAGACAGCTGGTCCGGAGACCAAAACCCGAGAGCTGAAAGGCTGCCCGTAAGCGCACCCCAACCGACCAAAGACGCCCAGACATCTGGCTGAAACGATAACCTGACTCCCCAAAAGTAGCAGAAGGGACTGAAGCTTCTGCACCCGACGAGCCAAAGGGCAGACCGACCAATCGCGAGTGTCGAACGACATTCCCAGGTAGTTGAAAACCCGAGATGGAGACAACTCAGACTTGAGAGGGCTCACAGAGAACCCCAAGCGCCGAGTCCAAAGGAGAACGAGCCTGATGTGCACCAGACAGAAATCGTGAGAACTAGCCTTGACCAACCAGTCAACAAGATAAGCAGAGAACCGCACTTCGAGTCCGAGGACTACGGCAGCGAGTTCTTCTTTTGACAATCCTTGTTAAAACCCAAGGACTGAGAGACAAATCAAAGGGAAGGGCCTCGAAAGAAAAACCCCATCCCTCCAGACGAAAACGCATCCAACGCCTGTGAAGAGGATGAACAGACACATGGAAATAGGCGTCAGAAAAATCGACCACCGGGCGCCAACCGCCGGAAGCCTTCGGGGAACAACGAAAAGGCGGCCGTAAAACCCCGGGAGTGAGGGCAAAGGACCCTTTCTATAGCGCCCTTCTGGAAAAGGGCTATGACCCAGCAAGAAACTGGCGAGCCAAGCCACCAGCCCGGAAGGGAAGAGCACCTAGGGGTGGACAGGCAGGGATAGAGAAAAACGCGCCACTGCGTAAACGCCTACGGCGTACCTCAACCATGCGACGGGAAGAGGAAGTACCACACTGCCCACCCCGAGGAGAGGGATCACGGACCGAGCGACCTCAACAACTGTCAGGAAAGAAAGACGGGGCCGAAGGAGAGTCCCGAGCCCAGAAGGCGAAACCATCTGAGTGGGACCGCTCCGACTCCTCACGAACAGCTGAGCGAACGTAAGGACCAAACGGAGAGTCGGGCACCAAGGGTCCCACCCGAAGCGAAGAGGACAAGAGCGGAGGCAACGGAGACGCTGACTGAAGAAAAGCGTCACGACGCGCAAGAAGCAGGTTGACATAGGCAAAAGCCTGCGATTCGCAACCCGAACGATGGAGGTACAGAGAGCCTGCAACAAGGACCTCACCGAAATCAACGAACCCTCGACGCAGAATACATGCCCAGAAGGCAAAGCAGAAGACAGCGCAGCAGATAGCGCGTCAGCGAGAGAAATAAACTCAAGGGACCTAACAATAGCCACCTCTATCCGTGCCAGACCACCGACTGGAACAGGGATCGACGAAGGAGGTAAAGGCTTGAGGCCCCTCAAAAGAGCGAGATCATCCTGGGAAACCGGGAGCGAATACCTCGGAAGAAACGACCGGGAGAGGAACTTCCCGGGAACACCGGTCGAAGAAGACGAACTCAACAAAAGAGCCCACAGCGGAAGCTCTAGGGAACCGAGGGACTTCCTCAAACGAAGAGGAAGAGGCCTCGCCCTCTAAAGTCCTCTAGCCGTAGAGAAGGCCCAATCCACAAAACCGTTAACACTAGGAGACTCCCTGAATACAAGGCAAGCCTCATCAGACTCGGCAGAAGCAAGAGTCCCGCCTAGGAAGGAATGGAGGTGAGGTAGGGGTACCGAAACCTCCTCCATCACCTGAGGACAAAAAGCCGCAGCGTGTTGAACCGCCTCTATAAAAGAGCCTCAGGGTTAAGAGCCGGATACAAAGCTCCAGCACCCGAGCAAACAGAAACTAGGGTAGGAGGAACCAAGAGTGCCCCACCCCCACCAGAAGGCGGCGCGCACAAAGGCAAAGCGGCGTTCGCATGTAATCCGGAGGAAGGTAACGAAAAAACCGAACCAACAGCCCCGGAAACCAGCACCCCCGACCCACAACCGAAACCGGAAGTGACAGAGGTCGGAGGGTGAACAGGGAAGGCTTGACTCAAACCAGAAACGGAAGGGGGCCACGGGCAAACCGTACCCCCCGATCCGGAAACCGGAGCCCCCGCCCCACGACCGCAAGCGGAAGTGGAGTACAAAGGAGGACGAGAGGGAGAAACCAAACCGGAAGAGGGTGACGGGTGTACCGTACCCCCCGTACCGGAAACCAGAGCCCCCACCCCACGACCGCAAGCGGAAGTGGAGTACAAAGGAGGATGAGAGGGAGAAACCAAACCGGAAGAGGGTGACGGGTGTACCGTACCCCCCGTACCGGAAACCAGAGCCCCCACCCCACGACCGCAAGCGGAAGTGGAGTACAAAGGAGGATGAGAGGGAGAATCCAAACCGGAAAAGAGGGTGACGGGTGCACCGTACCCCCCGTACCGGAAACCAGAGCCCCCGCCCCACGACCGGAAGCGGAAGTGGAGTACAAAGGAGGATGAGAGGGAGAAACCAAACCGGAAGAGGGTGACGGGTGTACCGTACCCCCCGTACCGGAAACCAGAGCCCCCACCCCACGACCGCAAGCGGAAGTGGAGTACAAAGGAGGATGAGAGGGAGAATCCAAACCGGAAAAGAGGGTGACGGGTGCACCGTACCCCCCGTACCGGAAACCAGAGCCCCCACCCCACGACCGCAAGCGGAAGTGGAGTACAAAGGAGGATGAGAGGGAGAAACCAAACCGGAAGAGGGTGACGGGTGTACCGTACCCCCCGTACCGGAAACCAGAGCCCCCGCCCCACGACCGCAAGCGGAAGTGGAGAGCAATGGGGGCTGGACCGAGGGGGTGAGGGACAAACCGGACGAACCGGAAGCCACACCCCCTGTCGCCGCAGGACGAAACACTGCGTGCAGTGTTGAATATGTCCCAAGCTTGACATTAGCCCGAAGGCCCGACCCGGACTGAATCCCGCAGGAAACAGAAGGGAAGGCTTCGGCAGGGAGCGTATCCGGCCGTGCCGGGGCGTCCCCGCCGGAAATTGATGTGGTCCTAAACTAGGGCGACCACTTATATGAGCCAGAAGTCCCGACCCGGTCTGAATCCCGTAGGAAACAGAAGGGAACGGCTTCAGCAAGTAGCTGGCCCGGCCGTGCCGGAGCGTCCCTGCTGGAAAATATGATGTGGTCCTAAACTAGGGCGACCACTTATACGTTTCTGGCCGTAACCTTGGCCAGAAACGGCCCCAAGGTCACTTCTGGCAAGACCAAGGAGCCCCCCTCACCTCACTACCACCACTCCCCACCTCCCTATCACAGCCTATACTGACCTGAAAGGCAGAGGACCACGAAGAAGGGGGCGCAGGAGTGGACAAACAGCGAAGCCAACGAAGCAAAGCAGTCGTAAGACGGCAGAAGAGGGGACGGAAGAAAACCCCGATCGTAGCGGGCGCTGCGCTAACAGCAACAGAATGGACCGTAAACCGACCAACTAGCGGGAACGGTCGACGAAGTAGAGACACGCAGCGACGGGGTGGAACTCGACGAACCGCTGCGGTAACAGGATAACAGGATAATAAACCATAAAGAAAACCTTACAACTCCGCCGGCAGTAGCGACAACGAACTACCGGGCGAACGGAGTAAGCCAGCAAAAAGAGCTACAGTAGGCACAACCACTCTAACCAAGTGCCAAAAAAGGAATGAGGTGTGCTGTCCTTTGCCGTGAGCGCTTAGACGCGTATTGTAGCACGTGGGACACGGGACGGTTTGGTGCAAGGGAAGCAACTCTATGTTTGATTGGATTTTGCCAGCTTCCGCTAAAAGGGCACTATCACCTAGCAACGCCAAAACATTGCACTTGTTGAGTCATGGTACAGTATGTGTAATTAATATATGTTTTGCTGACAAGCTTCATCAGAAGTCACAAGCCAGCGCTAGCAGTACTAACAGCAGCAGAAGCAGCAGTAAATACTGCAATAATGTTTAGCATACTGCATGCACAAGCAGGAAGTACGATGGAGAGCGACTGCTGAATAGACTTTAATGAAGTAGGTTGTTTCTGTATGTTGATGCTATACAAATCATCAAAAGTACTAATAAAATGTCGTGCTGCCGTCAATGTTCCAAAGGCAAACATCAAACTGAACACATTCAATTCTCTATGCTCACTCTTTACCTTTCAACACTACTGGGTGATCATGATCTCTACAGGCCTTTCACTCGGGCCCAATCTCACACTCTCTGAACCACCTCCGTCGCTCATCGATACAGCGTTTGCCTGGCACACTGAGGACCTAGGTTCAAATCCCACATTGGGCAAGATAAAAAGTGGCCATTTTCACTGTCCATCTTTGCAGTTGGATTGCTCTGATGGTTCAGTGTTGATTTATGTCCCTGCCCGTCTTCCCTGGGATGGTTTATCCCCCTCTGCCTTATTTGCTCCTGGTGGCCGTAGACATTACAACTTCAGTGTTCTTTCAATTCCCTTTGTCCACACACAATATTATCGTGCACACACAAGGAAAAAAAACAGACTTACTTTTGACAACAGCAAGTTCAGGCTGTTCCTCTTTCTTGACAACCTGTTCCTCTTTCTTGACTTCCATCTTGAAGTTGTTAGCAAACGGAACCACGATAAACTCCATGCTCTTGTCATGTTTTGGACCGTCCACCAAAAACTGCAGCAAAAGCAGAACAAGCAGTGTTGACATTGTCCTCACCAGATTGTTTACTTTGGCATCCCTGTATAAATCCCTTTGATAAACTAATACTGTGAAAAGGATTAACAGTGTTGCCATGTTGCTGGCCTTCAGTTTACATGTGACAGAGAAACGTGAGCGAGAGCATGTGCAAGGCATGTGTGCGGGTGACTGGTTGATTGGCTATTGAATGCGAGGCTCTACGTGAGAATGAGAGAAGAGTGAGTCAGGCAAGAGACAGCAAAGAAGGAACATCATATAAAGTAGACAGAAACGTACACTTCATTTTTGTTCGAGTCTGTATTTCATCTTTGGGTGAAAGTTAGTGCACGTGAAAGATACCAACCACAAATAACTGAGTACACAACATAACACATCTCATATATATCTTGGCTGTTGATGATGCTGTGATGTGGGTGTCCTTCATTTTATTTTTTGGCTGTTGATGCTTCAATGATGTGGCTGTCCATCATTTTATTTTTTGGCTGTTGATGCTTCAATGATGTGGCTGTCCATCATTTTATTTTTTGGCTGTTGATGCTTCAATGATGTGGCTGTCCATCATTTTATTTTTGGGCTGCTGATGCTTCAATGATGTGGGTGTCCTTCATTTTATTTTTTGGCTGTTGATGCTTCAATGATGTGGCTGTCCATCATTTTATTTTTGGGCTGCTGATGCTTCAATGATGTGGCTGTCCATCATTTTATTTTTGGGCTGCTGATGCTTCAATGATGTGGCTGTCCATCATTTTATTTTTGGGCTGTTGATGCTTCAATGATGTGGCTGTCCATCATTTTATTTTTGGGCTGCTGATGCTTCAATGATGTGGCTGTCCATCATTTTATTTTTGGGCTGTTGATGCTTCAATGATGTGGCTGTCCATCATTTTATTTTTGGGCTGTTGATGCTTCAATGATGTTGCTGTCCATCATTTTATATCTTGGTTGCTGATGATGCAATGATGTGGCTGTCCATCATTTTATATCTTGGTTGTTGATGATGCAATGATGTTGCCGTCTGTGAGAGAGTGCATTTGCATGCGTGCGAGCTCATGCACGTTCTGTAGTTTGTTTGCGAGTGTGGTTGGTGGTCGAGACAAGGCAATGAATAGTTCAGAAGAAAGTAAATGGTGTGCATGAGAAAACTACGTGCGGGAATATTATTGTGAGTTGTGGTAGCCGAGTTGACATAAAAGGAATGTTTTATAAGAATTGTGAGACTGACAGAATAAAGTTGAGAGAAAAAGGACTGTCCTCAGACTGATTCTTTGTTTGAATGATAGAACGCAACAGTCATATTATCATCACAGCCACAGCAACCACCAACAATCACTCCACATTACTACGCGTCCATCATTTTATATGTTGGCTGTTGATGATGCTGTGATAATGTAATAACTGCTGCTCTGTGTATATTGATGTGCAATGTTGGAGTGTGTGGTGTGATACAAATGGAGAGAATGAGCTTAAGATTTTATCATGTTATTCAAACTATGTCTTTTTAAAATTAATTCGTTGATGCTCCACAGCTGTGGAGCTCTGATGTTTCTCCATGATGTTCCTCAGTTTGAGCTGCGCTGGAAATATATTTTTGTCCTGAGGCAGATTGCATATTAATGCAAGGGAGAGTAATCATCACCTAAAATGGTACCTTCCTTAGTTCTTTCCCTCAGACCGTGTATTGCTGTTTATGGTTTAGTTTGCAGTTAGTCAACACAAATGTGTATTGCTGTTTATGCAGTTAGTCAACACAAACGTGTATTGCTGTTTTTGCAGTTAGTCAACACAAACGTGTATGTTTTTTTCTTCATGACAAGTTTACATGATTATTGTTTGCTTTAGGACAAACTGAAGTGAGGGCAGTGCTCACGATTGTATGTAAATATTTTATGACGTATTTAAACTCATTTATGACATGGACAACTGCATTGAAACAACAAAATAAAGCAGCCGCATCTCTAAGTGAGCACAATTTTTATTCGTCGGGCTTTTTTATTTTGGGATGTTTACATACAAATTCTGATGGCACGTGAGCAAAACATCCTATCCTATCCTATCCCGCAACTCGAAGGTCGTAGGGACTTCACAGATGATCGTTTAACCAGCGTACTCCATCTTTCTCTGTCCTCAGCAACCCTGATGGCTTCACTCAGTGTAAAACCAGTCCATTTTTGAATGTTGTCCTCCCAACTCTTTTTGGGTTTCCCTCTTCTTCTACCTCCTTGCACTGTGCCTTGCAGGATGGTCTTTGCAGGACCTGATGATCTGGTGACATGGCCATACCATCACAGTCTCCTCACCACTGCTAGCAGGTCACCGTGTTGTCCAATGGCCTGCACGGTGGCCTGCCGGACTCCGTCGTTGGCGACTCGCTGTGCAAAGGAAATGCCCAGAAGTCTTCGGCAGCACCTCATCTCCATGCCTTGCACTCCTCGCTGCACACCTGCCGTGAGGGTCCATGCTTCGCAAGCGTACAGGAAGACTGAGATGACAAGGGAGCGCAGCAGTCCCACCCTGGAATGTAGACCGATCGTCCCGTCTTTCCAAACGGGCTTCAACCCTGCCAGGGCAGCAGTTGTTTTTGCGATCCCGGAGAGGACCTCCTGTCGGGACCCACCGTCTGGCACAATAGCTCCTAAATATTTGAATCTATGCACGGTGTCGAGGGATTGGCCCTGGACCCTGATGTCCGTGTTGATGCCATTGGTGCCATTGGCAAAACATACATATCATTAATAGTTTACCACAAGGCTAGAAAGTACACATGATAACCTTTCCATACATATAAGACATTACTATATATGTCATTCAGATGGTCTATCTATGATTTTTTTTAAAATGTAAAATTATGTGCGTCGCGACAATGCGAATGACCGTTGCTGGGTGCGTCAACAATGAGTAAAGTGGTCTATGCCAGTATTAATTCCTTATGTCAAGTAATAAAGATGCCTTGTGTTGTATTGTGTTGTATTGTATTGTATTGTGTTGTATTGCATTGTATTGTGTTGTATTGTATTCAGGCTATTCAGATTCCCATTCAGATGCTTACTAATTGCTGTAGTATTTTACACAGAAATTGGGAAAACCACTGGGAATGTGAAAAAACTGTCAATTATTGCAAACATTTTCTATACATAATGCCAAAGTCTGCAACTAGTTTGACTTTGTTTACACATTTACACACAAGCAATGTTGTTAACATATGGAGTGCACCGCATGCAAATTGGGAATGGCGCGCAACTTGAAATAGGGCACCAATCTGCAGCAGCCCTTCAAATATATGACTGTGCAGTAAGCAGTATTCGCATTACTGCTGTAGCTCTTACAAGAGGCAGCTCCCATGCTAAATACATTGCCACTCAGCTTCACTTAATAATGTCAATGTACTGTATAAGGATTATTAGATCAAAATGAGTGGGTAGTCTCTTTGGCCAATACCAATCCCATTGGGGATCAGCTGGCCAATGAGTTTTCTATCTACTAATACAATCTCTGAACCCATCCTTACTGACAAAATACAATTGAACCCCCCAGCAGTGAAAACAACGGGAATGTTGACAGAAATGTACTCACATCCTCGCTCAGCATCAGGTCAAGTTTGGAATCTCCTGAGCCTTCCTCCTTCATCCTGGAGACAGTAGAGTAGCTTCCTCCCCCTCCCCCTCCTCCTCCCCCTCTGCCACCACCACCACCACCTCCTCCTCCACCACCACCGCCACCACCTGCCCTCCGGGCACTCCAGCCTGCAGTCAGAAAACAGGTTGATTAGAGAGGAAAAGGACACCATTATTTGCCAAACACTGTGATAAATCCCAAAGCCTAAAACAAGATGGCCAGCCATTCAAATGTATTTCCAGATACTCACACAAAGCCGACCAAATAAGCATTAAAAGTAGGAATTTTCTAGGCAGCGTTGTGACTCGGCTTTACCCTATAGAAGCAAAATCAAAACATGGAATGATAGACCATGATCTGAACTCTCTGCAACCAACAAAAAGTAAATTCCTAAATCAATTCATCCAATTTTGAGATACAACACAAAAGGTGATTAGAAAGTGATAAAGCACAGCGAGCCTGACCATTCCTATCCATCTATCCTATCCTATCCCGTACCTCAAAAGGCGTTGGGGTACCACATTCAGCTGCCCACTGTGCTTCCTGGAGTCCCTCTCTCTTCAGCGATAAAAATGGTCTCCAGGTAAGACAGCAAATCAAAAGAGGGCCAGAAGTCAGAAAAGGAAAAACCAGTGCAAAAGGAGAAAGCAGTATGTTTTGTCTTTTCATTGTTATCAGGGGTAGTGAGTCAAGGCTGCATATAAAAATGGCAATGTGAAGATCGGACGATTTCATGAAGATTTATGTCATCCTATCATATCCTACCCGTAACTCCAAAGTTGTTATCTTCTTTCTCTGTCCTCAGCAACCCTCATGGCTTCGCTCAGTGTCAAGCCAGTCCATTCTCGAATGTTGTCTTCCCACCTCTTTTTCTGTCTCCCTCTTCTTCTGCCTCCTTGCACCATGCCTTGCAGGATGCTCTAGGGACATGGCCATACCATGAGAGTTTCTGTTTCTTCACCACTGTGAGCGTGTCATCGTGTTGTCCAATGACTTGTGTGATGGTCTGTCAAACTTCGTCGTTGGTGATGTGCTGGTTATAGAAAATGCCCAGAAGTCTTCTGTAGCACCTCATCTCCATGCTTTGTATTCATCGTTGTAGGTCTGCCATGAGGGTCCATGTTTCGCAAGCATATAGGAAGATGGAGATGACAAGGAAGCGCAGCAGCCTTACTTTGGAGTGTAGACTGATGGTCCTTTTTTTTCAAATGTGCTTCAACCTTATCAGGGCAGCAGTTGTTTGTGCGATCCTGGAGAGGACTTCCTGTCGGGTCCCATTGGCTCCTAAATATTTGAAGCTATGCACTGTGTTGAGGGATTGGACTTGGACTTTCGAAATCCATGTTGATGCCATTGGTGTTGTTGGTCATCATTTTGGTCTTCTCTGCATTTATTTCCATTCCAAAGGCTCTGGAGGTGGTGTCAAGCCTCTGTACCAGCTGTTCAAGTTCTTGTTCCTCTCCAGCCAATCCATCAATGTCACCCAAAAAACGAAGGTTGGAGATTGCTCTACCCCCTATGCTGACTGTGCCTGACATGATGCGCTCCAGGAAGATGTTGAAGAGTGTTGGAGAGAGTAGGCATTCTAGGCGCACGCCGATTGTTGTTCTGAACCAGTTCCCTATGGCGCTGTTGAGGAGACTGCACTGGTAGCCTTGTCATACAAACTTTTGATCACTTCAATAATTTTAGGGCTGATGTTGGACACTCTCATGGTTGCCCACAGAGCTGCATGCCAGACTCAGTCAAACGCTTTCTTGAAGGCTACAAACACATGATATAGATATTGGAGCTGTAGGTATTTCTCGCAGATTATTCTGAGGCTGAAAATCTGTTCATTGGTACTTCGCCCTTTCCCGAATCCTGCTTGTTCTTCAGCTATGATTTGTTCAGGTAGGGGGTTTCAACCTGTTGAGTATTATTTTTAGGAGGACCTTGTTGGGATGGCTGATGAGACTGATGGTGCGGTAATTTTCATACTCCTGAAGGTTATCCTTTTTGGGAAGAGTGATGACAAGCGACTGGGTCCATGGAGTAGGACACTCCCCACTCTGGCAGATCTTGTTACAGATAAAGGTGAGAGCATCAATCATAGCTTCTCCTTCCTGCTTGAAGCAATTCTGCGGCTATGTTATCCACTCCTGCTGACTTCCCTTTTTCAGCGATTGCACTGCTGCCTCAACTTCTTCTCGGAGAATTGGGAGGATTTCTTCTTCTTTTCTGAGTAGACATGCTATAACTGATGGGTCTCTAGTTGGTGTGTGGTTGTAAAGGTCAGAGCAGTACTATGACCATCTATCCAAGACTTCTTGTTCAGCTGTAAGGCATATGCCATATTTGCTTTGGATCATGGACACCTTGGGCTGTTTAACACTTGTCAACGGCTTCACAGTCTGGTAGCCCATGAGCTGGACCACTATCGATGGAACATTTTATGTATCAGCGAACTGGGCTGGAAAGGTCTAGGTGAAACAACGACTGACAAAAGCCGCAAGCTTTATTTCAGCGGGAGAGATGACAAGCACGAACTTGGCGTTGGATTCTTGGTCCACAAAGACACATCTAGCCATTGTCATGGGTTGTCGTCCAGTCACCAGTAGAACCATTTGTCTGAGAGCAGCCCCTTTCAACATTACCATCATCCAGGCCTATGCCCCAATATCAGACTATGATGACAGCGAAGTGGAGGATTTCTATGAAAATCTGCAGGCTGTCCTTGATCAAGTGCCGAAGAAGGACATAGTCATAGTGCGGTGACTGGAATGCCAAGTTTGGCCAAGATGCGTACCACAACTGGGGAGACACATGTGGACCCCACTGCAACAAAGAGACAAATGACAGAGGTCTGAGACTCTAGGAGTTTGCCAGATACAACAATCTGATACTGGCAAACCTTCTTGGTCTCCACAAAAAATCCAGACGATAGACCTGGCACAGTCCCAATGGGGAGCATCACAACCAGATTGACTACATCATGGTCAAGAAACGCTTCAGATCAAGCGTCAACATTGACAGGACACGCACTTTTTTAGGACCAGACATCGGAAGTGGCTACGATCTCGTGATGTCTTTTCGGCTCCACTTGAAGAGAGTACACACAGCAAAGTGCACCAGACTAAGTTCGAACTGGACAAACTGCAAGACCCGGAGGTGGCAAAAATATTCCAAGCCACAATTGGAGGGAAATTTGCACCACTGCTCATTTTGGGAGCTGGTGAAGTAGATGTCAACACCATGACCCCCACCTTCAATTCAGCTGTGACAGATGCCGCCACTGAGATCCTCAGCAAGCAAAGTAGAAACCGTGGATCACACCTGAACTTTTGGACCTGTGTGACAAACAAAGAGAGATGAAAAAGAAAAAGAACACCTCACAGGGAGCTGATGCCTACCAAAAAATCAACAATGACATCCGAAAAGGTATGCGCACAGCAAAGGAGAACTGGATAGAAGATCAATGTCAGGAAACAGAGAACAGTCTGAACAAGAACAACAGTAAGAAGCCCTACCAGATTGACCTTTGAGAATGTAAAAAATAAATAATCTAAGATGCTTAGTATTGTATTAGTATTAATCATCTAAGATGCTTAGTATTGTATTAGTATGAATCATCTAAGATGCTTAGTTTTAAGTCCCCTATATGCTTATGTGTCCGGGGACGTTAATCTACTTGCCTGCCTGCTTAGTATTTGCATAGTAAAATTAATCAAATCTAGCTCTTTCTGATTCCTGAGTAAATCAAAGTATTCCCAGGTAAGAATTCAAAGGAAAATAACACACAAAACCTATAAAGTGAAAATATTTTAGAGATTTGCAATAACTTTCTTTAGTTTTGAATATGGAAAGGATAAAAAACCTGTGAGCTTTCCTAACAGTGGTAGCTCTTGACCAGCCTACAAGTTGTGAACCCCACAAATTTCCTTTAGAAGACAGCATAATTGATTGATGTATAGCTTATGGATCCTCAGCATCAAGAAACAGAAGTAGTGCACAGGACACAAGGGCAGGTGACAGGCACGTACAACTAGCTTAATGAGGATGGCTTGATCGGCAGTGCGAGGCCTTTGGAAGCTTGCTGGAGTTGAAGCTTTGATGTATCAGGTGGCCTGAGATAGACCACCAACTTGAATTCACTGAGACTATACAAATAAAAGAAAAATACTTTACACTGACTTTATTTCTGTTTGTATGTCTGTTTAAAACAAATAACATACCTAAATAATTTATGTAGCAGTTCTGTATTCTGTATCAACAGTCTAACTAGTGAGCAAGCATTCTGAACAAACACAGCCAGCGGTCCTACCTTTGGTGAGGTCGACATTCAACCCTTGATCAAAGACAGACGCCATCTCGACAAGGTTTCCTTCCTTTCGACCTCTTCCTCTTCCCCGACCTCCACCATGACCTCTGCCGCGACCTCTATGGGACGAGTCCTTGTCTCTGCTGCTTCCTGGTCTGCTTGTGTTTTGGCTACTGCTCCTGATCACGCAGCAATAATAACAAAACTTAGATCAGTGATAACTCTTTAGGAAAAGGTAGGGGGGTCATTCTCGGTTATGTCTGAATATGTCTAGGGAGTCAACAGAATTTATCGCCTTTTGCATGAAGCATGCTGCAAAAACTGAACGCACACAGCACAAAATCTATGCATCATCAAAAACATTCTGGTCTAAAAAGCAGCGTGTCTAATTTGATTTGTATGCATCCTTTGGGTAATTATTATCATTGTATCCTAATTTATCCCGTAACTTGAAGGTCGTTGGGGCACCACAAATGATCGTTTAACCAGAGTACTCCACACGGCTGACCGGGGCCTGTGTAAAACTTGACTCTCTGCCAGCATGTGCAAGCTATTTTTAGCGAAGCTTGGAGCCCAGCGCAAGCAGATCCAGATGCAGAAGCCATGCGCCACTAGCACTGCAGTAATAATAATAATAATAATAACGGATTTTTATATGGCGGGTACTCCAGCCTATGACCAGACTCACCACGCTTTACATAGTCATTACATATAAATCACTGTACAGTACACAGCTATGAGGAGTACGCGTGGAAACGTATGGCTCATGTAGCAAGATTGTAGGCAGAAATCTCCCCCGTCTCTGCGATTTGTTCCAAACAAGGGCCCTGAGCAAGGCCATATGCATCATTAAAGACCCCACCCACCCCCTGTGCCCCCTCTTCCAGTGTCTTCCGTCCGGGGTTCGACTCAGGACAATGCAATGCCGAACAGTTCGCTTTAGTTCCACTTTCATCCCTACTGCAATTACCCTTTTCAATTCAACCAACAAATGCTCAGGACACCTCACCACCCTCAAATTAATAACCCCATCATTTATTTTTATCTGATTAATTGCTTTTACAATCAAACTTGTATGTTTTACTTTACTCTACTACCCACATGTCCATTGATAATTATTGTGTTTGTAAATGTGTGAGTGTATTACCTTATTTGTCAAGGACTGTTTGGTATTTTTTATCTCGTTGTTATAGTTGCTTATGATGTGTTCTGTGTGGATGAGTGCACGGCTGCAGTGATGAGTGGGCAAATGTAGTGCGTGAGTGTGTTGTAACTGCGCGAGGCTTTTATGACTGAAATATTAGTGCCTATTCTTTAGTCCTACTTCTTACCTGTAATATTTTTACCTGCAAGAGGCGTTCGCTCAATCAATGCATAGTTAAATTATGTACGGATGATGTGCGTACGGTTTCTATGCTTTCTGAACCTCTTATATTAGTCTGTGTCTTATTATTGTTCATTATAACTGTCTTGATGTGTGGAGCCATTATATAACATAATGTGATGAGACTTGTACAATATTTCCATTCCTGTGGTAATAAAGATGTGTTGAATTGAATTGAATTGAATCATCCTATTTTTGTGTACTAAAAGTGATCGTTTTATGTGGAATATCCTTTGTATTGTGATAATGGTTTGCATTTAGTTACTTCCATATCTGTGTTTTGTTTTAGCATAATATAGAACCACTAAATCGATTTGGTTTGTGTTAATAAATTCAGACCTGCCTACCTTATGCATTACTGATCAGTAGTCTTCCCTGTGAATTTCAGTAACTTTGCATTTTCTTCAGTAATTCTACAGACATGAGGAAACGCGGTGTTTCTGAATAACCAAGGTATGAATAAATTCACGCACGTTTACTACTTAAAAAGCACACAAAAACAGTTTTTAAAAGGATAGCAAAAGAAGGAAACAATATCAAACAGATTTTAAAATGATTAATTAGTATCATAAGAGACCATGGCATGCAACAAAAGATAAACCTGCACATCCCTGACCCGTTTGTGATGAAGGATAACTGTTCCACAGGAGTTTTATTTACATTACCGGTGATTGACTAAAATGTAATTTTCATGATAAAGATGTGTAATTCACATGAATAGGCACTACACATAAATTAATTCAAAGTTTGCCCTTTTTTTTCTTTTTTTAAAAAAGTTTCATCAGCTGTCAAAAGGACTTGTTACTGTGAATACGTTTACTTTACCAATAACAATAGCACATTGTGAGGTTCATTTAATTGCAGTTGAAATCGACCACACTGGAAAGACTGTACCCTGTTCAAATTTTGCAGTTTTTTTTTTTTTAACTTTATATTGTTCCAGCTGCGTGGAGTAGGCACATTTGAGATGGTCCAGCTCTTCTTGCCTGACATATCTGGTGTCTTCATGGCAAGATTTGGGGACCAGCCGCTTACAGTCGTTTGCTACTCCATGCCCAACTGAGAAGTCAGAGTCGCCCACAGAACAGTATGTCAGTATAATTTTATTCTGGGCCACGTTTTTTGAAGCCACAAGACAAGGCCAAGTCCTCGTGTAATCCGAACGAAACACTTGCAACTGCAGCTTTTTCTTCTTCTTCTGTACTTGAGCAATCTCTACACACTCAGATTCTTCTGATTCGTGGTCTGTCTCATGTAAACGTGCAACTTTAGCCCGATTAGAACTTTCTCCACTCGCCATTTTCACTCAAGACCAGCGCGACAATCTAAGCTTGTAACGTTCGAGCATGTTCATTGGTTAACGACGTCCAATCGCAACTCTCGAAACACTTGCTCTCATGCAAGGGCGGTTACTCGATCGGCTTCTAGGCCTAGCAGACAACAATTTAACAAGTTTACACGGCTCTAAAAATTGCGTAGTTTTTCGATCGTTTTCTCCATAATTTTGCATAAAATTTCGTACTCCCGTATTAGAAGGTAAAATTCCGTAAAATTACGGAAGATTACGGAAGGGTAGGCAGGTCTGTGTTATATTTAAGTCGATTTGACGGCACTAGCTGTCCGGTCCTGCACTGTAAGCTTACTAGCAGTGGACCGGTTTTACGTTTTCGAGTGTGTATACGTGTACATTGTAATTACACATTTGAATCCTTCTTACAATGTTCACCATTTGAAGTCACTTAGTACAAAGTTTGAACTTTCTGGTGATGTGGTCGACACTATTAAAGCTGTTCTTGTGTTTGGTTGCTGGCCTCTGTAATTACAGCGAATTTACGAAAGTCTAGCTATGGCGGCGGTGGCAAGCAACAGGCCCCCTATACAGTACAGATCTTTACTGTCACAGTCTGTGTGATGTTACCGTGTACTGCAATTCGTTACCACCGCGTGTATGCTTTGATTGTCTTGTTTTTTTCTTTCTGAATCGCTTGATCAGTGTGCGTGTTGTGTGACACAGATATCGTTGGTGCTGCAGTCACCTCCTGCAGACCACTCCGAGGATGAAAATCTGTTCAGCGGCACCTTGCCCTGCCTCCTGAACCCAGCCCACTCCTCAGCCATGATCTGCCCAGCCCGAGGCCTCAACCTGTTGAGCATTATTCTCAGGAGGACCCCGCTGGGATGACCGACGAGGCCGATTGTGCGCCAACCTTCACACTTCCAAAGGCTACTATCGCTGTGCTATTATTTAACTCCTTAATTTTATTATTTAATTATAAATCAACTCCCACTATCTCTGTCAATTGTAATAAAATTTCTCACTGAAACGTTGCCAACAGAAAATCTTCTATGTGTTAGATTATTCTTAAAATGTAATGAATTCTTATTCCTTTTTCTTTTAAATCTTTTTATTTATTTTAAAATCACAGCAAACACAGAATTATTTTAAATAAGTACAATGTTTCAAGTTTATTTTGATTTTTGATCGACTATACTGGTGAACAATTTGCAGTTTGGAATCAATACATAATTGTTAATATAAAAATAAAAACAATGAGCTACTGACTCTTCTCTGGCAGACTTTTCCTTGCGGACAGGAATGTTTGGTGTGAACACTTTTCTTGGTGGAGGGGTTGCACCACCTAAGGTCAAATCTCGTGGATTCCTGAAGGATGACAGCCTGCAAAATTCACAATAATATTAAACACAACCACCCCGGAGAAAGTCCCAAAAGAATCATAAATCTGAAGAAGCCTGAGAGACAATACATGTGATTTATATATTTTCACAGTCTGTGTGAAGATCGTGTCAATCAGATGTCACATTTAATATTGTATAGGAATTAGAAATAAAATATGCAGCAGGGGTCACAGTAGGTTTAAAAACAAAAGTTGAACGACTGGTGAAAACTGGATGGAAAACTGCAAGAAGCGAAAGTAAATCAGCACAGTGCAGAACAAGACTCCACAAATGCACATGTGGTAAAACAGCATAACCAATAACCGTCACAGTGCCCAGTCTTTCCATTCATATTGATTACATCTCTATCACATACAACAACTTTTGCCTGATGATTCACCATTTTTAGAACTTGCCCCACCTCTTCTTGGGCTTTCAGTAAATGTTCTAGGCATAAAATTTTTAGCCTGTGACCCCCCCCCCCTCCTCTCCAACAAAATGACCCTATGTTCTCTGCTTTATTTTCAAAAAGGGAATACATTTTCTAATTTTGCTTCCTGGAAAAGCCCATGCAATTATCTGCAATCAGTCATCATCAGTCATCAAAAGTGAGGCTGGTGTTGTCCAAGTGGGTCAACAGCCAATAGTTTGTTTTGATAATGGAATTTTGACAGCTCAGTATAAGGCAGAAATGTGGATGACACCTATTTCCAAAAGACTTCATGCTTTTATTTGTGTGCCAGGTTTACTCAAAGATCGAACCATAAGATAGCGGCAGCACCCTGCATGCTTTTAAAGTCCATTTTGCCATTTTTATGGAAGGACAAGCCCAGACTGGCATTACCAACAAAGAAATTTTGGCACGGTGGTCTAATGGTAGTGTTTTGGCTTGCGGATCTGAAGGTCCCGGGTTCGAGCCCTGGCCAGGCTATTGTCCCTGGGAAAGGCACATTACTCCCGTTTCCTACGCCTTCGGATGAGTATAAACCGAGGTCTAGTCTGTGTCGCATACATTCCATCATAACGGACTTTAAAGATCCTGACGCTCATGTCCTAGACGGGGAGTGCCGGTAACAAGAACTCATCCAGCATGCACTTGGTCCTTCTCCCCCATCCTTTTAAATGGGTGAAATGCGCACAAAAACATGCATCACCCTGACTGAGGTTTTAGTGCTCTTGTCTTGTCTCTAAGTCAGTCTTTCTGTGCTTTTATAATTTTATAGTTTTCTTTCAGAAAGAGACTCAGAGAGAGAGAGAGAGAGAGAGAGAGAGAGAGAGAGAGAGAGAGAGAGAGAGAGAGAGAGAGAGAGAGAGAGAGAGAGAGAGAGAGAGACAGAGACAGAGAGACAGAGACAGAGAATGATAGAGACAGTTGGGATAAGGTGAAGAAGGGGTTACAGCCATACAGGAGACTGAGGAAGGAAGAAAACGTTTTAATTGGCCAGAAAATAAATAAATATTAAATACAATGATTTAAAAGCTTGTTTACCTAGCTCCTCTTCCAGCAGGTGCCCCACGTCTGTCGAGCAAACCGCGTGGCAGATCGGAGAACTTCCCACTGTCTCCTGAACCAGACGCCATCCTGCAAAACAATGACATATGACAATCATGCGTCACCTCAAATCACGTCAAAATAATACTAATACTGATACTAGCACAAAGTAAAACATTCTGAAGTTCAATTATATCCATGGAATCAGTTTGATAAATCAACATGTGGCCTATGAAGTTATTTTAAGAAAGGACTGTTTTAAATCAAAATTTAAACATCGTAACACTACAGTTACTATTTCACCTAATCACAGTAAATTTTTATACTACATAGTAGTGTATAGACACTAGCCTAGAACCAGAACTAGAAGTAGAACAGACTAGAAGTAGAGAGAACTGGCAAACAAAATTAACATAAATTTTATTCTAAATTACTTTTTATGAAAAAATATACACAATGATCGATGAAAAGAACCACAAGTAAGAAAAAGCAAATAAACAAATACAAACCTGTATAAATTCTAGATTTACTCAATATTCCTCCGAGCTCCTTTCTCTTTTCATCGCACCGGAACAAGAACCGAATGACGGAACAACATGAAATATTAAACAGAGATGTTACAAATATTTCTATTGGTGGGCCAGTAAAATTACACCAACAAAATAGTGGTTCTTTTTGACTTTCGGCATTGACAAGGGATATAATTCTCCCGTCCAATATGTCTGCGCCCTTGGGAACAGGAATGACTAGTTGTGTCATAGCCCTATGTAGTAGGTTTATCCACAAAAGGTGACACATTGCCTATATCTCGCGATATAAATTGACCTCATATTTGTTTTCAACTCCGTTTCAAAAGAGAAGGAGTGTTAAAACTACATATTCATGTTTATATACAACCTTCTTCTTCTTCTTCTTCTTCTTCTTCTTCTTCTTCTTCTTCTTCTTGAATTCTTCTTCTTCTTCTTCTTCTTCTTCTTCTTCTTCTTCTTCTTCTTCTTCTTCTAAGTTGTTCTTCTTCTTCTTCTGGGGTTGAGCAGCCACAATCAATACGCTGATTCATTGTCAGTGCAGCTTACTTACCACTGTTACGTACCTCTGCTATCTTTTTTACTTACCCTTATTGTTTTTCAGATTGCTGCAGCGAGTCTATCGCACGTACAGCACATCTCCAAAGAAGATTTTGTCTTTACATGAGAGAGGTGTTCTTCAGAGCATTTTTCCAGTTGGAAGGTAATTCTGTTCCATCGGATGGATGAAACAAATGTATCACACGTACACACATATGAGCACACACACACATGTATGGTGCATTTATGCATGCACACACACATGTATGGTGCATTTATGCATGCACACACACATGCACGCATGCGTACAGCACATACACACACACACACTCGCAAATACCTATGACCAACACTACACAAGCTGCATTTGCAGATTTTAGTATTAAAAACAGGATTACGCTCATTTGTCATCTTCGTTTTGCGGATGATATTGATGGATTGGCTGGAGAGGAACAAGAACTTGAACAGCTTGTACAGAGGCTTGACACCACCTCCAGAGCTTATGGAATGGAAATAAGTGCAGAGAAGACCAAAATGATGACCAACAACACCAATGGCATCAACACGGACATCAAAGTACAAGGCCAATCCCTCAACACAGTGCACAGCTTCAAATATTTAGGAGCCATTGTGTCAGACAATGGGTCTCGACAGGAAGTCCTCTCCAGGATCGCACAAACAACTGCTGCCCTGACAAGGTTGAAGCCCATTTGGAAAGACAGAACCATCAGTCTACATTCCAAAGTAAGACTGCTGCGCTCTCTGGTCATCTCCATCTTCCTATATGCTTGCGAAGCATGGACCCTCACAGCAGATCTCCAACGAAGAATACAAAGCATGGAGATGAGGTGCTACAGAAGACTTCTGTGCATTTCCTATACCCAACACATCACCAACGACGAAGTCCGACAGACCATCACACAAGCCATTGGACAACACGATGACCTGCTCACAGTGGTGAAGAAACGGAAACTCCGATGGTATGGCCACGTCACCAGATCATCAGGCCTTGCAAAGACCATTCTGCAAGGCACAGTGCAAGGAGGTAGAAGAAGGGGGAGACCGAAAAAGAGGTGGGAGGACAACATTCGAGAATGGACTGGTTTGACACTGAGCGAAGCCATGAGGGCTGCTGAGGACAGAGAAAGATGGAGTATGCTGGTTAAACGATCATCTGTGGTGCCCCTACGACCTTCGGGTTATGGGACATGATAGGATAGGATAGGTCTGGTGCGTTAAGCCTAATGCAACACTTCACACTTGTTCACAATATAAAAATCCTCATAACTGTAAATTTCATTTTAGTGGCATCTTATTATTGTTTTTTTTAATACTCTAAACTTGTATGCTACAGGAAAATACATCTTTAGCTTGGTTTCATGGAAAAGTCCACTATACAAATCATCACCAGCAGCAGCAGCGAGCATTGTGGCCGAGTGATCTAAGGCGGGACTAACGTGCCTTGTCCAAAGGCTAGAAACCAATTTTGGTGTGGGATCGAACCAGCATCTGGGCGTTATGTTTTTTGGAATATTATTTACTTTCGACTCGGGCAACATCTCGGGGGTTTCCTCCGGGTACTCTGGTTTGCTCCCCCAGCAAAATTTTAAAAACACAACTAATATTAGGTGGGTTGGATTTGGGCTTGCTACAGTCTGCGACTACGCCTTCCCCAGGGGAGGCAGCCCAGAATTTCCCCATAAAAAGGGACAATAAAGTGTCAACAACAAAAAAAGTAATCATCATCATCATCATCGTCATCATAATCACAAACACCATTCTCTGTTTTTCAGCGCAGCAGATTTCTCGCACCACCTGGCAAGTCCACGAGCGGTGTACTGTGGGTTTGACCCTACAGCGGAGAGTCTTCATGTGGGCAATCTCCTGGCCATCATCGCTTTGCTACACTGTCAGGATGCAGGGCATGAAGCCCTGGCCCTGGTACACTGCTTTTCCTGACATTTTTGCACTTTAGACTTTAAAGGTTCTGACCTTGTAAAGAACATTACAGTTTAAAGTCTGAACACACCATTGGCCAAAGGGCAGACAGGGGTAACTGTCCCAGGGAAGAGGGGGTAGGCACCTGTATTAATACTGGACCACCAGAGCAATCATACTGTTAAGTTGGACATTTGAACAATTGCCACTTTTATTTTGGTCATCATGGAAATGGAAGCTGGGTCATGGTGACTGAGGGGTGAGTGGCGGAAACCTAAAGGAACACAGAAAGTGTTAGGTTTTATTCTTCTTTGGTCATTCAACATCGTTCAGTTGTCTGTGGCGTCAGACAGTGCGCATCAAGCAGCAAGTTGGTGCCTTGTGCACTTTGAGTTAGATGCTGTTCTTGGTCAGCGCCTTGAGAAGCTCCTTGAGTTGGAACAGCGCTCCCTAGCAATAGTTCATTCATTATTTCCTTTTGCGATGCAGGGTCAGGTTTGTTGTATGTTATTTTGCAAGCAATAACATCTGGGTATCAGAATCAGAAACCTTAATTTTTCCCTGAAAACATCAAAGAGAACTTTGCTTGCAGAGGACGATGTTCTGCAATGTATGCCAAGCACTGCACTCGCATCATTGCAATATCCGAGTCAGGACACTGGGTTTCCTGGTGGCACAGTTGGTTAGTCGAGGGTTTCCTATGCTGAAGGTCGCAGGTTCAATTCCTGCAAGGGGCGAACGTCAACTTGTGTGACTTGGGTACTATACTATTCAGGGCACCGAGGGTTTCCTCCATATATTCCCTTTTCCTTCCTACCTTCAGTATTCAGTATTCAGAAAACTTTATTATCTCCAAGGAGAAATTCTAACATGGATTTGCTGTCAGCAAAAGGTAATAAAATGTAACAGTACTATAAACATTTAAACATGTACGTGTACTCACGCTTATGTACATATTAACAAGAACATTTCCGAAACATTGTAAAACTTAAAATACATATCACACTACATGTCCTTATTGCACTTCAACATAAATAAATAAAACACCTACCCACAAACACACACACCCACACAAACACATCCACACACACATGGGTTAGACATTAGATTATATTACACCAAAAATTATAAACATTATAAAGCATCTTAAAAAAAAAAATACAATCATCAAACTCTGCGTATCATTCTAACACTGACAATCACAGATTTTAAAACTCATGCATTAGTTAACTTACATACTGAATAGTTGAAAAATTGCTGCATATTATAAAATTCATCTCTAGTACTCCCATAAACCACTCGCACCCAACTCATTCAGTCGACACTTATTAAGAATTTGTACTGATTTGGGTACAAAACTGTTCTTAGCTCTAACTGTAGAAACATTTGGCACTGTGAAACGGCGACCAGAAGGAAGGAGCTGGTAGTGCTGGGCTAGGATGTGAGTGGAGTCTCTTACAATCATTCTCGCTTTCTTTCTTACTTGACTTTCGTACAACACACACAAACTCTCCTGCTTTTTCACCCACCACTTTCCCACACACCTTCACAATTCTATCCAACACATTCTTACTCCTCACACTGAGACCTCCAAACCAGCAAAGAAAACCAAAGGTCATGACCGATTGGATAAAACAGCTGTAAAAGTTACATAAAACAGACTTGTTGACTTTCAGAGAGCGCAATTTCTGGAGGCAATATATTCTTGACTGACATTTCTTATGGATGGAAGTAGTGTTGGAATCAAAGGTAAGCTTATTGTCAAGTATTGTTCCCAGATATTTGTATTCCGAGACTCTCTCCACCTTTTCTCCATCAATCACTAAGTCAGGCACAGCAGATGGGTTTTTTCTAAAATCAATAATCAGTTCTTTAGTTTTCTTCACATTTATATTTAAAAAATTCTCTTTGCACCATGCAATAAACTTTTGCACTTCTTTTAGATAAACAGTTGCAGAGTTGGAGAGGTCTTGAAGGGCAGAGTCATCTGAGTACTTAATGAGAGGTGTATTTTCAGAGCCGGTGCAATCGTTGGTGTACAGAGTAAACAGAACAGGAGATAGTACAGTGCCCTGAGGGGAGCCAGTTGATGTAGTTCGAGTAGAGGAGAGAGCTCGCTGGAAGCAGACTGACTGAGATCTGTGAACTAGAAAGCTGACTATCCACAGGATAAGCCTGGGATTGACGTCAAGGGCCAGAAGTTTGAGCGCCATGAGATGAGGTTGTATCGTATTAAAAGCAGAAGAAAAATCGATAAAGAGAATCCTAACGAAAGAACTAGGTTTATCCAGCTGTGTATAAGCGTTGTTGAGTAGAGTGAGTGTTGCGTCGTCAGTGGATCTGTATTGCTTGTATGCGAACTGAAAAGGATCAAGAAACTGTTGTGTTTGAGAGAGAAGTTTTTTCAAGACGATACGCTCAAAGCATTTCATGGCGATGCTGGTGAGTGCAACGGGCCTATAGTCATTCAACTCAGATGGGCTTCTAGACTTTGGAACAGGACAGATAGTGGAATTTTTCCAGACTGAGGGGACAGCACATTGTTTCAATGATAAAGAAAACAAATGACTGAAAACAACACATAACTGAGCAGAACATACTTTCAACAGTTTTCCACACAAGCCATCTGGACCCATTGCCTTACGGGGGTTTATTCTTTTGAAGTGGGACTCAACAACACAATCCCGGATCTCAAAGTCACCGGAAGCATCTCCCTCCCCATTTCTCACCCTTTCCTGAAGATCAACCAAAACTTCAGACAAACTGTCACTCAAATCATTGCGTTCAAAACGACAATAAAAATCATTCAGCTCGTTAGAGAAAGCTAACTTTTCATCTTCACTTCGCAGGCAACCACTGCTCTGAGGTTTATTCTGGCCTGATAAGGTTTTCAACCCCTTCCAAGCATCTCTTATGTTGCCTGACTGGAACTGACGTTCAACTTTCTCTTTATATTCTAACTTAGCTGCACGTATTTCCTCCCTTAATTTCCTCTGAACCCTCTTTCTTTCTTCCCTATCCCCAGTTTGAAATGCAATTTTCTTTTCATTAATAGTATTTTTCAGTGATCTCGAGACCCAGGGCTTGTTGTTTGGATAGATTTTGACTTGTTTGGTTGGAATAATCATGTCTTCACAGAATTTAACATAGTCAGTGACCACATCAGCAGCCTGATTAACATCATCAGAGGAATCAAGAAAAACATTCCAGTCTGTGCAATCGAAACAACCCTGCAATTGCTTAACACAATCATCCGACCACACTTTTACAGTTTTGGCAACGACAGACTCAGTTAGTATTTTAGGTTTATATGAAGGGATCAAATGTACAGAGTCGTGATCGGATAGTCCGATTTTAGGGAGCTGAAAAGATTTATATGCATGGGGAATGTTGCCATAGCAACAGTCAAGTATAGCATCTTCCCGTGTGTTGACTGTGACAAACTGTTTGAATGAAGGAAGACAACTGCGCAAGTCACAATGATTAAAATCGCCAAGAACAAAATTAGGGGCATCAGGCGAAATCAACTGCAGTGCACGAACGACATCTGCGATTTCTGTGCACGCACGTGCGCGTGAAGCCTGGGTAGTAGGGTGTGTGTATATCACAGTTATAAATATCTGTCCAAATTCGCGTGGTAAGTATTTGGGTCGCAGTGACACAGCGAGCAAATCAACATCAGGTGTACACAGTTGCTTTCTTACTGTCACATTGGCTCGACTACAATACTTCTCGTTGACATACAAACACACACCTCCGCCGTGATGTTTACCACTGACAGTAAATTCAGATTGGTCACTGCGGAATGGCGTGCCAAAACCGTCAATATAAACACTGTCATCGGTGATACAATTGTCAAACCATGTCTCTGAGAAACATAATAAACATGCGTCTTTAAATTCGTTCATCTATTGTACGTAGGCACATAGTTCATCGAAGTTGCAGTTTGGTGGCTTGGGTCGAAGGGAACGAGTGTTCGAAAGAATGATGGAAGGGAGGGGTAGTAGGGTCCTGTAGCGTCTCAACCTCCGTCGTATCCCCCCTCGATGACCACGTCTACGCCTTCGGACAATCACATCGGTATTGGGACAATCAGCGTTACAATCAGGAATGATTTCTGATGGGAAACAGTCAAATCGATGGGGCATAGCGTCAACAGCCAATTGCAGAAGCAAAATTGACTCACGTGTGTACTGAATGAAATCTGTTCGCCAACCGTGATGACGGTCGCCATGTTGACCCGTAGCATTCACACCACACTTCAACACACAAAATACCACAGACACCGCCACCAATACATCCAGAAACAACACAGCACGCATCTTGAAGTCTTCACACACGTCAGTGCAATAAATCAGCCTTCACAATACGCTAAGAACAATGTAAACAGAAGAAAATATAGCCGACAGCAAAACACACGTCAAGTCGCCCCAGAGTGAAGCGCCCGAAGTGGAGGAATTTTATGAAAATCTACAGGCGGTCCTTGACCAAGTGCCTTCAATAATGGTATTAGATGCAGAAAATCTAAAAAGTCTAAAATAAAATTGTATTTCTCTTCTATCTTGTAATAGCGATCGTGCTGCCTTTACACCTCAGAGTGATAGATGTTGTGTATATGAGAGTGTGTGAAACATGTGACCATGTATGTTGGTGATGGAGTACGCTGGTTAAGTGATCATCTGTGGTGCCCCAACGACTTTAAGTTACGGGGTAGGATAGGTTAGGATAGATGTGTGTAGGTACTGAGCACTTTCAGCCCGATTATTGATTTGGCGGCAGGGATAGCTCAGTTGTCAGAGCGCTCGACTTGTGTACGCACGTCTCGGGCGACGTGGGTTCGAATCCTGACTTCAGCAAACTATTTTGTGATTGCTGGATAGTAGTGGCCAGCTCTTTGAGAAGTTCCCTGAGCTTGTAAGTGCGCTATATAAGAGTAAACTCTTTTTTTTGTTGGGAAAAAGCATGTATATTACATCCATTATTGTAATTATTATTATTATTATTATTATTATTATTATTATTATTATTATTATTATTATTATTATTATTATTATTATTATTTTAATATTATTATACTACACTATGCTGTTATCGTGTTTGTGGACAGGTAGGTGGAGCGACGGCTCTGATCGGTGATCCTAGTGGCAAGACGTCAGAGCGAGCATCGCTGTCAGCAGAAGCGGTGGAGAAGAATGTGCTGATGATCTCTGAAAACCTACTTAGAGTGGCCAGCAACTACTCCAACCACATCCACACCGACAACAGGCTGCTGGCTCAGTCTTTCCGGTACTGACCAATTTCATGAGAGATTGACTTCTTTATTTGTGGGTTTTTGTATTGTTTACTTTATTTATTTCTGTATCTTCCTGTCTGTTTTGTCAACTTTATTTGCTTATTTATTCAAGGGTTTCTTGCTGATATGACTGATATTATCGGCTGCAAGAAAGAACTTACATAAATAAAATGTATCATCGTGGGATAACTTTTTTTTTTTGGTGGGGGGGGGGGGGGGGGGGGGAGAGGGTGGAGAGGTGATGAGTTGGGGTGGTGGGTGGGTGGGAGGAGGAGGGAGGGTGGGTAGCATTGTTAAAGGTTTGCAGACAAAAGTGAAAGATGAACTGAAGTGTAATCCTTCAAATGAGAGCAAGCATCATGGTCTAGTTGGTAGACCCATGCATTCCATCGCATGGACTTTAAAGATCCTGATGCTCATACCCTAGACGGGTGAGTGCCTGCTACACAAATACACCCAGCAAGCACTAGGTCCATTCTCCCCCATCCCTGGTCGCCCAGGATTGCGCTCAGTTGTCTGAGGTGTCAGATGATCACCAAAGGCAGCAAGTGTGTGTCTTGAGTTGGGCGTCTTGAGCTGGTTCCTTTACCGCCCAGCGACACTAAAGCAGCTGTTGAGCTGGTTCCTTTACCGCCCAGCGACACTTAAGCAGCTGTTGAGTTGGTTCCTTTACCGCCCAGCGACACTAAAGCAGCTGTTGAGTTGGTTCTTTTACCGCCCAGCGACACTAAAGCAGCTGTTGAGCTGGTTCCTTTACCGCCCAGCGACACTTAAGCAGCTGTTGAGTTGGTTCCTTTACCGCCCAGCGACTTAAGCAGCTGTTGAGCTGAAAAAGCGCTCTGTAAATAATATAAGAACCATTAATAAGTAAAATAAAATTGTAAAAAGCCCCGGGAGAACAGTTTTTGTACTTGAAAGGCTTGTGGACCCAAAAGTGAGAAAGCTTAAGACTGTGTTTGTGTTGCAGAATAGTGAACAACATGGAATGGTACCGAGAGAAAAATGTCGTTCAGTTCCTGTCCACGGTGGGTCGTCACTTCAGGATGGGTCCCATGCTGTCCAGACACAGGTGACTACTGCGTTTATCAGGAAAACAATCCAGATTGTGCTAGCTTTTAAAAAAAAGATGCATATGGCTTACGCAAACATGTCTTGGAAGTGAGTTAGAATTTGGACTCCATTTTAGAAGACGAAGCAGAGAACATCAGTAATGTTTGTTTTGGGGAGGCCTTGGACTCAAATTTCTAGGTCGAGTTCATCCGCTGAAAGAAGGAGACAGAAAAAGATGGGCAAGTTCTAGAAATGCTGAGCCACCAGCCAAAACATTGTCTGACATGGTAAAAATATTTAACTCAAATTGACAAACTTCTCTCGACAGTTATGCTTCCTTGATCGGTTAATTATGCTTCTTTATGACATTTGTATTAATGGAAACATATTATAGTAGTCCTATTTTTACGTGGAATAATAATAATAATAATAATAATAATAATAATAATAATAATAATAATAATAATAATAATAATGGTTGCTACACACATTTTTTTGGAGAGTTTGCCTAAGTGGTACTATTTTTTTACAATGCTAGTGCAATCCCTGGTTACTGTTTTGAGGAATTCACATGTAAAAAAAACCTTTTATTTCATCCATAAATAAAAACAGGTAAAGGTTTTCCCTTAACCTTTGGATCATTGGGGAGTAAGACATTGGAGACCTCTCTTTTGTCTAGGCCATCTTGATGAGGGTGGTGCCTATCTCCCCTCTCTTGCTGCTTTCCCTTCCTCGGTTCTAAAACAAAACAAGGTATCATACTCCTTCACAGATGGGATGGACAGGGGTGTGTCGTGGGCTTGTTTCAAACTTTTTGTGTCATTTGGTGGTTGCTTTCCAAACATGGTCACCCATCCAAGCACTAACCCCGTCTGACATTGCCTAACATGAAACATTGGCTAGCGTGTGTCCAAACCCCGGCACTACTGTGCCGCCCAACTCTGCCGTACATCGGGCGCTGCATATGACACACAGTCAGTGCTGGGAGTGAAGCGGTCCCAGTCTATCCCCATTCCCTCAAATATGAGTCGCTTGAAATTTTTTGTTGTTGTAAGTTGTTTTAACTGTTATGAATCTTGACTTTGTTCAGACAAGTTTTACCCACACATTATGGTGTGAATCGTATGACAAGATGCATGGGCCGAAGTCCAGGAAGAAAGTATCGCCTTGTTTTCCATAAAGTACAGAAATTGCTAGATTGTGGCAGATCCTGTTTTTATTTGACGTCGTTTGTAATTGGCTTTACCGTGTTATTTTTAAGTGTTGAGAGCCGAATGAAAAGCACTGAAGGGATGAGCTTCACAGAATTTTCCTACCAGGTCTTTCAGGCCTACGACTGGTACCACCTTCTCAACAACCACAACTGTAGCATTCAGGTAAAAGCTGTGAAAGTTTTTTTATAATAAGTAATTTTGTCCTGGGTTCATATGACTATATGGGAAACAGTAAATCCGGCTATTTGGAATGCGTGGTGGCAGGCATGGCGAAGGAAGACAACACCGGTGTGCTGCGGAGTGTAGGAACAGACAGTTAATAGTAGTGTACACTGTGATTAAGGTTCTGGCACCCCATAGGCATCCCTATTGTGTCAAAACACTGATTGATTTATAGTAAACTACCATTCATTGTTTGTCTTTGGTTCTTGCATGAGTGTTTAGTATAGTATAGTATAGTATAGGATAGGATAGTATAGTATAGTATAGTATAGTATAGTATAGTATAGTATAGTATAGTATAGTATAGTATAGGATAGGATAGGATAGGATAGGATAGGATAGTATAGGATAGTATAGTATAGGATAGGATAGTATAGTATAGTATAGTATAGTATAGGATAGTATAGGATAGTATAGTATAGTATAGGATAGGATAGGATAGTATAGTATAGGATAGTGTAGTATAGTATAGTATAGTATAGTATAGTATAGTATAGGATAGTATAGGATAGTATAGGATAGTGTAGTATAGTATAGTATAGTATAGTATAGTATGGTGCGGTAATTTTCACCTTCAGGAGTGTGAAAATTACCGCACCATCAGCCTCATCAGCCATCCCAGCAAGGTCCTCCTGAAAATAATACTCAACAGGTTGAAACCACAAGCTGAACAAATCATAGCTGAAGAACAAGCAGGATTCATGGCAGGGCGAAGTACCACTGAACAGATTTTCAACCTCAGAATAATCTGTGAGAAATACCTACAGCACCAACAACATCTATATCATGTGTTCATAGACTTCAAGAAGGCATTTGACCGAGTCTGGCATGCAGCTCTATGGGCAACCATGAAAGTGTACAACATCAGCCCTAAAATCATAGAAGTCATCAAAAGCCTGTATGACAAGGCTACCAGTGCAGTCCTCCATAACAGCGTCATCGGGAACTGGTTCAGAACAACAATCGGTGTGCGTCAAGGATGCCTACTCTCTCCAACACTCTTCAACATCTTCCTAGAGCGCATCATGTCAGATGCTCTTGCAGATCACGAAGGCACAGTCAGCATAGGGGGCAGAGCAATCTCCAATCTTCGTTTTGCGGATGATATTGATGGATTGGCTGGAGAGGAACAAGAACTTGAACAGCTTGTACAGAGGCTTGACACCACCTCCAGAGCTTATGGAATGGAAATAAGTGCAGAGAAGACCAAAATGATGACCAACAACACCAATGGCATCAACACGGACATCAAAGTACAAGGCCAATCCCTCAACACAGTGCACAGCTTCAAATATTTAGGAGCCATTGTGTCAGACAATGGGTCTCGACAGGAAGTCCTCTCCAGGATCGCACAAACAACTGCTGCCCTGACAAGGTTGAAGCCCATTTGGAAAGACAGAACCATCAGTCTACATTCCAAAGTAAGACTGCTGCGATCTCTGGTCATCTCCATCTTCCTATATGCTTGCGAAGCATGGACCCTCACAGCAGATCTCCAACGAAGAATACAAAGCATGGAGATGAGGTGCTACAGAAGACTTCTGTGCATTTCCTATACCCAACACATCACCAACGTTGAAGTCCGACAGACCATCACACAAGCCATTGGACAACACGATGACCTGCTCACAGTGGTGAAGAAACGGAAACTCCGATGGTATGGCCACGTCACCAGATCATCAGGCCTTGCAAAGACCATTCTGCAAGGCACAGTGCAAGGAGGTAGAAGAAGGGGGAGACCGAAAAAGAGGTGGGAGGACAACATTCGAGAATGGACTGGTTTGACACTGAGCGAAGCCATGAGGGCTGCTGAGGACAGAGAAAGATGGAGTATGCTGGTTAAGCGATCATCTGTGGTGCCCCTACGACCTTCGGGTTATGGGACAGGATAGGATAGGATAGTATAGTATAGTATAGTATAGTATAGTATAGGGTAGTGTAGTATAGTATAGTATAGGATAGGATAGTATAGTATAGTATAGTATAGTATAGTATAGTATAGTATAGTATAGTATAGTGTAGTGTAGTCTAGTCTAGTCTAGTCTAGTCTAGTCTAGTCTAGTCTAGTCTAGTCTAGTCTAGTCTAGTCTAGTCTAGTCTAGTCTAGGATAGGATAGGATAGGATAGTATAGTGTAGTGTAGTGTAGTGTAGTATAGTATAGTATAGTATAGTATAGGATAGTATAGTATAGTATAGTATAGTGTAGTATAGTGTAGTATAGGATAGGATAGGATAGTATAGGATAGTATAGTGTAGTATAGTGTAGTATAGTATAGTATAGTATAGTATAGTATAGTACAGCATAGCATAGCATAGCATAGCATGGCATGGTATGGTATGGTATGGTATAGCATAGCATAGCATAGCATAGTATAATATAGCATAGTATAGTATAGTATAATTATAATAATAATAATAATAATAATAATAATAATAATAATAATAATAATAATAATAATAATTGTAATAATAATAATAATAATAATAATAATAATAATAATTGTAATGATAATAATAATAATAATAATAATGCTTTTAATTATAATAATATTAACAATAATAATAATAATAATGATATTTTTAAAGGCGCTTGTCCTAGTAAGAAAGAGTTCAAAGCGCACACTCACGTATTCACACACTGCTTAAACATTAGTACAATACATAGGCCTATACATAAATGGCTGGGAACAAGTGAAATCAAAGAGGACTGGAGAAGAGGCAGTAATAATATAATATAATATAATATAATATAATATAATATAATATAATATAATATAATATAATATAATATAATATAATATAATATAATATTAGTATAGTATAGTGTAGTATAGAATAGTATAGTATAGCATATTATACAA
This sequence comes from Oncomelania hupensis, assembly GCA_036898135.1. Taxonomy (NCBI): domain Eukaryota; kingdom Metazoa; phylum Mollusca; class Gastropoda; order Littorinimorpha; family Pomatiopsidae; genus Oncomelania; species Oncomelania hupensis. The sequence goes on from CM072512.1 coordinate 134,094,217, forward strand.
TACTATACTATAGAGTATAGTATAGTGTAGTATAGTATAGTATAGTATAGTATAGTATAGTATAGTATAGTATAGTATAGTATAGTATAGTATAGTATAGTATAGTATAGCATAGCATAGCATAGTATAGTATAGAATAGTATAGTATAGCATAGCATAGTATAGTATAGTATAGTATAGTATAGTATAGTATAGTATAGTATAGTATAGTATAGTATAGTATAGTATAGTATAGTATAGCTTAGTAGTGATTGCATCGTAAGCTATTAGCTTTTTGCCTTCTAGCTAGACATGCATTTAAGAGCACACATATTACTTGTTACATCGGCAGGCTTTCAGTTATCAGTTGTCTGATGAATGTTGGTAAGAGAATCTCCACCCAAGACAGTGGAGTACAGCATGTTAGACAAAAGCTTCCCTATGCCGGTTTTAAATGCACTTGTGACCCCAACTGTGACGTTACAACATCCCTTGGCAGACTGTCCCATGTGGTAGTCTTTCTGTTAGCGAAAATGTTATAGTATAAACTAGTCTTAACAGTCTTTTTTGTTAATTTATATTCTTGACCTCGGATTAAAGTTGTGTGTTTGTGTGTGTGCATGTGTGTATGCGTGTGTGCATGTGTGTGAAGGGGTAGGTGTGTGTGCTTGTACGTGTGTTGCTTTATGATCTTCTAGTTTTTGTTTATTTCCTTTGTTGACTTCTATTGTGGTGTTCACTTTGTAACGCAATGTTGGCTTCTATGACAAAAGGTGCTATACAGACGTTTATTATGAATATTTGAGTGTACCAGTCCACTAAAAACTAAAGAGCAGTATGTGATTAACTGATTGATTGACTGCTAGTTGTGTTGGACAGATTGGAGGCCATGATCAGCTTGGTAACATAGTGGCTGGTTTTGAGTTTATAGCCAAAGTGTCCAAACAACCTGTCTTTGGTAAGTCCTCTTCTTCAACTCATTTTTATATTTTATCCGTCTGTGTTCACACTAGATCATTCGTGTTTTGCCTTTATTTTTTGTTATTCAGGCTCACTGATTCAGGCTGCTGAGGACAGAGAAAGATGGAGTATGCTGGTTAAACGATTATTTGTGGTGCCCCTTCGACCTCCGGGTTACGGGACAGGATAGGGATAGGATAGGCTCACACTACTACACTAGAGGAACACATATTGCTGAATGAGGATAGTAAGACAAAGTATAGCTGTGTGTTCCCATTGAGATTGGGTGTATCAGCAAAGGCATTAATAGTTAGCTTCACTCTCTCTGCAACACTGTTGCATGCATCTAGGGCAAACTGTTTAGCGTCAAGGTCAAACACAAAATCGCCAGTGCAGAACTAACAAGTTTGATTCTCGTAGGGAGTGACATAATTCAGATGAGAGTGTAAACTGAGGGCTAGTCTGTGTGCTCTTCCATTCCATTCCGTTGCACAGACTTTAAAGATCCTGATGCTCAAGTCTCAGAATGGGTAAAAGCAGATACACCAATACATCCAGCATGCACTGTAAGTCCCGTTCCCCCTTATCCAGGGTGGCGCAGCTCTTTTGCAGCTTCCATGTATTTGCTGGGAAGGCAGCTTGAAATTGGCTGGCATGGGTCACAAATAAAATCCTAAAACCCAACATGTACGCATTGATTTGACCATGAATGCAAAATGAAAAGACAAGTTAAGGATTACGAAATTCCTGTACCCATCACCACAGGGACACAAAATGGACCACGCCAGTGAGACCCATGCAGTAACAATGGAGGGCACAATGAGTGGGCGGCTCAGGCAGTTGGAGTTATGTATCAGCCAGTGATTTGAGCTGGAAAAGCACTGTATAACAATCATTTTAAAGTGAATCAATTAAAAATAAAATTAAAATAGTTTGAGTGCTGTGTTTATTGTGTTTTGAAATGTGTTGGACCTTTGTTTAGAATATTTTTATTTTTATTTATTTATTATTTGTTTGCCAAATCAATACTCTGTGTCCCCTTGTGCCGCCATATTTCTGTGTCCTATTATGATTTTTTTGTAAATGATCACATTCAATGAGTATTCTTGGGGACAATGAGGAAGTTAGCCGTGATTGTAGTTTTGATAGTGCTGATGTCCCAAGGTGACCTTTTATCCCTGATGCTTGCAAGGTGGACGTGGACACAGAATATCACCATTTTAGTGACAGGCTGCAGTGGTGATTTTCAGGTCTAACAGTGCCCCTTATCACCAGCTCATCAGGAGACAAACTGGGCAAGACAGCCGGCAACGCAGTGTGGCTCGATCCTACCAAAACATCGCCTTTTGAATTCTATCAGGTAAAAAAACCAGGAATGCACAAATCAGCCTCGGAATAGAAGAGTAGCATAGTTCGGCATGTAGGTTTAAATGCTGAGACAAGCCACTTTGTTCCACTGAGTGAGGTTCCTAGGCAGAGCATGCTTAACATGAGAGATACAGTAGGCCAGTTTCCACTATACTGGCAACCTTGACTGTAGCTGAGTGTGAGAGGTGTAACAAGAATAAGCTGTGTGTAGCTGTATGTCCTTTAGAGATCTATAAGCCACAGGCTGTGTGTAGCTGTGTGTCCTTGAGAGATCTATAAGCCATAGGCTGTGTGTAGCTGTGTGTCCTTGAGAGATCTATAAGCCACAGGCTGTGTGCAGCTGTATGTCCTCGAGAGATCTATAAGCCACAGGCTGTGTGTCCTCGAGAGATCTATAAGCCACAGGCTGTGTGCAGCTGTGTGTCCTTGAGAGATCTATAAGTCCTCAACAGTCTCTAATACTCAGATTGGGGTCAGAGACTCTTGTGGGCAGACTGCTTCTATGAATTTAGTTGCACCCAGATAATGGTGAGAGGTGTACTGTATGTTCCTGTTTAAAGCTGCCGTTCTTTCTAATTCCAGTATTTTATCAACATAGCGGACAATGATGCCGAGAAATTTCTGAAGTTGTTGACGTTCTTGCCGCAAGAGGAGATCTCATACATAATGAAGAAGCAGCAGGTAGTGTTATCTACTTTTTTTCTTCTTGCTGAGATTCCTAATGAAAAGACTTTTAGCATGTAAAATACAGGAACGAGTAGATGCACGTTTGTGTTCATTTTTTCAGTTATTATCTATGTTGTGATTGGTAATGTTATAAGTGAACTATTTCCCATACTGAGCCAATGTTAAAGATTTGTTACTAAATTCAGGTGTTTCCTGTAACCTGTAAAAGGGTGTGCGTCTGAATGTGTGTGTGCATGCGTTTTTCACGTTGTATGAGTGCATGTGTTGACTGGAAATATGAAGGCTGTATTGTTGTATGTGTCATTGGTGTTGCCAGGTGTTGTAATGGTTGTTACCATCCAGTGGTGCATTGCCATTGTTCTGGTCCAACCACATGCCGCGCTGCTGTTCTCTGTATGGAGTTAGCAATCAAGTATTACAAATATGATTTCAGGCAGCCCCACAGAATCGGACTGCTCAGAAAGCTCTTGCAGCTCAAGTCACTACGTTAGTACATGGAGGTAATGCACAAAATCCAACTTGTTGTTATAAATTACCAGATTTTACATGGCGATACACATTTAAAGCCTGTTATAAATCACCAGATGTTACATGGCCATACACATTTAAAGCCTGTTATAAATTACCTGATGTTACATGGCAATACACATTTAAAGCCTGTTATAAATCACCAGATGTTACATGGCAATACACATTTAAAGCCTGTTATAAATTACCAGATGTTACATGGCAATACACATTTAAAGCCTGTTATAAATTACCTGATGTTACATGGCAATACACATTTAAAGCCTGTTATAAATCACCTGATGTTACATGGCAATACACATTTAAAGCCTGTTATAAATTACCTGATGTTACATGGCAATACACATTTAAAGCCTGTTATAAATCACCAGATGTTACATGGCAATACACATTTAAAGCCTGTTATAAATTACCTGATGTTACATGGCAATACACATTTAAAGCCTTCTATAAATTACCAGATTGTACATGGCAATACCCACACTTGATTTTTTACACACACCCCATCAAGTTTACACACATTTAAAGCCTTACTCCCCCCCTTCCCCCACACACACCTCCCCTCCCCACTCTGACCCCATTCACAAAACTGGACGTGAGAAAAAGGTACGGCAGTCCATAATGTCTCTCTCTTTGCCAGACACGTTTAGTTTTACCTCAGTATTCATTTACAATTCCAATGCCTATAATGTTTGTGTGAATGTTTGTGTTTATGGATGTATAGAGCTGATTGTTCTTTGAATGTGTGCAATAGCGTTTATTTATCATTTTGTTAATATTTTTCATTATTATGTATACTGCATACCAGTACTTTCTTTTAATGTACAGAGTACCCTGTAGTGCGTTTCTGGACTTGTTGCTTGCAAAGCAGTTAGGGATATGTGATTTTGATGCTGTGTTTGTGACAGCGTCAGGCCTGGAGTCGGCGTTGCGGTGGAGCAAGGCACTGTATAGTGACTCTGTGGAGGCCTTGGCCAGTCTGGAGCCCCAGGAGCTGGCCCAGTTGTTTGGCCAGGTGCCCATGCACCGGATGTTTTTGGAGCCAGGCACCACCGTCCTGGACGCTTGTATGAAGGCCGGCTGTTTTGGCAGGATAAGTAAGTCAGGTTGTCTGTCCTGCATTGGTTACTACAAGTCAAACGATGAAACATTTTCACCAAATTTCACGATTGTCCTTTTATTAATAGTGGACTTGCTTGGTGCATAATAAATATGAATGAGACACACCAACCATGCAGTTTTGGTCAACTTCATAGTCCAGGTCCCTGGAGCTGTCCAAAGTAAATACTTGTGAAAAAGTTGGATTGAGCTTATTGGAGGAAATTTTATTTTACAAAATGTTATTATTATTGTTATCATATAAGTAGTAGTAGTACCATTACTATTATTGTTATATTATTTATTATTATTTATTATTATTTATTTGTTTGTATATTATTCTTCTTCTTGTTTGTATATCGTTATGAATATTATGATTGTGTTTATTATTACAAGATGATGCAGAGCGAATCATCAAGGCAGGAGGGGTTTACATCAATCACAACAGAGTGCAGCAACCAGACTGTGTGTTGAGAGCAGGCCAACACGTACTGCCCAACAACACCACCGTTATACGTGTGGGTAAGCCACTTCAACATTCATGGAATAACCATAATAATATTATTAATAATGGATGCTGTACACGCCCTTATTCATAAATCAGACTCAAACCGCAATCTGCAACCAACATACACGCTTGCCTATGATAGGCATTCCTACCTACACAACAAACGCTCATTCGTTACTCAAACCTGTGGTGTAAAGGCAAGTTGCTATTAAAAGATGGAAATGAAATGGAATTTTATTTAGGAAATTTTAGATAGACTGCATACAATACTATTATTGATGGGTATGGCATTGATGGGTATGGCATTGATGGGTATGGCATTGATGGGTATGGCATTGATGGGTATGGCATTGATGGGTATGGTATTGGTGGGTATGGCATTGATGGGTGTGGCATTGATGGGTATGGTATTGATGGGTATGGCATTGATGGGTGTGGCATTGATGGGTATGGCATTGATGGGTATGGCATTGATGGGTATGGCATTGATGGGTATGAGGGTATGGCATTGATGGGTATGGCATTGATGGGTATGGCATTGATGGGTATGGTATTGATGGATAAGGCATTGATGGGTATGGCATTGATGGGTATGGCATTGATGGGTATGGCATTGATGGGTATGGTATTGATGGGTATGGCATTGATGGGTATGGCATTGATGGGTGTGGCATTGATGGATGTGGCATTGATGGATATGGCATTGATGGGTATGGCATTGATGGGTATGGCATTGATGGGTATGGTATTGATGGGTATGGCATTGATGGGTATGGCATTGATAGGTATGCGGGTATGGCATTGATGGGTATGGCATTGATGGGTATGCGGGTATGGCATTGATGGGTATGGCATTGATGGGTATGCGGGTATGGCATTGATGGGTATGGTATTGATGGGTATGGCATTGATGGGTGTGGCATTGATGGGTATGGCATTGATGGGTGTGGCATTGATGGGTATGGCATTGATGGGTATGTGGGTATGGCATTGATGGGTATGTGGGTATGGCATTGATGGGTATGGCATTGATGGGTGTGGCATTGATGGGTATGGCATTGATGGGTATGGCATTGATGGGTACGGTATTGATGGGTATGGCATTGATGGGTATGGCATTGATGGGTATGTGGGTATGGTATTGATGGGTATTGCATTGATGGGTATGCGGGTATGGCATTGATGAGTATGGTATTGATGGGTATGGTATTGATGGGTATGGCATTGATGGGTATGGCATTGGATGCAGGTATTATAAAATTTCTTCAATAATCTACCAACTTTACTATTTAAAGAAAAATGGAGGTACTGTGTGTTTGCCTCAGAGATGGCTAGGCGACACATTTGGCTGAGGTGGGGATGGAAAAAGCAGCTTTGTTCTGCAAAGACTGAAGAAAAGAAGAAAAAAAAAACAAAAACAAAAAAACATTCTTGTGCCTGTCTTTAAAAAAAAAAAAAAGAAAATTAAAAAAAATGTTTCCATTTTGTCTGCGTCTGTTCCAGGAAAGAAGAAATATTACCTCATCAACTGGTGCCATTCATGACACGATGTCTTCAGCAGATACCATTTGAGACTTTGAATTACATGTGGAATTGTAACAACCATCTGCTTCTAATCAAAGAGTCGTGTCTCTCTCAATAGATAAATGATGACCCAGCTGTTGCATGACATATTAAACTTCTTCAGTTGCGCTTCTGGGAGTTACCAAATATTAAAAAAATAAATAAAAAAATTATATATATATATATATATATATATATATATATATATATATATATATATATATATATATATATATATATATATATATATATATATATCTTCAGTTGCGCTTGACACCAAGCAGATATTCAAAAAGTACTATACCCAGCGTTTTCCGTGTTACACAATTTTTAAAAAAAAAATAAAAAAAAAATTATATATATATATATATATATATATATATATAGAGAGAGAGAGAGAGAGAGAGAGAGAGAGAGAGAGAGAGAGAGAGAGAGAGAGAGAAACCCCCTTGTTTCCTGGAACCTCCTATATAACGCTATGTAATTTAATCACTTGTAGACGGACCGCTAACCCTAACCCTAACCCGTTTCGAGTGGAATATGTGTAGCACTGCCTTACCCTACCCGTCGAGGCACTGCCTTACCCTACCCGTCGTTCCCAGATCGTTTTTTGGGAGCCGCTTGGATCCGGGAACCGAGCCGGGTTCCCAGATCCAAACGCCGGGTCCGCAGATAACCGTAGGGAAAAGTGTTAACCGGTTATGTAGGAACATTTTATCTGTTTATATTATAATATATTGTATCTGTTTATATATATATATTACTGTATATATAATTTTTTTTTTTAAATTGGGTAATACGGAAAATGCTGGGTATAGTACTTTTTTTATATCTGCTTGGTGTCAAGCGCAACTGAAGATGTTTAGTATGCCATGCATATATACTGTATAAGGGAGACAAATACTGAAGACGTTTAATATGCCATGCCTATAAACTGTATAAGGGAGACAAACAGTTTGTGTAAAATACAGGCAGTAGGTGTCTGTCACAAACATATACGTACACAGGCACACGGACGTAGATCTAGAGGTGAAGATGAAGGTCGAAACTGAATCTACGGACGAAGAACTCAGAAGACGATGAATCTCGGAATAAAAACTCAACTTTTATTAAAACTACACTAATAAATTACTAGTCGAACTAAAGGCACACGTGCTGATCAAAAAGAACTAAAACCAACACGTAGATTAGAATGAAGACTAAAAAGAAATATGAAGAACTGAAAGGATGGCGATGGCGACTTGACAAAGTACAAACCAATGACCCAGACTTGACGTAATCCAGAAAGGAAACACGCACACATCAATAACATGCAATGACCCATGAATGAAACAAATGACGAAAGATCCCAGACGGAAAACAAGGTGGAATGCCTAATCGAAAAATATAAAAATCAAACCAAAGGAAGAATGAAGGTCTACACAGCAGCTGGATCTGATGACAGTGTCTGGCCTATGAACATGGGACTAGAGTTACATCACAGCATCTCACTAACTGTTCTCAGTGAGCATGCGCTCACAAGAAATCTTGTACACAGGATGTGGTATTCGTCGGCTTTGTGGCTAGGAAAAAATGGCATCAAGAAAATGAAAACAGCGAAAATGCTGTGAAAGATACTGCAAAGAAGCAGGCTAACACCAAGCAGATATTCAAAAAGTACTATATCCAGCGTTTTCAGTGAATGGTTGACTCAAGAAATAGCCTTCATCACGCATATGGCAGCGTGTGCAGAAAGGATTTTCAGGCTGGATAATTCTCCTCGGATACGCGATTTTCCGAGGTTAACGAACTTACTTTCCGAGGTTTAAAAATTTGTTACGAGGAAAAAAAAAAGGAGACGCAAATCGTAAATTAACCACGTATGTTCGCTCCGCAAACCCATTCCAATGTTTTGCCTTACTCTGTACCATTTCCAGTAGAAGCGCATGTTGATAATTGGGCGCACACCACGAAGTATTTCCGCCCAGCAGAGACGCATGTTCTTTCACACGGTCCCTTTGAGCGTGAGAAGTTAAAGAAATGTGCGCATCGCAGATTATTAACCGGGGAGAAGATTTTCAAGAGGGAGACATTGCCATCAAATGGAATTGGGATTGGACGTCGAAAGTGATAAAAGTGGAGGGAGTCGAGCAGCGTATCAGTGTCACGTCACCCGAGCGGGTTCCGCGACGTCAGCACATGCAACGAGTGTTTAGGATGAAAACTCAAACAAAATAAACTAACCCAAATGCCAGAATAACAGTCACTCTCTTTTATTCAACAATTAAAAATACATGCACAGGACAATGGGGAACTAAACCACCCTCCACCCCTATCAAAACCCCCACCCCAGTATTAACTAACAATTACCTCCCTTTATTCAACCCAAAACAGAACTGAACATCAACAGATTTTTCACAAAATGCACAACAAAATATCAATCAGTAATCAGTTCAAAATACTATAAAATTTCAACTAAGAAATGATGGAGCTGTGAATCTTTAATCTTCGAACTACTGTCCAAGTTAAACTGCAGAACTGAAGCACTGTTCAAAACGTCTTTTGCACGTAGCTCAGTAGGAGCTAAACAGTTATTTTCACAATATAATGGATGATTTTTATTAACTAAATGAAGTATGTTTTTATGTGTGGCGCTGTGCAAGTCTGTGTGTGCGTGAGTGTGGTGCGTGGAGTTCCTGTAATAAATGGCGACGCCCACGATACTGAGGCAAAACAAGCAGTAGTGGCGGAGTTTATATCCACGCTCCCCAACTGTAGAGGCAAGGGTTTCAACACAGATGCACGTCCGCGCAAAGTGGTGATGGTGTAGTGGAACACAACTACATCGGTAAAGGATTAAACAGCGTAATACAGATGATAACAGTTGATACAGTTGATACAGCCCAAACCTGTAAGCAAATATATAGTCTTAACAGTCTGCCTACAAAACACAAATACTACATAGCATAATACGCCATCCACCGTCCGCCATCTTGACCTGTTTATGCATAACAACAATGATAATAATACATGATGCTATGCAGACGTTTCAATAATATAATGCAACTCTTGATACTAATAATTAATCTCTTCATAAGCATAAATATTTATATAAATATACATAATCATGACGACCACACTTCGATCACACAGTCCTAATTCATTCCATACCCATCTTCACTCTCACCATACTCTCAACTGATATGCTACATCACGATTATCTCCCTTCAACCATACTATCTTATCGTACTGATATAAACATGCTCTGCTCATATTCACTACTTCCTCCACCTCCCTCCACAGGGTTCGTACGTTCCTTGAACCTCCTTGAATCTCCTTGAATTTTCCATGTCTTGTTCAAGGGCCCTTGAATCTCCTTGAAAATAGCCAAATTGCCTCAGCTCCTTGAAAACTCCTTGAAATTTCAACCAGTGTATCTATCCATTGCTTGACCTAGAAATTTTATTGTCAAGTTTTCAAAAAAAAAAGCCATTGAAAAATAAAAATTAATAAAACAAAAATTATAATATTATTTGTGTTGTTCGACGATCGTAACTTTTGTCGTCTGCTAGTGATAAGGGAAGTAACCTGCACTGGAAATTGTTCATTTCCTTGATGTCGCGCATGCGCAGTTCTCGGTACATATTCGTTCTTCCGCTCGTACAGAAAGTACGAAAACAGCGAAAAGGACAGCGACACCGCGCATATTTGATTACTGAAGGGATAAAAATGCCTGGAGGCGATTGTGTGTTGAATCTTTTGTGGTTATCGAAATCTGAATATGCAGGGTGGCTGCTTGAAAAGAAAAAGAACAAGCATGCATGTTTCTGCCGCGTCTGCCAGAAAATTATCTACGTGAAAGTGATGTGTTGGACCAGCTGTTCAGCACACACATGAAAGCAACAAAGGACTATCAAGATCGGGCCCTCAGGATCTTAGGGCTGTTGTGAGGCAGCTGTTACTTTTGTCCCATGGACAAGCAAATGTGGAGAGAGGATTCTCAATCAACAAAGAGACCAGCACTGAAAATTTCTTCCAGCAGTCCTAGGTTGCTCGCCGACAAGTGCTGAACGGTATCAGGAAGATTGGTGGAATCGACAAGGTGGACATCACCAAGGAGCTGCTATTATCAGCATCTTCTGCAAGGAGAAAGTATCACGACTACCTTGATCAACAAAAGAAAGAGCAGGAACATGCACAAGCGGCAAAGAAGAGGAAGGCACAGGAAGACTGTTGCTGATTTAAGAGAAGAAAAAAAGGAAGAATGGAGAAGGATGCTCAGCACCTGACTCAAGAGGCAGACAAGCTTGCTGAACAAGCAGATAGAGGAAGGGTGCGCTGAGACTTTTGACTCAGTCAAATGCGCTGAGGAGCAAATCCAAGGAAATAAAGATCCAGTTGGAGAAGATTTCCCGTCAGATTGATTAAGAGATGGAAAAACTGAAATAACTGAAAACTCATTCATCTGTATAAAGTGTATTAGCCGGTGGTGGTACCTCTTTCTGACTTTTTACAGTTCTCTAACTTGTGTCTAAGGACAACAGCTTCACAATTATTGTTTAAATGGGTATAGACTCTGTAATCTGCATCTTCATTATAACTGCAACTTCATCGACATGCAATATATATGTGTGTAGATTTCATAATTAATATCAACATCAGTATCACCATCAGATTCATGACTGCAAAAAATTTATGGATATCACTGGGTAAAAGATTTTATTCTTTATTTTGAATACTTGTCAATTCATATGTGCGTTTATAATTTTTCAAAACTCCTTGAATTTTTGGAAAAACTCCTTGAAATCTCCTTGAAAACTCCTTGAATTTTTTACAACAATTTGAGTATGAACCCTGCTCCAGCATAGTACGATTTCTCTCTCCCCATACATACACCCTCACCCTCTCTCCCTCTCTCTAACATGCATTCTTGATCGTCACCTTTGACCCACTTAACAACAACAGCAGCAACGACATTTCTCATTCATATACATAATAAGAAAATCATATGAAAATCATACAAAATCAGTACATCATTATACATCAAAATACATCCCTTTCCCCCTCATTCATCACCATTCATTCGCGTACGCAGTCTCGGAGCACTTTGCCACTAAGAAACTGAATTACAGGGTTTTACTCACCGTCTTAGGCCTCGGCTTGTGACACGCCTTTCCCCAACACAGAACAACACAACACAGGTGACACAGTGGTTAGTCCTGAGAGTTAATTTCGTGTCTGGCTATTTGCTAGTTATTCTCACAACAATAACAATGACGAGGATAAGGACATCTCAATTCTTCAAAAGACCTTGAGCCTCGGTAGGTGTTCAATAGAGAACCACACAACCTTAGGAAGGAATTCTACATTTATCTCATAAATGGCAATTACAATCCTCCTCACTTTCGGATTCTGGGCATTCCTACCCCGACGAGGGCATAAGACTTTGGGTGGCTCGAACCAACAATACACACCCTTCCAGGCACAACACCTATTTCTACTTTGACACACAGTCACAGGAATACTGCCTGACCAGAGCCGACCTCACGCAAAAAGCACCAAAATCACTCTGCCTTACTAAATGCACCCAGGCCACAAGCAAGACAGTCGAGTTCTCGTCAGTACCCCTATTTCTTTATTCTGCATACCCCTATCTTCTACGATACGCACGGGACTTACGACTACTGCATTCTATCGTACGCAATAAAGAAAACGGTCAAGCTATCTATGTACACTACACAGTAGAGAAGTGCAACTTCGTACAAAATATAGCTCTCTATGTTACTGCTGAGACTCGTGTCGTCACAATCAGCTCTCATTTTCGAAAAGTTGATGCTGCAGGCATGGCTCGTTGCATCACGTGCAACAAAGAAATTAGATACACTAATCGTGGTATTACAGCGCTCACTGAGCACTTCTTTACGAAGAAGCACAAATGTGCTGTGAAAGCACTGACTAGCTGCACAACGATACCAGGTAAGAGTTTGCTTAGTGGTTCCATCAAGACTAATTGAAACATAAGCTTGCCCTCCTGACAAGAGCAAAAAAAGCTTATGACAGACCTCCAGCCAAGAAACTTTGCACTAATACTAAGCCAGCAGTAACTTTAAGAAAACAGAGCACCTTATCATCATTTTTCAAATAGAGTATTGATTTGCTTTCTTTTTTTTTTTTTTTAATATAGATTTTAATACTAGGAAGCAAGCTTGTTTGTGACAGTTGTCATAATCTTGCATATTTTGACACAAACCTATTCAGGTTGTTGTTTTTTCCAAGTAACAGTTTTTTTGTGTGTATGTGAACATTAGTCTTAATAATAATATAAAAAATAATAATGTCTATCTATGAATGCATACATATTGGGGCATATTGAAGCTGCAGGCTACAAGGAACACTGGTGTTCGTCCTTTTCTGTCACCAGAGTGAAAGAGTTCCAAGAGAAAGAAGCATCGTGAAAGCGGAGATGAAAATGGCTACATTGACAGCGAAATTCTACTAATTTTGGCAGTGCTTGTTGAGTTGTGTATGGTAGCAAATTGATCATAAGCACAGAATGTAAACAAGTAGTGTATGTGACGTTATAGAGACAGAGTGGTTTAAAATATAAATCCAAAAGTTCAGATGTGATCCACTGTTTCTTCTTTGGGCGGCATTTGTCACAGCCGAGTTGTAGGTGGTGGTCATGGTGTTAACATCTACTTCACCAGCTCCCAAAATGAGCAGTGGTGCAAATTTCCCTCCAATTGTAACTTGGAATATTTCTGCCACCTCCGGGTCTTGCAGTTTGTCCAGGTTGAACTTCAGTCTGGTGCACTTTGCTGTGTTTACTTTCTTCAAGTGGATTAATTTTGTGTGGTCCTGATTCGGCTCTTGGCAGTCCGCTGGACCCTATAAGCGCTGAATATCTATCTATCTCTTCAAGTGGAGTCGGAGAGACATCATCATGAGATCGTGGTTACTTCCGATGTCTGCTCCTTAAAAAATGCGTGTCCTGCCAATGTTGACACTTGATTTGAAGCGGTTCTTGACCATGATGTAGTCAATCTGATTGTGATGCTCCCCACTGGGACTGTGCCAGGTCCATCGTCTGGATTTTTTGTGGAGACCAAGAGCTAGAGTGTTGAAGATTATATGGAGTTTCAAAACAAAGCAAAATTTGAAAATTATATATTACTTTGGAATAAGGAAAAAAAAGGCAGACACACACATCTGTAAACATACAAAATACACACTGTATTTACAGAGAAGTACAAAATACACACTGTCTTTACAGAGAAGTACAAAATACACACACTGTCTTTACAGAGAAGTACAAAATACACACACTGTCTTTACAGAGAAGTACAAAATACACACTGTCTTTACAGAGAAGTACAAAATACACACTGTCTTTACAGAGAAGTATAAAATGCACACTGTCTTTACAGAAAAGTACAAAATGCACACTGTCTTTACAGAGAAGTACAAAATACACTGTCTTTACAGAAAAGTGCAAAATACACACTGTCTTTACAGAGAAGTACAAAATACACACTGCTTTGCAGAGCTGACCAACATTTATTTTCAATTTTTGTACAAATTTAATGAAAATACAGCTGAAAAACAACATAAACATGATTTCATTAAATAATAAAAATCTTAACCACCAGTTTATTGACAAAGTTCGGAAATCACAATGCTCAGGACATTGAAGACTTTGAATAATCAACATGAACCCCATCAACAAGACAGATGGGCAAACATCAAATGAAATTCTAGTGTACCTTTTGCAATATACTACGACAATATAACCTAACTACCCACTACCTAACAAATTTGCAAACGTCCCAGGATGAGAACATAAGCAGCCAACTGTGAAAATGAAAAGGAACAAGTACCGACATGCCAACAGCAAATGTGTGTGCATGTGTGATATGTATGTGTTAGCTTTAGAGAGCGCGTGTGTGTGTGTGTGAATTGTTTCATTACTTCATAAACACATTTGCTGTTTTTCTTGTCATCATGGAATAATTTATTTGAATCTATTCTATAACAAAACCTTTGATAATATTATAAATAATGGCGATGGACGACTGCACAGTTAAAAGGTAGAAGTGCTTTGTGTGTTTCTGCGTGCAAGTGTGTGTGTGTGGAGAGAGAGGCATGTACACAGATGTTGCAATGCAATGTGGGTTCGTTTGTCTCATTTTTGCCTGTTCACGATAATGATGGCATTTTGTCATTGGTGTTAACTTGTCTTTCATGCTTCTTTTCAGAGAATAAAATCTTAAAACGTGTGACTACATTGAAGTTAGAGGCATAAGACTGTCCAGAATTGTATACGACATAGAATGATGGTACTGAATATGAGTGAGTCCGTTTTGCAAGTCAACATTACATTACAGTAGGTGCAAGTCAACAGACCATTCTTACAAGTAGTATGTCAAAGGTATACTTCAATATTTCAACGTTTTGCCCTGTTGTTAAGCACTTTTCCATGTTTTTTTTAAAAACAATAGAATGTCTCACCCTTACACTTGCATAAAGCGGTGAAAAACTGTTCGCTAAAGAAAACCAAAGAACATACGGCTATGCTTATCACATCCATAACAAACATGCAACAAGTCGAATGCCGATATTTAAACAGTACAACCGAATGATGGAGTTTATCACAGATAATTCTAGGTTTGAAAGAGGGAGGAAACACAGAGACCTAATCCTCTATTAACACTCACAAGACAAACGTAACCTCTTTCAGTTTTCTGCAAGATTTGGACCCTCTTTGGTTGTTTTTTCACTTGAGATAGGCCTCAAATGCTACCACTACATTTCTGCAAGTTACAGTTATACTTTTTTTTTGGGGGGTGGGGGGGGGGGTGGGTGGGTGGGATAAAGAGCAATATAAATAAGCTACTGTTTATATATATTTGTTTTGAAGAGGAATATGAAGATTCAAGATGATTTATTGTCTTCATTTGGCAAAACAAATTTGAATAAATAGTTAATAATACTTTCTTTAATAATAAATAAAACAGGGTTAGGAAAGAAACAAAGAAACAAACAACATGACAAACATCAAACAATGCATAATGTAATAAATGAACAGGAATGGACTAGGACCACAAGGATGGTGATTATAAGTGCTGGCTGTAGCCATCTTGTTAGTCATCAATATACAATGTTTGTAACAAGGCCAGTACTGTTTTCAGTCAATGGTACAGGTTTCAGTGAGCACAGTCCCTTCATTTTTAACAGACCTTTGGCCGCTGTGACACTGCTAGTAACTTTATATAGGTAGTCAGTAATTTGAGAAAAAGACTTTTGGTGCTAACAAAAATCAATTGGAAATGTAACACCAAAAACTGTAGCATACCACAAGTTTGCAATAAACAAAAGAAAAAGGGAATAACAAAACACTAAATCAACCCTATACATTAACTTTTATGTAGACCCAAAAAAAGGACATCTTAGTTGTTTTTTTGTGTTGCGGCTAATTAAATATCAGGAGGCTAATTTAAAATTATTTCCCCACCAGTATCTTACAATAAAACCAAGCCGACTACAGCACTTTTTTTTCTAAAACCGCACAACAAGCTACCAGTGACCACAATAATGGCAATTGCTATTTGTAATGCGAATTTCCTCATAAATTCCATCCAAAGTGTTCCTGTTGTCAGAAACAAATACAGTTAGTCAGCTATCAAAGAGTCCAGTTTCCAATTGACCTCTTGGTACCAATTTAACCATTTGTAAAGTTTACTTTTAAAAGATTTGTGGCATCCCAGTACCCACTCTGCATGCACAAGTGTAATCACCAAACCATTGATAGAAAATCCAATTACAATACCACTTTACTACACACAAGTCCGTCTTCAGAAAATCCACCTAAATGGGTCAGAGGGCGATGTCTGGGCCGAGCCAGCTTAGTCATTCTTCTTGTTGGCCTGGTCATAGGCTGGTGGAGGTTCATAGCCTTGGTACGGCGGGCAAGCGTAATCGTCAGGGGGTGGGGGAGCCGATGCGTACATGGTGTGTGGAGCGGCAGGATTGTAGTATGCACTGGCCGCCGCCTCTTTGGCCTTGGCATCTGTGGAGGAAATGATACACGTACCAATCAAACAGGAGGCTGGGCACATCAGCAGATTTTTGAATGTTCATTGCAACCTCTGTCATGCCCAACAGGGAAGAAAACAAAATTGTGTTTCTGTCCCACACACGCGCAGATAAAATATAAAGTTTGGTACAAATCCGTTTAGTAGTTCTCACAATATGGCGTGCTCGGACTGAACCACTAACCAACTGTTGGCTCGTTCTGATTCCCTAGGACTATTTCAAAAGTATTTCCAAATGTCTGAAACTATATGACGTACGAAAGGTCTAACTCAAAGAGCTGTGCGAGGCATGTCCAAACCAGGTGTGACCCCATGTGCGCACTTGCTTTGTAACACCTTCGATCACAACATACAGCAATGACAAGATGTTCA
Source organism: Oncomelania hupensis (assembly GCA_036898135.1). Taxonomy (NCBI): domain Eukaryota; kingdom Metazoa; phylum Mollusca; class Gastropoda; order Littorinimorpha; family Pomatiopsidae; genus Oncomelania; species Oncomelania hupensis. The sequence continues at coordinate 134,111,350 of CM072512.1, forward strand.
ACAACAACAAACAGCAATGACAAGATGTTCAACAACAACAAACAGATTGACAAGAAAGATGTTCAACAACAACAAAAATGCTGCGCTTCATGAAAAATCTTAAAATATAGACATAATTTTCATACAAAAAGCAAAACAGGTAAACGTTATTAAAAATCTCAAAATAGGTAGGCAACTTTCAAACAGACGATAGACCTTTTGCCGCTGTGAGGCTGGAAAGGAACGCTACTTGCTTATAGAGGCAACCAGCGCATACGGCAGGGAAATGACACAGACCCCAATCTGAGCATCAAGAGGCTGTGGAGGATGCAGATACACCGCCCATGCTTGGCAGATCTGGGAACCTTGGCTAGCGACAAGGTCACTTGTTTAGTGTAAACTAGCCTATCCTTTATTTAAACTTCTAAAAACAAAAAGCACAGAGTGCCGCAGGAGAGTTTTTCTGACACGACAGTAAATTAAATAGGCATAGGATACGCCAACCAATGCAACGTCTAAAATTGCTTGCAAAATGCATGTCAAATACATTCAACTAGAAGAGCAAAGCCCATATGTCTCACAAGCTCCTTATGGAACTTGCAATATTTAACATAAAAAAGAGTGCACAGAAAAAAGGAAAAAGAGTAAATGCAAATTAAATTAAATTAAAATGCAAAGCAATACCTGCAGTATTTTTCTATGCTCTTGACCTTGACCTCCGGCAATAAATAAACTCATGTATGATAAAATAAACAGTATGTGTGTCTCATTAATATCTATCATGCATTAAAGAATCATAAGTTCAATATTAATAACATAATCAGAAAATAGTGAAATAAGTACTTCTGAAAAATTGTCATTTTTTAACTAACATTTGTTGGCCCTGTGACCCTGACCTTGAAGTAAAGTCATTAATTCACTGATAATTTTTGAGGTCTCATCAATATACACCATCTTACCAAATTTGGTTGCGATACCTAAAATTATACACCATCTTACCAAATTTGGTTGCGAAACCTAAAATCAGAGAGAGTTGTGGCCAAGTGGGCTAAGGCGGGACTAACTTGCCTTGTCCACAAGCCAGAAACCAATGGCGCCGACAGGTGTGGGTTCGATCCGGCATCTGGGCGTTATGTTTTTCGGAATATTATTTACTTTCGACTCGGGCAACGTCTCGGGGGTTTTCTCCGGGTACTCCGGTTTGCTCCTCCAGCAAAATTTCAAAAATCACAAATAATGTTAGGTAGGTTGGGTTTGGGCGTGCCCAGGGGAGGCGGCCCAGAGTTTCCCGATAGAAAAGGATAATGAACTGTAGTTAAAAAAAATAAAAATAAAAAAAAAAGCTCCGAGCAATTAGCACTTTAACGTTTTTACAGAAGGACGGCGGACAGACAGACAGACAGAGGAAAAAAATGTATTTTTAAATGTCAAATTTGGACTATTTAGGACTACCAATGCAAAAATGTTGAAAAAATTTGGGGGGGGGGGTGGGGGGGGAATAGTACATAGACTCGCATTGTTCTGCACGAGTAAATAATAAAAAACAAATCTGTACACAACGCGACAGATCACATACCGTACATGCAAAAAAGCATGCACCCACATTCACGCAAGCTCTCTCTCCTCTCTCAAAATGTACGTGACCCGCCAATCCACCATCTTTTGCCTCCTATAAACATTTTGAACGTTTGACACACTCCAAAGTACATAACTAATGCCATGCAGCCAACACTCTACTTCACCAAACGTTATACCAAAAAATGCCGGTCTTGCTCTTGAACCCCACTGCATTTCTATTGACGCGGACTTCCTTGAAAAGAAATATGTATGTCATGTCACAGAGACGAGCCATGAACGGCAGAACTAGGATGACAGAGGTGTCCGTCGCTATTTACAAAATAGCAGCTGTCATAAAATCTGGCTTTATATCCTAAAATGGTGCAGCACATTGTCCTAATGGACTGTATACAGGACCATCCATTACAAATAATGCACTCCCCAACAATCTCAGTTCAAAAATGTTACATGGAAGCAGCAAATGCGAGTAGAAAAATGATCCCACTGGGCACCAACACCATTACAACACTCTGAAGAACAAATCAAATAGTTATGATGTAATTGTGAACAAGTTTGCTACAGTGCCGCAATTTATGATGTTATTATCACCTATGTTCAGAACTGAAAAAGGGAAGGGGATTACAACCTCTCCAAAATATTTTCTAGTGACTGGTGTTGCATGTTATTTTCCAATTTAAGTCTGCTAGAATGGTTAACAACTGTTAAACAAGGCACAGCAACTAACAGAGGCAGTGCAAAATTCATACAAGTAGAACGTGCACACAGGCATACATATTTTAAAATATTGCCAACAAATTAAAAAAAAAAACATTCCCTTGTCGGTGTGTCATGAGCTTGCTGACAATCAACCTCATCATCATCCACATCATCACCAATAGCCTCATCCTTATCATCATCATCAACATCCTCATCATTACCATTATTATCAATTTAAAAAACCCAAAAGTACCATTTGCAGCAGGGGGGTATGGCGCCATGTCAGGGTTGATTCCTGGGTAGGGTGGAGGGATTTCCGTCATGTACACACTGTTCTCTGCACACACATACAAAACCTGACAAACTTCAATCAGTACCAGTTGCTGCTTGGCTATATTATCATCATGCTCAGCGGACTCGGGGTACACAATAGTACATGGTTTGACTAAGCGTTGAACCTCATTTCCGATATTAAAATGTCACAGCTAAAGTCAAACCAATTTTCACACCGCTTTCAACTCTGAAATTCCAATGCAAAGTCTGTTATACTGTTTGTAAAGGTACTTTAATTGCTGTTGACTTGACTTCTATTGCTACGCATTGAGCATGTCTTGATTTATGGAGTCCTGCATTTTAAAAAGACTGCAATTATCATCATCGTCTTCAATTTTCATCAGGTTGGAAGAGTGGGTGGAGGGGGTGAGGGTGCCCCAATTCCGGTACTACAGTTACAATAGCCCAAATCAATGTGACAATGGACGTCAAACACTAATTGCTGACAGTTTGTTAGTGGCAAGTGACGCAAACAGTACCACAATGACTTCAGTCAACATTATATAACTCTCATCTGTGAAAAAAAGCATTTTGCCCAAAAACTTGAACCCAGCACAGTAAGTTGGTAGTTAACTATGGCTCAACAAATATGTGAAATAGGGTAGTGGGAAACTGGAATAATCTTCCCGTTGGCATAAAATACGCCGAGCTTGCCAACTGTTTCAAGAACCCTCTGGACAGCGAATCAAACTTACGACAATTTGATGTTACCTCAAAATTGTACTAGCTCGACCCACACAATGAAAGTGTTGAAAGAAAAATCGTAGAATAAGCTGCAAGGATAAATTTAAAAAAAATTAAAATCTTTGCGCTACAATTAAAAGCACTAACGTGGGGGTGCAGCGGGAAACGTCTGGTATGGCACCCAGTCGTAGTATGCTGTGTGGGGAGGCTCGTAGGCTGGAGGAGGGGCAGCGTAAATGTTTCCCCCCATGCCTTGGGTGTATGGGGGAGGCTGGGTCGGTCGGTTCCTTGAAGCTGCAAACACATTCACGTTATCAAATCAGCAAAGCAGGAGTCAAAATCAAATTAAAAACAAAGAATTCCAACCAACTACATGGTGCGAAAGCGCTAAGTCTGGTATTACTCTTCGTGAAATAAATTATAATTGTTATACAGCGCTGCTGCAGACATTGTTACCATAGCTCAGTTTATTTTCAACTCCTTTTATTTCTATTAAGTATTATGATGCTGGATAAGCTTTCAAGAATATTCATTTGTTCGCTTTAGTTGCAATTGTTAATGAAAGTAGTGTTCTGTTCGCCTTTGAAAGATGTTTCTTGAGTTGTGGTAAAATTCCTAGAACCTTGTTAAAAAAAGACAACTTCATCACATCATGTGTGTTTCTGGTGATGATCAGCGTTTTATTGGTCACTGATTACGCCCTTTGAAACCTTTCAGGAATTTGCTAATACCTGGCACCGACAATAAACAAATGCTCCACATGCCGTTTGGAAGCAGTTGATGCCGATGCCCCGTCGCTGAATAAAGTTGGAGGAATATCACCACAGCACAACCTCGTCCGTGTGTCAACAGGCGGCATAGATAGTGTTACAAAGGTTGATCCAGTGCAGGGTAAACAATAACCATTCTATGAAGCTTATTCAGCTTGGTAATAGACAGGAAGGGAAAGTACAATCATCAATGCCACACAAAGTGTCTGCGGTCGCATCCCATAACAGGGGATTGAACAATAGGTCAAACTCACCCAATGCGGCTGCTTTCAGCATGGCCTGTCCAAACTCGATGGCTCCTCCTTTATTAAAATGCATCTTGAACTTGGCCTCTCCGTCCCAGTTACCTACACCGCAAAACAACATTTGATATGTGTATCAACAATCAGTATTCATTTATTGGTGGTATTTATTATTTTATGGTTTTCCCCGCTCAAGAGCTGCTCAAGGTGCTGACCAATACAGGATCTGACTCCAGCTGCCTGAGGTGCCCACTTGCAACCTTTGGTGCACTGTCTGTTGACCCAGACAACTGAGCACAATCCTGGGCCACTGGGGGTGGGGGTGGGGGTGGGGGGAGAAAGGACTCGGTCCTTGCTGGCTGTACTTATGTAGCTGGCACTCATCCCTCTACAACATGAGCATCAGGATCTTTAAAGTTTGTGCGATGGAATGCGTGCAAGCACAGAGTAGAGCTTGATATATACCCTCATCCGAAGGAGCGTATATTGCTAACCTGTTGTACATTCACAAAATGTCTAGTTTCAGATCTCTAAAATAGTTCTTATCACTAATGCCAATTTAAATACTAATAGTAATACATAAGTATAATATGTTTCCTCGTAGGCAAGGTTAGAGTTTCGGAACAGTGGATGATGATGTACAGTAAATGCTAACTCAGCCTTCCTACTGAAGATTTCCCATCAATGTTAACATAGCACACCCAGTAATCCTATGTTTATAGAGTGGAGGAAAGCATTCCAGACAGTATCAGGCAGTGTGACACTGTAAACTTGCAATCTTCATTGGGAACAGAGAGTCATTACTTCCTTCTCTACATATTTTTCCTCATAGGAAAACAAAAGTTTCTCTAAACTCACAGAAAAAGAGAAAAGTTCCTCAAGATGGAAGGTGACAATCTCCAGCAATGCCCACGTGGCAGAAAGAACACTGTCATTCCATCACTATACAGGTGATAGCCTCATGGCAGACTTGCCTACCTGACAAACTTGTTGACAGTAATTCAGGCAGCTCAAACCCAGATTTTGGAAGCTCTGACCAGATTTTTGCGTAAAAGACTTTTTTGTCTTCATATAACACTTTAAAACTGACGTAGTACACAAAGTGTACTGAAATATATGTAGAAATGCATGTTTACTAAGCAAAAGATATATTTATAAAAAGATAAGAGGTCAACTTTTAGAAGAAGGCAAATAAACTGTCATCACCAGTGGTTTTCGTCTGCGCCTGGAACACCTTTTGATGGATGCATGGCCTTTAGCAGCTTCTTTAAACTGTTCATGTGATTTTGATGATACATGCCTTTCGCAGTGGTAGCGAAACGGCTTGTGCAATGGTGAAGTTGATTTTGCACAAAGTGCATCTCGCAAGCTCCGGCCCTTTGGAGATATAATAAGACAAGACCACTTCTCTTTGTAGACTTTCAAAATAGCTTGCCTTCTGGCCTTCTGCTTTTCTTTCAGTTCATCTTTATCAGGTTCAGGTGAACAGGCTTCTTCACTGCTTCGCTTCATTTTTTAAGCTAGTACACCGCACTGAGCTGACTGGCAGAAAGCCAAACACAATGCGGCGAACTTTCAATACATGCACAACCTAGGTAAGTGAAGTAACTACACTGCAGGCCTTTTAATCGGGGTAAAAAAATAGACCTTATTTTTTGCACGTTGATCAGACTACTGTACTCCAAGGCTAAATTGTGAATGAATACGGTGAACGAAAGCAGTGTTGGGAAAGTCATACACTGAGCACTCGACAATGGATGGAGACACGCTCGTTGTAAATGGACATCATCATCATCAGTAAACCACAGCAAGAAGACTTGCATCATTGGGTGATCACAATTAGTCAACCGCAATTATACAACTTTAAATGCTTTTTTAGTGCACAGACACAACGCTGTTTGGGAAAACTTGTACATTACTTGCTAATAAAGAGGAACAAGGTCTAGCCACCGCCTGACTACGTACCATTGGGCTCCGCAATGATACGGCCCTTGATGTAGTTGGCTCCGAAGATGGGCTGCTCTAGCTCCACTTCCCTCATCTGCAGGAAGGGAAATGAGAAAGACTGCATGGTGTCCTTGGGATCACTGTTGTTGAAAATCACCTGAAACAAGCATCACACATCCTCTCATCCTATACCACACTGAAGAGTGAGCCAGTTAGTTATTCAGGGCCCTGCGGACTGCAAAGAGCCCAATCAGGACCACAAAATCAAAGCCACAACTTGGCTGAAAGAGGACTCATCTCTGATCCGCATAAAAGATCTGCTGAAACAACCCCAGTGGTAACACTGAAGGCACTCCACCAGCCGGTCACTGTACAATAAAGGCATCCCAAGCAAGGGACGCTGAGGCTATACTTTAATTTATCGAACCCCAGTTTACAAAATCAAAATAGAATACAAACTTCATTATAAAATATCAACAAAAACACATATATAAAATGTCTACATTGCTAAATAATAATATCATAGGAACCCTAGTGACCATTTGGCAGAAAGCGTCCAATATTCCCAAGCTGATCCAACAGACCTCACACACAAATGAGGAGTTTTTTCCAGGAAGAGTTTTCAAGAAAAAATGTAGGTGACTGGTCTAGCGAAGAAGAAGATAGTATAGTAGATTGATACATTAGGTTAGTAGATTGATAGAACAGAGTAGGAATGAGAAAGAACAAATGAAAAAGACAGCGACAGTGGGAATTTAAAGCACTAAATTTCCAGAAATTAGGGATACCATTTAAACAGAACCCCCCGACTCCGCCATGAAGGGACACATTGAAGAATAAATATTCATCACAGAAGTACTGTAACACAACATGTATTCACCAAGCAACTGGAGATGAGCCTGTGTTGGAGTACAACACAGAATAGCTGCTATTTAAAACATTCACTGATTCAGTACATCATTTCTAAACAAACATACATACTTGAACACAGCTGACAGTTTCTGTAGGCACCCAAAGACTCATCTCTTCCATTCACCTGCTGTTTATGTATAATTTCTAGCCATCCATTTGTTTATCATCACAGATTATACCCAGACTGAAAACTCCCGTCATTTTGCATTGCCTTTTATTAGAGTTGCGTCCCTTGAAAATGGGTTGATTAGGGGTCATAGTCATAGTGGCAGTTGTGAAAGTGAAGCGCAGAGCATGAGAGAATCACTGTTTTTATCACTAGTATGTACATGTAAATTCACACTCATTTAATTCATTGTCTCCTGAAAACTGAAGAAAATGAATGCAGAAAGCAAACAAATGGCTTCCACATCATTTCAAGCAAACAAACTGAATACATTCACATCAATTAAGGGGATTAATATTGGCCGTACTCACTCTGTGAGTTGTCAGATACACTTGGCCTTTCTTCTTGCCTTTGAACTGTGGCATCCCTGAAGGTCCCTCAAAATGCAGTTCAATTCCATCATAGTAAATTAAAATCCTGGTAGAAGGAAGAGAAGAACTATTACAACTACAAGTGAAACGGACAAGTTCATAATATTTTATAAAATACAACTACAAGCACACGCTAACACCAGAACAAATTTTACAAATATTTTTAATCTGAGCTGTCATGTAAATTAACATTGACACTGTATGCCTTTACAGTTTAGAATTTAAAAGGTTATATACTTAAGGATAGTTCATAGTACCTTATCTACTCCAACTTTTGGAGACTAAAAGGGTCAAAACTGTGAGGCACTCGGGCCAGGCATCTGGGTCTGAGACCCTCATCAAGATTCAATATGAGGGCCAAAGGCTTTTATAGTTTTACTTTTAACCTATATCATGCCGAACTATGTATGCAATGCTAAATTGACCAGGTTATAACTATTAAATACAACATTCCTTTTTAAAAAAAAAGAAGAAAAAAAAAGATCATTAGCCTGGTAGCAATTTACTCATAGGCTATTCAAACTATTATGCCATTGTGCAACATAGTCACATGCTGGTGAATGTTGCAAAAACAGGATATAAATCGACTAACGAGTAATGTACTAGGTAAGGTTAGCAGACGAAATGGAAAATGTACATGGTATTGCTCACTCTAGTCTAAAACGTCAATTCTAATTCAAAACAAACATGGCAAATTACACATCAAACAAAAAACAATTACTTATACTTCCACTTACCCTTCAACAGAAAAGATGAGAACGCCGCCGTGGGCGTGGGCTGTATTTAGCGACATGGAGCGAGTTTTCGTGGTAAACCTTAGGTAACCTACGGTCGGTTCCACGGGCATGCGCAAACTTTCTGCCACAAAAACGCACTTTGGTCACTCTAGTCGCTTCCCTTATCAACAAACATGGCTGACTCGATGTTGATTATTTACTCGACTTTGGAGCTTTGTGACGACGATGAAGAACAGATGCTTTTGTGGCAGTGGTTCAGTCGCCGTACGTGCACACCACTTCCCAAGATTCAAGGATTCTGCCGTATAATCAACGAAATGGACGACTGTCAGTTTCGCGAACATTTTCGTTTAAGCCGGTAAAGCGTCTTCTTTCAGTTTCACTTTCAGTATACCGATTCATTTGCTGCTGTAGGTTGTTAATTAAAGGGGATTGCTGGATTTTCCATGCTGGTGGGGAAAAAAACAAAGAAAGAAACCACTACAAGGACTAATGGGAAGACTTGGACTACTTCAGTACTTGCTATGGGCACAACTATGGGCTTGACGCACTTGGCAGGCCTACGAATCATCTGTAAACTTGTACAATAATAATCTATTACTAATAAGTAATATTTCTTTTAAGTGGAGCACACGTAAAGAAAAGATATGTAGGCCTGTGGGTGTAATTAAATTAGGCCTGTGGGTGTAATTAAAACTCAACCTGCCCCCCACCCCCTCTTTCTCTCGCCCACTTTTATTATTTTTTTTATTTCTGCGGTTATAAAATTAATTATTATATTTTGTGTGTGATTTTTTTTTCTTTTTCTTTCAATAGTACCGAGGTATTAATTATTTCTTTGATGTGTGTTTCAGACATGTATTTGAGACGTTGTTAGATCTGATGAGACCCCACATTGCGAGAGACTGGAGTCATGGAGGTTCCAAGCCACTTGAAGTACAGGAACAGCTGCTCATCTTTCTGGTGTATATCAGCAACATGGATTGCATGCGCCAGGTGGCCATGCTCTTTGGGGTGACAAAATCCACAGTCTTAACAGTAGTGCATCGTCTGAGCTGTGCAGTCAAACATCATCTGCTTAATCAAGTAAGTGCATTTATTACAAATAATTTGCGATACGTGACAGGTGCCAAGGAATAACAAAACTTGGTTGTTATTTTGTATTTGGGGTCTTTTCTCTATTTCCATTTAAAAGTTTGGATAGATCGTTTTTTTCCCCCATCTTTTTATTTCATTTGACAACCTTTTGTGTGTGTGTGCCTTACTATTTTTACAAATAAGTATTCTCATGTTTCTGTTATCCCCCTTCCCCTCCCATCAAGTAATGCCATTTATAATCCTCACGATGTGTTTGATGAATTTTGTAGACAAATTAGTTCTGTTTTTGCCTCAGTTTATTCGATGGCCGGATGCTGGGAGAAGGAGGGAAATTGCTGATGTCATCCATCAGGCCTCTGGATTTCCTGGTGTTATTGGATTTTTGGATGGCTCACACATACGGTTGAGTCACAAGCTGGATCAGGATAATGACTACATCAACCGTAAAGGCTACCCATCTGTTCAGCTGCAGGTAATTTTTACATGAATATGTTTTTAAATTGTTGTCAACACAGTTTGAATTGAATTATCTGTCCATTTATGTATTAACATTAATTGGTGTTGTTAAACACATTGGCTACCTCTTGGCAAAATAACATTGATTCTGCATACTTCTGCATCTGTAAATAATCCTTTCACTAATTCATGTGAGCATCTACTCAGAGTTGGGGCCTGGGCTATCTTGGTGAGTTGCTGAACATGGCAGCTGGACAATGGTAGTAATGCCTAATGTTGGCTGTGGATAACAAGTTGTGTCCTAGTGAACAGTACCAGTACTATTATATACACGCTTGGCAAATAAATCTTTAAAGGCAATGAATGACTCACATATATGTGAATGTTTGTTTCAGCTTGTTGTGGATCACCAAATGGTCATCACAAGTGTCTACACAGGGTGGCCTGGCTGTACCCATGATGCTCGAGTGCTTCGCAACAGCAAATTTTTCAGAGAAGGTGAAGCAGGGAATCTCAGTCAGCACGGCGAACAAGTATTTGCGGACAGTGCGTATCCTTTACGGAACTGGCTGATCACTCCCTTTAAAGACCATGGGTATCTCACAAACCAACAGCGCAGGTTCAACCACCGACTGTCTGGACAAAGGCAGGTAGTGGAGAGAGCGATAGGGCACTTGAAAGGAAGATTTCGTAGACTTCAAGAGATTCCTTTCCACAACCTAGAAGATGTTGTAAATCTCATTTCAGCTGCATGTGTCCTACACAACTTGTGTGTGCTTTGCGATGACCAACTGCAAAGGTACATAGATGAGCAGCCACCCCTTCGCCCAAATTGTTGCCACAATATTTACTTTGATGGACACAATGGAGTGCTGCGAAGGATGCAGTTGTTAAATCTTGTGTAAATCTTGTTTTGACCCAGTAACTATACTGAAGCGGTTGACTTCAATGTAAAGCATGTATAGCAAACTCGGTATGTTCATATTTTCTCTTTGATATTTTCACCAGAAAAAGAAATGTTGCACATGTTTTGTATAAATAAATAGAATAAAAATGTTAGGGGGGGTTGGGGGCATGGTGCGGGAGGGGTGGGAAGGTATGCATAGAGACAGCACACAATAATGCCTCGTCTTAATTGATATATTTTAAACTGTTAAAAATGTTAGTCATTCGTAGTGTTGTCTTAATAAGTGTATTCTCTTAAAAGAGTCAGATTGCTGGGGTGTGTGATATTGCTAAATGTGAGTGAGTAGCTATGTTTTATTAATTGACTATGATACTGTGCATGCCTATGAGTCATGCGTGATCGATACATAATTAGATAATTTTGAAATTAATTATGGGCTATTGATCTAGAGAGTGTGTGTGTTATTTGTGATAACATGTACTTTCTTGGTGTGTAAAGTGTCCTCCGTTTATCTGTCCTCTTTTTCCTCCCCACTGCATGTTGCTTCTTCTTTCTATCGTTTTCTTTTGTGTGGTTTTCTTGATTTTGACTGACAAGACATATCATCACCTCATTGGCCAACCCGACGCATCTTTTTGTTTTTATGACTGGACTGTTCATTTTTCCTTTCATTTGATTTTCTTTGGTGCATGTCTTTCTTGCTCCTCTGTGTTTCTTGTGCTTCTTCTCTTTGTGATTGTCGTGTTTCCCCTCCTTCCTTTCTCTCTCACCCTCTCTCCGGATCTATTGCTCTCTCAAGGCAGATGCAAAAGCATGCCGAGTTTTGATATGAGTTCGAATATTATTGGTGAACTGTGTTTCGTTTGTAAATCTTGTTTGCATATTTTTTCTCATGAGATCGGGATTATGACGCAAGACTGAGTTTTGATAGTAACACATATATACGTTTGTTCAGCTTTTTCTGGTTAGTTAGATTGCTGAGTCTGAGAGAAGGTTGAGTCGTTTTTAGTTCTATATGATAAAAAAGTTGTACTTACCTGTTTGAAAGATAGTTTAAATGTGGTGTTCAACCTTTGTAGTTTTGTGGAAAGGTTTTATTTTTCCTGCCTTTGGTACCAGACGTTGTTGTCGCCTTTTGGATTTGTGTGGTTTCCAAACGTCTTACAGCGGTCATAAGGTACTTATAGTTATTTTGCGTTTTGCATGTTTTTGTTGCTTTGTGCAAACGATTATGACTTTTATGATTTTCTCGTTTTAGTGACTTATTTGATGCCTTTTCTGCAAATTGATTTGATTCTGATATTCTTTAAGCTTTTGATTTTCTAGAATTCGTTTTGCTTGGAACCCGGTCTGCTTTGTCAGAAGAATTATTGAGGTGAACACTTTGTTCAGGATTTGTAAATAAGGACAAGTCAAGTTTATTTGTTTTTAGCTTGTGGTCAGTCATAATGCGCTGATTATGCTGAACGTCTTGGCTTGATTAAAGCTAATTGTCTTCACACTTTGTCGGACTAAGTTTTGACGAAGAAGATAACTGTTTTGGTCTTTAATGAAGATAACGTTTTTTGTCGATTTATCGGCCTTATTCAAAATGTTAACCCACTTGGGTATTTTATACCGTTTTTCCTTAAAGCTTTGCTGGTTTGTCTCTGCCAAGGTAGTTAGTGACGTTTTAGGACTTCAGGTGTATTTCCTAAAATATGTTGTTAAATGTTTACGTATGTTAATTCATTTATAAATGTTTTACTGAGCTAGGTCATCGACGAGTATTTCCTAGTTTAGGCACTGTACCGAGGCTCGTTGGGTGAACGTAGCCGAATTGTTTGTATTAATGAATTGACTAATGTTAGATGAGCATAGTCAAATTGTCTTGCGCCAATTGTTTTGAGGCTTGAAAGAATAAACGTAGCCTAATCGTCGTGTAAGTTAAAGGAACATAAAGCGTTCGTTCCTTCGTTTGTTCTGGCTTGGTTCCACGTAACCTTAGCTAAATTGTCTTCTTTAAAATCAGCTAAAGTATTCTCTCTAAATTAAATTATTGCTGTTGGTTTTATTATCATCTAAATTATCCTCCGGTATGTGTATTCTTTCCGTCTCATTGCTTTGATTGTATCCTGTTGAATAAGGGTTTTTGAGACATTGTTTGGTACACTTGCTAATGTTTCTTGTGTTTGTGTTTCTTTCTTTTCGCAGTATTTTACCACACATCGTCTGGCACAAGTAGTAGTTCATAGTCACGTATACAGAAATTAGTTGTCCCCATACTGATATGTACACACACATACGTATTATTATATGAGTCGTTGACATTTTTCGTGAATGTTCTTTGACTACGAATAAATGAACTCTATGCTACTTCTGTGTTTCGTGTGCGTCATTACTTGACCAGGCCCTAAATTAATACGAGGCGTTTGACGAACGAATGGAAATAACCTTATCTAAATGTCGGCGATTACAATGATACTGTCCTTGTCATGTTTAATGTTTGTGTTATGTCGCCCACATTTCATTTTCCTTGTGTAAATGGGGACAATAAATTATCGTGAATCTTGTATCTTGTGTGTATATATACGCTTTAGTGACCAAATTAAAATATGGATTTTTAAACAGCATTCAACACAAGTTTGATATCATTTGACATAAGGCACACACCCAAAAAATTTTGGATTAGGGGTAACATGACCAAAATACATAGGATCGGTTTAAAAGAAGATCCGTTGGATCTCAATTTTGATATGATGATGATGGTCATTGTTGTCAGGGTGGCGACGTGGTGATCGTCCTTAACGCTCATGCAATAGGACGTTAAGCATCGTTTTTCGTTCGTTCGTTGGCTTATTATTATTATTATATTTAGTGAAGTCTTTTGAAAAAAAAAACTTTTCCTCATTCTTTAATCTTGAAATTGCGCAAATGTACATTTTTTGGTTTGTTTTGATGATAAACCCAAAAGATTTTTTAGGGTCAGTGGGAAAACGATAGGGTCGGTCAGGTTACCCTAATCCAACCTTCTTCTTTTTTGGCCTAAGAGAAGAAGCAGACAGGATTGAAAGCACTCAATACATTAAACCAAACAAAGAAATATAGGCGTATCTTTTAATACAGCCTCATTTCACCTGAAGGCATTAACAGTCAAAACGCATGAATATAAAGACTCCAGCAATTATTACTTCTGTTGCTATTTATTTTGTGCCGGGTCAAGCAATGATTACTTTTATTGTTAAAACGATAATTTGCGAATGGCGTCTTATGTCGGAACATTATTGAAACGATAATTTGCGAATAGCGTCTTATGTCGGAACATTATTAATGTTTTTGCGAATAGCATCTTATGTCGGAACATTATTAATGTTCCGACATAAGACGCTATTCTCAAATTATCGTTTTAACAATAAAAGTAATCATTGCTTGACCTGGCACAAAATAAATAGCAACAGAACTGCAGCACTACTGCATATGTGCTTTAGGCCACCAACTTAAAACGTGCACTAACACTGCACACCAAAAATATTACATGCCACTGACACAGCAATGAGAAAAGTCTGTACCTTTTTGGAATTGACCGGGGCAATTTGAACCTTTGTAGCATTAAATATTGATTGAATATTTAACATCAAGAAAAGTTGTGAAACAGATTTAAATTAATTTTTGTGTGCTCATCTTATCATTACATTACATTACATTATTATTGCTTTAGGTCCAGCGGACTCTTCCGAGCCAAATCAGGACCGGACAACCCCCGATCCGCATAAAAGATCTGCTGAAACAACCCTAGTGGTAAAACTGAAAGCTCTCCACCAGCCAGTGACTTTACAATAAAGACATCCCACGCAGGGGACGGCTGAGGCTTCACCCCAACTTATCGAACCCCCGTTTACAAAAACAAAATAGAATACAAACAACTGTGACATATTAAAAAAAAAACCAAATATGGACAGTGACCCTTTCACAAAGTACATTGAGGAAATGTATAATAATAAAATAATGCCAGAGAAAAATCAATAATAACTAACACAATCATTGTGTCAGAATGTTAGAGCCAAAAAACAGCAACAGAAAACCTGCTGGAGGACTGACCTAAGATCTTGTCTTACTTGGACAAGGAAGGGGAAGGTGGGTGAGGGAGTCACAACCAATCATGCCATGTTATCTAAAAGAGAATCCAGTTCACGATTTTTGTTATCGTAGAAGTAGAAACGTGACACCAAAAACATAACCAAAATATAATTTTCAAAATAAAAAAATTTACAAAAAAATATAGAACAGTGGTGACATAAAAACTAAACATTACATTACATTACATTATTATTGCTTTAGGTCCAGCGGACTCTTCCGAGCCAAATCAGGACCGGACAACCCCCGATCCGCATAAAAGATCTGCTGAAACAACCCTAGTGGTAAAACCGAAAGCTCTCCACCAGCCAGTCACTTTACAATAAAGACATCCCACGCAGGGGACGGTTGAGGCTTCACCCCAACTTATCGAACCCCCGTTTACAAAAACAAAATAGAATACAAACATCATTATAAACTATCAACAAAACACATACATATAAAATGCCTACATTGCTAAATAATAACATCATAGGAAGCCCTAGTGACCACCTGAAAGAAAGCGTCCAATATTCCCAAGCTGATCCAACAGACCTCATACACAAATAAGGAGTCTTGTCCCGGAAGAGTTTTCAAGAAAAAAGGTAGGTGACTGGTCTAGCGAAGAAGAAGATAGCAGATTGATAGAACAGAGCAGGAATGAGACAGAGCAAATGAGAAAGACAGCGACAGTGGGAATTTAAAGCACTAAATTTCCAGAAAGTGGGGATACTATTTATACTGAAACCCCTGGCACCCAAACGGGGGTTCATCTTATCATTATTATTTTACACAAGATAAATTTAAGTACCCCACCCATAAAACAAAAGCAAAAATGAAGAAACAAAAACGTTCTGACTTATAATTTGTCAAAATACATGGAGCTTTATAACATAACAAAGTCAGATCAGTCACTCTTTTTCTTTGTTGCGCAAGTTGATGTCACGTTCATACAGGTTGAGCAGTCTGTCCAATCTATCCAGTTTCTGCTCATGAAACTGCTTTTGCAGCGTCTGCAATTCTTCAAAAGCATCACTCTTTCTCTTTCTACTGTTCTGCTTTTTGGGGGGTGGAGGATCTTTGTGGCCATCAGCATCACCACTTTCTACAGTGACCTTTGGTTTGGTGCTTGCTTTGGTGCCATACACAGCATCAAATTCATCTCTGTATTTGAAATACTTTGTAGCTGAGCCTGTTGGAGTGTCAATAACCTCTTTCCATTTCTTCTTAAGAGCACTATACTTGTCTTTAGCTTGAGCAACAGACACACTGATTCCTGCATCATTCATCACTTCAGTTATTTCCTTCCACAGCTTAAGGTGATTCTTGTTGTCCAAAAACAGGTCTTGCCTTTCATGCCGTAGGTGAATCAACAGACTTTCTTCTTTCTCTTTCCAGATATGAGTTGACACTGCTGATGATGTAGAAGGTACTGCTGATGATGTAGAAGGCACTGCTAGTGATAATGTAGAAGCCACTCCTGCTGATGTAGAAGGCACTGCTGATGATGTAGAAGGCACTGCTGATAATGTAGAAGGCACTGCTGATGATGTAAAAGGTACTGCTGATGATGTAGAAGGCACTACCTTTGCAGTAGATGGTACTGCTGTTGCTGTAGAAGGCCCTGCTGTTTGTCCAAGGAGGGAATCCACTATCATCTGCTTAACCTGTGGATCTGAAAAAAAGAAGAAACCAAAAATGTGACAGCAGCATGTGTTGTCAAGAATGCCCAAAAGCAAGCAATTTGTGCTGTGATATAATTTTACACTACTTGTATTATCTGTGTAATATCAGTTGTACGGAATAACATCACACAATGAAATAATAACTCTCTGATAATTAATGTCCACTGCTTAAAACATCACACACAATGACTCTAAACCCTCACTACACCAACCACTTAGTAGTGACTTATACAACACGTTAATGCTTGTTACTGTTAGTGAATGTCATAAGGCTACACACAACACACACACAATTGGATTAGGGTAACATGTCCCAAGAACATAAGGTCGGTCTTTTTTTTTTTTTTTTCCTGTAATACTGTTTTCCTACTTTGTTTAGTATTGAAATGGTGCAAAATGTGAACTTTTGTGGTTTTATTTTTATAAGAAATCCAAAAAAGATTTTAGAGTCGGCTGGGAAACGATAGTCGGTCGGGTTACCCTAATCCAACGTTTTAATAGGGTGGCCTAAATAACATGAATAGATGCCACAAGTACTTTTCTTCAAGGTTCAAAGAACTGCAATGTGTAACATGTATATTCACTTATGCACACACTACACATTGTAACATGTCAACATGCATACATTTTTCACACAATTTTGTACTAACACAAGACAAAAGAAACCTTTATTTTTTATTTTATTTTAAAAGTTAAAGAAAAAAAAGAAGCAGAGTATGAAGAAAAGATGAAGAAGTACTATCTTATGAGTTGTCCACTTACCAGTCTTTTCATCAATCAGCACATCAGCTATGGCTGCATCGACAACCACCTTTGTCCTCTTCTGTTGGCCGTTGGTGATGTACAGGACCCTTGAAGTTGAAAGGTCACCTGTACTCTGACTAGTAGGAGTAGGATGCCTGTTGGGAGTGAAAACAAGATGTAACAACACAACTGAATAATTGTCAACAACAAACCTATCTTTTCTTTCTTCACACCATACACACCTTGCCTGTGCCTCACACCAGACACACCTTGCCTGTGCTTCATCACACCAGTGTGCCTCACACCATACACACCTTGCCTGTGCCTCACACCAGACACACCTTGCCTGTGCCTCACACCATACACACCGTGCCTCTGCCTCTCCCTGCACTCACC
Source organism: Oncomelania hupensis (assembly GCA_036898135.1). Classification (NCBI taxonomy): domain Eukaryota; kingdom Metazoa; phylum Mollusca; class Gastropoda; order Littorinimorpha; family Pomatiopsidae; genus Oncomelania; species Oncomelania hupensis. Next base: position 134,129,143 of record CM072512.1, read on the forward strand.
CTCTTGGGCCAATGCATTAATTAACAAAATACAATATTCAAGATGAAGACGTACAACATCATGCCAAGCGTTTCTTGGTGAGGAGGGGGGACGAGGGGGGGGGGGGGGGGTTAGACTAGGAGCGTTCCCTGTTCTATGAATAATACACAATTTCAGGACCCAATTTCAATTTAACACACAAGGAACATCTCAGAGGTGGGCTACTTCATAATTATACCAAGCCGTAGGACAATGTGAAAGCGTGTTATTATAGACATTGAAGACTTTGCTTGTTTACGCAAGTACAAGCCTCGAATTACAAACACAACTTTATACAAAACTCATCGTTATCACTTCACATACTAATTAGGATGATTGAAAGGTCAGTCTGGCCGCGAAATATCTGTTTATTAGCTAGCACATAATTCTTACCTCAAATTTGCCGCCATCTTGCAACCGTAGTGCCCACAGTCTGAGGGGTAGGTTGGCCTCGGGTCACCCTAGTGACGTGTTTCCTCTACTCGGGGCGCCACGAAAACGCTGAATGGTCGAACTGTGGTGACTAGGGTTGCCAGAAAAACTCGCTCCTGATGATTTGCGACGCAACAGAATATTCCGTCTAGAAAGTTGTTTTCATCCAACTCTGACGTCATCAAGTAGTTACTCTCAAACCGTTTTATAGCCTAATTAGTTTAAAATAGCTTTCTGTAATAAAATGATAATTATCTTTTGCCGAAACGTTTTTTAAAAATAAATTTTTATATGGTAGGAACTAACATCTTGAATATAAAATGCTGTACAATTTTCTCAGGTCTTATGTTGTCCTTTTGGTCATATGAACAAAATAATTTCTTTTCATGTTCCTTTATTTAATTTAAGGTCTGTACACATCGTTGTTTTAGACCAACAAAAATAATAATTAAAATAACAGAACATTCAAAAACAAAAAAAATTATTCACAAATGAGAATGTATTTAATATAACATAATTTCATTCCATAGAGAGCGGTTTGCGTGTTTCCAGAAAAAAAAAAGCCCACCCCCTCTCCCCCCCCCCCAAAAAAAAAATAAAAATAATAATAATAAACAATAAATAAATAAACATACTCTTCCAATCATATTATTAGCTTAGAGCTTATTCTATCCCAATCTCGATTAGTCTACCATTAGATCTAATACAGTTTAATTACTTTAAGCAGGATTTAATTTGAATTTGCAAAATCTCCAAATGGCTCGGTTCTTTAAATGGAATGACAGACCATGACCAAACATGGCGCAACACATGGTGGAGTCTGAACTTCTGTTTTCGTTTTATGTTTAGTTTGCGATTACCTTTCTTTGTAATTTTTTTTCATGCAAATATATAGCTGTCATAATGACATCTGAGTTAGCTTTCGGCGGCAGAAGGAACGTGAACACGCGTTTGTTGAGGTAACCTGTCTCAGAAAGTTCAAGATCTCTTCTTCTTGTTCTCAGACTTTTCGACGAATTTCCTTGACGATCCTATCCTATTCTATCCAGGGGCGGATCCTTTTGGGGGTGTGCAAATACACACACATACACACACACCCTGGCGGTCAAAATAAAAAAGGAAAAAAAAGAGGGAAACGGGGGAAAAAAAAGAAGGGGAATAAAACCTATACCTTCGGATGAGAGTATAAACCGAGGTCTAGTCTGTGTCGCATGCACTCCATCATAACGGACTTTAAAGATCCTGACGCTCATGTCCTAGACGGGTGAGTGCCGGTAACAAGAACATACCCAGCATTTGGCTGCATAGTCCTCAATAAGCTGAGGGTGGCAGCCCCCAACGAAAGAAGAAGAAGAATTGAGTAATTGACTACTTCTCACTCAGTCTCAGCACGCAGTTTCATGTACCTCCACGCGAAGACAGTGTGTGTGCATAAGAAGGATAGATGTTATAAAAATATTACAACAAATCTAGTTTTATTACTAAGCACTATCTGCACCTTTTCTATGAAAGACACTGAACTGATTTTTGTAGGAATTTACCTCGTTATGACTATAATCTGTAGTGCGTGTGTACCTCTAATCTTTAGTGCTCCATTTTTTTTTGGTGACCAAACTTGTACATGCATCAAGTCAGTTTTGAATAAAACTGATGTGAGTGGCTATTGTTATATTTACAGTAACCTTACCTGTCTTTATAAACCTTTATGCAAGATGTTCTGCTAGTTTGCAGAGGCTGTGTGTGGGAGGGGGAGGAGAAGGGGGAGGGAGGCTAAAAGAGGACTTTAAGCACAAAACAATACTGTTTTCAGTCCTCAAAATAATGCCCAGAATGCACCAGATTGCACAGATTTTGACCAATATTTTCACATTTCTGAGAGGTTGGGGGGGGGGGGGGGAAGGAGCATGCTTCCGGACCTCCCTAGTTCACTCGCCTGCTTCGCAGGCTTGCGCTTGTCGCTTCGCCACTTCACATTAATGGTTTCAGGGAAGAGTGCACACCCCCTCAACAATGGCAAAATCCGCCCCTGCTATCCTGTCCTATCCCGTAACTCTGAGATCGTTGGGGCACCACAGATGATCGTTTAACCAGCTTACTCCATCTTTCTCTGTCCTCAGCAACCCTGATGGTTTCGCTCAGTCAGTGTCAAGCCAGTCCATTCTCGAATGTTGTCCTCCCACCTCTTCTTGGTCTCCCTATTCTTCTACCTCCTTGCACTGTGCCTTGCAAGATGATCTTTGCAAGGCCTGATGATCTTGAGCTCTCATGATGTGGCCATACCATCGGAGTTTCCGTTTCTTCACCACTGTGAGCAGGTCATCGTGTTGTACAATGGTTTGTGTCGTTGGTGATGTGCTGGGTATAGGAAATGCTCAGAAGTCTTATGTAGGACCTCATCTCCACACTTTGTATTCTTTGTTGTAGATCTGTTGTGAGGGTCCATGTTTCGCAAGCGTATAAGCAGATGGAGATGACAAGGGAGCACAGCAGCCTTACCTTGGAATGTAGACTGATGATCTTGTCTTTCCAAATGGGCTTCAACCTTGCCAGGGCAGCAGTTGCTTGTGTGACCCTGTAGAGGGCTTCCTGTTGGGACCCATTGTCTGATACAATGGCTCCTAAATATTTGAAACTATGCACTGTGTTGAGGGATTGGCCTTGGATTTTGATGTCCATGTTGATGCCATTGGTGTTGTTGGTCATCATTTTGGTCTTCTCTGCACTTATTTCCATTCCATAGGCTCTGAAGGTGGTGTCAAGCCTCTGTACCAGCTGTTCAAGTTCTTGTTCCTCCCCAGCCAATCCATCAATGTCATCCGCAAACGAGGTTGGAGATTGCTCTACCCCCTATGCTGACTGTGCCTTCATGATCTGCAAGGGCATCTGACATGATGCGCTCTAGGAAGATGTTGAAGAGTGTTGGAGAGAGTAGGCATCCTTGACGCACACCGATTGTTGTTCTGAACAGTTTCCGATGGCGCTGTTATGGAGGACTGCACTAATAGCCTTGTCATACAGGCTTCTGATGACTTCAATAATTTTAAGGCTGATGTTGTACACTCTCTTAGTTGCCCACAGAGCTGCAGGCCAGACTCTGTCAAACACCTTCTAGAAGTCTACGAACACAGGATATTGTTGGTGCTGTAAGTATTTCTCGCAGATTATTCTGAGGTTGAAAATCTGTTCGCCATACCATGAATCCTGCTTGCTCTTCAGCTATGATTTGTTCAGCTTTCAACCTGTTGAGAATTATTTTCAGGAGGACCGTGCTGCCATTTTGGAATTGAGGTAAAACAAGTGTGACATACCTATGAAAATTACTCTCACATCCAAAATACAGGGTTTTACAGTTAAACACTCGGTTTTACAGTTAATGGGAGGTAGCAAACCAATAGGAATTATTAATCTTGCTCCCAATTGTACTCTCCCTTTTGTAGTTGGATTGCTTATAATGGACACTACCGATCTTCCTAAGATGTGCTCTGCTGGCAACCATGCAAACGAATAGCTCATCCTATGACGCGCATCGCCGGCAATGAGTTATTGGAGCTGGAACTTCCAAATCTAAGTCTGATGTACAGAAGGGTGAGGAAAGATCTAATCGAGGTCTACAAACTGACCCACGGAATCTACAAAGTAAACATTGCGGACTATCTGGTTCCTAACACAGATGAGAGAACAAGAGGTCACAAATACTGTACAACTAAAGAAACAGTCAGCTCACCTTGAAATCAGAATGTATTTCTTTAGCGTGAAGATGGTTGTTGTATGGAATAGCCTGCCACAGACAGTTGTTGAAGCCCCATCATTAAACTCCTTTAAAGGTTGTCTGGACAGGCATCTGGCAGACTTTCAGTATTCAACTGACTTCCCTATTAACCAAAAGGTAACAAGCTTTCCGATGAACAGCCAGAAACACAGGAGCCTGAAAACAAAGACGTAGGGCCTTCAGCAAGGAATCACCTATGTATAGCTTTGTATTTGTTCACGAAAGATAGCATTTGAGGATGGTATCCAGATGCTATCAATAAATTCCGGTCATTGTGGCATTACGGATTTATCGTTTAACCAGCGTACTCCATCTTTCTCTGTCCTCAGGAACCCTAAAGGCTTCGTTCAGTGTCAAGCCAGTCCATTCTCGAATGCTGTCCTCCCACCTCTTTTTCTGTCTCCCTTTTGTTCTGCCTCCTTGCGCTGTACCTTGCATGATGGTCCTTGCAAGACCTAATGCTCCGGTGACATGGCCATACCATCGGTGTTTCCGTTTCTTCATCACTGTGAGCATGTCATCATGTTGTCCAATGGCTTGTGTGGTGGTCTGTCGGACTTCATTGTTGGTGATGTGCTTGGTATAGGAAATGCCCAGAAGACTTCTGTAGCACCTCATTTCCATGTTTTGTATTCTTTGTTGTAGATCTGCTGTGAGGGTCCATGTTTCACAAGCGTATAGGAATATGAAGATGACAAGGGAATGCAGCAGCCTTACCTAGCTTGGAGCGTAGACTGATGGTCCTGTCTTTCCAAATGGGCTTCAACCTTGTCAGGGCAGCAGTTGTTTGCACTATCCTGGAGAGGACTTTCTGTCGGGACCCATTGACTGACACAATTGGTCCTAAATATTTGGAGCTGTGCACCATGTTGAGGGATTGGCCTTGGACTTTGATGTCCATGTTGATGCCATTCGTGTTGTTGGTCACCATTTGGGTCTTCCTTGCATTTATTTCCATTTCTAAACTACACACACGCATATATAATGCAACTAATACATTTGCAAAGTGATATTTTTCCACTGTAGTCAATATTTTAATTAAGAATGTAACTTATTAGCCTTTTGAATCTGTTTTCAGTGCAAAAGAGCTAATCCAGTGGCGCAAGAAAGATGCCTCACCACTGCCTCAGAGAGGAGGGGCCAAAAATTACGAGCCTGATGGATCATGGCTTCAAGACAAGCAGCTAGAGGCATACTATGACGAACATCGTAGAGTCCTTGCTGAGCCCAGAGTGGAAAAAAGGTTTTTGATTTTTTTTTTCATTAATTTATAAAACAGAAAAATAGTTGCAACTTTAATAATGACAAAATGTATTATTAATTAGACAACTCTGTCTTTTAAAAAAGACATGTGGAAGTGTCTGTGGAAGATATATATATATTCATGGGAAAACACTAATGTCAGGGCTTGTAATTTTCCGCTTTTCCGCGAATTTCCGCTTTTTAAAAAAAAATCCGCCGATAAATTTATGGTTTTCCGCCGAAAAAAAAAAAAGTGTTTTACAACAATTTTCCTCCAATGACAAAGTGTTTTGTGCGTTCCCTCAAGTCAAACGGAAACACGGAACTGCGCATGCGCGTGTCTTTATCGTAACCGGTAAAATGGAAGGAAGACGCATTGTTCAGCGTGGCGAAGCCTTTGATGATATTGGCGTGAAAAACGCATGGAGGTGGGAGTGGATGGAAAAAGAAGTGAATGATGAACGACTAGGACAATATTTGAGAAAGATCACAAGAAATGGAAGAGCTTATTGTACAGTGTGTCAGTCCGAAATCAACTACGGGCCACGTGGTCGTGTGTCTTTGGAAGAGCATACTAATCGCGCTAAACACAAGACAGCTAAGGCAAGCTTGAAAGACAACACAACACTTGATGGTAAGTTCCATTTTAATTCTCTCTCTATCTCTCTCTCTCTCTCTTGATTTCTAGAGAGAAAAAAACAACAAACACCTGTGTTATAACAGTTAAGAGTCACGAATTTTTGATGTATTAAAATCTTAATCTGTGCCAAGTAAAACCATGGACTGATATAAACACACACTTGCTTGCATGTGAATATTATTATTTTATGCTGTCTGCATTATTATTTTGTTGTAAATTTTATTTCCATCAGGGCAATCAAAGAAGAAAGAGCCTGTGTATGGTGCCCATCCTCTGTTGTCAAAGACTGTGGTTGAGGACAAACTTGATCCACTTACACCCATGACTGACAGAGTCAGCAATTCTGAAGCAATGGTGCGTAATTTTTTTTCTTTTCTTGTTTTTATATAACTGAACTAAACTGAGTTAAACGGAACTGAACTGAGCTGACTTGACGTGTGTGCAGTACACAACTTTATTTAAATATTTGTCTTCTTATATGATGTTACGATGTTGTTAGTTTATAAAAATGTATATGTTCACCTTCCAAAAATTAAAACAAATATTTTTAAAAAGTACTCTCATTCAAAGTAAACATAAACTACAATTTTGTCTGGCACTGGGAGGGTTGCATTAGGTTTAAGTTTATGAATCCGGATATTATCATACTGTATAAACTTTAATTATTTTTGCAGGTGGTGGCTTTCCTTGTGGAAAATTCCATGCCAATGTCATCTGCACCCAAAGTACTCCGTCTCGCCAAGGCCCTGTCCAATGACAAAGCTGCCCTCGAGAGAATGGCTGTGGATGATAGAACAGTTTCATACAAACTGAAGTATGGTGTTGCAGAGACTTTTCAAGATCAACTCCTTTCAAAGCTGAGGCAAACTCCTTTTACTCTGAACCTTGATGAGGCGACAAACTCCAATCATGAAAAAATTGTGACTGTTCTTGTAAGCCACTTCTCTGAAGCACTGCAGAAGACTTGTGTGAATCACCTTGCCTCATTCAAAATAAAACGACTGACCAGTGAGCTGCTGTTTGAGGAAGTAGAACATCTGTTTCAACGACTTGACCTGCCATGGCACAATCTTATGGCAGTACTGATGGATTCATGCAGCGTGATGCGTGGGAAAAAGGGAGGCCTAGAAACTCTGATTCGAAATCGCAAGGCAACCCATCTCATGGACATTGATGGTGATTCTTGCCATCATGTTCAGAACGCTGCAAAAGAGTTTTGTGCTGCATTTGACAAACATGTGGAATCATTATTCACAGCACTGCACAACGATTTCAAGTGGTCTACATATAACCTGAAGTTGTTTTCTGACATCTGTCTTGCTCTAGGGTTGAAGCCATCAGCTCCCATGGAGTATGTTCCCCACCGCTGGTTGTCTGTCCTTAATGTGTCACTGGATACTTTGCGCCTGCATGATGCAATTGTTGTATACTTCTACAGCTACTTGAAGGAATCAGACAAACAGCTGTACCAAGACTTACTGAAGGATGTGTTAGAAAAACACAAATGTCTTAGTGACAAGACAAAAAAAGCCATCACCACACTGCAGGGGAAAGTGAAACAAACGTTCTCAACTGCTACAAAAGAGGGGAAAGACAGAAAGTTCAAGATCACAGAAAAAGTGTTTGCACAGCATGATAAGACCATGATGATCCTGAATTTGTATGCATCTGTACTTCCTACCCTGCAAGAATTTATAAAATTCTTCCAGAAGAAAGAACCTTCAATCCACGAGCTGCACAACAAACAAGAAGATTTGTTGAAGGACTTTCTCACATTTTTCATCAAACCAGAGTGCTTGGAAGGAACAAAGAAAATGCTAACTCTTGATTTAGAAGATGAGATGAATCTCCTGCCTCCTGACTCCAGATTCTATGGCTCTGTTGCTAAGAATATCATTACCAAACGCGGCAGAAAGGATCATTTAGCAGTCGAGTTTATTAATCTGGCAAAGAAGGCCTTCACAAAATGCGGCATTGCTTTACAGAAAAAGCTTCCCCTCACCAACCCAGTGCTTCGTGCTTTCAGCTGCCTTGACCCCAAACTGAAGGGGAACTCTACTGCCTTGCAACACATGCTGAAACTACCCTCATTCTTCAAGAATATTCTGCTTGCTGAAGATGTGGATGCATTTGACGTGGAAGTGAGAAAATTCCATGTGGATGAGAGGTTGCCTTCATTGATAGTAGTGGGTGAAAGAATTGACACTTGGTGGGCCTCGGTGGATGTATCAAGATACCCACACCTGACAAGGTTGGTGAAGGCTGCCATCAGTTGTTTCCATGGCCCTGTTGTTGAGTCTGCATTTAGTATTATGTCTGCAGTTGTAGACAAATTTAACACATCTTTAGATGTGGAGACATTCTCTGCAAGTCAGACTGTGAGATATTGGTTGATGGCGCATGGTAAGTCAGCGGTTGAATACTTCCAGAAGCAAGACCCCTTGAAAGAAGCAGTTGACCCAGAACTGGTCAAAAACATGACAACAGCATGGAAGAGAGACAAGGATAGAAGGTACTCCAAGCCCTTCATTGGCTCTTGTCCGGTCGGCAGTTTTGACTCAGTTTTCACTTCACTTTCAACACTTATTATTAATGTAAAACTGCATCAAAACGAACAGTGGCTGTATTCAAATAAAAATTGAAAGCTTTATCTTTACATCTGTGTTGTTTTTAATGCATGTTTATGCGAAAGATTCCGAGAAAACAGCTTTTGAATACGCCCCTATCCGAGCGCTGAATGGCGGTGCGGAAAAAGTTGTCAGCGTCGTTTGCTGAGAGGGGCTCGTTTCAAAGTCTAAGCGCTTTGCGATACTTCATTGGATGGCCTAAAAATAAGAACCAATGAGAAGTTCGGATACTTAGCTTCATTTACATATAGGTATTGTGGGGCTCTCGTGTGTAAAAGTTTTGTTACGAGCCGAACAAAGTGGATAAAGCGGTTTTGATGTAAGTTTGATTTTAACTAGAAGTTTAAAACTTAGCAAGAAATAAAGAGCAGACTTTCCTTTATAAAACTAGGGTATTTATTAATTTGTGCATTACTGTATCGCTTTGCCGTAGAAAAGTGTACCCAAACGGTGTTCGGGTTTTTTTCCGGCCAAGGCCGACTCGTAGGCCTATTCTGCGTCACGAGTGCTGAGCGTAGTAGCACACCAGTAGGCCTATACTTTGCCGGCACGCACTGCGAATTTGATGATTTCCCAACTTTGAAGCACCAAAACGGCTGAACATTACATGGGATAGGCCTGAAGAAAATTGGGCTTGGAGTATAACATATGAAGGGGTTACCTGTCAAAAATCAGCTTTCTGGTATCAATATTGGCTTCACTTTGAGACTCCAAAGTTGTCAATTTCTTCAATTCCAAAACGTTGCCAAAAAAACAGCAACATTCGGCATTTTCAAACATTAATAACTTTTTACCTATTTGTCCTATGGGGGAAAAAAATATACCACTGTGTTCAGAATGAAAAGCTCTTTAAATCTATGTCAGTTTTGTGATGAGGAAATCATTTTTTAAAAATGGCTTTTGACTACAAAGCAACAAACAAGCTAGTGGAACTGCTGCAGAAGAGCTGGGTGTCAACCCTCAAAAAGTGACAACAAAGAGAAAAGCAATGGAGAACTTGCTGTCAGAGGCTAAAAAAGCTAAGCAGTTTCATGCAACTGCAGGGCAAGTGTGCAGCACTCATCCTTCAGTCAGTGCTGATGCACACTCTGTGAAGTCTGGGTGCAGCACCCAGCAAGCTGTCAGCGTTGGCACAGCACCACAAAAACCTGTTCAGGGAAACTGCGGCCACAAACAAACCAGTCTCTCCAAATTCTTCAAACATACATGAACTAAGCCATTGCCAGTGAAAATACAGTTTCAAGATTGGGACTGTGCATCAAAATATATATAACTAAATTTGGACTTTATTGGTGAACAATGACTGTCAGCTGAGCATCAGTGCGTGTTTACACTTAGATTTACTTTGTATTTTGTTGGTGAATAATAACTGTAAGATGTGCATTTATGAAGACAGGCTACTTCAAGAGTTCAGCTGTGTGTAAGCAAGGTAATCTTTCCTTAACTGTCAGACTGAGTATTTTGCTCATTAAAAATGCAGCGCTACAATTGGTATTCGGTGGGGGGCGTCATTGCCGTGCACCGCTTTCCAGCACTTAGGTGGCCCCGGCCATTTTCCTCTTTTTTAACTCCAGACCATTACAAGCCATGTAATGTGTCTAAGTGGTCATCGCTCTTTTGGTGATAAATGATGTTGGAGAAAAGACCCAGTCTCAATGAAGACTGCACTGTTTATTGTTGGTGATCAAGTACAAAAGTGGCTTGATGGTTACACCTGTCCACCAGCCACCCTTCCACCCCCCTCTCCACCTCAACCCTCACCCCACCCCCTCTCTCACATCACCCAAACACACCTCTCTCATCCCCACACGCCTTTATGTGTTTGATTGAAACTGCTGTTTGAAGTTCAGGGATCATCAAGATATTATTTTATGTTAACATTTGCCTTTATGTGTTTGTTTGAAACTGCTGTTTGAAGTTCAGTGATCATCAAGACATTATTTTACGTTAACATTTGCCTTTATGTTTTTGTTTGAAACTGCTGTTTGAAGTTCAGTGATCATCAAGATATTATTTTACGTTAACATTTGTTAAATTGATGACTTACTCTGAAACTGTCTTTCTTGTTGTTGATGTTGTGTGTGTTCTTTGAAATAGTCTCGAATCAGAACAAGCCCAATGTCTTGTCTGTTGTTCGGTGAGGGTCAGTCAGTTGATCTGCTGTGTGTCATTTATATCTAAATAACCACTGAACAGATTTTTTCCAAATGTATAGGAACATGAGCTAAATTAGTGGCACGTCATCATATTTGCTCTACTGCAAAGGTCAAGGTCACTGGGCTTAGCTTAGCTAAACTCGTTTTGCACTCCCCCTCAATAGAGTTTTGATTTCTTTCTCTCTTTCTTTTGTAACTTTACGGCGTCATTGTCACCTATCTATGTGCACAATGGAAGAAGGGGATTATAATGTCTCCCAAATATTTTCAAATTAGTAATGCCGTGCATTATTCCCATTAAAAAAAAAAGTCATTCTTGATTTTCTAACTTACTTTCTTTCTTTTTCTTATTTTTATTATGCATATTTATTTCCAGCGGCAATTTAGTGAAGGGGGTATGGGATCCTGATGTAAAGCTGGTCAACATTGAGAAGACGGTAAGAATCCTTTTTGCATTGCGAATGAAGGGGGTCATTTGGTCTCTGCCTTATTTCACTTTCTTTTTTGACAGCAAAGGAGATTAAAGTTGTGTTTGTGCGTTCGTATGAGCCAGGCAATGAGATATTTATTTGTATTTTTTGTATAATTATATTTGTAATATTGTTCTTTTTTTTTTTGTTTGTCTTCAAGTTTTGTAAGAATAGTGCACACTACAGTATACTAGTATTGCTTTTTAAAACTAAATATAATATATGTCTACTTCCTTTAAATCTTGTTCTTGTTCTTTTCTTCTTTGGTCCTCCTACTCCTCTTCTTTTCATCTTCTTTTTATTTTTTACTCTTGTAAAGGTAATGAGTGTGTGACTATTTTGTTGCCATTGTTTGGGACTTGTAATTTCAGGCCAAGTTCTGGATAAAGATGGGATTTGCTGATCAGCAGCGCAACTGGCTTCATGCTGAAGAAGCTCTTTATTTGATGGAAGTGGTATGTTGTCACATACTAAACATTTAAAAAAAAATTTAAAAATTATTATTTTATTGTACTTACATAGCGCTTTTTTTCAGCTCAAGAACTGCTCAAGGCACTGGCTGATGCAGGATCTAACTGTAGCCCACTTGCTGCCTGATGTGCCAGACCACTGTGCACAATCCACAGGCCACAAACCAATGGCGCCTGTCGGGTGTGGGATCCAACCAGCATCTGGGCATTATGTTTCTCCCAATATTAATTACTTTTCAACTCGGGCAACGTCTCGGGGGTTTTCTCTGGGTACTCCAGTTTGCTCCCCCAGCAAAATTTCAAATACACAAGTCATAGGTTGGGTTTGGGCGCGCCACTGGCTGGGACTATGCCTTCCCTAGGGAAGGCGGCCCAGAATTTCCTGATAAAAAAGGAACAATAAAGTGTCCCAAAAAATCCTGGGGATGGGGGATGAGAGACATTTATCTTGTGTATTGATTTTATTACCTTATTATTATTGTTTTACTTGGTGTGTTTTGGGGTGATCAGAACAGCCTAGACCTGCAGCAGTGTGGGGTGTCACTGAGCATACAGGAGGCCTACAACTTGCTTCTTGACCCAGCCAGTGGCATCACTGAGGAAGAGTACCAGGTTTACGCACACCTTCGTCGTTTGGGGTATATCATCATCAGGCACATGGGAAAGTCAGTGTTAACAGTCTGTTTCTCTCTCTGACTGTTGTCTGTCTCGCTCAATCTTTCACTCTCTCTGTGTGTCTGTTTTGCTTGCTGTCTATCACTCACTCTCTCTGTCTCTATTTTTTTGTTTGCTGTCTCACTCACTCTATCCGCCTTGCTAGCTCTCTCAGTCAGTCTCTCTGTCTTGCTAGCTCTCTCAATCTCTGTCTTGCTAGCTCTCTCAATCTCTTTCTCTCTGTCTTGCTAGCTCTCTCAATCTCTGTCTGTCTTGCTATCTCTCTCAATCTCTGTCTCTGTCTTGCTAGCTCTCTCAATCTCTGTCTTTGTCTTGCTAGCTCTCTCAATCTCTGTCTTTTTCTTGCTTGTCTGTCTCTCCCCTTCCCTCCCTCCCCTCTCCATGCAACCTCTCTCCCTATCTCATTCTCTCTCTGTATTTGTTTGTGATTTTAAGATATTTGAGGTTAGGCAGCCTGTCGTAGTATCTATGATTGTATTGTATAATCTAACGTTCATCATTTATCAGGAATTAATTGTTGAAATTAAAGTGTGTGTGTTGGCTCTCATCATGTGCAATAGGGTTGAAAACAGCTTGTGTTTGTCTAATAACTGATCTTAATTTTTATTTATTCTGAACTTGTTTGTCTAATAACTGATCTTAATTTTTATTTATACTGCATTCGGGTCCAACATTTATTTAGAATTTGTTTATACACATTTTCACTGTTGTTTTTGCATTTCCCGATTTTCAGGCTAAATTTAACACAGTACGAAAAGAAAATTGGTCTGGACAAGCACCTCAAGAAAAATAAAAAGAACAAAAAGAGGGAGATCAAAGGAGCTGGCAGCTCTACATTGGACTGTAACAATACCTGTTGTGCTGGGAAGACTGATGGTTGTGTAGACAGCCATGGCATTCTTCAGGTAGATGGGAACAAAACAGCAGCTCATATCCACCAGAACAAGACATCCTGCAGTGTCAACATCAATCAAAGTGCACACAACTCTGTCGATAGGAATAATGGGCAAGCTGTTCAAGATTCTCTCCCTTCAGTTTGTGGACAAGAAGGTCATTCTGTAACATACTCCTCTTTATGCTCTGGCGCAATAGAAGACAGCAAAAATGAAACCGTTTTGGCTGTGCTAAGACCTGATGACAGTTTGGACAGTGGAATACATTCTAGTTTGGAGGTTTCCCCTGCTGTGAGTGTCAGACCTGGATTAGATGGTAAAAAGAAGACCATTGAGAGTGATAAGCTTTTCACTGAGAGTGGCAAGAAGAAACGAGGTCAAAAGCTTGAGGCAAACACAGAGGAACCAGTTTTTAAGAAAGGTAAAGTAGACAACGGACTGGCAGCAGAAGGTGATGTTGGTGAAACCAACTCAGCAACAGCAAGGAGCTGCAGCAATGCCAAATCTTTACAGGAAGATGCTTCATCAAATCCGTGGTCTTTCTACACCCAGCAGTCTCTCACTGCAGCAAACAAGCTTTGTGCCAAAAGGTCTTCATGGGATTTCTCAGCCCTTTCGTTGCCCGATATCGGTGGAGGGAAAGAGACTGTGTGTTTGACAATCCCGGCGTCCAAGTACCTCCCTCCAAACACCACCATGGATGAGGACTACGAGGATGTGTGCATGTTTGATGTGGAGGAGTACCGACGACAGCAGCAAGTGCAACCATCCTATCATCACCAGTAAGTGCCTCACTGTTTTCTGTAAATCTTCTCACTTTCTCTCTTATTTTCTTTCTGTTTCTTCTTACTCTCAGTGTTGAAACTATTAGTATTTGTCCTGCTTGTTGGTTTTAGCCTCTAAATCTAGTATTACTCAGTAAGTTGTGGGTAGTCTCTAAATATAGTATTACTCAGTAAGTTGTGGGTAGTCTCTAAATATAGTATTACTCAGTCTGAAGTTGTGGATAGTCTAGTCTCTAAATATAGTATTACTCAGTCTGAAGTTGTGGATAGTCTCTAAATATAGTATTACTCAGTAAGTTGTGGGTAGTCTCTAAATATAGTATTACTCAGTCTGAAGTTGTGGATAGTCTAGTCTCTAAATATAGTATTACTCAGTCTGAAGTTGTGGATAGTCTCTAAATATAGTATTACTCAGTCTGAAGTTGTGGGTAGTCTCTAAATATAGTATTACTCAGTCTGAAGTTGTGGGTAGTCTCTAAATATAGTATTATTTGGTTTGCTTGCAGGGAGGAAGAAGAAGATTTTACACACCTGAAGCTGTTTGAGTTCTCATACGCCGAGTGGTGTTCAGCACACAACAAACCAGTGCAAGCTGGAAACTGGGGAGAGTGGAAGGCGGAGATTAAGAAGAGAGAGGAGTGCGCCGTAACTGAATCGCCCGTCTCACATCTGTGGACCAGAGCTGACGTCTTTCCCTTGGTGCAGCCAAAAGATGCCTCCTCCACAGGTATGGTACCATTGACAGTCACAATCATTATCTTTTGTTACACATCAGCACCGATGCTTCAATGTTTTGGAACTCCAAATCTTTATTCATCCCAGCAACAAGGCAAGATTTGTCATTATAAAGTTCTCCGACTTTATTCAGCAAACGTCAACAAGTGCGTCCAAAATCGCTTTCTGAAAAAACGCCCTCCTGAAAAGCAGCCAGCTTGGTACTTATAGCCTATCAGCAATGAAGAAAAATTCAGAACCTTTCAAAATTATGCAGTCAACAACCAATCGAAATAAAACTTGTCACTGCCTTACGTCATAGAATGTTTCTACGAATTTACAAGCCCCAACTAACCGACACTAGATCTATCTGGAACCTTCGATCAATAGTAAACAAGTAATTCCAGAAAGACCTCAACACTGCTACAACAATATCAACTGACTAAAACAACCTACATTATGCCAAACTTTTCTAGCAACAGCACAGAATCAAATGAAAGGTCAACACACGCTATCATTGCATGCTTTGCAAAAACAAAATGTTTGTTACTAACGTGCGCTTCTCAAATGTTATATCTTTATTGTTCCAACAAGCAGCAAGAAAAATTCTGTAGCACTTTACAGCAATTATTGACAATAATTCTGTGGCAGTTTACAGCAATCATTGACAATAATTCTGTGGCAGTTTACAGCAATCATTGACAATAATTTTTGGCAGTTTACAGCAATTATTGACAATAATTATGTGGCAGTTTACAGCAATCATTGACAATAATTCTGTTTCAGTTTACAGCAATCATTGACAATAATTCTTGGCAGTTTACAGCGATCATTGACAATAATTAATTCTGTGGCAGTTTACTGCAATCATTGACAGTAATTCTGTGGCAGTTTACAGCAATCATTGACAATAATTCTTGGCAGTTTACAGCAATCATTGACAATAATTAATTCTGTGGCAGTTTACAGCAATAATTGACAGTAATTCTGTGGCAGTTTACAGCAATCATTGAGTATTGACAATAATTCTGTTTCAGTTTACAGCAATCATTGACAATAATTCTGTGGCAGTTTACAGCAATCATTGAGTATTGACAATAATTCTGTTTCAGTTTACAGCAATCATTGACAATAATTCTTGGCAGTTTACAGCAATCATTGACAATAATTCTTGGCAGTTTACAGCAATCATTGACAATAATTCTGTTTCAGTTTACAACAATCATTGACAATAATTCTGTGGCAGTTTACAGCAATCATTGACAATAATTCTGTGTCAGTTTACAGCAATCATTGACAATAATTCTGTGGCAGTTTACAGCAATCATTGACAATAATTCTGTGGCAGTTTACAGCAATCATTGACAATAATTCTGTTTCAGTTTACAGCAATCATTGACAATAATTCCATACATGTCAAGCTCTTGGAGCTTCTGACCATAATTTTTGGCCCGAGAGACCATAATTTTCTATCGAAAACCATAAGAAATGCGTAAAAAAGTAAACACGCACATACAAATTAAAAAAATAATAAAACAATAATAATAATTTTAGCAAACACATGCAAATTCACCTGCATTTTTTTTAATAACAAACACTGTACCATACAAACAACTTAATAAGATTTAAACAATTAAAAAAAAAAACGTTCATAACTGTGCGTGGTGGTTCACCCGTCCCCTATACGCTTAATGTGTCCGGGGACGTAAATTTTATTCAAAAAAACCAACTGTGCTTTATCCACTGCAGAAAATAAAAAACACCCCTCTCCCTCCCCTCCCCCCCCCCCCCTAAAAAAAAAACCAAACAAACAAACAAACCAAATTACTTAATAGAAAAAAGAAATACACTGCGTTGCACACAATTATGTCACTGGTGAGACTTGACTTGTTATAGTCATCAGTGCATTTCTTCCCCTTCTCCAGCATTCTGACACTGAAGCTGAATGAACGGAAACCTTTCCTCCAAGACGGAAACGGTGTATAGAAATGCTATGGGCATGCGCAAGGCCCGTACTTCCTCCGAGATCACGATCGCGAGCGAGCGTGACTCAGAATTGTTCTCTAGGCTGTATTTCGGATTAAAATAAAAAGGGTCGGGAAACAGAAAAAATACGTAAGATTTTCATCTTACGCCGTAAGGTGAACAAAACCTGGAAAATACGTAAGAATTACGGAAAAAACGAAGACTTGACATGTATGTAATTCTGTGGCAGTTTACAGCAATCATTGACAATAATTCTGTTTCAGTTTACAGCAATCATTGACAATAATTCTGTGTCAGTTTACAGCAATCATTGACAATAATTCTGTGTCAGTTTACAGCAATCATTGACAATAATTCTGTGGCAGTTTACAGCAATCATTGACAATAATTCTGTTTCAGTTTACAGCAATCATTGACAATAATTCTGTTGCAGTTTACAGCAATCATTGACAATAATTCTGTGGCAGTTTACAGCAATCATTGACAATAATTCTGTGTCAGTTTACAGCAATCATTGACAATAATTCTGTGGCAGTTTACAACAATCATTAACAATAATTCTGTGGCAGTTTACAGCAATCATTGACAATAATTCTGTGGCAGTTTACAGCAATCATTGACAATAATTCTGTGGCAGTTTACAACAATCATTAACAATAATTCTGTGGCAGTTTACAACAATCATTGACAATAATTCTGTGGCAGTTTACAGCAATCATTGACAATAACATTCACACTGCGCAGTCAGTTTAGACTGTAGAACAAAACATCCATTCATTAACATCCAGAAGCATCTGAACCACACCAATCCTCTGTTCAACCAGTCATCTCAAGCTCCATGTTGAACTAAAAACAAATCTGGACATTCTGCTCTCCCTCCCACCCGGCCATTTCCCTCCCTCTCTCCACTCTGCACACTGCCTGCCCATTCCACCTCTCTCCACTCTGCACACTGCCTGCCCATTCCACCTCTCTCCACTCTGCACACTGCCTGCCCATTCCACCTCTCTCCACTCTGCACACTGCCTGCCCATTCCACCTCTCTCCACTCTGCACACTGCCTGCCCATTCCACCTCTCTCCACTCTGCACACTGCCTGCCCATTCCACCTCTTCTTCCTTGGCGCTATTGATAATGATACTGCTGCTACTACTATTAGTAGTAGTGATGATAACTGTCATTGTTTGAATGTAATTACATTTAATACGACATAATTATTGTAGGGCATTTTTTAAAATTGCTATCGAATCATCATGTCTATGAGATGCGTGTATTGTAAATCCTTGTATCATTATTATTATTATTATTATTATTATTATTATTATTATTATTTTGTCAATGAGGCTAGTTTTGTGTACGTCTTTTATCATATTTTATTGTTAGTGGTCTAGTTTGATTTTGAATAGTTTTGTGTGGCCTTGATTCGGCTCTTAGCAGTCTGCTGGACCTTATAAACAATGATTATCTATCTATCAATCTTTCTGTCTGTCTTTCTGTTTGTTTATCTGTCTATTTTTATTATTATTATTATTATTATTATTATTATTATTATTATTATTATTCCATCGTCTGGAGTTTTTGTGGAGACCAAGCGTGTTTGCCAGTACCAGATTGTTGTATCTGGCAAACTCCAAGAGTCTCAGACCCATGTTATTTGTCTCGTTGTTGCAGTGGGGTCCACATGTGTCTCCCCAGTTGTGGTGCGCATCTTGGCCAACCTGGGCATTCCAGTCGCCTTGCACTATGACTATGTCCTTCTTCGGCACGTGGTCAAGGACCGCCTGTAGATTTTCATAAAAATCCTCCACTTCGCTGTCGTCATAGTCTGATGTTGGGGCGTAGGCCTGGATGATGGTGATGTTGAAAGGGGCTGCTCTCAGGCGGATGGTAATGAGTCTACTGGAGACTGGGCGGCAACCCAAGACAGTGGCTATAATGTTCTTGTGGACCAAGAATCCAACGCCGTGTTTGTGCCTGTCATCTCTACCTCTGAAATAGAGCTTGTGACCTTTGTCAGTTGTTGTTTCACCTAGGCCTTTCCAGCGCAGTTCGCTGATGCCTAGAACGTTCCATCGATAGTGGTCCAACTCGTGGGCCAGTTCTTCTAATTTTCCTTCCGCAGTTAGGGTCCTGACATTCCAGGTTCCTATAACGATGTTGTTTCTCGTGCGGATCTTGCTAAAATGTCCATCAGTAGCATACTTAACACCTCCGTCCTGGTGGCCAACGGAAGGCGCGGTCCTTGAGCCGGGCGACGACCGATCCGGTATGGAATTAGTGGATAGTGTCATCATGTAGTGTGTCTTGGGCAAAAAAGACCTGGCGGTGCCCAATCCTCTCCAGGCTGTTGGCCACAGCCAAATTCCACGAATACAGTGTGGCTCGCTTTGGCCATGAGTACGTGGTCGTTGAACCTGTAGTAACGTGAGGTTCCTCCGCCCTGGCCGGTGACTTCTGTGTAGAAGACTTTCGCCCAGTGATGCCGTGCTAACATCATCCCTGGCACAGTTCCGGCAGGGAGCATCACAACCAGATAGACTACATCATGGTCAAGAAACGCTTCAGATCAAGCATCAACATTGGCAGGACACGCACTTTTCCAGGAGCAGACATCGGAAGTGACCATGATCTCGTGATGATGTCTTTCCGGCTCCACTTGAAGAGAGTAAATACAGCAAAGTGCACTAGACTGAAGTTCGACCTGGACAAACTGCGAGACCCGGAGGTGGCAGAACTATTTCAGGCCACAATTGGTGGGAAATTTGCACCACTGCTCATTTTGGGGGCTGGTGAAGTAGATGTCAACACCATGACCACCACCTTCAACTCAGCTGTGACAGATGCCGCCACTGAGATCCTTGGCAAGCACCGACCAAAGAAGAAGCCGTGGATCACACCTGAACTTTTGGATCTGTGTGATAAGCGAAGAGAGATAAAAAAGAAAAAGGACACCTCACAGGAGCTGATGTCTACTGAAAAATCAACAATGACATCCGAAAAGGCATGCACACAGCAAAGGAGAACTGGATTGAAGATAAATGCCAGAAAATAGAGAACAGTCTGAACAAGAACAACAGCAAGAAGGCCTACCAGACTGTGAAGCAGCTGACAAGTGTCAAACAGCCCAAGTCTCCTCGATCCAAAGCAAGTCTGGCATATGCCTTACAGAAGAACAAGAAGTCTTGGACAGATGGACAGAGTACTGCTCTGACCTTTACAACCATACACCAAATGGAGACCCATCAGTTCTAGCATGTCCAGAGAACAGAGAAGAAGAAGAAAGCCTCCCAATTCTCCGGGAAGAAGTTGAGGCAGCAGTGCAATCGCTGAAGAAGGGGAAGTCAGCGGGAGTGGACAACATACCCGCCGAACTGCTACAAACAGGAGGAGAAGCCATGATTGATGCCCTCACCATTATCTGTAACAAGATCTGGCAGAGTGGGGAGTGGCCTATACCATGGACCCAGTCGCTTGTCATCACTCTTCCCAAAAAAGGTAACCTTCAGGAGTGTGAAAATTACCGCACCATCAGTCTCATCAGCCATCCCAGCGAGGTCCTCCTGAAAATAATACTCAACAGGTTGAAACCCCAAGCTGAACAAATCATAGCTGAAGAACAAGCAGGATTCAGGGCAGGGCGAAGTACCACTGAACAGATTTTCCTCAGAATAATCTGTGAGAAATACCTACAGCTTCAACAACATCTATATCATGTGTTCATAGACTTCAAGAAGGCGTTTGACCGAGTGTGGTATGCAGCTCTATGGGCAACCATGAAAGTGTACAACATCAGCCCTAAAATTTTTGAAGTCATCAAAAGCATGTATGACAAGGCTACCAGTGCAGTCCTCCACAACAGCGCCATCGGGAACTGGTTCAGAACAACAATCGGTGTGCGTCAAGGATGCCTATTCTCTCCAACACTCTTCAACATGTTCCTAGAGCGCATCAAGTCAGATGCTCTTGCAGATCATGAAGGCACAGTCAGCATAGGGGGTAGAGCAATCTCCAATCTTCGTTTTGCGGATGACATTGATGGATTGGCTGGAGAGGAATAAGAACTTGAACAGCTGGTACAGAGGCTTGACACCACCTCCAGAGCTTATGGAATGGAAATAAGTGCAGAGAAGACCAAACTGATGACCAACAACACCAATGGCATCAACACGGACATCAAAGTCCAAGGCCAATCCCTCAACACAGTGCATAGCTTCAAATATTTAGGAGCCATTGTATCAGACAATGGGTCCCGACAGGAAGTCCTCTCCAGGATCGCACAAACAACTGCTGCCCTGACAAGGTTGAAGCCCATTTGGAAAGACAGGACCATCAGTCTACATTCCAAAGTAAGACTGCTGCGCTCCCTTGTCATCTCCATCTTCCTTTATGCTTGCGAAGCATGGACCCTCACAGCAGATCTCCAACGAAGAATACAAAGCATGGAGATGAGGTGCTACAGAAGACTTCTGGGCATTTCCTATACCCAACACATCACCAACGACAAAGTCCGACAGACCATCACACAAGCCATTGGACAACACGATGACCTGCTCACAGTGGTGAAGAAACGGAAACTCCGATGGTATGGCCACGTCACCAGATCATCAGACCTTGCAAAGACTATTCTGCAAGGCACAGTGCAAGGAGGTAGAAGAAGAGGGAGACCGAAAAAGAGGTGGGAGGACAACATTCGAGAATGGACTGGTTTGACACTGAGCAAAGCCATCAGGGCTGCTGAGGACAGAGAAAGATGGAGTATGCTGGTTAAACGATCATCTGTGGTGCCCCTACGACCTCCGGGTTACGGGACAGGATAGGATAGGATTATTATTATTATGATTATTTAATTATTATTGTTATTATTTACCCAATAGTATTTTATAGTGGTTGAGAGAAGGGAGAAGAGAGATGAATGTTTAGAGTGGGAAATAATGATATAAAAGTATAAACCGAGCTCTAGTCTGAGAGCGCATGCAATCCATCTCAAGGACTTTTAAAGATCCTGATGCTCATGTGTTGGACGGGTGAATGTCAGCTGCCTGTATACACCCAGCAAGCACTAGGTCCATCCTCCCTTAACCCCAGTCTCAGCAGATCTTTTATGCGGATCGGGGGTTGTCCGGTCCTGATTTGGCTCGGAAGAGTCCGCTGGACCTAAAGCAACAATGAATCAATCAATCAATCAACCTTAACCCCAGTCACTCAGGATGGGGCTCAAGTTGTCTGGGGTGTCAGTGGATACACTTACGGCAGCAAGTGGTCCCCTCAGGCGTTATTAGATCCTGTATTGGCCAGTGCCTTGAGCAGCTCTTGATTTGGAAAAGTGCTCTATAACAACCATCAACTAAATAAATAAATAATGAGTAATAATTGTTTTTGATTTCATTAATATCTTGTGATTCTTGTTCTGATCTTCAGATGCAATTTTGAAGAAACTGTCAGTGATCAAGACATTCCAAGGACCTTTCCCAGCTGTGTCAGATTCCAGGTAAATTATAACAAGATAGTTTTTTGGTGCGATTGTGTTTGTATGTGTGAGTGTGTGCTGTAAACTGCAGTTTCAAATTAAAATCATATTTAATCATTCACGTTTAAAGTGGATTTCATCTTTATTTTGGGAAGCTAATTTAACCGTAGTCACATTTTTGGTACCTGTCGGTGGAAATAGTTTTATGGTCATAAAAGCTGACATGGATCAATTTCTATCAGGGTTTGTGATGAAACAGTGGAAATTGCAGGTTTTCCATTGCAGTTTCCATTGCACTCGACAATCTCTGGAAACATGAACTTTATACGCTGACACTTGTTTGGTTGTAAAGAAACATGGTAAGTGTTTAAACTATAGTTTGGATAGGCATTTGGACCCACAAAAACTGTTTCTGACAATTCACAACTGCTTTAAAGGGCCTGAAATCACACGTATTGGCATCACACGGCGGCAGGGATAGCTCAGTGGTCAGAGCGCACGACTTGTGTGAGTGTGTCTTGGGTGATGTGGGTTGGAATCCAGACTTCAGCAAACTATTGTGTGATTGCTGAATATTACGGGCCAGCACCTTGATAAACTCTCTGAGCTTGTAAGTGCACTATATAAGAGAAATCTCTTCCTTTTTTCTTTCACAGATCTTTTTCAGATTCAGTCAGCATTATTTCACGGGGAAGAAAATAGGAGTAAGTAAAAACAATTATCTCCTTCAAAAGTACGGTTTTGATATAAATTGATACATTTATTTGTTCATGTGCTTATTTATGTCATTATTTATTCTAAAAATAGCATTACTGCAAAAGCTTGTATAATAAGCCCAGGTGTATGTTTACACGACAAGGAAGAGACAAGCATAGTTTTGTAGTTTTAGCTTTGCTCTGTAGTTAAAAAAGAAAGAGATTTCTTTTATATAGCGCACTTACAAGCTCAGAGAGCTTCTCAAAGCACTGGCCCATAATATCCAGCAATCACACAATAGTTTAATGAAGTCAGGATGCGAACCCACGTCGCCCAAGACGCACTCACACAAGTCGTACGCTCTGACCACTGAGCTATCCCTGTCATTTTATTTATCACCCTAGAGGGCCAAATTCGATCTGCCTTCTCAGAGAGAACACTGCAGCCGCAGTTACAGCTCCACCCAGGACAGATGGGGGAATAGGACCAATGGTGCATGCAGTGCATACTGGGTGTATCTGGCATCCACCTACCAAGGGCACCAGTGTCAGGATAATTCAAGTCCATGCAGTGGAATGCTTGCATGTTCAGACTAAACCTCGGTTTGTATTCTCATCCAAAGGAGTAGAGTCTATGAATCTGTGGTGATTTAGCCAGCCATCATTTTGCTGAACAAAACTTAAAAGGTGTGGATTTTTGTTTTCTTTGAATGCTAGGGGTGTCAAGATTTTCTTCGATGTCTACCTGCCAAACACCAGCTTCAAGAAATCCGACCCTGGACTCCCTGATTTCAGAATCTGTGTGGCAAGGTGGGTGTTTGTGGTGGTGGGTGGTGGTGGTGATGATGAGAAGGATTGTGGTGCTGCATATGATGATGATGTTGATTATGATGATAATGATGGATGGTGATGATGATAATGATGGGGATGATGATGATGATGGTAATGATGATTATAATGATGATGGTGAGGATGATGCTGACAATAACACAGAAACAAGTCGGTGTAGCAGCTGGCTACAAAAGGGTGCAACTGACAGTATTATCTCCCATGTAAATGTGGCTGTAGTTATGGCCCTTTGCTCTTTACATTCCACAGTAACATTAGGGTTAAACGTTTTGACGGGTTTAGATCTGGCCAAATGTTGCTCATTGTTGGTTCTTGGTATTCATATTATCTGTTGTTTTACATGGCCATGTTTTACTGTAATTATTTAACCATTTGATAAGTGTATACGTGTTCTGTGTGTGTGTGATTGTACGTGTGTTGTCAAGCGCGGCGAGCTCGCTTTCCTTACCGTTTGCGAGGTACCGCGCGATACAAATATACTGTATTATTTTATTGATGTTGTCATTTGATTTGCATTTTAACAGGACAGAGGAGCCGCCAGACCTGTTTGAGGTGCAGGCAGCGACTGCACACCTTGATGACCACGTCCCCTTGCACTGGGCAGTGGTCAGCTGCGGCGACATCAGTTTTCACGTCTTTGAGACTTTTGACATGCCCTCACATCCCTCCTCTCTAGGATGACTGCTTGTTGGATAGGTTACTTGTTGCTTGTTTGATAGGTTACTTGTTGCTTGTTTGATAGGTTACTTGTTGCTTGTTTGATAGGTTGCTTGTTTGATAGGTTACTTGTTGCTTGTTTGATAGGTTGCTCGTTTGATAGGTTACTTGTTGCTTGTTTGATAGGTTACTTGTTGGATAGGTTACTTGTTGCTTGTTTGATAGGTTACTTGTTGAGGGTGCATACAGACATCTGCTCAAAAAATTCAAGTACTTTTCAGGGAGATTTTTGCTGATAATCAAGGACTAAGCATCGTACAATCAAATGACAGGCAAGAGAGAGAAAATCACAACATTCTCAAAATTACATAAAACACAGACCAACAAAGAAAATAATGATTACAAATGTATTTCTTATTCAGAATCATGCAAAGAAACATGGCATGTAAAATACCTGAAAACACATGCAATCACTATGAAAGGCAGCATAGCATGCTAAAACAATGCACAGCAAGTAATCATGGAGCACATAAACCATAACAGACACAAAGAGAACAACTGTCTGCACATTTCATTACAGACTTTCAGTTTTTCCATTTCAAGGTTGATCATCTTCTCCAGGTTAGCAATGTCCTCTTGCTTGGATTTTGCCTTCTGACCTGGGCATTGGATTCTGTCACAAGACGAAGAGCACCTGTTGCCTCACAATCTAGCGCCAGTCTGTCTGCCTTGGTCACTAGTTGCTGCACCTCTCCCTCAAACCGCCTTTTCTTTGCTTTCAACTCCCCCACTGCAGCCTCCATTGCTTTCCTCTTTTCACCCCTTTCTGCCTTTGCCTTTTCTTCTTTTTGCAAGTCCAGATACTGGCTGTACCTGGATCTGGCACTTGACGCAGAGAGCATAAGCTCTTTCGAAATCCGTACTTTCATGACACCACCAGCTTGCTGGACATGGTTGTATATCTGTCTCCTTGCAACCAAGCCCATGGTGCTAATATTGTCTGTTGTTGTCTCTTTAGTCACTGAGAACCCTCGCTCCACTGACGCTTGGCCATGGGACAACAACAGCAGCTTGCGCACCACCTGCCACAGCATCTCAAATCCCTTCTTCTTCCCCATGTGATGAAGCATAAGGATGTCCACTCCGCTATTTTCTTCACCTGGAATGAAGTTGACGAACTCATCGTGGTCAAAAACGTGATCCAAAAATGTCCTGTACTGTGAAACCATTTGGTCAACATCCCTGTCTGGAACTCTACCAGCCTCAGTAAGAAGCCGCAAGATTGCTGTGATCCTTTTCTCATTCTCTTCACGTCGCTCTTTGGATGCCATTTCCCTTGGATCAAGGCATCGCATGTTGCACACAAGTGAATATGCAACGGGTGCCTTCTCCATCATCTTTTTCACCAAATCTCGCAAGAAGGCTCTGCAACTTGCTCGGAAGTCTACCTTCACTTCCTCTGATGCTTTGGACTTGCACAGCTGCTTGTCGACAAGGAAACCCACTTTCAATTTTTCAAGAGGTAGAAGATTCTTGGCAGCGTTGAGATCCACTTTGATCAGTGCGGCCAAAAAGACATCCCCAAGACGTCAGGCTTTAGAAACCTGGACATCAGTGACTTCAGCAGAATGTGCAGGTCGGTGCAGATGAAAGGGAGCATAGGCCTGTCTGTCTGGTAGCTGGCCAGGAAGGGTTGAATCTGCACAATTAAAAAGCCAATATAAGTACCTTGAGAGATTGAGGGAGAGAAAGAGAGAGGGAGAGAAAGAGAGAGAGAGGGAGAGAAAGAGAGAGAGAGAGTTAGTGTGTGTGTGTGGGAGAGAAAGAGAGAGGGAGGGAGAGAAAGAGAAAGAGAAATAGAGAAGAAGAATAATCTACCATACCTATGTTATGTTGCAAAACTTTCAGGAAAAAGTGGATAGTGAGAAAGAGCCAAGCTTGTGCGATTGATAGTACTAACCTCCCGGGCAATCGTTGCAAAGAAGTGCAGCTTCGCCAGTAGAAGTGGGTCCTGGATCAGCTTGCTGACGAGTTGAAATGAATAGTTGTTTGGCTCTGGCACATCACGTGATTTGGCAGCACTGCAATAGGCTGCCACATCAGGAATCATCTGGATTGCCCTCTCCACAGGCTCAACGTTTTCCAGCCATCTGCACACCATAAATTAAGCACCGAAATCAACATTTTTCCTAAATTAGAATAATACAACCGTGTAAACAATGAAACAGAGTGTGATTACTTTTAATATATGTGTGATAGGGATAGATCTATAGAGAA
Organism: Oncomelania hupensis; assembly: GCA_036898135.1. Taxonomy (NCBI): domain Eukaryota; kingdom Metazoa; phylum Mollusca; class Gastropoda; order Littorinimorpha; family Pomatiopsidae; genus Oncomelania; species Oncomelania hupensis. The sequence continues at coordinate 134,155,965 of CM072512.1, forward strand.
AGAGGTGCAACCCAAATATGCCAACGTACCTGTGAGAGCAAAACTTCAAGGGGAAGGTGGTCGTCCCTGAAACATTGATGAAGTCCTCCCTGCGAGCAGGACAGTCCAGTAACAAGGTGTAAAGTCTGCCAAGGAATTCTTCTATCTTCCATGACGTAGCCATGCAGCCAGCTTGAAAGGAATTGTGTAAGACATGGAGCCCACAACTTCCTGCCTGCAGCATCTTCACTTGTGATTGAGCCTTGACTTCTTCCTGAAGATCATTGAAGACCTAATAACACCACACACACAAAAAGTAAAGATTAAAAAAAAAACAATTTGTTAATTTTTTAAAAAGTCATTTTTGACAAATTTTGACAGCAAAGGTGGATTAAACTAAATAAAAGGATGCACATTCCTAATAATTTTTTACATTGACGCTGCAACAAAATGAAGTGAGAAGCAACAGAAAGTATGGGGCCCAATAACAGTGGCAAAAGAGAAACAAGTTGTGAGTTTTGATGAGATTTAAAAAAAACAAAAACATTCTAATTCAAGTAAAATCACATTACTAACCTTCCAGTTAACATTGGGCCCGTCCATGGATAGTTTGAAGAAGGTTTCCATAGCCCAGCTCGGAGACAGTGGTAGAAAGCTTTTGGAGGATGTCGTTGGCTCTGGCATGTCCCAAAAACTCCGATGTCAGGTACTGTGACACCACTTTTTCCTCTTGAAACAAGCGCACATGAATATCCATCTGTTTTAACTTTAAGTTCTTGTTCAGGGTCTCATCAAACAACAGGACATATCCATTTCCACCGTTTACACTCTTCTTGAGCAGATCAACGAAGTACGGAGCCAAACCAAATGTGGCGAGATAGCGGGTTTTTGTTTAACCGCACGCGTACATTTTTGCAACATCACAGGTGGGAAACATAGCAGCAAACAGGCAGCTGGTAGCCTCGCATGATCTGAAGCTCAAATGGCTCTGCACAACGTAGATAGAGTGTGTGCACAATTTCTGCCTTCAGTACGTCGGACGACTGAAACTGTTTCGCTATGCTTCGAATCGGAGTGGATACTGTGGATGCAACCAGTTCTGATGCAACTGCCATGACTGCCAGTGGTGTTGCTGAATTTTTCGATCCACCCGTGTTTTCCTCAGATTCTCTTTCTGTACTCGCGGTGGCTGATGATGCACTGATAAATTCCGTGAGACGGACAGCCGGTTCACTGGCTTTAACCAGTTTTTTGTGCTTGATCCCTTTGGCGTGGCTCCTCAATGCCGCTTCACCCATCACACGAATGTCAAACGTTTTCTTACACGCACGGCAAAATGCGGCATGCTTATTTCCTTTTGATTCACTAAGCCAGTCTTTCCATTCTGGCTTTTCGACCCAGTCATGGTTGAAGATACAGGAATTCGACGGCATCTTAAGTCAAACGTCTACCACTGGTCACAATTTTTCTCCGACTCCAACACACGCCAATTTACGCGGACGGAAGTGAAACACTGTCGAGTGCGCAATATTTGATGTTGTTGTTTGGTTGTTGTTGAGTTGATTTGCTGATGTAATGGTGGGTTGAATTATGCAATGGTCAATGGACTGTGGTTGATTGGCTAGAGTTCTTCTCCTTCTTCGTCGTCTGTTGCTTTCTGGAATTTAGATTAATCTTATTCCAACTTGGTGGTTTTTGTGCTTTATTGTTTCTTTGTAGTTTGTCCGAGCGCTGTGAAATTGCCTGTAGGGTGTTGATATTTGTATGAGCTTAATAAGTTGTCATTTATTTATTGAATTTGGTGAGTTTTGTGGACAAGTGTTCACTGGGTGATCTGTTTATGTTTTAATTAGTTTAGTTATTTGACGTGGATGCAATAATCTTTGAACTAGTCAACAGTTGATTCATTTAGTTCATGGAATTGGTGATGGGTTGGATTATCAGTTTGGTTAATTAACCAGTTTTTAATTGTCACAGTTTGGAAGGTGGTTATGTAATGAGGTGAAGGATTGAATGACTGAGCGATATGTTCATGCATGCATATGGCTATGCCCAAAGTAGGATTTCCAGCCTTTTGATGCATTGCGGTAGGCAGGAAGAAAATACCTATTGTAGGAACAGACAGTTGGTATTAGCATCAGACAAACGTTTGGTACCCTCACATTCTGTCCTGTATAGTGTCTTCTGCCTGACTGCTTTATTTATTAGTGCAGTAACTGGAGTGACAGTTGGTGGCCAGAGACAAGTTTCTTTGTCATCATTAAACGTGAAATGAGTGGAAATAATCTAAGGCATACTGCTTACCATCATTTACAAATGTTATGTATTTAGGTTATTGTATGGAAGAAAATGTAAAGATCTTGACCATTAAAACAAGTCATGGATTGGATTGAGGTATCAGTTGTGTGTTATTGTGTTGGTGTTGTTTTTCAATGACACATGAGCATGCAACAATATTTGTTTTTCTCTTTATTTCTTCCCCTCCCCTGCCTCCCTCACCCTTACCATCTCTTGCTCCCACCCCCCTCCCCAGCATGCTTGCGTTTTTATTGGTTGTCTTTGCTTTTAGTGAAGACTTTTCAAGAGGTGTCATGTGAAAGTTTGTTTGAGTATTTAAGAGTAACATGTATATATTTTAAGATATGAACCACTTTTATAACATTTTAAGATAACGTCTCTCTGGTCCTGATTTGGCTCGGAAGAGTCCGCTGGACCTAAAGCAATAACCATGTAATGTTATTGCTTTTAGTGTGTGTTTGTGTTCAGGTAATTACTAAAACTGGTGGGTGGGGATAGGGAGGGAGAATAAGAACTGATTTGGGGGTGGGGAGGAGGTTATTTGGGAGTCATTGAGAACTGGTTAAGCTTCAACCTTGTCAGGGCAGCAGTTGTTTGTGCGGTCCTAGAGAGTACGTTCTGTCGGGACCCATTGTCTGATACAATGGTTTGTAAATATTTGAAGTTGGTTCAGAACAACAATCGGCGTGCGTCAAGGATGCCTACTCTATCCAATACTTTTCAACATCTTCCTGGAGCGCATCATGTCAGATGCCCTCGCAGATTACGAAGGCACAGTCATCATAGGGGGTAGAGCAATCTCCAACTTGAACAACTGGTGCGAAGGCTTGACACCACCTCCAGAGCCTTTGGAATGGAAATAAGTGCAGAGAAGACCAAAATGATGACCAACAACACCAATGGCATTAACAAGGACATCAAAGTCCAAGGCCAATCCCTCAACACAGTGCATAGTTTCAAATATTTAGGAGCAATTGTATCAGACAATGGATCCCGACAGGAAGTCCTCTCCAGGATGAAGCCCATTTGGAAAGACCGGACCATAAGTCTACACTCCAAGGTAAGGCTGCTGCACTCCCTTGTCATCTCCATCTTCCTATTGTGAAAGATGGACCCTTACAGTAGATCTACAACGAACAATACAAAGCATGGAGATGAGGTGCTACAGAAGACTTCTGGGCATTTCCTATACCCAGCACATCACCAAAGACGAAGTCCGACAGATCGTCAAGCAAGCCATTCGGCAACACGCTGACCTGCTCCCTGTGGTGAAGAAACTGAAAATACGGTGGTATGGCCACATCAACAGAGCATCAGGCCTTGCAAAGACCATCCTACTAACAATACATCTCACTTAGTAAGCTTACTAAGTGAGATGTATTGTTAGTAGGAAGAAGGGAGCAAGAGCTACACATCGATCAGGCCTGGCTGTGGTATTTATGTGCCGCCGTTGCTGAGCTGGTAAGAGGATTGCACGTGTTGGTCAGTCTGATGTACACTCACAAGCCGCTTGTCAATCAGGCGAGGCGAACATTGATCCTATTCTATCTTATCCAGTAACTCGAAGGTTGTTAGGGCATCACAGATGATCGTTTAACCAGCGTACAACCCTCATGGCTTTGCTCAGTGTCAAGCCAGCCCATTCTCGAATGTTGTCCTTCCACCTCATTTTCTGTCTCCCTCTTCTTCTGCCTCCTTGGACCGTGCTTTGCAGGATGGTCTTTGCAAGGCCTGAAGCTCTGGTGAAGTGGCCATACTATCACTTTTATCAGAGTTTCTGTTTCTTCACCACTGTGAGCATGTCATCGTGTTGTCCAATGGCTTGTATGATAGTCTTTAGTAGACGATTGTATGATAGTCTTTCAGACTTCGTTGTTGCTGATGTGCTGGGTATAGGAAATCTGTAGCACCTCATCTCCCTGCTTTGTATTCTTCCTTGTAGTTCTACTGTTAGGGTCCATATTTCGCAAGTGTATAGGAAGATGGAAATGACAAGGGAGCTCATGCAGCAGCCTTACCTTGGAATGTAGTCTGATGGTTCTGTCGTTCCAAATGGGATTCAACCTTGTCGGGGCTGCAGTGGTTTGTGCGATCCTGGAGTAGACATCCTGTCGGGACCCATTGTCTGTTACAATGTCTCCTAAATATTTGAATCTATGCACCGTGTTGAGGGATTGGCCTTGGACTTTGATGTCCAACGGGGGTACTGTTGCCGCAGTGAATCTGTCATGCCTACAAAGGAAAGACAGGTTTTCAACTGGGGCTTTCACTTTTCCCTTTATAGGTTTGAACAATCTACAGTGGCAAGATTGCTCATGACCCTCATCAGTCATCCCAGCAAGGTCCTCCTCAAAATAATACTGAACAGGTTAAAACCCCAAGCTGAACAAATCATAACTGAAGAACAAGCAGGATTCAGAGCAGGGCGAACTATAGATACAATTAAAAAAATATATATTGAAATATAACTTAAAATATATATGTAGAATAAGAATTCATGAATGCGGAGTTTTATATGTACACACCGACCCGCTAAATAAATGAAAAACAAACATTAAGAAGCAGGTAAAGTTAAACACAAAGAGGCGCGCATGGTCACGAACACACACACCCACACACGTATACAGTACTCCTCTCTTAAGGTGACCCCCCACGGGACCACATTTTTGTTTGATCTTATCCGAGGGGCACCCTAAACAGTCCTCTGATAAGATCAACTACCAGTAAAAAAAACTTGATCTTATACGAGGTGCTAAATTTTTGTGTCGTGTGACAGTTGTGTGCGTGTGTGTGTGTACATGTGAGCACGTTGGTGCGCGCGTATGCATGTATGCATTACTGTATATGTATTTTTTGTGCGTGTGTATGATTCATAAGCACACACTCAAACGAACGGATGCAAGCATGCATACACATACACACACTCTCACACACGCACACAAACACATTGACGCGCACGCACGCAAATGAGAATAAAACATAAAAAGTATGCACCAAGACAGTTACTGGGTGTATTTGCAGAAAACCTTACACAAGTTTAACGAATTGTTCACTTTGTCTACGCCACGGCACATGCTTTATCGCTAGTGAATGAAGTCAATTCAGGGTAAGGTCCACGGTGGCAATAAGTCCCGCTAGCAGGGGACACGGCAGATCACAGCTACACCTGTCTACACCGCCCATGGGTCGCACTCGGTCAAAGTGGTTCCCGTGTAAATTGCAGAGTGTTGCATAACGCGGATGCTGGCTGGACGTGACAGGTGTTCTGGGATGGAATTCCATCTCAAAACAGGAAGTGACCTCATAAATGATGTCATCTGTGACATCAATTTCTCTTAAGCAGTAGTCTCTTCCATTTGGGAACCAAAACGGGGTTGACGTTATCCGAGGTTTTCCCTTATGCGAGTTGACGCTAAGCGAGGAATTCTAAATGGTACAAAGAAGGTGTTTGGCCGGGACCAACAACCTGATTGATCTTATCCGCGTTGTGACCTTAAACGGTGGTGACGTTAAAAGAGGAGTACTGTAGCCCTACTTTTAGTTCATATATAATCATTCAGTGTGCATGTTTCGGCGTTGTAATGCTCAACGTATGTTCAATTGGCCATTGTACCAAAACATATTCTTAGTATTCTTAATGTATACTTGGCAAAAAATTAAGCTTGAACTTAAGAGTTTTTTGTTGTTGCATTTTTTTATGACTGAATTTATTTCTAATTATTTTTATATTCCTTCCTTTTACTTAAATCTGTTGATTTAAAAAAAAAGTTTTTGTTGTAATTTTAGTATGTGTGTTAGTGGGAACATTCAATCAAACACAAGACAACACACCCAGGGAAACATATAAGAGAGAGAGTGAAGGAGGGAGAAAAAAAAAGCGAGAAAAAGAAGAACAAATTTTATTTTATAAACGTAAAACCAAACGAAAGTCTGCCTATAAGCGCTCGCACCACTGAGCTCTTATATATATATATATAAGATATATTATATATATTATATTAGAGCTCAGTGGCTCACACACACACATTCACAATAATAAATATTTCAACAATATACAAATCATTATGTTAAAATTATGGTAGAGAATGTGACGAGAAAGACAGAAAAAGGTGGGATAAAAAGAGAGAATGTTGGACAGTGAGGTTGTTAGCATCATGTTCAATATAAATGTACACAATAAAGTTCAGCCAACTATGGAATGAATGTGGCAAGGTGAAATTGAATATAAATATCAACAAAAGCAAAAGTACTTAATAATTATGCATTATATATCATAAAATTTTATTCAAGTGGTCTCAAATTAAGCTATTTTAAGCTTACATACAATGAGTAAACATACAATTAACATTTTTCAAAATACCTTTGTATGAGTTTGTGCTTTGCTACATTTTGGATTAAAAACACCATCCTTTTGTGTTTTGGAAAAAGCTGCATGAAGTAGCAACGCCTCAATTTTTATTTATTTATTTTTTAAACAAATTTGTCCATTTTTATTTCAACAATTCACTGCAAAAAGGAATTTTTAAAACTGTCAAATGAGTTCATCCCAAGGACTACTAAAACTCATTTAGTAGTCCTTGGTTCATCCATATTTTTTCTTGTGTGTGTATGTTTTTTGCACAGATAAAAATATTTTGCAAATAGCATTCCATTATACGTAATTATTGCACATAACTTGATTCGTTGAGCGGATAACGAAATAAAGAGTTCTCTTTGCAACTGAAAGTGTACACATTGTTGCGGTGCCACACAGTGATTCTCTCCTGCTACGCGCTTCACTTTCACAGCCGCCATTATGGCCCCCAATCAACTCATTTTCAAGGGACGCAACTCTTGTAAAAAGGCAACGCAAAATGACCGGAGTTTTCCTTCTGGGTATAGTTTGTGATCGTAGATAGTCTTGATAGTGTTTGGTCAGTGATTCAGACATCTTTTGGAAGTTTTAGAAAGGAACTAAATTAGTGAATTGACTGGAAATCACAGTCGGGGTAAGCGGAATCGGGAATGCATTCTTCATTGTAGTCTGCTTTAACTGTTACAGACAGTGTTAGTCACTTAGTGTTACAGTGTTAGATCTAAAATGTTCCAAAACACTATAAGTGGCTGAGTTCAATATCATTTTATTTCTTTAGGCCGTGCTTAATTGTTTTATAAGGAAAGTATCGTTCGGATTGCGTGTATTAGTTATTTTGAAGTGCTTATATACTTTTTCCAGATTTATCTAGAAATACTTTGAAATAATCGGGAATCAAAACGAACCAAATGTCGGTGGTCCGTTGGACAAAGAACCACTGAACAGATTTTGACCAAATTTCATAGGAACCTTACCTAGGTTATTGGACTACCTCCCATGCCATCATATTTGCTGTACCGCAAAGTTGAGTATACAGGTACTTCGACATGGACCATCCTTCAGTAGTAGTACTAGGCCTGTTGTTGGTCGGTCCGTCGCCCTGGATTTAACTTTTTTTGGTTCAAACCGCACTTTTTGCTTTATGATATCTCAAGAATAACTGATTCGACTTTCATCATTTTTACTTTGCGGATACTTTATTGTCATGTAAACAAGTGAGTCCACATTGTTCCTATACTTCCATTACTGCAGCATCGTTACACTCCAATATTTAAACTTCTGGCACGGTTTCAAAATGTTGGTAATACTTTACAAAGTTCCCTTCAAAATGTCCCTTTCTTGCAGCAATCAACACCTTCTCAACTTGTTAAGGTAGCCAAACGTTGTATACAAGTGTTATGTTCTGAATTTTGACAAGACTATGGAACTCTCTGAGCGCTGAATCAGTATCAGCCCCGTCTGTCGCATCTTTCAGAGCATCGCTGACAGACTGGAGCATAAACATCTTGTAATGAATACCTCCTACGACTACGTGTACATATGTCTTAACACAATTTTAACCCAGTCAGACTACCTCACTGCCTCATCCTCAAATAGTACTTTTGCCTGATTTTAAATCTGTGAACACCCTTCGCTGTGCACACCAAAGTTGTGGAGTCATTTCCTCGAAAACGGGGTATCCACAGTACTATGAAGAAGAAGAAGAAGAAGAATTTCTAGTGTTGCAATACAGTACGAAAATCCAAAAAGAAAAACGTATTAGCATCAATTGTATTAATAACGTATTGTTGAGTATTTTATTGTACGTTTCAATCAGGTCCCGCCTCATTCTTTAACATTTGAAGGTTGGGAGGTTGAGTTCCTTTATTCTATCAATATATAATAAGTCAGGTTCAGCAAAGAATCTATGAAAGACGACGTGTGTGTGTGGAGAGAGAGAGAGAGAGAGAGAGAGAGAGAGAGAGAGAGAGAGAGAGAGAGAGAGAGAGAGAGAGAGAGAGAGAGAGAGAGAGACAGACAGACAGAGAGAGAGAGAGAGAGAGAGAGAGAGAGAGAGAGAGAGAGAGAGAGAGATCAGACTACGAAATTTAGAGAGAATTAGTGAGAGAGATGGAAGAACATTTCAAGACATATTTTATTCAACAGATTTTATTCATCAATAAACTTTGGATAATATATTCATTTGTTAAATTTTTTTTTTCTTTCCAATACTAATTACCACTTGTTAACAATTGTGTAACGTTGATATACATAGAATGGTGCAAACGTCGCAGGTTCAACAAGAAGGAAACATTAGTAGTTACAAAACCGCAAAGAGCTCCATAATTGTGCAGTGGACTTGTAGCCTTCTGTGCTATTCCTTACAATAACAATAATATATATATTAAGATGATTACATTTCAACAGCAAGTTACCTTGTTTAATCATTATAAGTTATTATGGGTTTGTTGTTATTGCTGTTGTTTTTATTTAACGTTTTGATGATGTTGATGATGATGATGATGATGATTTTTTTTGTTTTTTAAAATGATTTATTTACTTATCTATTTATTTGTATTTTCCCCCTTATCCTTTATATTATTATTTTGTTTCTTTGTTTTATAGTCTAAAATCACGTGTTTTTTTAAACAGACTTTAAATAAATTGATTGAATGAAATTGACTTGTACTGATATTGTTGTTGGGGGGTAGGAGAGCACAATAAACTGACGTTTTGAACGAAGAAGAGAACAGAAAAGAGTGGAGGGAAGAGAGTGAAAGAACGGACATTGACGTGCAACGTCAATACCCTCCATTGGTGATACGACAGGCAGGGGGGATAACCGCCCCAGTAAAGACTGGTAGGGACCTAAATCAACACTAAACCACCAGAGCAATCGTATTGCTAAGATTATGATGGACAGTGAAAGGTGGCTACTCCTATCTCGCCCACCACGAGATTCGCACCTGGGTCATCGGTGTGCCAGAGTTAGTTATTCATTGCTTACATGGTCCAGCGGATTGCAAAGAGCCGAATCAGGACCACAAAATCAAGACCACAACTTCGATGAAAGAGGACTCACCCCTGACCCGCATGAAAGATCTGCTGAAACAACGATAGTGGTAATACTGAAGGCACTCCACCAGCCGATCGTTTACAATAAAGTCATTCCACGCAGGGGACGCTGAGGATATACTATAATTTATCGAACCCCCGTTTACAAAAACAAAATAGAATATAAACATCATTATAAAATATCAACATAACACATACATATAAAACGCCTACATTGCCAAATAATAACATCATAGGAAGCCCCAGTGACCACCTGGCAGAAAGCGTCCAGTTCCCAAGCTGATCCAACAGACCTCACACACAAATGAGGAGTTTTGTCCCGGAATTTTCAAGACAAAACGTAGGTGACTGGCCTAGGGAAGAAGATAGTATAGTAGATTGATAGAACAGAGTAGGAATGAGAACGAACAAAGGGGAAAGACAGCGACAGTGGGAATTTAAAGCACTAAATTTCCAGAAAATGGGGGATACTATTTATACTGAAACCCCCGGCACCCCCACGCTCCACCAACGAGGACCTCTTTATGGTTAGTCGGCCGTCATTGGCTCGTCCATCTGTCCATGTCACGGGATGTACAAATGTAGAGTTAACTGACAGTGTCTTTTACCTACCTGTTAAGCCTAAGCCTTGTCAACATACGCATCCGCATTTCTTTCCACACCCAACAGCAATGGAGATCGACACGGTTTTGAATGTAAAGAGGAGCAAACATTGCTTGAACTCCAAAATTTTCTAGCTTTAATCTACTTATTTACCATAAACAGAATTGACAGTTATTTATACTCCTGTGATTTCTTCTGCGTTTGACCGAGTCTGGCATGCAGCTCTGTGAGCAACCATGAGAGTGTACAACATCAGGCCTAAAATTATTGAAGACATCAAAAGCCTGTATGACAAGGCTTCCAGGGTAGTCCTCCATAACAGCGCCATCAGAAAATGGTTCAGAACAATCGGTGTACGTCAAGGATGCCTACTTTCTCCAACACTCTTCAACATCTTCCTAGAAAGAGAGATTTCTCTTATATAGCGCACTTACAAGCTCAGAGAGCTTCTCAAGGCGCTGGCCCGTAATATACCCACAATCACAAAATAGTTTGCTGAAGTCAGGATTCGAACCCACGTCGCCCAAGACGCACTTACACAAGTCGTGCGCTCTGACCACTGAGCTATCCCTGCCGCCTAGAGCGCATCATGTCAGATGCCCTTGCAGATCACAAAGGCACGGTCAGCATAGGGGGTAGAGCAATCTCCAACCTTCGTTTTGCGGATGACATTGATGGATTGGCTGGAGAGGAACAAGAACTTGAACAGCTGGTACAGAGGCTTGACACCACCTCCAGAGCCTATGGAATGGAAATAAGTGCAGAGAAGACCAAAATGATGACCAACAACACCAATGGCATCAACACGGACATCAAAGTCCAAGGCCAATCCCTCAGCACAGTGCATAGCTTCAAATATTTAGGAGCCATTGTATCAGACAATGGGTCCCGACAGGAAGTCCTCTCCAAGATCGCACAGACAACTGCTGTCCCGGCAAGGTTGAAGCCCATTTGGAAAGACAAGACCATCAGTCTACATTCCAAGGTAAGACTGCTGCGCTCCCTTGTCATCTCCATCTTACTATACGCTTGCGAAACATGGACTCTCACAGCAGATCTACAACGAAGAATACACAGCTTGGAGATGAGGTGCTACAGAAGACTTCTGGGCATTTCCTATACCCAGCACATCACCAACAATGAAGTCCGACAGACCATCACACAAGCCATTGGACAACACGATGACCTGCTCACAGTGGTGAAGAAACGGAAACTCCGATGGTATGGCCATATTCACCAGTTCCTCGACCTCCCTTGCAAAAACCATCCTGCAAGGCACAGTGCAAGGAAATAGAAGAAGAGGGAGACCGAAAAAGAGGTGGGAGGACAACATTCGAGAATGGACTGGTTTGACACTGAGCGAAGTCACGGGGGTTGCTGAGGACAGAGAAAGATGGAGTACGCTGGGTAAACGATCATCTTTGGTGCCCCTACGACCTCCGAGTTACGGGATAAGATAGGATATCTTCTCCGTTTTATCGTTCCACTGCATGAACTAGCAAACCGAATCCGATTACGTCTATCCTATCCTATCTTATCCTATCCCGTAACTCGGAGGTCCTAGGGGCACCACAGATGATCGTTTAACCAGCGTTCTTCATCTTTCTCTGTCCTCAGCAACCCTGATCGTTTCGCTCAGTGTCAAACCAGTCCATTCTCGAATGTTGTCCTCCCACCTCTTTTTCGATCTCCCTCTTCTTCTACCTCCTTGCAATGTGCCTTGCAGGATGGTCTTTGCAAGACCTGATGATCCGGTGACGTGGCCATACCATCGGAGTTTCCCTTTTTTCACCACAGTGAGCAGGTCATCGTGTTGTCCAAAGTACGTCTGCTACAGCTATTTTTATTTGGTTACGATATATGCAAGAGGTCCCGAATAGATAGCAACATACACATTTTGAATGCAGATTGATAGACATTCATGATAATAGTACATTTTGTGCATAAGTGTGTGCGTGCGTGTGTGTGTAACAATTTAGGAGTCATCTAGCACAGATATGCCAAAATCCTAAAAAGTTTAATGTTGAGTCATAGACCTGTATAATATAGTCTATACTTGCAATGCTAAGCTGGTGTGAATCAAAGTAGCGTTGCCTTTTTTTTCTTGTTGAAGATTTCAGAATGCTGCTCGTAACTTTTTGAGGGTTTCTAGTGTACATTATATACACTTTTTTAAAAATGTATTGTCCTGCTTAGTGCTTGTTATTCTCCAAGTATGACTTGCACCACGAGATGCACATTAACAAACTGATGTTATTTTCAGTGTTGAAGCCCGTATTTTAAAAAGCGTCATGTTAACTGGTTCAGCCATCCAGTATTACACATTGTTGTTGTTGTTGTTGTTGTTGTTGTTGTTGTTTTGTTTTTTTTAAATGTGTATGCCTTTTAATTTGCAGTGTATGTTGAAATTGCTGTCAGCGTGAACAAAACTATCTCTCCCACTTCGAGTCCTTTGGTTGGCGAAAGGAGGGAAACGACAGCCACTCGTGCTTTCCGCTTCATGCCCCACAACCCATAGCCGTACAACTTGCAGCAGGCATAATGCAAGACAAAAGATACACATTACAAACTGCACCACTAAGCAAAATCATAGATCACTAAACACAATCCATGTGAAAAGCTCTACGATGTACTGAGCCGGAAGAATCGACTGACCAAGGCGCAAGAATAGTTTGCGCGACGAGTGCATAGACCGGAAGTAGTAGAGAGCGGTCCGGTTATTTGTGGTCTACGAATAGACGTACTAATTGAAATCAGCCGAAAGGTTGTAACTTTATACCCAGAACTTTTAGACGTTCGTGTGATTTTCTAGCTCCAAATCGGTATAATAATTTGCAAAAATTCCTGCCACAGTTAGAGGTCACGAAATCAAATCCTCAAATAATGATCTTAGCTGTCACCCAATCTTGATTCAAGTTGAATTATTTGGCAGTTGCTTCATTATCATAACTATCAACCGAAGGGCAATTATTTGAAGTTGTGCGCCTGTAGAGGATCCTCAATAGCAAAGCGGTAGATAGAACACAGATTTACGTATGGTAGACATAATTACACCCGTTGTACCTAGTGCTAATACACATAATTATACGTGTGGTACATAGGGCTGATAGACATAATTATACTTGTGGTACCTAGGGCTGATACACATAATTATACAGTACCTGTAGTACCTAGGGCTGATAGACATAATTATACCTGTAGTACATAGGGCTGATACGCATAATTATACCTATGGTACATAGGGCTGATAGACATTATTATACCTGTAGTACCTAGGGCTGATACACATAATTATACCTGGAGTACATAGGGCTGATACACATAATTATACTTGTGGTACATAGGGCTGATAGATATAATTATACCTGTAATATCTAGGGCTGATACACATAATTATCCCTGTGGTACATATAGGACTGATAGACATAATAATACCTGTAATATCTAGGGCTGATACACATAATTATACCTGTAGTAGGCCTACATAGGGCTGATAGACATAATGATACCTGTTGTACATAGGGCTGATAGACATAATTATACCTTTTGTACCTAGGGCTGATAGACATAATTATACCTGTTGTACCTAGGGCTGATAGACATAATTATACCTGTAGTACATAGGGCTGATACACATAATTATACCTGTAGTACATAGGGCTGATAGATATAATTATACCTGTTGTACATAGGGCTGATAGACATAATTATACCTGTTGTACCTAGGGCTGATAGACATAATTATACCTGTTGTACATAGGGCTGATAGACATAGCCTAATTATACCTGTAGTACATAGGGCTGATAGACATAATGATACCTGTAGTACATAGGGCTGATAGACATAATTATACCTGTGGTACATATGTATCTATCACTTTTTTTTTTTATAACCGACAATCCGCTACAGGCGCATAACTTGAGTAATATTCCTGTGTTTAAACTATCAAACAAAGCAACTGTCTAGTTTAGCTGTGCGGCGTTTTTTTTTCTTCTAAATTGTCAATTAAGTTTTCAAACCAGTTATTTTTATTATCTTAATCTTTACAAACAGATTACACTCTACTTCAAAATTACTGTTATTATTATAAGGCTTGATAGTGATGATGATGATAATGATGACTTGTAGAGCGCAGAACTCACAAGGTCAGACGCTCAATACGCACATTTAGTGTCGCAGCCATTAGATTGAATTTAAAAAATCGAGGTACTGAAACAAGTGAGATTGGTCCCTGAAGCTTTCCAAGAAAAGGTCTGTTTCAGGTTTACGGGAGGGAATTCCAGATGTGTGCTGCTCACAATTATGTACATGACTGTGTCACAGGTGTTTATCGGACATATTACAAAAGGAAAACAATAAGCAAAAAACATACGATATAATGTTAACATTATTATATGAGAGTAATTTAGGTATAGTGTTTTATACAACAGCGATGCAATTACTGAATTTTGCACAACTGTTGACGTTGATGATATTTCTGACGTGGAGGCGGTGGTTACAATTACCGTTGGTCATTGCTGGTTTCATTGACGTCGCCGCCGTCCTCCATTGTGATGAAAATAGGGTCGGCCTGTTGTCGTTCCCAGTCTGCTGGCGAGACTGGTTTGTCCGGAGTTACCGGTCTTGAGGATTGATTGCTTTGGTTGCTAACAGAAGGCGGTGATGAAGCGCTGTGTTGCTGGTCTGTGGAGTCCATGCTGCCCACCCTGAACCCCCGTTTGCCTTGAGTCAGGGCCTTCAGGCTCAACCTGCCGGCTCGCGTCTTCAGTCTGGCGGAGGAGTACCATTTGTCTGTGGAGGTCTTGCGTTTGCTGGAGTTCTGCCTGCTGTTTGGGGCCGTCTGAGAGGTTGCTTGGCTTGACGAAGAAGAATGGGCAGAGAAAGCCTGCGATTGCCGGTCAGCGTCAGCGATGTCCAGAGCTTCCAGCAGGAGGTTATACACCTGACCCATGTCTGCCTGAACGTCGTGAACGCTGCATGACGTCACCCACACGTTGTCGACTGTCTTCGCGGCTGGCGTGCTGGTGGCGGTGTGTTGGAGATGGCTGTCATCCTGCGGTCGCCATCTTCGCCCTCGCCTGCCATCAGTGTCCGTGTTGACGCGGTACCATGCGTGTCCTCTGACCTCGTAATCTTCCTCCTCATCTCCTGCAGTGTCCTCTGTTGACTGTTGTCCTACTTTGGTCACGTAGGTGTTGGAGTAAGCAACCCCCTCCCCAAGCTCCGAAAACGAGAAGGGCAAAGACCATCCTCTGGTCAGTTGCCCTTTCTGCCTGGTCCTACCTGTGTCTCTTTGTTGTTCCCTCCCCCCTCCCCCCGCTGCTCCGTCCTCCTTGTTCCCTCCCCAGACGACATAGGGCAGGCCGACCACGCCCACTTTAGTCTTCCTGATACGCCTGATTGACATGCGCGTTGACCTCGGCCTGGGTGGTGACGGTGCCGTTTCCGTTGGCGAGTGCGTCCTTCGCCGGGGCTCCGCTCCCAGCGTCCTTCGCGCTCTGTGCCGCCGCAGTAGCGCGGGCCTGAGGGGAGGAGGGCTGACTGACGCTGCCGATGGGGGTGACGGCGGGTGGTGGTGGCGGTGGGGGTGGGTTGGGCACGATGTCCATGGGTATGGCTCCTGAGCCGGGCAGCGTGTAGACCCCGCCCTGCAACGACACGACAAAGTGGCCTGACCCGCCTGGAGTTGCTAGCTGACAGTCACACGCATGACATTCACTGGCCACACCATGCAGCTAGCTAATGACCACACCATGCAGCTAGATACTGGCCACACCATGCAGCTAGCTACTGGCCATATCATGCAGCTAGCTGTTGGCCACACCCTGCAGCTAACTACTGGCCACGCCATGCAGCTAGCTACTGGCCACGCAGCATTCAGTGGCAGGCTCTCGCAAAGCACAGCAAGCAAGTCGATAAGAGAATGAGGAAACGGCACAACGACAGCTTGGCAGCAAGCTCGACATTGATGTGGCCAACATAGAATCATGGGCCAACAACTCCGCTATCAGTAGGCCTACTAGACGTTCACCTGGCATACAGGCCAGAGTTTTGGTCAGAGATCAAACACTCAACAGACCTGTTGTCTTTTGTCTACACTCCGCTACTGTAAAACTAAACCTTGGAGGCCAAGTCTTGTTGTGACAAAGGATAGTAATACCTGGCTACTGTTTTCTATCTAGTATCTTCACCTCAGGTTGTTTTAATCGGGCTGTGAAATTCTTGTGACTGTACAAAAAGCCAATGACACCCCCATAACATTTCAAGTGGAAATCTCGGGAAAAAATGTTTTATTTAATAATTTATTATTATTATTATTTCATTTTTTTTGCGGAACTGATATTAAAATTTTAGGATTCACATCAACGGATGTGGCCTCGAAGATGTAGCCTGCCATTCAACAATTATTTATCAGGTTAAAAGATCTGTAAAAGATGCACACCTATGTTGAGAACGAGACAGCAGCAACTTTCTCAAAGAGAGGCTAAGCATTACAAAGTAAGTTATCCTTAAAAAAAAAAAAAAAGTTAAAAGGCACCTGCAGGTGGTTGAAAAGTAACTCCTTATTAGTAAAAAAAAAAAAAAAGAAAAAAAAAGGTAAAGGTAGTCCCATAGCCTTGTGGCCGTAGGGTAGCGTGATGTTGGAGATCACACTTATCTTGGGCCAGCGTAATGAGGGTGGTGCCCGTCTCTCCCTCGCTGCTTTACCTTCCCCACCCTTAAGAGAGTAGGTACTCAGTCACAGTTGAGTCAACTGGGGGCGTTGTTATTTGTCGCTTCACGTTTTGCGGTCCCCCATCCAAGTGCTAACCGCAGTGGACGGTGCTTAACTTGCGACACAGTAGCGAGTGCTCCAACCACTGCGCTATCCGACACCCCAACTCCTTATTGAAAATGGCTTATAACTTGTACATTTGCATGGAATAACAAGTATTGTCATCCCGACAGCAGTAGAATTGATCTGCTGATATCCCTCCGCCTTGCTGCGTGAGTGAGCTCAGCTGACGTAAGAAGACGTAAGATTACGTGTTGGGGAGTTACGTTCCAACGTACCCTTAGATAGTTACCACAGCAAACCACGCATGAACAATAGCCAATAAAATATCAAACAGCCAGCACAGCATTGACAATTAATCACACGTAAATCAAAAGGGAGAGGAAGGGTCAGGTTGAATAACAACAAAAAGGTTTATGCTGGAGTCACAGGAGCTGCAACGCACTACACGACACGTTGGTAAAAAACGCCAATATTGTCGAGTTTTGACTGCGTTTCACGAGTGGGGCCGGGTAGTTCAGTTGGTAGAGCGTCTTACTAGTAACTGAAAGGTACCTGGTTCGAATCCCGGATTGGCCAATGTGTGACCATATTATTTTCCCCTTACCTTCAACTGGTTCGCTGGGGTCAGAATAATGTGACCAGTAGTCGCCTATACGCTTCAGTGTCGTGTGACTATAATCTACAGTTACTTTTTTGTTTCACGAGTGAGCAGACCCGGAAACATTCTTTGGGGCAGAGGTTTTTAAACATGTTTGGCGATTTAGAATCTGCTGTAAATTTGTCTCAAACAACAGTGTTGTAGGCAATCAGAATGCAGACATTTTGTCATGCGCAGCACTAAATGCGCATTCAGTGATGCGCAGTCAAACAGTAGTAGCCAATATGGCTGAAAGGGGAACTGTTACATTATCTCAGAAAAAGCTGCTCAGTTTTATCGAACTTTATCAAAAGCTATTATGCATTTTTTAAAAATAATATCATCATCACTGTCTGTTGAGTCGGCCATGTTTTTAAAACCAAAAGAGCCGCGCCAAGAGAATGCAACTCTCGGAAGATTACGGAATGCGCTTTGTTTGGGCGCAGAGGTTGCAGATATTTACCTTACCGTGTGACTATGCGTCATTAAAACACTTTCGAAACAAAGTTTCTGAACCGTATTGTCCAAACATTGACGCGGAATTGTTGCTCATGTGACTTTTAACTTGAGAAACACTACTAGCGCTAAGGAAAGATAAAACTACATGATAAACACAGGCCCAGGAAAGAAGTCTGAATAAAAATTGATTTGCTCACTGAATCCATTGAATAAATGCCACAAGAAAACCAAAACACAGGATTTTGTTATAGAATACCGAATAATAACATTCCAATTAATACAGTCGGTAAGATACAATAATTATTATAACAACATCAACAAAATCAAACATGTAACATGTTGTAAAAGTAGCGTGACATTGTTGGTTTGAAACATTTTTTTTTTTCGTCAATTCAGTTATCCCGAACAGGCTTTATTTCAGAGTGTATCTGTCCATAATAATTATTGCGTTTGGGACCAATATAGCTTGAGTTCCCGTACCTTCATCTGTTTTGGGCCGGGGAAAGTATTAGTCCAGTTCAGAACTCTTTAAAAGACTGTAATGTGTTACGTCATTTGCGGACCCAAAGCAACAACCATGTAATGTAATGTAATGTGTTACGTCATTTGCTATTTAAAGCTGTAAGTATAGCGTGGTTGGTTAGTAATTTAAGGTATCGTGCTGTATTGTACCAAATACTTTACACCGAGGTACAACGTCCATTTGACAGTGGTGGCATGTACTTATATCTCCGTAATAATAAATTGACTGAACGGTCAGTAGTGGGAGACTGCATGCGTGTGAGCCAGAGTCTGATGACAGCGTTGGCTCAGCAGTGTGTGATACTCGGTGTGACGCTAAATATACAGTAGACCTGGCCAGCCGGCTGCCTGTATAAAGTAGCTAGATGGGATGGAGGAGGGGGAGGAGAGTTGAGATATGAGAGGGTGGTGGTGGTGGTTACCTGATTGGGGACGCCACTTTGGGCGGCGAACTGCGCCAAGTACTGAGGCGGGACGTAGACGGGCACCTGGCGCTGACCTTGAGCGTTGACCACGCCAACAAAGGCCTGCAGAATATCCCGGATGAGGGTGCCGTTGTCCTCGACCCCTCCTTGACCGGCCATGTTGCGCATTTTCATGCTGGCCCTGTGGTTGCTGGCGGCGCCTTCCTGCTCTGGGTAGTTCGAGTCGCTCAAGTTGGACATCTCGCTGTGGAACGTTGATAACAGTTTCCTTACAGTTATACATCGTATACCAATCAACATCTTAGAAATACATTCATTGATTCATTGTTGAACTAATAACAAGATTATATTTTTTTAAAAGCACTTGTAGATTAAAACAGGCAAGCAGAAAAAACTTCAGTGAGCCTGCTTTGAAGGATATATATAAACTTAAACCAATAATTAATGTATATGCTCTTAGAGACCGAGTTCTAGCCAACTGTCCGATGTCCGTGTGGCAAGAACACGAAGCAGCATCTACCATTTATCTAAAGACTTCTTGACTGCCCATCGATTGTCAGCTTACCTCATCTGGCTGGCGGTGCCACCCACGGCGTTAGAGTTGACGGAGTCCATTCTAGAGACCTTGCCCTTGCTTTCCGGCATGGACGCGGTCTCCTTCTCCTTGTAACCGCAGCAGCACAGCAGCCATGGGAAGCGCTTGTTCAAAACCTCGCGGAAACGGGGGTGGCTCAGCGCGTAGATGACGGGGTTGTGCATGGCGGATGCCTGCAGCATAGCAACAAGACAACTTTGTATGGCGGGGCAGACAACTTCGAATAGCAAGACAACTTTGTATGGCGGGCAGCATAGCAAGAAAACTGTATGGTGGGCAGCATAGCAACAAGACAACTTTGTATGATGGACAGCATAGCAAAAGGACAACTCTGTATGATGGGCAGCATAGCAACAATAAACTCTGTATGATGGACAGCATAGCAACAAGAAACTCTGTATGATGGACAGCATAGCAACAAGACAACTCTATATGATGGGCAGCATAGCAAAACAACTTTGTATGGCGGGCAGCATAAGGTAAAGTATATCAGGCAACATAACAAGACAGCTTTATGGTGGGCATCATAGAAAGACAAGGTTGTATAAAGGAGCAGCCTAGCAAGACAAGTTTGTATAAAGGGGCAGCCTAGCAAGACAAGTTTGTATAAAGGGGCAGCATAGCAAGACAAGTTTGTATAAAGGGGCAGCCTAGCAAGACAAGGTTGTATAAAGGGGCAGCCTAGCAAGACAAGGTTGTATAAAGGGGCAGCCTAGCAAGACAAGGTTGTATAAAGGGGCAGCCTAGCAAGACAAGGTTGTATAAAGGGGCAGCCTAGCAAGACAAGGTTGTATAAAGGGGCAGCCTAGCAAGACAAGGTATAAAGGGGCAGCCTAGCAAGACAAGGTTGTATAAAGGGGTAGCCTAGCAAGACAAGGTTGTATAAAGGGGCAGCCTAGCAAGACAAGGTTGTATAAAGGGGCAGCCTAGCACGACAAATGAGTATAAAGGGGCAGCATAGCAAGACAAGCTTGTATAAAGGGGCAGCATAGCAAAACAGGTTTGTATAAAGGGGCAGCATAGCACGACAAATGAGTATAAAGGGGCAGCATAGCAAGACAAGTTTGTATAAAGGGGCAGCATAGCAAAACAAGTTTGTATAAAGGAGCAACACAGCGAGACAAGTTTGTATAAAGGGGCAGCATAGCAAGACAAGTTTGTATAAAGGGGCAGCATAGCAAGGCAATGTTGTAAACCTTTTTTCTCCACCCCCTGCGTCAGTCTTAAATTGTGAATATTTGCGTGTGGAGATAGATGGTAATGAGTGTGTTTGAAGATGTAGGTTTACGTAGATATTTGTAGATATGGACTATGTTTATGATTCTTAACATCGTTACGTATATGTTTAATTTTAAAGTAGTTTATGATCAGTAGGCCTATTTATTTCGCTCTGCATTTTGTGTGTGAAGGACTAGCTTAAGACAGGTCCACAGGACATAATGCTATTATTCTAATCACGGAATTTCATCCGTATGAAAGTCTCTGTTTGTCTGTCTGTCTGTCTGTCTGTCTGTCTGTCTGTCTGTCTGTCTGTCTGTCTGTCTCTCTCTCTCTCTCTCTCTCTCTCTCTCTCTCTCTCTCTCTCTCTCTCTCTCTCCTTTACCTCTATCTGCCTTCAATCAAAACACTGACCTTGGCGAAGAAGACTGGCAGTTCCGACACGTAGGGGGTGATGTACTCGGCAGGGCCGAACTGCGCGATGAGCGCGACGGTGGCGTACGGCGTCCAGGAGATGAGGTAGGTCATGATGAGGGTCATCGCGATCTTAGCCGTCTTGATCTCTGCCTGCAAGAGACCAAGTGAACAGGTCATTGTCTTCTTTTCGCAAGTACCGGTAGTTCATTTGTTACTGTCAGTGTTGGTTTTCCTTGAGTGTTCAGGTCGTTCCAGTTGTTGTAATAGTACGCTCACAAGTCTGGTAATATATTAATTGTACACAAAGCATTGTCAAAAACAAAGGACAACAATTAAACAGAACGAATACTTCAGTGCTCCGACGAATTTTTTTTTGTTTCATCTCAAACTTCACACTGTCGCACTTCCTATGTCTACGGAGTAGGTGGCTAGTTCGTTAAGAGACATTTTCCCAAATGGTGTGTCAAGGTGGACGCGGTGTCCTCTGTCATAGTCTACTGGGAAAAGAGTCTATTGAGTTCCCGTTGGCTCAGCGCGTGCCCAAGGTTACAAATAGCCGTATCAGTAGACACATGGTATCTCTGCCTGGGCCCTTGTATCGCCTACAAAGTGAACGGACATCATTCCGGAGACGATCACCTAAAGGAGAAAGTGGAGAGACACAATTCCAGACATATCTTTGAGGAGACAAGACGAAGTTTATTGTTGCAAAACGTGGCAACGCAAAGAGCAGCTGGATCTCAACACAAAACGTTGCCTTTATACAACCTTGTCTTGCTAGGCTGCCCCTTTATACAAGTAACAACCTTGTCTTGCTAGGCTGCCCCTTTATACAAGTAACAACCTTGTCTTGCTAGGCTGCCCCTTTATACAACCTTGTACGGGGTGTCGGATAGTGCAGTGGTTGGAGCACTCGCTACTGTGTCGAAAGTGAAGCACCGTCCGGTGCGGTTAGCACTTGGATGGGTGACCGCTAAGGTGTGAAGCGACAAACAACAACGCCCCCAGTTGACTCAACTGTGATTGAGTACCTACTCTCTTGAGGGTGGGGAAGGTAAAGCAGCGAGGGAGAGAGTTGGGCATCACCCTCATTACGCTGGCCCAAGATAAGTGTGATCTCCAACATCACGCTCCCCTACGGCCACAAGGCTATGGGACTACCTTTACCTTTTTTTACCTAATGCATCCCGTTAGGACTGAATTGATAATGATGTTGGTTACCTAATGGAAGGAAAGGGAAGCTCTTCAAAAGCGACCCACAGATGACGAAAACGGGAGTGTTACCTTCTGTTGTGCCTGGCCCTGTCTCATCTCGGCGTTGAGTTTTTTGGCCATCATTGCCATCTCTTTCTCGTGATCGGCCACAGCGCGGTAGATGAAGTAGTAGCAGTACATGATTATCGCCAGCGGTACGAAGAACCCGCAGACGTACAGGCACATGATGTAAGACCTAAACGTGGTACACAATACCTCAGGGGCATATTAAAGCAATTAAAAAAATATATATGAAGAAGCAGCTGTACAAGATTGCGAACTAAGGCATACATAATTAAACAGAAACTGAGAACGTACTTTTATTACGCGCCTACTTCAAATTCCGGCTTTCTCTCTTCACCACACCCTGTTTTTCATACCATCAGTAAACCCCCCATTCAGCGGAAGTTAAAAAAAAGATAAATAAGTGTTCCGTTGTAGATGAGAGATGAATTTACTATGGTCCATTTTTTCCGATCCAACTTTGTGAGGTCAAAGCTAACTGGCAGTAATTTATCTCCAAGTGGAAATGTTGCATGCCTTACTGAAAACATGCCCTCTTACCGGAAATAAATCTCTAACCGCAAGTGATCAGCGGCTTACCGGAAGTAGTCATTGCGGGTCAGATAGTCGAAAGCGCAGTGAGTCTGGAAGCCTTCAGGGATGTAGGCGCCCCAGCCAAACAACGGGGGCAGCGTCCACATCAAGCTCCACACCCACACCACCACCAGCATCATGAAGGCCTGCATCATCATCATCATCATCATCATCATCATCATCATCATCATCATCATCATCATCATCATCATCATCATCATCATCATCATCATCATCATCAATAGTATCAGTGTCAGGTTTGCAAGTTATAGCTTGAAAGATAATACTTCAGAAAACAGTGGATAGGCCCAGATTCTATCTTACAAACCTGCAACAGACATCTCACGACAAACAGTAAAAGACGAGAATGAAATTATAAAGTGACACACACTACTACAAAGTAACTATTTCATTTATCCTCACAAACATTCACTCATCAGATTAGTAACTTGTGCAGCGGTAATATTTCAAGTAGGCTTACTCAAATTAACAATTCAGATTACAACCTCCCAACCAACGGTTCGACTGTAACTATCCCCTAGGAAATTATAATACACGCTAGGAACTTATAATATACACTAGGAACTTGTAATATACACTAGGAACTTATAATATACACTAGGAACTTGTAATATACACTAGGAACTTGTAATATACACTAGGAACTTATAATATACACTAGGAACTTGTAATATACACTAGGAACTTATAATATACACTAGGAACTTATAATATATAAGCTACTATGAACTTATAATATGTACTATGAACTTATAATATACACTAGGAACTTATAATATACACTATGAAAGACCTTATATTCAAATCTCACAATGACTTGTTCCACAATCAGAACAATGTTTCAGTTAATTTATTATCAGTTCTATCTCAAATCGTTCTGGATCTCTTTCACACACACTCAAACATAACAATCAAAAGATAACTTCGGACTTAAAAATTCTAATACAAAAAGTGATGCTGGACAGGCGCTGAAACAGGGAATGGGCAATAGCCTAGATAAAGATCAGAGAAAGCCATCTTCATAGAAGCGACGCGGGTCTTGCCAAAAGACAATCATTCCTCGTATAATTCACGCTCACATTCTCCGACATTCGGATAAACATGCCAACGACAATACACATAACATTAACAAACACCATGCAGCGTACACAATTAAAGATAAATTACACTTACAGTAGGTGTTACTATTGCAAAATACATTGCACGCAATCAAATATTAATAAATAAAAATTAAGTAGCACATCAGGAAAAGGTGACTTAATGAGTGGTTACTTTATGTTAATAATTTGAGTGAAGAAAGAGTGGCTCATGGCCTAATGTTCGAAAGAAGAGAGTTCCAGATTAAAGGTCCTGGAAACGCAAAGCTATTGTTAAATACTTGTTCGAGGCAGGATGTATTTGTTAGATCCTTAAAGCTCTGATGCAGCAGTTAATAGGTTGTTTATAAGAGAAAGAGAGAGACTGACCTTGCGATAGCTGAGTGACCTTGAGGCCTTGATGGATTTGGTGATGACGTTGAACCGGTCAAAGGCGATGGCGGCCATGGTGTTGATGGACATGATGCCAAAGATCCCGCCCACCAAGCCGTACAGCTCACAGGCTGCAACCACACCATCACTGACGTCAGACGAGGGTGCTGAAAGCACTGCAGCTCCCTACGCCAAATGCCACCACAACATCGTGCACGTCACTCGCCCGACTTGCTCTCTTTTTCCCGCATTCATCCCTGTCGCCCTTTTCACCGTATCCTACACTGTCTCTCAAAGCTCAGTATGACAACAGAGGGTATCTTCAAAACGTCGGACAGAAAGGCAGACAGACAACCAAGCAAAAAAGCAGACAAACATGCAAAGACTACACGCTGACAGACATGCTAAGCCACTTATGTTAATCTGATGAATAAAACTTGATGCAACAACAACAACAACAACAACAACAACAACAACAACAACAACAAGCTAAGTCAATTTTCTGAAGATTCATCGCATTGTGAAGGATTATGGTAATACCGAGAAAGACGGAAACCACGAAACCAATTGTCGCTCAACCACATAGCCAGCCACACAGACGGGCAGCCACCAACCATAGTCAGCCACACAGACGGGCAGCCACCAATCACATAGCCAGCCACACAGACGGGCAGCCACCAATCACATAGCCAGCCACACAGACGGGCAGCCACCAATCACATAGCCAGCCACACAGACGGGCAGCCACCAACCACAGTCAGTCACACAGACGGGCAGCCATCAACCACAGTCAGCCACACAGACGGGCAGCCACCAACCACATAGCCAGCCACACAGACGGGCAGCAACCAACCACAGTCAGCCACACAGACGGGCAGCCATCAATCACAGTCAGCCACACAGACGGGCAGCCACCAACCAGTCAGCCACACAGACGGGCAGCCACCAACCACAGTCAGTCACACAGACGGGCAGCCATCAACCACAGTCAGCCACACAGACGGGCAGCCACCAACCGCATAGCCAGCCACACAGATAAGCAGCCAGCCAAGCAGAGCTTTACTAACCGACTCTTCCGAAGATCCAGCGCTTGTTGAAGGCTGAAAGCGAGAAGAGCGGGAAGCCGTTGACGGCGGAGAAGGTCAAATCACTGAGGGCAAGGTTCACCACGAGCATGTTGGACGGCGTCCTCAAGCTCTTCGTCCTGAAACCACACGCACACAGACACACACACACCCACATACACACACCCACACGCGCGCGCGCGCACACACACACACACATACACAGAGCTACAGCAAGTACAGATAAAGCCCCGCGAAGTGTTTCAAAATACACGCTCAAGTGTGGAGAACACCCTTCCGTCACATAGTCTAACAAGTCAACAAACATCCAACATACCAACAAATGAGGAAAAACAGGCAGATCGCTATTACAAGACGGAAAGGAAAACTTATTTTATGTTTGAAAGTTTAGATAGACTGCATCCAGGACCTTTGCTTAAGAGAAGGAGGAAACCAGAGTAACCGCAAAAACCCTTAGTGATCTGAACAGTCTGGTAGCGAAGTCACATAAATAAGAGTTGGCCTGCTAAACTAGCGCTCTAACCCAAAGCTATCACGTCACTCTGGTACAAAGAATTCCACCTACGTCCCAAAGATGTAGATGACCAGGAAGTTGCCGAAGGTGCCGCTGATGCCTACGA
Organism: Oncomelania hupensis; assembly: GCA_036898135.1. Classification (NCBI taxonomy): domain Eukaryota; kingdom Metazoa; phylum Mollusca; class Gastropoda; order Littorinimorpha; family Pomatiopsidae; genus Oncomelania; species Oncomelania hupensis. The sequence goes on from CM072512.1 coordinate 134,182,351, forward strand.
CGGAGATGAAGACGCCGATGGCGTAGTGCCAGGCGTCTGGCACCAAAGGGAACTGCTTCCAATGGGGGTGGATATACAGGTCGTAAGTGTCGAAGAGGTGAGTCGTGTTGTCCAACGTCTCCGTCGTCGTCGCTATCGGAGTAGTCATCTTGATAGACGTGGCGATGACGAGTCAAGATGAAAAGTCGGCCTTTGAAAGAAAAGAGTACAGAATAAATAATAATAAATGAGAACGAGTCAAATGACCATCCGTTATTGTCAGTATTGCAGAAAAGCGTTTCATGTTTCGCGCGAATGAAGCCGGATGCAGTAATTTTTTTTGTCCATAATGAAGGATTACACAGATAATAAGTGAGTGAATACATTACACTGTCTTACCTGTGTGCCTCTGTCACGGGTGGCTTCATCCGATTACGTCTCTTCTTGTACAGTGTAGGTAGTCGGTCGGGCAGAGAAAGATGGCCAAATGTTCGGGCAGAGAAAGATGGCCAGGATGGAGAGCTGTGAGTCAATGAAGATGGGCAATCCTTGGCAATTTAACTAAAGGGGGTAGAGGGAGTGGGGTGGCGTGGGGGTGGGGGAGAGAATGGAAGGGGAGAATAAGGGGAAAGAAGAAGGAGAGTATAGGAATGTTTTTAATGACTCCTATCTTCCGTCTGTTTACTGCAATCTTTATGGAAGGGCAGTGGGATTGGGAATGTGTGATATGTGTGAGGAACAAATGCTGACAACTACTTCAGAAAGCTAGATGTCAAACGGGAAAAGAACACACCGCTATGACCAATCATTCGGGCAATGATACAATTGTAGTGCCATGAAGCTATGGACAGTTTCACGATCTCTCCAAGATCGCACAAACAACTGCTGCCTTGACAAGGTTGAAGCCCATTGGGAAAGACAAGACCATCAGTCTACACTCCAAGGTAAGACTGCTGCGTTCCCTTGTCATCTCCATCTTCCTATATGCTTGCGAAACGTGGACTCTCACAGCAGATCTACAACGAAATATACAGAGCATGGAGATGAGGTGATACAGAGGACTTCAGGGCATTTCCTATACTCAGCACATCACCAATGACGAAGCCCGACAAACCATAACACAAGCCATTGGACAACACGATGACTTGCTCACAGTGGTGAAGAAACGGAAACTCCGATGGAATGGCCACGTCACTAGAGCATAAGGCCTTGCAAAGACCATCCTGCAAGGCACAGTGCAAGGAGGCAGAAGAAAAAGTGTGACAGAAAAAGAGGTGTGAGGACAACATTCGAGAATGGACAACGAATTCATGAGGGTTGCTGATGACAGAGAAAGATGGAGTACGCTGGTTAAACGATCATCTGTGGTGCCCCAACGACCTTCGAGTAATGCGATAGGAGCTATGGACAGTCATTCCGACAGACGGAAGAAAAGGCAAGGACCGTTGGAGGACATGTTCCGACTGTGGGAAAAAAAACATGCTAATGATGATGGTATGATGATGGCAATGTTGGCGATGACGCAGGTCTCCACAAATAATGTGACATGCTTTTATTTATTTATTTATTTATTTATTTTATTTCAGAAAAGAAAAAGCATGTACATCAAAGGTGACAGAACAAAGGGAAAACGAAGGCAGGACGTACAGCGTGGGGCGAGTCAAATGTATAGAAGCTGAGATCTATTTGTCCCAGTCCATAACATTTGACGTCAACAACTCAATCTTCTTATGTTGGTCACCAACATACGTCATTATGTCAACCAATTTGCTTCCAGTTCAGAAACAAATAGGCCTATGGAAACGCATCAAAGGGAACCGGAGAAAGAGTGGCATGGAAAATGAGTAGAAGTGAAGTGAAAAGAGGAGGAGGAGGAGAAGAAGAAGAAGAAGAAGGAGAGAGAGAGAGAGAGAGAGAGAGAGAGAGAGAGAGAGAGAGAGAGAGAGAGAGAGAGGAGTGGCGGTGTAGTTAGATGATTGTGAGAGGCTGGTGGTTGGGGGTGAGAGAGAGCGGGGAACGGTAACAAGTTATATAACACCACAGCAGCCTATCGAAGGACTATGTAGGATAAATGTCAACGTTTGGAATTGTTTTGGATAAGTGCGCTTAACAAATCATGATTAATTGTTAATTGCTTAGGAGGTAACAATCCGGAGTGGAAATAAGGGGCACTGGGTGATGGTGGGGCGTGTTGAGTGACAGAAGATGGGAATGGCGAGGAGGGACAATTCACAAAAGAGGATTTAACGGCCAAAGCTACCATCGCTCCAGGCAGTTACCAAAGTCGACACGTCAGGCACGGGGATTTTTCATCGGGCTCCGCGTGAGGGTCTATCTCTGTTTTTGTACCTTACATTGCTAAACTGTATCAGCGTCAGCAGCAACTCTTTGAGCTTGAAATCGCGCTACACAACTTATAGGGATAACTCACACCTTTCAACTGGTTCTAAATCTTTCACACACACATACACACACACACACGCACGCACACACATACGCACACACACACCCTTCCCGGCCTTCCCCACGACCGAAAAGTTCCTGGCAACTCTTGACCACTTTATTTTGTATTCCCAGTTAAATACCTGGAAACGCTTTGACGTTGTTGCGAACCAAAACGATTCAAACGTAGGTCTGTTGGTCTGTCATACGTCATATCTCCTATCCTATCCTATCCTATCCTATCCTATCCTATCCCATAGCTCGAAGGTCG
>CM072512.1:134190042-134212542 GCA_036898135.1 Oncomelania hupensis
GAGCCTTTTAAGAACCTTCCACTAAAAAAGGTAAAGGTCAAGGTGGTCCCATAGCCTCGTGGCCGTAGGGGAGCGTGATGTTGGAGATCACACTTATCTTGGGCCAGCGTAATGAGGGTGATGCCCATCTCTCTCCCTCGCTGCTTTACCTTCCCCACCCTAAAGCCCCGGTCACACAGCCCTTTACGGCTGAATCACGGCCAAAGCGCGTCCAACTTTGTTACCCGTGGAGTGGACGTTGTTGTTCGCGTTGATGTCGAGGTTAAGACGAGCTACGGTCGAGGTATAGACGTGGCAGGACGCGGGGAGAAATCTGAACGGCATCGGACGCGGCAAAAAGTTTGTAGGTAGTGCTATGTACGTGGAAAAATCAATTTGTCAGTGATAAGCCGCTAAACACACGCTATTTCCCGTGATTCCAACGCGGTACATGCGTCCAATGACTGAACGCTAAACTTTCGCGTCTTACCGCGTCTCCCCAAGTTTTAATCACTGCCGGAACACGGATTACCACGCGTGTTTCACGTGTGTTGCACGTCTTTACCGCGTGTTTTACCCGTGGTTGTGCGCGGGCTAAAATTTTGAGCAGTTCAAAACTTTTTGCCGCATCCGATGCCGTTCAGATTTCTCCCCGCGTCCTGCCACGTCTATACCTCGACCGTAGCTCGTCTTAACCTCGACATCAACGCGAACAACAACGTCCACTCCACGGGTAACAAAGTTTGGACGCGCTTTGGCCGTGATTCAGCCGTAAAGGGCTGTGTGACCGGGGCTTTAAGAGAGTAGGTACTCAGTCACAGTTGAGTCAACTGAGGGCGTTGTTATTTGTCGCTTCACGTTTTGCGGTCACCCATCCAAGTGCTAACCGCACTGGACGGTGCTTAACGTGCGACACTGTAGCGAGTTCTCCAACCACTGCGCTATCCGAGACCCCTTCTACCTTCCACTAACGACCATGAAGAAGCAAACAGAAAACATGGAATGATAGGCCGTTATTGGATCTATCTACAAACCCAAAATTACCCACGTGTCTAGAAAATGATGAAACACAACGAACTTGACCTTTGACAAAGGACAAATACGAATGATCTAACACGCTTAGCAGCAGTTACAGTATCCGCAAAGTAAAATGGATAAATTGGGTTCAGCTATTCTCGAGATAAGGTAAAGAGTGCGTTTTGAGAAATTGGGACCAACGGTCCAACAACCGATTGCTCCTTGAGAATGACCCATGATTTAAAGTACCTGTGTACCAAATACTCAACAAAATCGCTTCTGCCGTTTTTTTGAGATATTGACCAAAACGTTTGTAACAACAACATTTCTCCAGTGATCCTGGAAAATATCATGGTATGGACGCTATTAACATAAGTAATGTTCATGTGAAACTGGTTTAAAATCCGTTCACTGGTTCTTGAGATATGCCTTCCAACGGATCGACCGACCGACCATTAACCCGACATTTGGATCGTTCTGATCCTTCCGACTATTTTAAAGTCTTTTCAGATAAACCTGTAACATACAAAAATGAAGAAAAACTTGATTTCGAGCCATTGAAATGTATTTCCAGGGCATTCTAACACATAGCTGAAAACACAGACTATACCCAGACTTGTATTGTCTGTGCTGAACATCAGCATTTTGAAAAGTGTTCATTTTTGTGGCGACCGACAGTCATACAAACCTACATTTGACTCTATATGACTCCCGACAATTTCAAAGCATATTCAAATATCTGGGAATACAAAAAAAAAAAAAAGGAAGAAGAGCTACAGGAAAAAAGAAGAAAATGCCTAATAAAGAAGGACAGGCCAGAAAAAAAAAATCGCGGATAATCAAAGCAGACAAGCCCTTGTGTTGGAGAGAAGAAATCCAGACTCACCTTTTCCACCAATCAGAAGACGGCAGTACAAACGTCGAGACAGTTTTTTTGTTTCCAAGACGCTTAGGTCAGTCGCCGCAACTCTGCAACTTCCCGTGTCTCTATTCTCTAATGCTGGTGCTCTTCGGCGCTCGGAGGTTGGGAATGGCCTAAGGGCTAGCCGGAACCATCACAGAAAGAAATAAGGAGCGAACAAAAAAGGGTGGAACCGAGAGCAGGAGAGACGTAGGGCGGTGTCGCCCCGAGAGAGGCTACCGTGCTCTTTTATACCCCTTGATGCGACCCTGCCCATGACATGTGCACTCAGGGAGAGGGGTGGTGAGGCATGGGCAGTGATGTCAGTGTCTTATGACGGTCGTGACGGCAGCAAGGGCAGTCTACGGTCAAAGGACGTGGCCAAGTGTGGCTCTCGCGCTCTGACTGCGACTGGCGTGGTGGATAATAATGATGATGAGGATGATGATGATGACTGTGGTGCTGAAGGCTTGATTGTTTCCAACTTACACGCCCTAGGTAAACAGTTGTAACAATGTTCTCCTCTGTCTCTCTCCCACCTTTCCTGGGCACACTCATATGCATCACAGGGTCATTAAACAAGTTGGGTGCCTGTAGCTCTACAGCAAAGCAGCAGATAGCACACAGGCTAACAATAGTTTTAATGATGTCATACACAGGTTCTTAATCCCGCGCTAAAGAAACAATGTTCATCTTAATGTATGTCAAGTCAGACAATTAAAATGGACTGAATTGTACATAATCTGAAATATAAAACAAATTAAAACGGAAACGTTTTATGACAGTCCTGCAGCAATTTTAGAAAATTCCCCCGGCGCTCCCCACGAAATGTTTTAAAAAAAATAATTAATTAAATAATAAATTTTAAAAAATTAAAAGAAATAAAAATAAAATAAAAAAATAAAGAAATAAATTTTTAGATGAAAACGCAATAGTAGAATAAAAAGTACTGTTAGCTTTTGAACTTCCAAAATAAAGTACATTAACTAGTATCAAATACTTATTGTTATATAATAGTTTTAAGGCGCATCAGCAATGTTGTGAGTGCAGTTTGTAATATAGGCCGAAGTCGTTTAGAGTGGACTCGACCGCTGATAATGTCACTCCCCCAGAAAGGCAATTTGAAGAAGAGCAAGAATTACAGGACAGTAACCTTTTTCAGCCATCCCAAATAAGATCATGCTTAAAAACAAACTGAGAAGGTTTAAAAAACGAAAATAAAATAAAACACTCCGAAGAGATACTTGCAGAAGAGCAGGCAACTTTCAGAACAGGAAGAGATACTTGCAGAAGAGCAGGCAACTTTCAGAACAGGAAGATATACTTGCAGAAGAGCAGGCAACTTTCAGAACAGGAAGGGAGATACTTGCAGAAGAGCAGGCAACTTTCAGAACAGGAAGAGATACTTGCAGAAGAGCAGACAACTTTCAGAACAGGAAGAGATACTTGCAGAAGAGCAGGCAACTTTCAGAACAGGAAGGGAGATACTTGCAGAAGAGCAGGCAACTTTCAGAACAGGAAGAGATACTTGCAGAAGAGCAGGCAACTTTCAGAACAGGAAGAGATACTTGCAGAAGAGCAGGCAACTCTCAGAACAGGAAGGGAGATAAGTAAATTTGCAACTGCCGTATCATTCTTGAAAAATGCTCCCCATATTCAACAACTCCATTGATTTCACAAAGGCATTTGATATAATCTGGTACAAAGAGCTCTCGCATGCCCAAGAACGATTCAGTATAGAAGAATATGCTTGGTCCAAACAATCGAAGTACTTTATAACGATGCCAGAAGAGCAGTCTTCTTAATGGACATACTTAAGAAGACTACAGTGGGTGTTCCTCCAAGGCTCCTCTCTTCTTTAACCTATTATCAAGAACATCATGGAAGGAACCCTCCTGAACTTCCACCCTGCAATCTCCATTGGAGGATGGTCGTCGTGCAACTTCGCTGACGGTATTGACCTAATAAAAGGCAGTGAGTAGGAACTCCCAGACCTGACAGACAGACTTGTTGATCGGTGTTACGTTGAAACGCGAATGATAGTATGGCTGAAGCGTGTACGATAGATCTAATCGTTTCGATTTGCAAAGTATTCAATAATGGAGTTTATTTACCTTTGATTTGAGTTTGCATTGTTGTTAGGAAAGGCTTTGTATAACGTTGATAATTTCCGTTAGTCGATATTGTTGTAGAATCTTCTGGATCGGCTTATTTACTATCGATCGAAGATTCGGGATAATTGTAGAAATTTGAAGGAACGATCCGGAAGGAGAAGAAATGTGTAATGACGTGAGTCAGTGATGACGATCTTTTATTCGATTGGTGGCAGTGCGTCATTTCTACATTGTTCGAAATTCTTCCGGAAGAGAGAGAGGTTATTTAATCGTGTGCCGAGTTATTGTTGAGAAAAAAAAGTTGTTGATAGTGATTTGGAAAGTTGCTGTGAAAGTTGTTGAGTTGAATTGAGAATTGTATGCAGTTGTTGATGTGTGCTGAATAAAAGTGGAAAACTTCATACGTCGACTTTGTGACTTGTATGCTGTTTGGACGGGCTGTGTGAATAAACGAATCTGAGTTACACCCTATCAGGAATTCAAGCATCGGGGCTGAATCAGATACTGATAGAAAACACCAACATCAAACAGAGTGTAACATTTTGGGGGTCAAGCCGCGATTCACGCCATAGCCAAGGGTTCAACTGCTACAACAAGCGAGTCAACGTTACGAGAGGCAGTCATCGAGGGTAGCCGCCAACGAGTTGCGTCGAGAGGGGCCAACATACTGGGACTACATCACCGATAGGTTCGGGTTGACTGCAAGGGCGTGTAGTCGCCGAAGAGTTGCTTCGTGAGCGAACAACAGAGCGGGACTACGTGGCTGCCGTAAGACTACGTCGAGGGACAGTCTCGGAGCTACATCGCCAGTATTAGAGAGAGCGACGTACGGACGTCGAGTCTACTTCAGCACAGGAGCGTATACATCAACACCAGCGTGGTGCAGCGTCGCATACGACGAGGACAGCGGGGCCTGCGTCAACGAAGGCGACTAGTGGCAAGCATCAGCGCTACTGCAGAAAGCGTGCTGTTCTAGAACAGTCTAGAAGAGTGCAGCACAGTCAAGAACTTTCTAGAAAAGAACTTTCCAGAAAAGAACTTTCCAGAAAAGAGCTTTCCAGAAAAGAACTTTCCGGAAAAGAACTTTCCAGAAAAGAACTTTCCAGAAAAGAACTTTCCGGAAAAGAACTTTCCAGAAAAGCATTAAGATGGCTGATTTCTGGCAGAAAGGAGTTGAACTAAATCTAAAAGGAAAACAGCTGACGGAGTACGTCAAGTCTCAAGAGAGAATATGGCGTGAAGAAAGAGAAATAGAATTAGAACAGAAGCGTCTAGAAGTAGAAGAGCAGCGTCGCCGTGAAGAACGAGAATTTGAACTGAAGCGTCTGGAAATTGAACAGCAGCGGCAAGAAAGAGAAGATGAGCGCAGGCGTGAGGAAAGAGAAGCTGATCGGCAGTTCCAACTAGAGTTGGCGCGCATCCAGCAACAGCAGCATGCGCCACAAGTTATCAGTGACAACACGGCTCCAAAATTGCCAGCTTTCGTCGACGGGAAGGACCAGATTGACAGTTATCTGGCGAGATTCGAAAGGTTCGCCGAAAGCTCCAACTGGCAACCTCAAGACTGGGCAATTCGACTGAGTGCACTTCTGACGGGGCAAGCTCTCGAAGTTTACACCAGACTGTCGAACGATGACGCCAAAAACTACGACGTCTTGAAAGAGGCCCTGTTGCAGTGCTACAACTTTACAGAGAAGGGCTACCGTAAACGCTTCCGTGAATGCCGGCCTAAGTCAGACGAGACGCCAAAGCAGTTTGTGGAGCGCCTGTCGTCATATCTACACAAGTGGGTGGAGTTATCAGGCAAAACGAAGTCTTACGACAGTCTCCATGACCTGATCGTGAAGGAACAATTTCTCAATGCCTGTCACAAGGACTTAGCGACCCACTTAGAAGAACAAAAGCTGCAGACGCTTAAAGATGTGACTGAGGCTGCTGAAAGATATCTCATCGCTCATGGGAAAACCCTGGGGCTACCCAGCGCGACGAAACATTTTCAGAAGACTGGAAACCATGTGAACCAGATCCAGGGAAGCCAGACGAGCCAGAGACAGACAGACTCCACGCCTCCTCCCAGGGAAGGGCATTCAAGGGGCTGTTTCACCTGCAACGCTACAGACCACAGAGCGGCTAACTGTCCTCAAAACAAAAGTAGCGGACAGCGGAGCAGTACGGACAACGCAGCGGCGGGCAACCGACAGAGACGTTTCTCCAATCAACGGCAAACCAGTAGATCTGACCATCAGGTGTGCGGCGGGAGCGTCATTCTTCCGAGTGAGACCGAGCGCACAGCTACCCCTGCGGACGTGCAAGAGTGCATGACCGATGGCCAACTACTTCTTGCCAACGGAAAATCCATCCCCGTCGTCGCCAGCGCAGCGGTGACCGTACAGAACATGCCTGTTTCCAAGGGACGCGTCGGAAATCATGAAGTGACTGTTTTAAGAGACTCTGGCTGCAGTGGGGTCATCGTCAGAGAAGACCTAATCGCTAAAGAACAGTTCACTGGCGATTCAAAATGGACACTTATGGCCGACAGCAAATGTGTGAGAGCGCCAGTTGCGAAGATTCATGTCAACACCCCTTTCTACATAGGCGAAGTCGAAGCGGTTTGCCTGAAGAAGCCGCTGTATGATTTGATGATCGGGAATATCGACGGCGCGAGACGACCCGACGACCCCGATCCAGAGTGGAGTCCTGCCTCAATCCAACGCGTCGAAGTTGTGGAGGAGGATCCATTGCCGTTTCCCGATGGAGACCTTACAGAGCTGCTACGGGACAATGTGGTTACTCCGGCTCAGCCCTGCCGACCAGAGATCGTCGGTGCCGTTACTACCAGGGCCCAGGCCAAGTACAGGAACCGCCAAGACCACGTGACCAAGGGCAGTGGCACGGTCTATTTTGAGGTGAAGGCCAAGATCCTGTACAGAATCTTCCAGCACCCGAGGGTCAACGGAGGTAAACCACTACGTCAAGTACTGGTACCATTACCCTTAAGGCGCCAGGTGATGGAAGTAGCGCATGACTCAATTATGGGAGGTCACCTAGGCATCAAGAAGACGTCGGACAGAATCCAGGCGGTGTTCTACTGGCCAGGACTTCATGCGGACGTCAGCCGTTTCTGCCGATCATGTGACATTTGCCAGAAGACCATACCTCGAGGAAGGGTCCCGAAAGTGCCTATGCAGAGGATGCCTCTGATCGACCGACCTTTCAAGAGGGTGGCCTTAGACTTAATCGGCGAAATAAGACCTCCGAGTGAAGAAGGTCATCGATGGGTACTGACTTTAGTGGACTATGCGACTCGGTACCCAGAAGCAGTGCCTCTGAAGAAGATTGACACTGAAACTGTCGCAGAGGCGCTAGTGGACATGTTCAGTAGACTTGGAGTGCCTGAAGAGATCCTGACAGACCTCGGGACGCAGTTCGTCTCCGACTGCATGAAGGAGGTGAACAGACTGCTGAGCATCCGGCATTTGACTACGACACCCTACCATCCGATGTGCAACGGGCTTGTCGAAAAGTTCAATGCTACGTTGAAGTCCACCCTGAAGAAACTGTGCAGCGAGCAGCCCAGACAATGGCATCGTTACATCAACGCCTTACTGTTCGCCTACAGAGAAGTGCCGCAGGAGTCCACCGGCTTTTCTCCGTTCGAGCTGCTGTACGGAAGAACCATCCGAGGGCCGATGCACATCCTAAAAGAACTGTGGACGAAAGAAGTAGACACCCCAGAGGTGAAGAACAGCTACCAGTACGTGTTTGAGCTACGGGAGAAGCTGGAGCAGACTCTCGAGATAGCCAGAGAAAACCTGAAGAAGTCCCAGGACTGTGGAAAGCACTATTACGATCGTAGGGCTGTAAACAGGAAGTTCAAACCTGGCAACAAAGTGCTGGTGCTGCTACCTACTGATCATAATAAGTTGCTGATGCAGTGGAAAGGCCCGTACGAAGTGGAGACCGTGGTGGGAATCAACGACTACAAGGTGAAGGTCGGCCAGCATTCCAAGATATACCACGCCAACCTCCTTAAGCTGTACGTGGAAAGGCCATCAGAGACTGTGCACGCAGCCACAGCAGCTGTGACCGACGACAGCTTTGACAGCGAAGAACTGTTGGAACTGGGAGATTTCCACAGCAAAGAAGGCATCGATAATGTTAAGCTAGGACCGAGCTTGACGGAAGGTCAAACGTTGGAGCCCGAGGACCTTATGGGCGAGTTTCCCCCTAACTTCAATGATGTCCCAGGCTCTACGACTTTGGTCGAACATGAAGTCCACACCCAGACCTGGAAGGAGCATCTGCAGACCTTGAGGGAGCTGTTCCACCGTCCCGCAGAAGCCAACCTGACCGTGAGACCCAGCGAATGCATTCTGGGAGATGACAACGTCGACTGCGACGGACATCCGACGGAAGAAGGAGACAACGGAGGACGCACTGATTCCAGGGAAGCCCACGTGATCATCGTCTTTGACCCTGGGCCGATGACGACCGCAACTGACGAGGGCGTCGTTTCCTTGCGGTTGAAAGAACATTGACTGTGTGGAGAACATTGGCAATAGCTAAACAGACTTGCACATGAGAAACATTGACCTTGTGTGAATGAACTGTGAACATTGACAGTATCCAGAAAGACTTGCGGATGAAAAACATGGACTCTGTGTATATAAACTGAGAACATTGACAGTAAATGAGACAGTCTGAAGTAAGTTTTAATTCTGAACTTTGTTTGTGCATTACGTTTCAACGTTGTTGAAAGAAATTAGGTAAATTTCTTCTTGAGTGGGGGGTTATGTTACGTTGAAACGCGAATGATAGTATGGCTGAAGCGTGTACGATAGATCTAATCGTTTCGATTTGCAAAGTATTCAATAATGGAGTTTATTTACCTTTGATTTGAGTTTGCATTGTTGTTAGGAAAGGCTTTGTATAACGTTGATAATTTCCGTTAGTCGATATTGTTGTAGAATCTTCTGGATCGGCTTATTTACTATCGATCGAAGATTCGGGATAATTGTAGAAATTTGAAGGAACGATCCGGAAGGAGAAGAAATGTGTAATGACGTAAGTCAGTGATGACGATCTTTTATTCGATTGGTGGCAGTGCGTCATTTCTACATTGTTCGAAATTCTTCCGGAAGAGAGAGAGGTTATTTAATCGTGTGCCGAGTTATTGTTGAGAAAAAAAAGTTGTTGATAGTGATTTGGAAAGTTGCTGTGAAAGTTGTTGAGTTGAATTGAGAATTGTATGCAGTTGTTGATGTGTGCTGAATAAAAGTGGAAAACTTCATACGTCGACTTTGTGACTTGTATGCTGTTTGGACGGGCTGTGTGAATAAACGAATCTGAGTTACACCCTATCAGGAATTCAAGCATCGGGGCTGAATCAGATACTGATAGAAAACACCAACATCAAACAGAGTGTAACAATCGGGCAGGTGCCTCTCGCACAGAGTTCAGCTCAGAAAAGAGCAAGGCGTTGGTGAACAGTCCCACAGACATCGGCACCAATTTCACCATGATTGGAGAGAAGCTGGCGGAGGTGGAATCTTTTTAATAATAATAATAATAATAATAATAATAATAATAATAATAATAATAATAATAATAATAATAATAATAATAATAAGGGTGGGGTATTTATATAGCGCGTTTTCCTAATGACATCAGTTTAAAGCGCAGTTCTCACGCATGAATACTTAATGTTAACATCAAAAACACATACGAAATGAAGTAAAACAAAAACGAGACACTAATACATTATGCAAAGACACAATACAAACATAAAAAAGAATATTTACTAGTAAACTATAAAAGATGAGGGAGGGAGGAGAAGAGAAGCGTAGCTGAGAGGGCTGGGGGCGTGCGGTGTGACGGCGGTGGTCTGAATCAGAAAAGAAGGAATGATGATGGTGATGCGAGGCGAGATCAGACATTTTTAAGGAAGTGATGAGTTTTCAAGTTGGACTTGAATGTGTGTTCGGAGAGCTGCAAAGAGAAAAGAAGAGAGTTCCAAGTTGAAGGACCAAGCACTGAGAAGGATAGACAGCCAGCAGAGAAGAGTTTGTAGCGGGATATTTGTAGCATGAGGGTGTCAAAGGAAGAACGAAGATTTCTAAATGGCTTGTAGAAGTGAATGTTCTGGGTGAGGTAGGAAGGGGCTAATCCATTGACGCACTTGTAACAGAAAGTACAGATTTTGTAGGTAATCCTCTGAGATACAGGAAGCCAATGGAGAGAATGTAGGAGGTGTGTGATATGATCAGATTTGTTTTCATTTTGAGAACCAGACGAGCAATTGAGTTCTGAACACTTTGGAGCAGATGAACAGAAGAGGAAGGGAATCCAGTCAGAAAAGGGTTACCATAGTCTAAGCGTGACAGGACAAGAGAGGAAATGATTTTCGCTGTAGTGTCAGTGGTCAGATGCTTGCGGACAAGGCCTATTCTACGGAGCTGAAAGCTGCATGTTGACAGGTTTTGCGGATGAATTCTGACATGGAGAGGGTGTTGTCAAGGATGACGCCGAGGTTTTTGACAGAATATGAAATAGGAATATTGGTTTGGCCAAGAGTGACAATGTCTACAGTGGAAGACGACAGGTTCTGTTTGGTACCCGTGAGCATAAATTCAGTTATGTTAGCATTGATCAGGAGCATGTTGGCAGCCATCCAGTAATATTTTCAAAGCAATCAGAAGTTTTATTCAGAATAGATGGAAGGTTTTGAAGATTGTCATTGGGTTTTTGTAGCTGTGTATCGTCTGCGTAAATATGGCAGAAAAAGTCATGGTTTTGGATGATCTGAGATAGAGGAGATGTGTAAAGGGTGAATAGAACAGGGCCAAGATCTGACCCCTGAGGAATACCGAAGATAGGTCTGGACGGTTTAGAAAGGTAGTTGTCGATGCAGACAGATTGGAAACGATCAGAGAGGTTAGAATGGAACCAGCTTAAGGCACAGTCCTTTATTTCAAAAGAGTTCTCAAGGCGCTGAAAGAAGATGGAGTGAACGATAGTGTCAAAAACGGTTGAGAGATCGAGAAGGGTCAACAAAGAGATTTTACCAGTGGCAGAGAGGAGTTCGTTCACGATGTGAAGAAGAGTTGATTCAGTAGAGTTTTCAGGACGGCAGGCAGACTGGAATTGACAGAACAAGTTATTGGATGAGAGATGATGGTTGAGCTGTTTGAGGACAACCTTCTCCAGGAGTTTGGATAGGAAAGGGAGATTAGAAACATGGCTCCATCATAACAAAGGACGGCAGATCCTCCACAGAGGTCAGAAGCAAGCTGGCAGTGGTCCTGTCAACAATAAAATGCCTGAACTAGAATTGGAGGAGCAGATAAATTCTTTTCTGCTTCAAGATTGAACTCTTCAGGTATTTGGTCCTGTACATTCTTCTGTTCGTTTGCGAAAGCTGGATCTACCGCAGATTGCTGCAAATCGCCTGGCGTAAACGCAAGACCACCGATCACATCAAGAACCTGGCCCCGTCACTTGCGGGCCCTCAAGAACCACTCCTTACCATTGGGAGGCGGAGGACGCTGGCGTGGTTTGGCCATGTCATGCGGCACGATACCCTTCCCAAAACCATCCTGCAAGAAAAATTGTCAGAATGCAGTAGCAGAGGACAAGAAAGAAAGAGCTGGACAGATGAGGTCAAAACATGGCAGCGCTGGACATGTCACGCCGCCTGACAACCGCTGCAGACAGACAGAAGAGGCTAAAGTTCTCTTGGTCAGCATCCCTCGGATTTCCCCAACGGCCCGCCCGGCTGCGAGACTGGTGATGATGATGATGATGATGATGATGATGAGGATGATGATAATGATGATGATAATGATAATAATGATGACAATGATGATGATGATGATGATGATGATGATGATGATGATGATGATGATGATGATGATGATGATATCATTTTGATCGAAGTCAAGACCTACGCCTATTCGTTTTGTCATTAGGTTGTCTCATATAAGGTACATATGCGCTATATGGGCCTACAGGCACCCAAATCAGCAATGTATACAAGTACCCAAATCAGCGCTACACACACACACCTACACACCTACACACACACACACACACACACACACACACACACACACACACACACACACACACACACACACACACACACAGATGTTCTGGCAGCGTATCCTGTATCTAGGTTACATAATAGGCTTATAGATTGCTGCGCACGCAAGCTTCATTTAATGAGCGTAGGGTTCACGCCCTCAATAGAGAGAAATTCGTGACCATTGTCAGATTCATGCACATTTAGAATGCAGGACGTTCTTACATCACAGTAGAGAACGAGAGAGAGAGAGAGAGAGAGAGAGAGAGAGAGAGAGAGAGAGAGAGAGAGAGAGAGAGAGAGAGAGAGAGAGTTATTCAACAGATTTTATTTATCCATAAACCTTGAATAAGTATATTGATTTGATAAAATACTGTATCAACAGCACTTTTGAACAACCGTGTAAGGTTGATGTGCATGTAATGATCGCACGTTCAGCAAAACGAACAACGAGAGAGAAAGACAACTGCAAACAACTTCATTTTTGATGTGTTGTTAGGTACATGTCTTCTGCAATATTGCAGAGGGGAAAGTTCACAATTCACTGACGTTTTGTACGAAGAAAGAAAAAACAATGGAAGCGGGACTATTAGGCTTAGAGCTTTTGGGGAGATGGTAGAAATCAATGAGAGAGAGAGAGAGAGAGAGAGGGAGAGAGAGAGAGAGAGAGAACTCTCTCTCTCTCTTTCTCTCTAGATATAGATATGGAGAGAGAGAGAGGGAGAGAGAGAGAGAGAGAGAGAGAAAGAGAGAGAGAGAGAGAGAGAGAGAGAGAGAGAGAGAGAGAGAGAGAGAGAGAGAGAGAGAAAGGCTTGTGAAACGTTTTTAAATTGTTTTTATTAATTAGGGTTACAGATTTTAGACTATTTCTTAATTCCAATCTTCCAATCCGTTTCTTAACAAGTTAATATAATAACAAAACTTTTAACATTAAGAGAGAGAGAGAGAGAGAGAGTAAGAGAGAGAGAGAGAGAGAGAGAGAGAGAGAGAGAGAGAGAGAGAGAGAGAGAGAGAGAGAGAAAAAAGTACGGCAGATGACGATAGTAGTTAAGGAGTTTAAAACAACATTAATATTATTGACTGTGTCAATGTTCGTTTCACAGACAGTATAAGATCTAGTTCTAATGCTAATGCCTTTATGGTTAGTTCTGCATCATTAGCTCTTTCATCTGCTTACATAAGGGGAGTTCTATATATTTACCTTGCACTCTCTCTTAACCTGTTCATTATAAGTTAATATTAATCAGGGTGTCTCCGTATACAACGTGTTCAACATTGCAGTAGTCGGATTCCACCCAAGTCTTTTGAAGAAGAAATTAGTTTACATTTAATAAAATACTTTTCATTAATTATAACGATTATGTAAAAGACCTATTAATGCTCGATTTCATAATGTTAATGCGCGATTTCATAATGTTAATGCGCGTCTAATACTAGTGAAAACAGCTTTTGCAGCAGACTGTAATATATACAAAGCTTGTACACTGTCGTGTCATTTTTAAATTCCATAAATATAGGTAGTATTAATCAGTATATTTAGTTTTTAAAATGCCATCACAGCTTGGATGTTCAAATCCAGTCACACATGGCAGCTGACGGTGCAGCAGCTTTCAGACTGCTTTTATACCAGACATAATATAATTTACATTAGTTTGTAGTTGCTTCTTTATTATAACCTTCAACTACGTAACACCACAACTGTCACTACCAGTTATTTCGCTTAGCTTTGCTATTTTCTCTACATCGTCAATGCAAATTTTAAACCAAGTTTGTACTGATCCATATTGCAAACTTGTTTACACCCTGCTACAGTACTTGACTTAATCTAATTTAGTTTATTATTGTATTACTTCTTTTTAAAACAGTTGCTCCCTAACTATAGGTTCGACTATGAAGCAAACAGTTCTGTAATCGTTTATTTCTCCATTCTGCGTTCTTTTGTCAATGTTGTTTATCATCTGTAAAAAAAGAATACTTTCTCCGCTGTATCTATATTACAGACATGTTAAACCGCCCAATACTGTTTGACACAACCCAGGAGTTTCGGTTGGACACATTCATTTTGATGGAAAGTAATGGAACGTGTTTGCACTTGGAGTAAGGGAACATACCATCAATATCACCAACCTACGCTTTCGGACATTTACACATCAAATGTATGATTTGTTTGTTTGCACTGGAGTTCGTTCTGCAACCTAGGTTGCAGTTGTGAGAGGTGACTACAATTATGAACATTATGTACATCACTGGCCACAAGTGTTTATTAGCTTTATCACGAAAGGAAAACAATATGCAAACATATTATACAATGTTACATTTACAACGTGAGGATAATTTATGTAAAGATATATATATATATATATTTTTTATACTACAGCGACAAGAGCACTCAATTCCAACCATTTGGTTCTGTAACAAGACAGTACACGCCACAGAATTCTTATGGAGCATGTATTTCAGGCAAAGAGAGTGTGCCACAATGATAAAAGGTTGTTTTGTAAACTTAGGCGCGAAAGTACAGAGAGAGAAGACAGTATCACGATACAAAGAAAACGTTTATTCAGCCATTCTCTTTTGTTTCGGAACATTCATTGTTTGGGAATGTTGTTACAAACGAAATCAAATGTGATACCACGAAATTATATTTTAAGCGTAGTAGATCCACTGTTGTTTTTTTGTTGTTGAAAAGACTGAGAGCGAAGAAGAACCGAGAGAAGAGCAATACAATTTAAAAGAACATTCCTACAAGAAGGAGGAAACTGATTGTGTCCATGACCCACAGCTACATTTCTTCAAAAAGAACAGTCAACCAACTAATCTATTTTGACGCTTTTTCTGCACGACTGAAAGTGAAAGCCAGTCTTGTGGTCAATAGCGCGGTAATCCAAGCCTCAATGACTATCATGCTGTTGGTCTACCGATTTCAGGAAGTTTAAACATCCCAGGATGTGTTTGAGAGATGTTACACGCTCTACATCTTTACAGAATGATGGCAGTCAGGAAAAGATGTAGGAATATGTCATTCAGATTGGGCCACAATATATTAATTGTCAGCGCTACAAATCCGCGAAACACTGAAACAAACAAAACAGCAAAATGGCGAGAATAAAACTGTTAAGACGTGATGGTAGTGAATGGAATAAGGGAATGATCAACTGTGTGACAGAAGTGGAAAGTATGTTCAGCTATTCCATCATCATCATGTACTGTATAGTGGTTGTATTGATTTGACTCCTGTACTTGTCTTCTCCTTTGCCGTTGTTGTCACTACTGTGCAATGGAACAGCTGCTGTCGTTTCTTGGTCTCCATGACTGGGGATATTGGAGATTGTGTAAAGTCACCGATTCTTCCGAGCAATGAACTCTAACGTGAAGTAGTGTGACAGCCTTTTTGGATGTTGTGCCTGAGTTGTGTTTGCGACATTCTCTAGAGTGTTGACAGTGAGATGTGTGTAGAGGTTCCAGCAACCACGTCCGCAATAGCTGACTCGGTCAAGTTGTTGGAGTTGACATTGATGGTGTTGTTGACGGTGGAGGCGGTGCTACCTTAGCTTTGTCTTTGCTGTCTGTCGGCTATTGCCGTTTTATTTGTCATTGTCACCGTCCCCCCATTGTGATGAAATTATTGTCGGCCTGTTGTCTTCTGGTGGTGAGACTGGTTTGTCCGTAGTTACCGGTCTTGAGGATTGATTGCTTCGAAGCGCTGTGTTGCTGGTCTGTGGAGTCCATGCTGCCCACCCTGAACCCCCGTTTGCCTTGAGTCAGGGCCTTCAGGCTCAACATGCCGGCTCGCGTCTTCAGTCTGGCGGAGGAGTACCATTTGTATGTGGAGGGCTTGCGTTTGCTGGAGTTCTGCCTGCTGTTTGGGGCCGTCTGGGGGATTGCTTGGCCTAAAGAAGAAGAAGAAGCAGAGAAAGCCGGTGGTTGCCGGTCAGCGTCAGCGATGTTTAGAGCTTCCAGCAGAACGTTATACGCCTGACCCATATTTGCCTGCACGTCATGAACGCTGCATGACGTCACCCACACGTTGTCGACTGTCTTCGCGGTTGGCGTGCTGGTGACGGTGTGTTGGAGATTGCTGTCGTTCTGCGGTCGCCTTCTTCGCTCTCGCCTGCCATCAGTGTCCGTGTTGACACGGTACCATGCGCGTCCTCTGACCTCGTAATCTTCCTCCTCATCCCCTGCAGTGTCCTCTGTTGACTGTTCTCCTACTTTGGTCACGTAGGTGTTGGAGTAAGCAACCCCCTCCCCCAGTCCCGAAAACAAGAAGGGCAAAGACCAGCATCTGGTCAGTTGGCCTTTCTGCCTGGTCCTACCTGTGTCTCCTTGTTGTTCCCTCCCCCCTACCCCCGCTGATCCGTCTTCTTTGTTCCCTCCCCAGACGACATAGGGCAGACCGACCACGCCCACTTTAGTCTTCCTGATACGCCTGATTGACATGCGCGTTGACCTCGGCCTGGGTGGTGACGGTGCTGTTTCCGTTGGCGGATGCGTCCTCTGCCGGGGCTCCGCTTCCACACTCCTTGGCGCACTGCGCTGCAACAGCCGCTGCCGCCTGAGGGGAGGAGGGCTGACTGACGCTGCCGATGGGGGTGACGGCGGGTGGTGGTGGCGGTGGTGGTGGGTTGGGCACGGTGTCCATGGGTACGGCTCCTGTCCCGGGCAGCGTGTAGACCCCGCCCTGCAACGACACGACAAAGTGGCCTGACCCGCCTGGAGTTGCTAGCTGACAGTCACACGCATGACATTCACTGACCAAACCATGCAACTAGCTACTGGCCACACCATGCAGCTAGCTACTGGCCACACCATGCAGCTAGCTACTGGCCATATCATGCAGCTAGCTGTTGGCCACACCCTGCAGCTGACTACTGGCCACGCCATGCAGCTAGCTAATGACCAAACCATGCAACTAGCTACTGGCCACACCATGCAGCTAGCTACTGGCCACACCATGCAGCTAGCTACTGGCCACACCATGCAGCTAGCTACTCGACCACACCATGCAGCTAGCTACTCGGCCACGTATCATCCAGGGAATATGCCTTCGCAGGACACAGCAAGCAGGCCGATACGCGGATGAGGAAAGAGCATAACGACAGCTTGGCTGCATGCTCGATGTTGGTGCGGCCAGTCTAGAATGGACGCCGTGCACCAACAACTCCACAACCAGTGCCACACGTTAATCATGGAGGCCACGGTAAGGTCAGAGTTCAAACAGACCTGGTGCCTTTGGCCACACTCCACTACTGTAAAACTAAGCCTTCGAGGCCAGGCCATGTTGTTACAAAGGACAGTAACACATGGCAACTGTTTTTATACATAGTTCCCTCACCTCAGCCTGTTTTAATTGGGCTGTGAAATTCCTATGACTGAACAAACAAGCCTATATCACCATCATCAAAATTCAAGTAGAAAAATGTTTTTAAAGAACGTTTTTTTTCCTTTGGGTTTGTGTTAATTTTTATTTTGTTCTGCGAAACAGTTGTACAATTTTAAGATCTACAACAACGGTGCAGCCTCGAAGATGAAGCCTGCCAGTCAACAATTATCTAAGTTAAAAGCTCACTCCAACATCTCACAATGACGAGAGCAGCCCATGGCCTTACAATTGCTCTAATGTCTTCTCATGTCTCATATCAGCTCAGCACGCTGACGCAGTGTCAGGCAACGGGCAGTGAGGCCTGCTCTCGTCACCGTGAGATGAAACCAGAGATCATCAACTAAATTCTACCTTTGCAAGGATGACATTACATTTTTGCTTCAAGCAAATGCAGCGCTATTTACAAAAGTTAGAATCCATTTTGAATAGGGAGTTACTTTTGAACCAGCCTGTAGAGGGCTGTCACAACACACCATGAACGATAGCCAAAGTACAAATATAATGGCAAACAGCCAGCATAGCACTAACCACAAATCACATGCAAATCAAGAAGGGGTTGGAGAGAGGACTGAATAAAAACAAAAGGCTAAGAAACACTACTAGCGCTCAGGGAAGTTAGGAGTTGAATTCTACCTGCTTAACACAAACCAAAGTCAGAAATTAAAATAATAAGAACTAATTTGCTCACTGAATCTTTTCTAAAAATGCCACCGAAAAACCAAAACACAGAATCTGTTATAGCGTGCCAAACAGTAACAATGAATTAAGTACAGCAATAAGTATAGTACAATCATTATTATAACAACAACAACATGAAGTATGGGCCTGGTAGTGAATGTAGTCCCACAAATTTGGTTTGATTCCAATGTGTATTTGTCCAATTTAATTCCCGCGTTTTTAAGAGGATGTGGCATCTCTCAGTTCCCGCTGGTTTTTTGTTAAAAGCCAGGGAAAATAATGTGCAGGAGTGCAGAACGCCTTTAAAAAAAAGGACTAGCATGTGTTACGTTATTTGTTATAAAATGCTGTCAGTACAATGTAGTAATTTAAGGTGTAGTGCTGTATTGTACCAAATACTTGACACAGATGTACAACAGGATGGTGTACAGTTACCTACATTTGACAGTAGTGTACATGATTGCAGTCATGTCAACAAATCTGTTTGTATTCGCTGCCCCCTTAATAACAGCATTGACTGGACAGTCAGTAGTGGGGAGACTGCATGTGTGTGAGCCAGTGTCTGATGACGGCGTTGGCTCAGCAGTGTGTGATACTCGGTGTGACGCTACATGTACAGTGCCTGGCCAGCCGGCTGCCTGTGTTCAGTAGCGGTGGGATATGGAAGGGCGGTGGTGGTGGTTACCTGAGGGGGAGCGCCACCCTGGGCGGCGAACTGCGCCATGTACTGAGGCGGGACGTAGACGGGCACCTGGCGCTGACCCTGAGCGTTGACCACGCCCACAAAGGCCTGCAGGATGTCCCGGATGAGGGTGCCGTTGTCCTCGCCTCCACCTTGACCCCCGCCTTGACCAGCCACGTTGCGCATTTTCATGCTGACCTTGTTGTTGTTGCCGGTGCCGCCCTCCTGCTCTGGGTAGTTTGAGTCACTGAGGTTGGACATCTCGCTGTGGAACATTGACAACAGTGTCCTTACTAGTAATATACTAGTTATGATACGTGCATTCACTCGGTCCTGACGGATAGACAGAAGCTGAATGTGCACACAGCTTTTTTTTTGATTGATTAATTGTTGCTTTAGGTCCAGCGGACTCTTCCGAGACAAATCAGGACCGGAATGTGCACACAGCTATGCACAAGGACCACACGCCTACACAAACTCATTCATTCCATCTGCAATAATGGTACTGGACGCAGTCAATATACAAATTTCACAAATACAATAGTCGATTTTCTTTCCGTCTTTCAATAGCGATCTCCCTGCCTTTACACCACCTGTTTAAGTGATAGATGTGTATTTGTTGCGTGTGTGTGTGTGTGTGTGTGTGTGTGTGTGAGTGGAAGAAACAAGTGAGCGTGTATGTTGGTACATATCGCCGCGCTTTGAGCCTGATTGGAAATTTTGGGAAAGCCACGTATATAGCATTCATTATTATTATTATTATTATTATTATTATTATTATTATTATTATTATTATTATTATTATATTATTATTATTATTATTATTATTATTATTATTATTATTATTATTATTATTATTTCATATTTTTAACTCCAAGGTGGTATGCGTTAGATGCTCTTCGTTGGGCTTTTTTTCTGTTGTCATACCAGGGCTTGTTATGGTCTGGAGTTAAAAAAAAGAAAAAAATGGCCGGGGTCCAAGGGTCACCTAGGCGATGGTAGAGAGTGCAGGGGAATGCACTCGCCCCTCCCCCTCTATCCCTCCCCATCCCCCCTTACCCTCAGCGAATACAAATTGTTGCATTTTAATCGTGCATTTTTGATGACCAAAAACATAACGCAGTTAAGGAAAGACTTGCTTGCTTACACGCAGCTAAACTCTTCCAGTAGCCTGTCTTTATCGATGCAAGGCTTACGGTTATTATTTGCCAACTAAGTCCAACTACAAATGTAAGTGTAAACACACAGTGGTGCCCTGCTGACTGTCCCTATTCACCAATCAAGTACAAATTTAGTTTCAAAAATTTTCAAATTTTGATACTTTCTGATGCACAACTCAAATCTTGAAACAGTGTTTTCACTGGCAATGGTTTAGTTGGTATGTTTGAAGAATTTGGACAGATTGGTTTGTTTGTGACTGCAGTTTCTTCAAATAGATTTTTGAGATGCTTTAAGGTCTCCATACACGCTGCATAAAATCGGCCTATCACGTCCTATCAGCGTCTGTCACCCAGATATATATTCGCCTGATAGTTGTAGCAGCCTCTCTGCTAGTCTTCTAGCACCATGCTAGTCGTAATAGGAATCGTTCCTATTTTTCGCACTAGCCTATCACCTTCCAGCCAATCCCTGGCTTTCTTGTACAAAGATGGCGGCTCCCATGACGGACTGTGCTACAGCAAATTTTATTGAGCTAGTCAAACAGAACTCTTGTATTTGGGACATTAAAGACCCATCGTACCATGACAGGAATGCATCACGTGAAGCTTTTCTGCACATTGCTCGTGAGACCGGCATTACTGGTGAGCGTTTTATAATAAATTAAAATTTTACCTACCCCTACTAGTACTCTGTACTGAGTGACCTAGATTTCTCTTTTTCTGTGTGCTGGAGTTTCGAGTTTTCTTTCTGCATAAACTGACGTGTGTTATAATTTGCTACCCTCTGTATATTTGCATGTTGACTGCAATATTATTTTGCTCTTGTCTGTTCTGTAATCATCCAAAGCGTTTCTACTGCACTCTACTCTGGTATATCCCTCTATTCACTGTCTGTTATTGTTAAAGATAAAAAGTGCATGCTTAATGTTGTACTTATTATTATTTAGAGTTTGTAGGCCTTTCACAGTACTGCACACAATACATTATCTTAATAGTAATACTAATACAGTACTGCTCAGCTCTTGTACAAGGGTAGCATATGCGCCTAAAGATTGACGCTGCAGGATCCACTCTCTAGCCCAAAGCCTTTTCTCTGCCTCTGCATTTAAAATAATGACAGGTGCTGCTGCAATTTCCATTTCTTCTTCAGAATCAAGTCCGTAGTCAGAAGTTACCATGGACGCCGCCATCTTGACTCTCGAAGTCAAGCACTCGCGAGATTTTCCATATACGGAAACCGTTGCTAGCCGCTAGATAGGCTACCTATCAACGTGTACGATGAAAAACTATTTGGTAGCTAGGATAGAAGGCTGATATTTTTCTATCACCATCAACAAACTAGCAGCGTATAAGGAGACCTTTAAGGTTGAGTGCTGCACACTTGCCTCACAGTTGTATGGACTGCTTAGCTTTTTCTAGCCTTCGACAGCAAGTTCTCTATTGCTTGTATTTGATTTCTGACTGGCACACTGTACAAAAGGCTGTTCCATTTCTTGAGATCCTCCTCAAATATTATCATAGTCTATTTCTTTTTCCATCCCTTCCCACCTCCATGCGTTTTCCACGCCTTTAGCATCAACTGCCTCGCCACGCTGAACAATGTGTTGCATCCATTTTATCGACTACGATTCGGACACGCGCATGCGCAGTTCCGTGTTTCCTTTTGACTTGAGGACACATACAAAACATTTTTGTATTGGAGGAAAATCGTTGTCAAACTTTTTTGTTCCGCGGAAAACCATACTGTTCCCGGTGGAAATATTTTGTATAATACCAGAAATCCGCTGAACCGCGGATAATCACAAGCCCTGTGATGCCCGATATTTTTACACTTTGTTGGTCAGTCAGTTTTCTTCTTTAGTTATACTCATAGTGAACGATAGCGTGTCTGTAATGCAAAATTAATTTGTAGTAATAATTAAAGTAGAATTAAAGTATAATTAAAGCATAATTACTAGTGATGTATGTATTATAGACTTCCCTTGTGCAATCAGTGTATTGTTTGTAGGCTTCTCTTTTTAGTAAGTGTGTGGATATAACGTTGCAGGTGATGACATGATGTCAATATGTGATGCCAATCAGGTATTTTTGCACCGTTTTTTGATTAATTGATTTTACAGACACACCGTCAAGCTCGTAATTCCTCTTTTAGAGATGATTAAACACATATTGAATTGTTTTGTATACCGTGCAGCAATCAACCTCTTAGAAATACATTCATGATTGAAAGAACAATGGTAATAATTACATTAATAAATAAATAGCACACACTAATTATTTTATTGTATTTGTTTAATAATAAGATTTTTATACCTTACAAACTTGGGGATTGAAACAGTCAAGCGCAGAAAAGCCTTCAGTGAGTCATGATATAAAAGCGAGGGTACATACAGACTTTACCATTCGTCAATATGTATACAGAACTGCAGAAGCGTCCCGAGCTCTTCGAGACTGAATTCTAGCCAGCTGTCTGATGTCAGTATGGCATTGGCAAAAACATTGAGCC
>CM072512.1:134220042-134235042 GCA_036898135.1 Oncomelania hupensis
TCCAATGCCAATCCCTCAACACAGTGCATAGCTTCAAATATTTAGGAGACATTGTATTAGACAATGGTTCACGACAGGAAATCCTCTCCAGGATCGCACAAACAACTGCTGCCCTGGCGAGGTTGAAGCCAATTTGGAAAGACCATCAGTCTACATTCCAAGGTAAGACGGCTGCGCTCCCTTGTCATCTCCATCTTCCTATATGCCTGCGAAACATGGACCCTCACAGCAGATCTCCAACGAAGAATACAAAGCATGGAGATGAGGTGCTACTTCTGGCCATTTTTTATGCCCAGCACATCACCAACGACGAAGTCCAACAAACCATCACACAAGCCATTGGACAACACGATGACCTGCTCACAGTGTTGAAAAAACGGAAACTCCGATGGTATAGCCATGTCACCAGATCATTAGGTTTTGCAAAGACAATCCTGCAAGGCACAGTGCAAGGAAGTAGAAGAAGAGGGAGACCGAAAAAGAGGTGGGAGGACAACATTCGAAAATGGACACTGAGGGTTTGACACTGAGCGAAACAATCAGGGTTGCTGAGGACAGGGAAAGATGGAGTACGCTGGTTAAACGATCATCTGTGGTGCCCCTACGACCTCCGAGTTATGGGATAGGATAGGATAGGATGTTGTATCACTCCTTTATCCCAATGAAGCAACAGGAAAAACACGGAATGATGGACCACTCTCTGAACTGTCTGCAAGCAAAAGATTATTACAATCGGCTCAACAACGTTTTAGATACAGTCATATCCTGTCTCATCCTATCCTATCCTATCCCGTAACTCAGTGGTCGTTGGGGCACCACAGATGATCGTATAACCAGCGTACTCCATCTATGTCTGTTCTCAGCAACTATACTACTCAAAATAATACAAGGGCCACTTGGACATAATTATGGGTCTCTCTTTAAATCAGAAACACGAATTCAATTTATTAGTTCATCATAATTATTGCAATCATTTCTGCATCAATAACAAAAAAAGATTTTAGACATCAGTCGCTTAAAATTCGAGTAAACTCAATTTAACTGGACATACCCCTCAATTACAAAATCAAAACTTTAGAAACCAAAAATCTATAGAGTCAGTATCGGGTGTGGCCACCCTTTGCATCAATGCAGTCTTGGCATCGTTGTCTCATGGACCATATCAGGTTATGGAGGATGTTTCCTGGGATGGCCAACCACTCTTGCAGGAGAACTTGGGCCAGAACTTCAAGGTTAGCTCCTGGAGGGAGGTTTGCCCGTGTCTGTCGACCCAAGACATCCCACAGATGTTCTATGGGGTTCAAATCGGGTGATCGAGCTGGCCAATCCATCCTTATGACGTGCTGTTGCTGCAGGAAGTCATTGACGATACGCGCTCGGTGGGGTCTGGCATTATCGTCCTGTAGTATGGCACCTTCCCCAATGGTCCGCAGAGCTGTGAGAACCCTAGGTTGTAGGACGTCATCCCTGTAGCCAATACCGTTTAAGTTGCCATAAATTTGGAACAGGGGTGTTCTGAAGTTTCCAAACATTCACTCGACGGTCGTTTAAAGACTAGGAGAACCGAGACTCGTCTGTAAAGAGCACCCTTGACCAATGTTGCCTAGTCCACACCAAATGACGCCGAGCCCAGGCCAAACGCGCTGCACGGCGAGCTGGGGTGAGCAAAGGCCGTACTGCTGGTCGTCTTGATCGCAGGTTTGCCTCGTGTAGACGGTTGCGAATTGTCTGGTCGCTGACGTTAACATTGCTGGCTGCGTGAAGCTGTCTTCTGATGGTGTTTGCTGTAGCGGACCTCATCCTCAGAGCTGGCAGGTGATGAAATGGTCTTGTCTTGCAGTGGTAACGCGGGGGCGTCCGGACCTTCTTGGTTCTTGGACGCTTCCAGTGTTGTTAAAGCGCTCCTGCAACCTTTGGACAACGGAGTGGGACACTCCCAGCCGCCTGCCAACTTCTCTCACCCCCAACTCTTCCCGAAGCCATGCAATAGCTCTGCCTCTATCCGCATCTATTCAGTCAATCGTCGCCTTGAGGGCATGGTTAGAAAAGCAGCAAAAGCGCTACCATTTATACCCAGAAAAAAGCGCCGATTGTTGAACTGAACTCAGAAAATGCAAGCCTTTCGCGTGAAAATCACTTTTTAATGTTGAACAGATTGCTTTATTAGCAATACAACAGTAAATTAGGGTCATTTTTTTGGGTAAAAATTGGGTTTGTTTTTCAACTCAGTGCAGAAAGTTCAAAACTCACGCATGTGATTACTTGTCAGAATAAGATTGTCTTGAATGTTACTGTACAGGATAAGTTTTGAAATAAGCAATATAAGCGATATTATTGATAGCAGCAAAAAATAATTAAACTAAATGAAATATGAGAGTGGCCCTTCAATTATTTTGAGTAGTATATATACAGTCAAAGACTTCTAAGCCTTATCTTTGATACAACGCAAAACACTGGGCAATTGATTGGAGTAAAGTGTGTGACAAGTTAGCCAAAGAGGGAGCACTAACATCATTAGATTCTAGTTCTGTAAACAATTTGAGTATGTGTTATCATGTAATGTATTCTTTATTAGAAAGAGCAGTATGTCAAGATACTAACATTAAAAAGGTTACTTTACGCTGTTCATGACAGTTGTCAGAATTAATATAAGTTTACAAACAAAGAATCAATGCATCGATTACTAAATATACCGCAGATATTCAATGTGTGTGTTGCAAATATATATTCTTATCCTATCCTATCGTGTCCCGTAACCCGGAAGTCGTAGGGGCACCACAGATGATCGTTTAACCAGCATACTCCATCTTTCTCTGTCCTCAGCAGCCCTGATGGCTTCACTCAGTGTCAAACCAGTCCATTCTCGAATGTTGTTCTCCCACCTCTTTTTCGGTCTCCATCTTCTTCTACCTCCTTGCACTGTGCCTTGCAGAATAGTCTTTGCAAGGCCTGATGATCTGGTGACGTGGCCATACCATCAAAGTTTCCGTTTTTTCACCACTGTGAGCAGGTTGTGTTGTCCAATGGCTTGTGTGATGGTCTGTCGGACTTCGTCGTTGGTGATGTGTTGGGTATAGGAAATGCCCAGAAGTCTTCTGTAGCACCTCATCTCCATGCTTTATATTCTTCGTTGAATATAGTAGATGTTGCAAAATAATGCAATATTTACGCAAACAATTCTTTGTCTAAGGACTGCAATTTTCATTATTTAGGGGATTCTCAGGTGAGGTACACGTCGTATTAAACTGCGAGGTTATGTGGTAACGATAAAGAAAATTGCAAAATCGCGACTTCACGCTTTTTGCGAGTTAAAATGAGGCAACTGCTTTATTTCGCTCTATTTTATTTTTATTTTTTCGCAACAGTACTATACGAAACTGCAACAGTAACGACTCCGGAGAAGAGGGATCCATCATTATTTCTGCATTGGCGTCATTGCCGTCAGAGTACTTCCGCCATGTTTCTTGTCAATCCGACATGGTAGTTTCGAATAAGCTGAAATTTTTTGCTTGAAATAAAAAACATAATTCAACTCAAAAGAACAAACGGAAACACAGACTCAACGCAGTTTTGGGGTAAATAAATACAAAAGGAAAGTATTTTTGTTTCTTCTGACGGAAATAGTAAAAAAACTGAACACTCCTGCAAAAAACTTACCTCTATTTTCGTTTTTGTTCGGGAGGTTAGCGACATTTTAGCTTCGAATTTGTAGAGTGATTTATGTTGAAAAATAAATAATGAACACACATTTTGGATACACAATCTTTTGGAAAGACCTTGCATTTAATTATAGAAAGCAGTCAAATTATAAAAACCTAGTTTTCAAGCGAATCATGGAATCCCTTAAATAATTAACATTGCAGTCCCTAAACAATAACTTGTTTACGTAAATAATTCATTATTTAGCAACATCTACTAAATAATACTTTATTTAACAAATTGTGCTAAAAATGCATTATAAAGGTAAACAAATCATTATTTAAAAACATTTCTAAATAATTCATTATTTAACACTTCCGGCTAAATCGCATGATATAGGATTTTTTTTTTACCCACAATGCCTAATTTACCTATATTATGATTTATTTACGTAAACAATGTATTGTTTAGGTAAATAATAAGTTATTTACGGAGACAATATATTATTGAGAGAAATCTTACATTGTTTGTAAACAAATGGTTATTTAGAAATATTATGCTTCTAAATAAAGTTTATTTAGCTGAATGTGGTTTTAAAAAAAAAACTGACAAAATCGCAAATAAATACTTTACGAAAGGGAATTCCATACTTGTATCCCAAAATTCAACAAAATCGCTTTAGTCGTTTTGAGATGTTGAGCAAAATGTGTTTAAAACAAAACGACTCCGGTGACCTTGACGTTTGCGGTAGATCAAACATGAGGGCACGGGAGGCAGACCACTACATTGGGTAATATAGCTATGAAATGTGATCAAACATGATGTCACGGGAGGCAGACCACTACATTGGGTAATATAGCTATGAAATGTGATCAAACATGATGTCACGGGAGGCAGACCACTACATTGGGTAATATAGCTATGAAATGTGATCAAACATGATGTCACGGGAGGCAGACCACTACATTGGGTAATATAGCTATGAAATGTGGTCAAAATCAGTTCAGTGGTTCTTGAGATATGGCGTCCAACAGACAGACAGACAGACAGACAGACGGATAGACCGACATTTTGACTATTTCAAAGTATTTTTAGATAAGTGTGGCTATTCCAACGTGAGAGCCAGTCAAATAATACATCTGTTATTTTCATTTATGGCAAAAGAAGAATAAGCTTACGCCTTTCATGTTTTACGTCAATGAAGTCAAAAGTTGGGATTGAAGGGGGGTAAGGGGGGAGGAGAAGAGGGGTATCTAAAATGACACATGTAAACAGAGGGTAAATCAATCAATCTGTGTTAGCTCTATCTCTGTCTGCAAAGTTGTGTGTCTGTCTGCCTAGTTGTGTGTCTGTCTATCATGGGTGGTAAGGACTGCATGAAGTATCGTCAGCTGGCTAAGTCTGATTCGCTTGATCACGCAAGGGGCGAGGTTGTAGCAACGAACTGAAGGATCGCTGGCTTCATCCGATTACATCTCCGCTTGTACAGTATAGGCAGAGAACGGTAAACACAAGTTCTGGCAGAGAAAGAGAGACAGAGAACAACGGCTAAATATTACGGCAGAGAATGACAGACTGAGAACGACAGCTAAATGTTCTTGCAGAGAAAGATGGCTAAATGTTTGCACAAAGAAAACAGGGAAAGATGGCCAACTGTTTAAACAGAGAGAGAGAGAGAGACAGAGAAAGATGGCCAAATGTTTGAACAGAGAGAGAGAGAGAGAGAGAGAGAGAGAGAGAGAGAGAGAGAGAGAGAGAGAGAGAGAGAGAGAGAGAGAGAGAAAGAGAGAGAGAGAGAGAGAGAGAGAGAGAGAGAGAGAGACATAGAGAGAGAGAGAGATGGCCAAATGTCTGAACAGAGAAAAACAGTGAAAGATGGCAAATGTTTGGTTTTTTTTAGCAAAAAAGAAACTGTGAGCCAATGAACAACGATAATCTTTGGCCATTTAACAGAAAGGGCGAGAGGGCGTGAGGGGGGAGGGAGGGAGAGAGGTGGAAGGGAGAGCTGGGTAGGGAGGGGAGGAGGTGGAGAGAAGAGAGGGGGAGATGGAACGGATCGGTGGGTGGAGGGAGAGACGTGTAGAGAAACTGACGTGTACCTGCCCCAGTCGATAAGATTTGGCTTCAACATACAGAAAAAGAGAGAGAGAGAGAGAGAGAGAGAGTGAGAGAGAGAGAGAGAGAAGTGGCGGTTGGGGTAGATAACAGTTGGAGGGAAGGGGGGGGGGTGATATGGGAAGTGGGGTAACGGCCAATAAGGTATAACACCATAGTAGCAGTTTATCCGAGGAATTGGTAAATGTCAGCGCTCGGAACTGTTATCGATAAATGCGCTTAACAAATCCTGATTAATTGCTTAGGAGATACTAATCCCAAGAGGACATAAGGGGTTGGGGTGGGGGAGAGTGGGTGAGATGAAGATGGGTGTGGAAAGGGGAGGGGTAAAGAGGATTTATTGGCCAAAGCTAACATCGTTCCAGGCAATTTCCAAAGTCGACACGTCAGGCACACGCGCGCACTCACACACACACACAAACACACGCACACACAAACACAAACACGCACACACACGCGTGCACGCCGATATCGGAAAAAAAACTTTGCCAAGTAATATCTTTACATACTGTGAAGCAGTCGGGAATCAGAACGAGACAAATGTGGGTCAATCTTTTTTTTTTTTTTTTTAGGTCGGCATTCTGTCAAATGCCACGGTCTTGATAAACGAACACCAACGGCCTGCTGCTGTTGAATTTCTGCGCAAAGAAGGACTTGACTTGACTTATAGGTAGGCTAACTCTCAGGATGACAAGTACAAGACGACATGGACGCACCCCAGCTCTAAACAGTGGCATCTAATTGACTGCGTCATCAGCCACAGGCGCGACAACCCTGATGTCAAGATCGCTTGGGTCATGCGCGAAGCTGAGTGCTGGGCTGACCACGGACTTGTTAGATTTTTGTGACGCTGCACAGCGCTCCAATCCTCTAAGGTCATCGGACAGTCTCTTGACATTGAAAAGCTGGGCAAAACCCCCAAGGTCATCAGACAGACTCTTGACACTAAAAAGCCCAAGGCCATCAGTTTCTTGACATTGACAAGCTGGGCAGCGCAGATGGCTTCGTGGTGGAACAACTGAAGCATCGAATGTCAGCCAATAACACTGCAGCCCGTACAAGTAGTGATTCCAAGTCCACTGATTGCCTGCAGTGCCGAAACAAACAGACCTTAATATCATGACCGTGATACACAATGGGTTCAAGCGGTGTACGGCAAAGCAATTTGAAGCATCGAATGTCAAGCAATAACACCGCAGCCCAGATGGTCAGTGAGTTCAAAACTGTCTGACGGCCTGTACTGCCAAAACAAAACTAACGTGAACATGAGACGCTAGCCCTGCGCTCCTACTACTTCGGATGAGAGTATAAACCGAGGTCTAATCTGTGCACGCACGCAGGAACTTTAAAGATCTCTTTAAAGATCCTGACGCTCATGTCTCAAACGGGTGAGTGCCGGCAACACAAATACACCCGGAAAGCACTAGGTCCCTTCTCGGCCATGCTCGTTGTAGGGTGGTGTGCAAGTGCCAGTGTATCCTGGGACACAACCGGAACCCTTTCCAGTTTCTGAAGTCAGACTCTGGCGGTCAAGTCGCCCAACAAAACAAAGCTTGTCATCAGGAGACGATGCTTTCACTGTACAGTTAGTTACAGGCGACAAGCTGAGGCTCGCCTTGCAAAATCATATTTCAATGTAAAATCCGTTCATATCAATGTTTTACTTGGACCGTTTATAGCAAAGCGATTTTAGTTTTCACTATTTATTGTAGTCTACATTCCAAGGTAAGACTGCTGCGCTCCCTTGTCATCTCCATCTTCCTATATGCTTGCGAAACATGGACCCTCACAGCAGATCTCCAACGAAGAATACAAAGCATGGAGATGAGGTGCTACAGAAGACTTCTGGTCATTTCCTATACCCAGCACATCACCAACGACGAAGTCCGACATACCATCACACAATCCATTGGACAACACGATGACCTGCTCACAGTGGTGAAAAAATGAAAACTCCGATGGTATGGCCACGTCACCAGATCATCAGGTCTTGCAAAGACCATCCT
Organism: Oncomelania hupensis; assembly: GCA_036898135.1. Lineage (NCBI taxonomy): Eukaryota > Metazoa > Mollusca > Gastropoda > Littorinimorpha > Pomatiopsidae > Oncomelania > Oncomelania hupensis. The sequence goes on from CM072512.1 coordinate 134,227,803, forward strand.
GCAAGGCACAGTGCAAGGAGGTAGAAGAAGAGGGAGACCGAAAAAGAGGTGGGAGGACAACATTCGAGAATGGACTGGTTTGACACTGAGCGAAACAATCAGGGTTGCTGAGGACAGTGAAAGATGGAGTACGCTGGTTAAACGAAAATCTGTGGTGCCCCTACGACCTCCGAGTTACGGGATAGGATAGGATTTATTTTAGGCAAGAGCAAAAGGTAAGAGGAGAGATCAATATAAGATTTTAGAATAGTAATTTGACGTCAACAAACAGGTAGGCAGCAGTGAAGTATGTGGGTACGAAGTTAATGTACCTCCTTGGAGCGACATTGTAATCACCCTATAGACTTTGGGGGTAGGCTAGACAAAGAGAGAGAGACAGACAGACAGACAGACAGAGACAGACAGATACAGACAGAGAGAGATTCTGTAGAAGTAACAAAAATTGTTTTACCTTGAAAAGGTGTAGCAACTTTTACTTGATAAATACAATTTTTATGTGATCATGCTTAATCCTGGCTAAGGCGGCTTACTAAAACCAAAACTTGCATTTACAGATATAAGTGCTAATGGTAATTAACACGTGTTTGGTGTAATTCACGCCTATGACGGTCTCCGAGCCCCCAAACCTGATAATTACAAATATCATGGGGTAATTACAAATACCAACGATACATTTACAATCAACACGTAAAAATTTTAATTCTGGAGTAAACATTACCTTTTTTTTTGCAGACTGGTTTCTTGAGCCTAAAAGGACAATTAAACATGAGTACGCGAAGATATTTGTAATTTTCCAATGATAATTGTAATTATCTCTTGATACTTGTAATTAGTCCAAGATATTTGTAATTATCAAGTTTTGGCACCAGGAAGGCGTGGCAAATATTGATAATTTATTAATTAACACTGTGAATTACCGGTATCTCTATAAATTAAACAGAACCCGTGTTAATTTCAATGATCTCGTGATACTGGTAACTCTCGGTTTTGGCGCTAGTGGGCCGTCATACACAAGGCTAGCCGAGGCGGATCGTCGATGGCGCAGCGGTCGTTTAACACACACTCTTCGCATTATAACTTCAAACAGGCTCGCAGAGTATCTCTTTGGCGAACGGCGGGACTAATAATAATAATAATAATAATAATAATAATAATAATAATAATAATAATAATAATAAGAAGAAGAAGAAGAAGAAGAAGAAGAAGAAGAATATCATAAAGTTCTTAAATTCACACCTTGTCATTCCAGCAGCCCGACTTCACAACATTGTTGATACACGTTAAACGTATTGCGTAACAATAAGTATACCGTGCCAGTTACATATTTATCATCTTGAAGTTCAAAAGCTAACATTACTCTACTTCCGTTCTTGCTGCGAGACTGTTATATTAGGTCTCGTATGATTTATGTGTGTAATTATTTTAATATATTCACATTTATTTTATTTATTTAATCGTTCTTATATAGCGCTTTTCCAGCTCAAGAGCTGCTCAAGGCGCTGCCCGATACAGGATCTAACTCAAGCCGCCCGAGACGCCCACCCGCAGCCTGTGGGCGCATGGTCTGACGCCCGTACAACTGAGCACAATCCTGGGCAGCCAGGGATGGGGGAGAAGGACCTAGGTGCATGCTGGGTGTTTTCTTGTCACCGGCACTCACCCGTCTAGAACATGAGCGTCAGGGTCTTTAAAGTCCGTTATGATGGAATGTATGCGACACAGACTAGACCTCGGTTTATACTCTCATCCGAAGGAGTAGGAAACGGGAGTAAAGTGTCTTTCCCAAGGACACAACACAATGCCCCGGCCTGGGCGCGAACCCGGGACCTTCAGATCTACAAGCCAAAGCTCTACCATTAGGCCACCGTGCCTCCACATGCGTAATGCAACCACAGGAGCATTGCACGCAGAAAGCGATCCTTGAAAGCAAAGCGGTTAATAGCGCACATCCCTATGTAGGTCAATCGTAGATAGGGAGTACGCACATTGAAATGGGTTCCTGGCAGCTCAGTTGATATTAAGCTGGTTTCTTTTACCGAGAGTCGCGGGTTCTAATCCCGCGTGGAACGACCTGACGTGACTTGGGTACGAGACTTTTTAGGACACCGAGGGTTTTCTCCGGGTACTCCGGTTTCTTCCCTCCCTTCAATAATGGAATTGGATGCAGTCAATCTAAAATTTCATAAATAAAACTTAATTTCTATTCCGACTTCTGTAATAATGATGTCTTTATATCGCCGCGCTTTGAGTTCCATTCAAAAAAAAAAGTGCATGATAGCATCCTGTATTAATAATAATAATAATAATAATAATAATAATAATAATAATAATAATAATAATAATAATAATAATTATTATTATTATTATTATTATTATTATTATTATTATTATTATTATTATTATTATTATTATTATTATTATTTATTATTAATAATATTTATTATTATTATTATTATTATTATTGTTATTATTATTATTATTATTATTATTATTATTATTATTATTATTATTATTATTATTATTATTATTATTATTATTATTATTATTATTATTATTATCCTCGCTAGCAAAGCAGTAGAGTTTACCTATGTGTATTATTATTATTATTATTATTATTATTATTATTATTATTATTATTATTATTATTATTATTATTATTATTATTATTATCATCATTAATATTATTATTATCCTCGCTTGCAAAGCAATAAAGTTTACCTATGTGTATAATGCCTTTCTACGATTGGCCTACATAGGTCTGTGAGGGATTTGAGCCTCCTGCTGGGGTTGTTTGTGTATATTATATTTGAAGTTGGGAACAACAGAAAACAACGAGAAATACACAAGCTCTTGCAGCTTTGGAAGGATTATGCATTTACTGTAGGGTTGAACAAAACAATAGTCGAAAAGACCAAGCTCGGAAATCACAACTTTGGCCGGCTTGCTTGCATGAAGCGCCAGAGTTGTCTAACATTCAGGTGGCTATTCTTTGCAAACGAACACAGTTCCGCCCGGATAACGCTAGGTAACGAAAATCAAAACAAAAAGACAAGTTACCTCCCATTTCCGAAGGAGGTTTAAAAGTGTTGTTTTAAATACAACGATGTCTGTTTGCCTGTTTCCAAAAGTTGGTGCGCAGTCTTTGGGGCATATAATTGGACTTGTTTAATCGCCAGAAGTATACTCTTGACTTGACTTGAATAGATTAACGTCCCCGGACACATGCCGTATAGGGGACAAACAGAATACACTGAAATTGTTTGTTCTTTTATAGCGCGCTTACAAGCGAAAGAGCTGCTCAAAGCGTCGTCCTAAAATCAAAATCTAATTTAAATCGCTTAAGAAACCAGCTTCAAAATGCCAGGCCAGGCGTCGCAGACGACTGAGTCATTATGATGTACTTAGATGCGTGCGTGTTTATTTCAACCTGTCCCCTTCCTTTTGACGAAATTGACCGAGTTCTTTAACTTGCCGCTGCACTTCGGCGACACGAGAGAAAGAGAAGAAGGAGAAGATTAATTCGTTTTTGTGTAGCGCGAGTTCCCTGTTAGAGCCATCACAAAACACATAACCAAATAACTAGACAGCACGATCAAGTAGTTAGATAATAATGCCTTGCCCACCCATTAGAGTCCAGTTGTAATCAGTAATCTCTTTGGAACTCGTGTCAATAATGTCTGTAGATGACCGTGGCTATGGTCAAACGGGGAGATGGTGTTTTGTTTGCTGCAAGGAGAGTACATTTGGAAGGAAGATTTGTAAAGTTGACTGAGACCGACATTCTTTAATCGTCTATGAAGAGTACGTATAAATTAAGCTGCGCGTAGACGAGAGGCACCGACAGAGTCGCGCCTCACAGTTAGATCTTCTTTCCATCTAAATTGTAAAATTTGTGCCTAAACTTTGGAAACAGTGCCAGAAGGAACGATCTTGAAGTTTAACAGAGCTGCAATAATGGAAGTATATGAGCAGTGTGCAATCATTTGTTTACAAGACAATTTGGAATTATTTACTGGAGCGCAGCAGACGACAGAAACGGGGCCGAAGTGGCGAGGCGTATTGGGTGCGACAAATAAATAAACAGTATGCTTACAGGATTCAAGCCTCCAACGTTACAAATGAACTCCCCTAAATCAATCCACACTCATAACTTTGCAACCGTTAGATCCAGCACTTGTTATACTATAATTTCTTTCTTAGATTTGCATCATGATCAAACAGGGGTTTTTGAGATGTTTTTATCCATGTAGTTCTCAAACAAGACACGGTCTGTTTTGCAAAAACTGGATTTTAAATATATGGGAAAAAAAAAGTTTAGACAGTACTTCCCCAACAAGTGTAATTGGGTTAGTGTTCACTGCATATTGTTTTTAGCAATCGCAGCGGGTCTCAACTTGTAGCCTCTTCATGTATAGTGAAAGCAACATCTTCTGACGACAAGCTCCTCCTGTTGGGCGACTTTGACGCCCGGGTCTGACTTCAGCTGTAGCTGTCGCACCGTCCCTCCCCTAACGCTGTAGAACCTGTGAGAAAGTAGCAGAAAGGTGAAGAAACAGGCAGAGTGGATAGTTGAGGTGCACAAAGAACCTGCGCAAGGGAGCTTTTACAGTGGAAAAAATCGTTGGGACAGTCCCACTCTCTCGGCCTCAGAAGCCGGAGTCCAGAGGTAGGAAGAGGTGTGACGGCGGGAGACTTCCTTGGCTGCAGCGGACGGTCCCAACGTCTTCTGTGCGTGGTCGTGCGCTACTCTGTCCACCAAGCGCTGCAGCAGGACCGCCTTCTCGGCCGTGGGATCCAGCGATGAGCTATCTCTTCCGCCCAGACCGCCGGAGCTGATCTGGCATGGTAGAGTAGACAAGCTTTTATCTCAACGAGAGTTTGAAACCCTCGGCTATCATCACCTGCTTTAGCCCGCCAGTCCAAGCGGTTTGCCAGGGTGTGGCCACTCCGCATGCTACACTACTCGTAGCCACAGGGAAGAGCAGGGCGCCAGGTGGGAACCGCATGTGGACGGACTACATCCAGACAAAGCACTGTATTTTCTCCTCCTCCCCACATGTACTGCCACTCCCAGAATACCCCATACACCACTAATAGTCAAACTTACAAAACAGGCAGCCCGGAGATGAAATCGGGGATGAGCTAAGTAGATAAGTCCTTGATTTGGAGAGAGAGAAAAAAGCTCACCTTTTCCACCAATCAGAAGACTGCAGCACAAACGTGGAGACTTCTTGGATTTCCAAGACGCTTAGGTCAGTCGCGGCAATTCTGCAACTTCCTGTGTCTCGATTCTCCAATGCTGGAACTCTTTGGTGCTGGGAGACTGGGAATGGCCTAAGGGCTAGCCGAAACCATCATTGAGAGAAGTAAGGAGCGAACGAAAAAAAGGGTGGAACCGAGTGCGGGGAGAGACTGAGGGCGGTGTCGCCCCGAGAGTTGCTACCGTAGTCTTTTATACCCCCTTGATGCGACCCTGCCCATGACATGTGCACTCATAGCGAGGTGTGGTGGGGGAAAGGGCCACGTGTTATGCGTGTCATAACGGCTTGAATTTACGATGGGTTTTGTGTATGTGTGTGTGTGTGTGTGTGTGTTTGTGTATGTGACGTGTGTGCGTTTTCTTCTGCTGCGGTGTCATTGCGTTGTCTATCTTGTAGTGTTCTGCGTCGCTGTTCCACACACGGTGTCGTTGTTATTGGTGGATGTGTGGGATGGCGTTTGTACGCCGCCTGTGTACAAGGTAATAGTCTCCTCGTCAGGTGTGTGTGGCTAGGAATGGGGGGGGGGGGACTTAAGGGAGAGGATCAAAGATGGGGTTGGGGGTGCATCTGGATTTGTGAAAGTACGAATGAACGTATCTTTAGGGGAGTAATGTTCTCTTTTATTTCTGCCCTACACGTGAGAAGAGGGGGCGGGTTTTTTTTTTTTTTTAAAAAGGGGGTTTGGGGGGGGGGAAGGGGTGAGAAGAAACAAACAAACAAAAAGAAAGATGGAGGTACCCATTCACAGGTGTTTGGACTAAAGTGTGTCGTGCGCTTTGTTACATTCTTTGTGTTGTTTGGTGCTTTACCTTCCAAGTACGGTCGCCCATCCAAGTACTAACCCCGATCATCGTTGCTTAACATGAAACTTTTCGTCTTTGCCCAAACCACTGTGCGGCACCCACAGCTGGTAGTGTCAGCTTTTGGAAACGCTGCCGTGGAAATACATGTCGACTGTCAAATCTGAGCATCGCTACACTTTAGATTAGAGGATTGGTGTGATGGAGGCCAACAATACAAAGAGGATGACGCAGGAGAGGGAAGACTAAATACGATTGATGTTGTATAATGACCAATCCATATTTGGAAGCAAAGAAAAGAAGGTGAAAACACAGGGCCTATGAACAATGGATGCAGGTGAAGTAGAGAAGTTGATGATGAGGTTGATGATGATGTTGATGTTGTTGTCTTGAAAGGCGCCGAAAATTCCATGTCACAAAGTTATGCTCAATGCGCACAAATACTGTCCCAGCAATCATGGAAACTGTAATGAAACACGTGAAGCCTCCCAAAGATGAGATCTGTTTAAAGTTTACTGGAAGAGAATTCCAGAGGTTCGGTGCTGTATTTTTGAAGGAGCGAACCCCTAATAATCTATTTTTTTGTGTTGCCTGTACGGACACTGGAAGCTCAAGTCGGCACTGTGTTTCAGAATGAAGTCTACGTCGTGGCTTGTGACATGAGATTAGTTCGGTGAGGTATGTAGGTGCTGGGTTGTTAAAACACTGATACGCAAAACTCAGGACTGTATAATCCGCCTTTTTCAACAGGTAACCAATGGAGAGAACAAAGCCCAAGAGTTATGTGTTCGCATGTCTTGTTTGGAAGCACCATTCGAGCATTCGCTGCAGCTGTATTTTGCATGCACTGCAACCTCTGAAGCTGGGTTTTCGATATTTCCCAAAGGCGACTATTGCAATAGTCTAACCGGGAGAGGATGAGGGCAACTGCCACAGCATTTGCTGTCTTTTGATTAATTACAAAAGGTCCTAATATAAAAATGACAAGACCTGACAGCGGAGCTGATGTCAGGTACAAAAGTCAACTGGCTGTGAATAAAAAGGCCAAGGTTCCGTACGCAATCAGATGGTTTTGATATGTGCCTGTCCAATCTGGATTAAGTCGATGTTCACTTTTTAAAGGCTGCTTTCGACCCACAAACCAGAATTTCAGTTTTCTGATCATTTAGCTTCCGTTTG
>CM072512.1:134240042-134252542 GCA_036898135.1 Oncomelania hupensis
ATCATGGGCCATCCTTCAGTAGTGGTATACAGTACTTCAGATCATGGGCCATCCTTCAGTAGTGGTATACAGTACTTCAAATGATGGGCCATCCTTCAGTAGTGGTATACAGTACTTCACATCATGGGCCATCCTTCAGTAGTGGTATACAGTACTTCACATCATGGGCCATCCTTCAGTAGTGGTATACAGTACTTCACATCATGGGCCATCCTTCAGTAGTGGTATACAGTACTTCACATCATGGGCCATCCTTCAGTAGTGGTATACACTACTTCAGATCATGGGCCATCCTTCAGTAGTGGTATACAGTACTTCAGATCATGGGCCATCCTTCAGTAGTGGTATACAGTACTTCACATCATGGACCATCCTTCAGTAGTGGTATACAGTACTTCAGATCATGGACCATCCTTCAGTAGTGGTATACAGTACTTCATATTATGGGCCATCCTTCAGTAGTGGTATACAGTACTTCACATCATGGGCCATCCTTCAGTAGTGGTATACAGTACTTCAAATCATGGGCCATCCTTCAGTAGTGGTATACAGTAGTTCACATCATGGACCAGCCTTCAGTAGTGGTATACAGTACTTCACATCATGGGCCATCCTTCAGTAGTGGTGTACAGTACTTCACATGATGGGCCATCCTTCAGTAGTGGTATACAGTACTTCACATCATGGGCCATCCTTCAGTAGTGGTATACAGTACTTCAAATCATGGGCCATCCTTCAGTAGTGGTATACAGTAGTTCACATCATGGACCATCCTTCAGTAGTGGTATACAGTACTTCACATCATGGACCAGCCTTCAGTAGTGGTATACAGTACTTCACATCATGGACCATCCTTCAGTAGTGGTATAAAGTACTTCACATCATGGACCATCCTTCAGTATTGGTATACAGTACTTCACATCATGGGCCATCCTTCAGTAGTGGTATACAGTACTTCAAATGATGGGCCATTCTTCAGTAGTGGTATACAGTACTTAAAATTATGGGCCATCCTTCAGTAGTGGCATACATGTACCTCAAATCATGGGCCATCCTTAAGTAGTGGTATACAGTACTTCAAATTATGGGCCATCCTTCAGTAGTGGTATACAGTACTTCAAATGATGGGCCATCCTTCAGTAGTGGTATACAGTACTTCAAATTATGGGCCATCCTTCAGTAGTGGTATACAGTACTTCAAATTATGGGCCATCCTTCAGTAGTGGTATACAGTACTTCAAATGATGGGCCATCCTTCAGTAATGGTATACAGTACTTCAAATGATGGGCCATCCTTCAGTAATGGTATACAGTACTTCAAATTATGGGCCATCCTTCAGTAGTGGTATACAGTACTTCAAATTATGGGCCATCCTTCAGTAGTGGTATACAGTACTTCAAATTATGGGCCATCCTTCAGTAGTGGTATACAGTATTTCATATCATGGGCCATCCTTCAGTTGTGGTATAGAGTACTTCAAAATATGGGCCATCCTTCAGTAGTGGTATACAGTACTTCAAATGATGGGCCATCCTTCAGTAGTGGTATACAGTACTTCAAATGATGGGCCATCCTTCAGTAGTGGTATACAGTACTTCAAATGATGGGCCATCCTTCAGTAGTGGTATACAGGTACTTCACATCATGGACCATCCTTCAGTAGTGGTATACAGGTACTTCACATCATGGACCATCCTTCAGTAGTGGTATACAGTACTTCAAATTATGGGCCATCCTTCAGTAGTGGTATACAGTACTTCAAATGATGGGCCATCCTTCAGTAGTGGTATACAGTACTCAAAATTATGGGCCATCCTTCAGTAGTGGTATACAGTACTTCAAATTATGGACCATCCTTTAGTAGCAGTCCAGTTGTTAGTCAGTCGGTCGGTCAGTTGCTCCGATATTCACTTTTTTTGTTAAAAAAAAACACCACTTTTTGCCTTATCTGAAGAATACCTGAACCGAAATTGATCATCGTATTGCCAGACTTATCTGAAAATATTTTGAAATAGTCAGGGGGAATCAGAACGAGACAAATGTCGGTCTGGAGGTCGTTCGGTCTGTCAGTCCGTGGGACGCTATAATTATAGAACGGATTTTGACCAAAGTTCACAAGAACATTACTTAGGCTAGTGGCATGCTTTGCGTGCCGCCATATTTGTTCTAACGCATAAGTTTGCCTTATTTTGAGAATAACTCCACTGAAATTCATCATTTTGACTTTGTGGATACTTGAACTATTGATAAGCATGTTGAATCAGTCGTTTTTATAATTTGTCAAAGGTCAGTGTCGTTGTGCGTCATCATTTTCTAAACATTGGCTAGGGCGATTTGGATAGTTTTGGGCTTGCGTGTAGTTCAGGTCGTGGCCTAACATTTCATTGTTTTGTGCTTCATTAAGATAAAGCCGAGTCACAGCAAGGAAAGTTAACTCTTTTGAAAATGCTAATTTTCGATTGTTCGTCTGTGTATATGCGTGTCTGGGAATACATTTTAATGGCTTCTATCTATCTATCTATCTATCTATCTATCTATCTATCTATCTATCTATCTATCTATCTATCTATCTATCTATCTATCTATCTATCTATCTATCTATCTATCTATCTATCTATCTATCTATCTATCTATCTATCTATCTATCTATCTTATCCCGTAACTCGGAGGTCGTAGGGGCACCACAGATGATCGCTTAACCAGCGTACTCCATCTTTCTCTGTCCTCAGCAACCCTGATTGTTTCGCTCAGTGTCAAGCCAGTCCATTCTCGAATGTTGTCCTCCCAACTCTTTTTTCAGTCTCCCTCTCCTTCTACCTCCTTGCACGATGCTTTGCAGGATGGTCTTTGCAAGACCTGATGATCTGGTGACGTGGCCATACCATGGTCTGTCGGACTTCGTCGTTGGTGATGTGCTGAGTATAGGAAATGCCCAGAAGGCTTCTGTATCACCTCATCTCCATGCTTTGTATTCTTCGTTGGGGATCTGCTGTGAGGGTCCATGTTTCGTAAGCATATAGGAAGATGAAGATGAGAAGGGAGCGCAGCAGCCTTACCTTGGAATGCAGACTGATGGTCCTGTCTTTCCAAATTGGCTTCAACCTCGCCAGGGCAGTTGTTGTTAATGGCTTGCCATCTTGATTTGTATGCATTTGCTGCACATCGCTGTTACGAGACTTGGAGACGGGTTCTATTGTTTCCCCTTTTCCATCTTATGTAATCCTGTGTGCTATCATCTCCCTCTACGCTATAGAGGACCCGCTATTGGCACCCAACTGGTGTAATGACCCTGGGGTTAAGTCCGCTTTGCGAGCATCGCCTTAAGTCGCTCGTTGAGCTGTAAAGTGTGATATAGAAGAACCATTAATTTCCTTGATATCATGGTGTATTCTAATCACACAATATTGTTCCATGGAAACTGGAAAGTCGTCTGAGTCGATAGATTATGTGTATTAATCCGTGACATTGGTTCCTTTAGCTGCTTTCCCTAGCGTGAGAAATGTCTCCCTGTCAACTTAACCTCAACGAACAGTACATCTAACACTCATCAGGCCCTCTTTCGTCAAGCAGTCATTGGGTAGTCTGCAGTATAAACAATACTAGTCCTAATATGTTGCCAATACTACTACTACTACTACTACTACTACTACTACTACTACTACTACTACTACTACTACTACTACTACTACTACTACTACAATAACAACAACAACAACAACAACAATAATAATGGTATTTATATAGCGCTTTTTTCTAATGACATCAGTTCAAAGCGCATTTATACTGAACGTTAATATCGAAACACCTACGAAAAGAAGTGAAACAAAAACGATACACCCATAAATTAGGCCATGCCATAATACAAACAGGAAAAACAATATTAACAAGTAAACTACAATAAACGATGGAGGGTGGGGGAGGGAGGGGGCGGATGAGAGCAGCTAAGGAGCGAGGGGGCTGGGGTTGTGCGGTGTGACGGCGGGGGTCTGAATCACAAAAGAAGGAATGGTGATGGTAGGCGAGATCAGACATTTTTAAGGAAGAGATTAATTTTCAAGTTGGACTTGAAAGTGGCTATGTTCGGAGAGCTGCCAAGATAGAGAGGAAGAGAGTTCTAAGTTGAAGGACCAAGTACTGAGAAAGATCGACAGTCTGCAGAGGAAAGTTTGTAGCGGGGTATGTGTAGCATGAGAGTGTCAGAGGAAGAACAAAGATTTATAGACGGCTTGTAGAAGTGAATGTTCTGGGTGAGATAGGAAGGGGCTAATCCATGGACGCACTTGTAACAGAAACTACAGATTTTGTAGGTAATCCTCTGAAATACAGGAAGCCAGTGGAGAGAATATACAGTAGGAGGGGTGTAATATGATCAGATTTTCTTATTTTGATAACCACATGAGCAGCTGAGTTCTGATCACGTTCGAATAGATGAACAGAAGAGGAAGGGAGTCCAGCCAGAAGAGAATTACAGTAGTCTAAGCGTGACTGGACAATATAGGAAATAAGTTTGGCTGTAGCGTCAGTGGTCAGATGCTTGCAGACAAGGCCTATTCTACAGAGCTGAAAGTTGCATGTTTGACAGGTTTTGCGGATGAATTCTGATATGGAGAGGGTGTTGTCAAGGATGACCCAAAGTTTTTTTGACAGAATATGACATAGGAATAGAGGTTTGGCCAAGAGTGACAGAGTCTACAGGGGAAGAAGACAATTTGTGTTTGGCACCCGTGATCATAGCTTCAGTTTTGTTAGCTTTGAGCTGGAGCTTGTTGGTAGTCATCCAGTTAGAAATATTTTTAAAGCAGTCAGAAGTTTTGGTCAGAATAGATAGAAGGTTTGAGGAGTGTCACTGTTTTGAGCTGGGTATCATCTGCGTAGAAATGGTGGGAAGTGTCATGGTTTTGGATGATCTGAGACAGAGGAGATGTGTAAAGGGTGAAAAGAACAGGGCCTAGAACTGACCCACGAGGGTGGTTGATGTTGCTGGCAATGGTGTTGTGATTGATGTCGACGATGGTGGTGACGCGGCAGATACTGCTGAAGTTGACGGTGGCGTGGACGATGTTGCTGACGATGATGGTGTGGACGTTGCTGCTGTGCTGTTAAACATTGGCGCGATGTGTGTGCTGACATACTGCACTGAGGTGCTTGATGGCTTGTAGGTGTGAAGAATAGTGTTGGAGGAGTTGAAAGAGGAAACAACGGCAAAGGGTGGTTGATGATGGAAACCAGCAACGGGAAGAGGTTTATGCGGTGGGAGGAGAAGCAGGAGTTCAAAGATGACCATGGCCTTCTGGTGATAACGGGGAAGGAAGCAATGGAAGAGGACGAATACGGAAGGTTCATGACGGAAGTAGGGAATGTTGCAGTTTTAGAAAAAACAACAACAATGGCGTTGGGTTTGTGATTGCTCGGAGGTAGTCCATACCATAGGCGGTGCAAGCGGCCAGATCGGCGTCCGCGTTTGGTCGGGGTGCGTCGAAGAAGACCAAGGTCACGAATGTTGTGGTATAGTTCAACAGCAAGTCCAGATGTTTTAGAGGAGAGCATGGTGTTGTATAAATGCTTTAGAAGGATGTAGTTTTGTGACATTGTTGACTACAGAAAATAGAGTGTATATATAGGCTGTGGTATGGCACTGGCTTAGTTGGCCAGGTTGGAATATTATTGTTAGTGGGTTAGTTGGTCGGGTTGGAGTATTAATATAGATGGCTTAGTTGGCCATGCTGGAGTATTAATGTTGATGGCTTAGTTGGCCATGTTGGAGTATTAATGTTTATGGTCAGGTTGGAGTATTAATGTTGATGAGTTAGATGGTCAGGTTGGAGTATTAATGTGGACAGGTTAGATGGTCAGGTTGGAGTATTAATGTTGATGGGTTATATGGCCAGGTTGGAGTGTTAATGTTGATGGGTTAGATGGTCAGGTTGGAGTATTAATGTTGATGGGTTAGATGGCCAGGTTGGAGTATTAATGTTGATGGGTTAGATGGCCAGGTTGGAGTATTAATGTTGATGGGTTAGATGGTCAGGTTGGAGTATTAATGTTGATAGGTTAGATGGTCAGGTTGGAGTATTAATGTTGATGGGTTAGTTGGTCAGGTTGGAGTATTAATGTTGATGAGTTAGATGGTCAGGTTGGAGTATTAATGTGGACAGGTTAGATGGTCAGGTTGGAGTATTAATCTTGATGGGTTAGTTGGTCAGGTTGGAGTATTAATGTTGATGAGTTAGATGGTCAGGTTGGAGTATTAATGTGGACAGGTTAGATGTTCAGGTTGGAGTATTAATGTTGATGGGTTATATGGCCAGGTTGGAGTGTTAATGTTGATGGGTTAGATGGTCAGGTTGGAGTATTAATGTTGATGAGTTAGATGGCCAGGTTGGAGTATTAATGTTGATGGGTTAGATGGCCAGGTTGGAGTATTAATGTTGATGGGTTAGATGGCCAGGTTGGAGTATTAATGTTGATGGGTTAGATGGTCAGGTTGGAGGATTAATGTTGATGGGTTAGATGGTCAGGTTGGAGTATTAATGTTGATGGGTTAGATGGCCAGGTTGGAGTATTAATGTTGATGGGTTAGTTGGTCAGGTTGGAGTATTAATGTTGATGGGTTAGTTGGTCAGGTTAGAGTATTAATGTTGCTGGCGATCAAAGCCGAATAAACATAAACAGGATTCAGTCAATCACTGTACCAGCTGTGTTAGTAGGTCACTGGGTTTTTCATATGCAGAGTTTGTTATTGTTTTGAGTAACGACGAGGACATGAAAACAGTCCATCGATGAAAAAATGACACAAATAAAATTCAAAAATGGCTGATTCAATCTTGAAGATACGTACCATTTATCGTTTTTCTTTTGTTACCAATAGGATTCCTTTCGGCGAGAGTATAAACCGAGGTCTAGTCTGTGTACGTAAGCATTGCATCGCAGGGAAAGCAAAGATCCTGACATTCGTGTCTTGCACGGGCGAGTTTCAGATACATAAACGCAGCCAGCAAGCGATTAGCCCTATTCTTCTTCTCTCAGCCCTTCAGGACTTCCAAGTGGTGGTCTAAGGCGTTAGAAGGTGCGGTGGGCGGATTGAGTTAGATCGTGTTTTTTCATCCAGCGCCTTGCGCGGCTCTTTGAGATGCTGAAGCGCTATTTAAGAACCACGCAGTTCAGTCTATCCAGAGAACCGTCGTCTGTGGATGAGAAGCCCGATGTTTGTTTAAAAGGTCCAAAACCGGAGGCTTTGTTCTTTTTCGGGCGAAAATGGATTTATTGTAAAATTGGCATAGTTATTACATTAAACCATTATAAAGTGCGCTTTCGTTGCTCAAACCAACTACTACAGTTGGAGTTATTTCCCCTTTATTAATGGTACATCAATACCAAACCCGTATGACCTTTGGCCTTATTTCTGATTGAACAACGAAGCTGCAGTGCGTCTTTGGCGTCTGGGGAATGATGAGGTCTGTTTTATCAACCTAAAACCCAAAACCCTTACGAGCAATTACTTTGTATGGGTTCTGTTTCTTGCCGGCTTTGGTAGCTGCTATTTTCAGCTCCGCAATGTTGGCTGGCTTAACCAAACCACTGTAGCGATTAATAGGCACACGAAACGACGGAATGTATTTATTTAAAAAAATAATTGTACTTTTTAAAATAATTATTTTTTGTGGTAACCTTATGTTTGGTCAGTACTCACTGCCAATGAGGAGGCGTGGTCAATGTGGGTCAAATGTGGGCGTGGTCAATGCGGGTCAAATGTGGGCGTGGTCAATGTGGGTCCCTTTAACATACCAATGGGTATAACTGAGCAGTACAACTGAACGGAAACGGAAGTGTACACATACAAAGAACGGAAACGGAAGTGTACGTGTACATGTAAGCCTACAAGTACGCCGAGATTGGAGAAATTAGAGCATTGTGCGCGCGCACACACACACACACCCACACACACACCCCCCCCCCTCACCACTGTCACCATTACCTATTCCAACGCGCTTCACCCTTCTCCCTCCATCGTCCCTTAACACACACACCCCTCCACCCCCCAAGTAACTTTAGCGTGAAGAACAAGCGCAACAGTTCCTTCATTTGGCTCCATTAATCGCTGTGCGCTTGCGAACTACTTACAGGGCGTAGCAACGTGGACTGGATTGTCGTATCACTAATGATAATAAGTGCTAATCAGCATCACCCACATCTTCCTGTAAGACGGGCTTTCCCCCAACCCAACCCCATCCCCCCAAAAAATCTCTCTCTCTCTCTCTCTCTCTCTCTCTCTCTCTCTCTCTCTCTCTCTCTCTCTCTCTCGTTCTCTCTGTCATCAGACAAACGGCCTATACAAAGAGGGGGGTTTGCCGAAGGTGGGCTTAATCTATTTCGCTACGTGTGTACATAATACATTTGAGGATAGTGATTAGGGATGATCAGAATACATGAAGAGCACCGTTGACGAGAAGCCTAACCCTTTTCTACGTGACAGAACCCGACACACCTAGCACAGAGCAGGCAACCTGGTCAAACGACCTGTGAAAATAAGCTGTTTTGATAAATGAATGCAAAGGGAGAGAATTACAGTGAACTTCAAACAAGTTAAAACCTGAGCTATATATCAACATTGGAGATACTTCCACTGGCTGAATTGTATCTGGCTGTATAATATATGTTTTGTTTTGTTTATTTTTTAAACCGTAAATTCTACGTTTTTACAACACATTATTGTAAAAGAAATGCCGTCAAAAAGATGAAAACTGCTATGGTTAGTGCGTGTGACCAGATCTGGATTGATGAGCTCAGTTGCCCAGAAATGCCGTCAAAAGATGAAAACTGCTATTGTTAGTCCGTGTCACCAGATCTGGCCTGATGAGCTCAGTTGCCCAGAAATGCCGTCAAAAGATGAAAACGGCTATGGTTAGTGCGTGTCACCAGATCTGGCCTGATGAGCTCAGTTGCCCAAAGGCAGCAATTGGGCGCCTCGGACGGTTCGATTTAGATCCTGCATCGGTCAGCGCCCTGAGCAGCGTTTGAGCTGGAAAAGCGCTATACAAGACTAATAAAATAAGCTGTCGGCCTCCGAAATCAAAGCTGCGCTTTTTCTGAACAGTGGGTGTGTTTTGTACACTAAGTCAAAAACGCAGCGTGGTTGGCCGGAATGACCAGGTAGCAGAGACTAAGCCGTAGCCAACGTGCAGTGCAGTCTTTTGAGTTGTGATACGGATGTGACAGGCTCACGCCATCTTGACAACCAGCATCCTCATAGTATTGTGGCGACCTAGTATCAGGTCTGGCTATCTGACTGCAGATGAAGACCGTTATTATACTGTGGGTATGGATGTTGTTTGGCGGACAGATTCCTGCCAGAATAATCCGCAGTGAACACAGTATCAAAGCCTTCGTCAATGTGTGCTCATGTATGCCAAAACTCGATATAGCTTGGGCTTATTGGAGCATTATTCTCTTTTCTTAATGTTAATTAATGTGAAATAATTTCATGCTTGTGGTGTCTGGAGTAGATATTTCTCAGTATTCCTGTAACAGGTCACACGTACTTATTGTTTATTGGTCTGCTAAACAAACATCAATCGTTCAATGACACATTTCCTTTTTCTTTTCTTTTCTTGATCAGGCACTTCCACATAGTCTCATCCGAAAAGGTAGGGGTCGCTTGCTAAAGCATCAGAATCATGTTATTTTTATTCCGGCACTCTCGGCCTTCAAACAATTTGGAAACCACTTTCTGCAATGTTATCGCTTCACATGCAAAGTTTAAATTGCTTTGCCGCCGATTATTATTATTATTATTATTATTATTATTATTATTATTATTATTATTATTATTATTATTATTATATTATTATTATTATTATTATTATTATTATTATTATTATTAAGGGATCACAGCTTTTTTATCTTGCTTTTTCTAAACCGTTATATTTGCCCGATTTGGCTGAAAGCCCCTCAGGGGCTAGAGTCGTAAATCAACTTGAAACAAAGTACCAACCAGATGGAAGCAGTTATAGTTTTGCAATGCAGCGTCCGACCCTGATCCACAAACAACACAGACATATGCTGGAAGGTAATATGGACTGGACATTTCCAAAAGTAAACCAACATTATCATTATGTTATTTGTACCGCGCTTTTTTTTTAAAAGATAAATCAGCTCAAAGCACAGCAGCCTATACACACATTACAAATAATACTTATGCTTGACCCAAGTAGTACCATACAATTTCACTGAAGTCTTCAGGAATAATAACATCTGTCTATGCGTCTTTATATGTGTGTAAAAGACACACCTTAGAGCTCTAATGCAACTTAGTTTAATTATTGCTTTTACTGTCCTTTTATAAATTATAGTTTATATGTTTACACACTAATAAGTTTTAAATACTCATATTTATCTGTTCTTACGTTAACCCGTTTTACTGTTTATTTAAAATATTTGCATTACGAAAATATGTCCATGTGTTTGAAGGAATGTGTATAAATATTTTAATTTTTATTATTATTATAATTATTATTATTATTATTATTATTATTATTATTATTATTATTATTATTATTATTATTATTATTATTATTATTATTATTATTATTATTATGGCTATTGACGCCTAATCTAAACAAAGCCCTAGGCGTTTACAAAGTCAAAAATTTACAACTAATCAAAAAGAAAACATACAAAACAAGAAAAGAAGATAATTTTTTCACTGATAACCACCTTCTGCAAAACACACACACAGACACGCACACACACACGCACGCACACATAATCACTCCTATAATAAAGAAAACAAAAAATCAATTAACTTAGTCACTGCGAGAAGCTAAGCACACCAAACATACTCAAAGACAATCAAAATTAAAGACTATGATGAAAATAAATAAGTTTTGAGATTTTTTTGAAGGTTGGCAGGGAGGGTGCATGACGGATGAAGTGGGGGAGCTGGTTCCAGGTAACAGGGGCTTGATAAGAGAAAGACCTTTGGCCAAAAGTTTTTGTCCTGACAGTGGGGATCGTAAAGATACGAGAGTCTGCAGAAGAGCGAAGCTGACGGGATGGGGTGTAGAGATGGAGTAGGTCAGATATATATTGTGGGCCAGAAGCATCAAGGGACTTATAGCAGAGTGTGGCAGTCTTGTGAGAAATTCTCTGTTGAACAGGAAGCCAGTGGAGAGAGTGTATGAGAGGGGAGATGTGGTCAAATTTAGAAGAGCGAAAGACAAGCTTGGTTCCTTTGTTTCAATACTTTTCTTTTTATTTATCACTTGTGAGAAACATGCGTCTTTACGTGTGTAAAAGAAAAATGAATGGACATGTTTAATTGACAGACAAAGTAATTTCCATGCTTTTGGATTAATAAAGTAATATAATCTTATCACCTTCAAATCACGCCAGTAAGTAAAACGATCAGGAGAAATCAGCCAGTTCTCTGCAATGGTTCAAGCCAATTACGTCCCTAAGTTGCATACTTCGACAGGCAATGTATGGGAAGTAACCGTCTGCACAAGAAACAAAATACAACATTCTGCATGTTGTTTCCCTTGGACGAATACTGGGCAGTTTCTGTTCCGTTAGGACACCAGAGAGCTGATCTGAGAGTGGGGATGGGATGGAGGGTTAAACTATTATTAGGCACGGAAGGGATGGGGAGGGGGGGGGGCGTTGTTGGGAAGGATTGATGAGCATGTCAATATTGGACAAACTGTTTTCAAAAATCCTACTGAAATCTACCCATGCATAATTATGTAGCTCCTCAACACTATGTTATTAAAAAAAAAAAAAAATAAAAAATAAAAAAGCTAAACATTTTCCTCTAAATTGGTGATTATTAAATCTACTCACCGTGTCCCTGACATATTATAATGTACCATCACACTTGATATCATTTCTCATTTTGGGTACAATATGCAAACAACTCTATATTTCTGTTGTTGTTGGTTGTTTTTTTTTTCAAATGGGACATTGTGCACAGTATTGTCTCCTACATTATTAGAGTTTCGCCTCTCTCTTCAAGCAACATCACTATTAAACGATTATGGTTCCCGTATATACGAATGGTAATGAATCCAGGATGGCGCATAGGTATACATCTGTAGGTTATGTACAAAGAACACTTTGGAGCTTTACCTCTGCGCTTTAGAGGCTCCGTTATACAGGCACCCAAATCGTGTAAATGCCCCTTGTGCCTGGAATGAGAGAAGAAGAAGAAGAAGAAGAAGAAGAAGAAGAAGAAGAAGAAGAAGAAGAAGAAGAGAGAGAGAGAGAGAGAGAGAGAGAGAGAGAGAGAGAGAGAGAGAGAGAGAGAGAGAGAGAGAGAGAGAGAGAGAGAGAGATAGCATTGTCCAAAACGAATCAGTTCCATCCGTCGCTTCCTCACTGTAGATGCCACAAAAACACTAGTTACTTCTTGTGCACTGTCCAGAATAGACTATTGCAACTCTTTACTTTTTGACTGCAATGACTCTACCCTAGCACCCCTTCAAAAAGTTCAGAACGTTGCTGC
>CM072512.1:134257542-134307542 GCA_036898135.1 Oncomelania hupensis
TCATCATCATCATCATCGTCGTCGTCGTCATCATCGTCATCATCATCATCATAGTCGACGTCGGCGGTGGCGGCGTTAATGTTATAGAAGGCGAGGTCGTTTGGTATGACGTTGTAAGTGTCAGCACTTCAAAGTAGCAGTCACCTCCACCCCACCCCTGTTTCCCTCAAACCCGCCTGTCCTTGAGGAAGCGCGTCTGCTACAGGGAGAGTCCCCCATTTAACGGTGCACCTGCCTACCGACGTCATTGAGGTTAAAAGGTCCCAAAGCCAAAGGTCAGAAAGGGGACGATGTAAGGACAAGGTCAATTAATCCTCCGACCTGAGATGAATGTGGCTAACGACACTCAGTGAAAGGACATTCGTCTCTCCTTTACATTTTGCACACTGATGCACCGCAGTCATAAGTAAGAGAAGGTTAGATTCGCTGCAAGCAATCCATTCTTTTTACATCGTCTAAACTACTAAACATTTCGATTTTCATATTTGCACTCTCAAAAGAAGCATTGAAATGTCGTCTCGTATCGGCAAGTTAGAAATTCAAGTGTTTAGTAACTAATTAGTAATTAATTAAATATTATTGCGTAGTACCAAAGAGCTTATTGGTAGTACTACGCTCATTACCTTGTGTACTGGTAAATTCAACAAAATCGGCTCAACCGTTTTTTGTAGTAGTAGTAGTAGTAGTAGTAGTAGTAGTAGTAGTAGTAGTAGTAGTAGTAGTAGTAGTAGTAGTAGTAGTAGTAGTAGTAGTAGTAGTAGTAGTAGTAGTAGTAGTAGTAGTAGTAGTAGTAGTAGTAGTAGTAGTAGTAGTAGTAGTAGTAGTAGTAGTAGTAGTAGTAGTAGTTATTGTTGTTGTAGTTGTCGTCGTCGTTGTTGTTGTTGAAATATTGAGCAAAGTGTTTTGCAACAAGTTGACCAAAGCGATCTTGATCTTTGCAGTAGAGGAAATATGAAGGAACGGGATGCAGGCCACTAACACAGGTAATGTTTTTATGATATTTGGTCAAAATTCGTCCAGTGATTCTTGAGATACGACATACAACGGACCGACCCACCGACCAACCCACCGACAAACCGACATTTAATATTTGGCTCTCTCTGATTCCCGACTGCTTCAAAGTATTTCTAAATATTATCTGGAAATACAAAACATCGCGGCGCGTTTGAATTAGGTCTATTGGGAACGGACGTGGTTGAGGACAGCTAGAGCCGTACTTCTCAAACCTAGGCAAGCAAGTTATATTGTTCGGCATGAAAATCAAAACAAACATAATACAAGCAACCGTTTGGACTTTTTAGGGCGTAGTTCTATGTCATCGTGACAGATTTATTTGCCGGCTGAATAGTTTTGAGCCTCAACAAGGGCCAAAGTTTATGTTTGCCTCAATCTTAAGCTGTGACGTTGAGAATGTGGGGACCGCATAATATTTATGACTTTCATAACAGCAAGAGGTCGAAGAACTTACGAAACTAGGTTCTGCTTTACAAACTGAATGTGGAGGTTTACGTGTTAGCGAGGCCTGCGTCAACTTACATAGTCACCTAATAACAAATATGTTTGAGGCGGTTTTGAAGTAAGAAAGTAAGTGTGTGTGTGTGTGTGTGTGTGTGTGTGTGTGTGTGTGTGTGTGTGGGTGGGTGTGTGTGTGTGTGTGTGTGTGGATGTGTGTGTGGGTGTGTGTGTGGTGTGGATGCGTGTGTGTGTGTGCGTGGGTGTGTTGGTGTATGTGTGTGTGTGTGCTTGTTAACACGGCGTTATTTGGACAAACCAGTGAACCTCTACATAACTTGTTTTGACAGGCCTCCTTGTTTTGACGTCAAACCAATGATCCGTTAAGGTTAGGGCTAGGGTTAGTGTTAGAACACTTAAAAGTACTTAAAAAAGGGGACGTAATATGACCCATTGTCAGCTGAGCACAACGTATGTGGCGTTTCAGTAAAGTCATAACAACACCGTAAAAACAAGTATGTGTGTGTGTGTCTGTGTCTGTGTGTGTATCTATCTGTGCGTAAACCATGTAATGGAAACAATTCTGTGCCTGTGATCTGAAGTGGCAATGACAGTATCGTGTGCAGTTTCGTTAAACTGGCCCCATGACGTTATGGAGGAGAATGTCTATTTGAGCTGTTTACACGCCTATTTAAGAGATTTCTCCTCAATCATGTGGAATTAATTACTAAACTCTTCAATGATCAGGCCACCTACAGTCGGACAAAAATGACCTTTCGTTTAAAATCTGATCATTGTTAAGCATGTCTATCGACATTGAAAGGTCGCGCTATTCAAGATGGCATCATCATCATCATCATCATCATCATCATCATCATCATCATCATCATCATCATCATCATCACCACCACCACCACCACCACCACCACCACTGCCACTAAACACCATCATTCTCACCAATCAGGCTCAAAGCGCGGCGATCTGTACCAACATACACGCTCACATGTTTCACACACTCTCACATACACAACACACACACACATATATCACTCAAACATGTGGTGTAAAGGCAGGGAGATCGCTATTAGAAAACGGAAAAGAACTCGAATTTTGTTTTTGAAATTTTAAATTGACCGCCTCCAATACCATTTTTGAAGGCAGGGAGGAAACCGGAGTACCCATCGGTGACCTGAATAGTCTCGTACCTAAGTCACGTGATCACATAAGTTTGTCCCTTGCGGGAATCGGACCCGCGACCTTCGGCATAGGAACCCGGCAACTAACCCATTACCCCACCAACAGCATCACCATCAGCAACTTCATCATCACCATCACCTTTGTCGTCAGCAATTCCATGCCCACAACCACCACGACAAGGCTGACGCAGCACGGATGTTACCTGCTACAGTGATGATGCCTTCCACCGCTCTGTTGTCGCTTTGTGGGTCGTTGATGAGGAAGTCCTGGTACAGTTCCACGCCCATACCCACCAACAACAGGATCAGGCAGAAGCAGCACAGCGACCGAGTCGCGTCCACGAACCAGTAATCTGCAAACCCCCAAATGAGTAGGTCGTCAGGACACAGCAAGGACAGAGCAACTAAACGTGTCATACCAGAACATTGATACTGCTTAGATAGACGGTGAAAAATGGCCACATTTATTTTGCCATCACGCTCTACCGCCGAGACGTACGACGACGACGACGACGACGACGACGAAGAAGAAGAAGAACAACAACAACAACAATAATAACAACAACATCATCATCCATAATAACAATAACACCACCAACAACAACACCATCACCACCACGCCAACAAAAATACCATCACCACCGAAAACATTAACAACATCAATGATAGTTCCTACTGTCCAGGCTTACCCGTATCACTGAGGTCTAGAAGGTTCTGGCACGTGGCCTTTTTGATGGGGCAGTACTTCCACAGCCCAAAGTGGGATCCTTTCTCCGTGAAATACCACGCCGTTGTGGAGAAGCCCACCAGATACGCAACAACCGAGGCGCACAGTCCAATCACCGCAGTCTTGAACATGAAGTGACGACTGAAGAACCGTCTGCCTTTGGTCGGTGACGACAAACTGTCGTCGCTACAGCTCAAAAAGCTCATTTTCATGGTGGCGGGGTCGAGTCTACTGTAAGTTATGAGGACACAGTGTCTCTCGATGAAAATGACATTACAAACTAAAATCTATGACAAGATAGTTGATTTCGATGAAATAGAAATAGGCATCAAACTAAAACTGATCAATTCTGTATCAAACTGAACAAAGTTCAATTCTGAATCGAACTAAAAACCGTTTAATTCTACATCTTTTTCAAATTGTGCATCGAACTAAAAACTATTCATTTGTGCATCAAACTAAAAACTGTTCAAATTCTGCATCGAACTCAAAACTTTTCATTTCTGCTGAATTAAGACAAGCCAGACCCAGTACGTTTTGGCAAGAGTAGAGTCGTACTGATGAAGTTTAAAAGGCACAGTTTGATTCTTGACCGACTCCCTCTCTGTTAAACTAGTAGACCTATACTAGCACAACAGCACATTAAACTTTTTTTTTAATTGTCTTTGACATCAAATAATCATCCTGAATCTGAAACAGAAGAATATCAAAATTGTTAACAAATTACGATTTTGTTTGGTTAAACAAAACCAATCCAATAATCAATATAGTAAGCTTTAAAAAGCTAAATAACAATTAAGTCAGTTCTAAATCATAGTAAATGTAACATCAGAAATGTTGACGACAAACATGTGGTAATTCAGCTTAGAGATAAACAGATAGGATTGAATAAATCCTGACGTAAATTTACCAGCCCTCTAATGGAAAGTTTGCACAAGTTAAATTAACCTCCTTGAGACGTTCACTCCCGAGAGAACCAAGCAGACCTCGCTAAACCGGAATGTTAGTTAGCTTACTCAACCATCTGATCAGGGTCTCTTGCCCGCTAAGTATCCATGCGACTCATATCTCTTTTAGATCTACTCTGCATTCCGTCCCTGACACGCGAAGTTGAGACGTAACTGATAGGGACTGAAAACCATGACAGGAGAGCAGAATTTCCAAAAGAAGATTCATGTAGTCGCAAGAGCGAGGCGAGAACCGCGACAATTAAATGATTGGTCGGAGATGAGGTAGAGACCACTGCATATCCCCGTATACGGCGCGTTAGCCAGTCAGTCGAACACGAAGTGGAGAGCCACGAGGGTCAAAAAGGATAAAACTGAAGTGAACGATTATCCTCGGCCATCACCAAGAAAGTGATAGACTAGAGACGGTTTCACGATTCCAAGAGACTAGAAGTAAGTTAAAACCAGTAGTTTCTAGTACGTGTATGTTTATATATTTAATTGATTGCCATGTATTAGTATGTTCATGTTATATGTATTTACAGAAACCGATTATTGTTTCTGACACATTGTGCATGTTGCTTGATATATCTTAGCCTTAAGATTCTGATAGTAGAGTGCATATGGGAAACTCGGCAGGTGTCTGATGCTATAGACTCTTTGCAGAAGGCACCACATACCAATATATCGGAAAATAATATTGTAGCCAGAGTTCTGGATTTTACAGTTCAGCTCTGGGACGGTTTGTGGAGTCAACGCATGGCGCTTGCTCCCGTGGAAACGAAGTAGATCATCTAGATTCTACCTCGCCACGTCCGGCCCCGTAGCTACCCGACTCGCCCGATCAGCCTGAGAGCGACCAGACTCCCTCAGGGTGACCATCAGACTCAAGCACTCGCAGATGCAGAGCAGCTAAGTCCCTCTGACGTAGAACTACTCAGAACAATATTAGACCACCAGAACAATATTAGACCTGCTTAGCAAATGATGAAGAAGAACTGCTAAAGAAATTGCCCAGCACATTGAACAGTTATAGTTATTAATTTACATTTAATTGAAGTCTTGTTAAATTTGTGTTGAACATATAAAAGTTGAAATCACATACATATACGACTGGTGTCATTCTATTAGTATTGTTGTGTGTCCACTAGCACTTTTTCCTCTTGAGATCAAGTAAGCTAGTCCTTTGATTAGTAAAAAGCACTTCTTAAAGTGAGCCAATTAATACTTTAAAACCCGAGAACAAATATACCAAGCACCGTGATTAGTCTCTCACATCGCTTTGGAATTTTGGTAAAAGAACGTCTGATAGTGGTAGCTTAAGGCCCCATCTATCTTCAAGTCTTACTCCCCTTGTAAGATAAGCGTATCTTCTCCAGGATATCATCACAGTAAAGTTATCGTTCAAAGTAAAATCAGTCACTTAATACTGTAAGATCAGCTCCGTTTCTAAGACTCATAGAAAAGCGCAGAGATGATAATCAATGCATAACAGAGTGACTGTTCCAACACAGCATTTAATCAAAGAAGCGCTACCTCAGAAATATTTTTCTGCTGTTTAAACAAAAACGCAAAATCTGGTTTACCATTCACATTCTACAATTCTCAGGAGCGCCAAACTATTTTTTCTGCAATCTGTTGCGTACTCTTCCGCGGTAGTCTACCATCGATTTCACGCTAACCTATCCCAAATGATCACACAGACTCTGTACGCAACTGTCATACAATGTATGCAAATTAATTCACCTGTTTCTGTGTGATGTGCTAAGCACGGTCGCCTTATTATAAGATACACGCAAATTTCAATTTAATAACAACAACAACCACCGTTGTTCAATTAATTAATTAAATAAATCAGTCAACAAGTAGCCTACTGATATTAAAACAGAAAACAAATGCAGTTCTAAGTCACTCACATTCTGAATTCTTCAAGTCATATTGTTACATTCGGTCTATAGGTCTATGCACCAATACGATGACACACAACAAAGTGACTGTTGCGAAACTCCCTGACCAAACTACAGCGAGGCTGTTGTTGTTATTATTAAACCAACCAAACAAAAAACAAACAAACAAAAACCACGAATTACGCGCTCACATTCTTCTCCATAATCAAGGTCGCTTAAGCACGTAAGTTTCTCACCCTTCTCCGTAATCAAGGTCGCTTAATGTATCATGGGTTGCAACTAGCAACAAGGTGACTGACTTCGCTCAAAATCCAGGTAAAGCTCATAGGCTACAAGTATACGAGAAAACGAGGCGGGGTAACAACTGTTGATACTACTACTACTACTACTACTACTACTACTACTACTACTACTACTACTACTACTACTACTACCACCACCACCACTACTACTACTACCACCACTACAACTATTACTACTACCACCACCACCACTACTACTACTAATACCACCACTACTACTACTACTACTGTTACTACCACTACTACTATTACTACTACTACCACTACAACTACTACTACCACTACTACTACTACTACTACTACTACTACTACTACCACTACTACAACTACTACCACTACTACTACCACTACCACCACCACCACTACTACTATTACTACCATTACTACTATTACTACCACTACTACTACTACTACTACTACCACTACTACTATACTACTACTACTATACTACTACCACTACTACTATTACTACCACTACTACTATTACTACTACTACTACTACCACTACTACTACTACTACTACCACTACTACTACCACTACTACTATACTACTACTACTATACTACTACCACTACTACAACTACTCCTACTACTACTACCACCACCACCACTACTACTACTACTACTACTACTACTACTACTACTACTACTACTACCACTACTACTATACTACTACTACTATACTACTACCACTACTACAACTACTCCTACTACTACTACCACCACCACCACTACTACTATCTATACAGACTCCTTTAGGGAGTCTGACAGAGCCTAGGCCAGGAGAGGTTTAACCAGTCATGGCAGCAACTGGCACACTCTGCTAGATACCTTAAAGGAGTCTCAGTAAATCTGTCACTGTAAAAATCACCAATCGGATTTGTCTGCTTCAAGCTCTATAGTCACGGAAAAAGCGCAATTTCACTGCAGTGAACTCATGAAAATAGAAAAATGTAAGTTTCGTCTCCTCTAGGGGACGAATTAGGTCAAACTGTATTAGTTTCTAGGTCAACTGTCTTTTACGAACCGTTTGACAATGTTTTTGAACCGTTTGTTGACGCCGGATAGTGTCCTCACTTGGTTTCATGCAATTTAAGAATCAAACAAGGCAATTGGGTTTTTGAGACGGAAAGAGCGGATTGTTGTAGAGCAACATTCTGTATATATTTACAGTGAAATTGCGCTTTTTCCGTCACTATAGCGCTTGAAGCGTGTAGGAAGCAGTGCTCTGAAGCATGAGAGCATGCTTTATCGCCTGTTGAGGCGACTAGTAAAACATGCTTTTGGCAGCCTTCGACCAATGTGTACCGGGTTCGTACGTAGAAGCGTCTGCTAGAAATCCGCTCTACCACTACTGCCAAAAGGCCCTACTGCTTTGTGCCTGGGAAATATAAGACTCCTTTAAGGTATCTAGCATATACATAAGTTTTGATTAAGTCTCAAAGCATCTGCGCACTCTCATTATATAGAAAGTTAAAAAAAAAAATTACAGTATAATATATATTAACTATAATTATATAAATTAACAGGTAACATCATCAAATTACGCCAGTCAATTTGCAGAAGTTTGGCTTTATGTTGGAAGCATAGGTAAAGTCTCAATATATCTAAACTTGGATTAGAAAAAAAAAGTGACATCACCATGATTACATCACACGATGATGTCTCTCAATATACCATAGTTTCGTTTAAGGCTCAGTGCATCTGTACACTCTAATTACACCTTTTTTTAAAATTAAAAAATACTATTAAACAAATTTTTTAATGACTCATGATGATTGCTTCACTCGATTTGCATAAGTTTGGTTTTACCAGGTAAAGTCTAAGTAGGCCTACATACCAAACGTGAACCAAATCCCTCTAGTTATTTGGGAGAAAATAGGATTTTAAAAAAATTAATAATAACGTCACCACGGTGACGTTTTCCGACATGCATACATTTTTGTCATCTGGTAGGGTTTTCTATTTCTTAACTAAATAGCAAGTTCCAAAAAAATTCGTCCATTAATTAATTTCAGAGAAAAATACGCAAATATCACCTCCGGACGGACGCCGGACGATCACCGGACGCTATACGGCGTACAATCACCGGACGCTATACGCCGGACGATCACCGGACGCTATACGGCGGACGATCACCGGACGCTATACGCCGGATGGTCACCGGACGCTATACGGCGGACGGACGGACAAAGCCCAAAACAATAGTTCCAAGAGCTTTACCGCTTGGGAACGAAAAAACCCATAATCTTCCTCCACTCCGTTCCACCCTCCTGCCCAATCCCATCATCCCTCACTCACGAATATCCCATCATCCCTCACTCACTAATATCCCATCATCCCTCACTCATTAATATCCCATCATCCCTCACTCACTAATATCCCATCATCCCTCACTCACGAATATCCCATCATCCCTCACTCACTAATATCCCATCATCCCTCACTCACGAATATCCCATCATCCCTCACTCACGAATATCCCATCATCCCTCACTCACTAATATCCCATCATCCCTCACTCCATCCTTCACTCACTAATATCCCATCATCCCTCACTCCATACTTCACTCACTAATATCCCATCATCCCTCACTCACGAATATCCCATCATCCCTCACTCACTAATATCCCATTATCCCTCACTCACTAATATCCCATTATCCCTCACTCACTAATATCCCATCATCCCTCACTCACTAATATCCCATCATCCCTCACTCACTAATATCCCATCATCCCTCACTCACGAATATCCCATCATCCCTCACTCATTAATATCCCATCATCCCTCACTCATTAATATCCCATCATCCCTCACTCATTAATATCCCATCATCCCTCACTCACTAATATCCCATCAGCCCTCACTCACTAATATCCCATCATCCCTCACTCACTAATATCCCATCATCCCTCACTCACTAATATCCCATCATCCCTCACTCACTAATATCCCATCATTCCTCACTCAATAATATCCCATCATCCCTCACTCACTAATATCCCATCATTCCTCACTCACTAATATCCCATCATTCCTCACTCACTAATATCCCATCATCCCTCACTCACTAATATCCCATCATTCCTCACTCACTAATATCCCATCATCCCTCACTCACTAATATCCCATCATCCCTCACTCACTAATATCCCATCATCCCTCACTCACGAATATCCCATCATCCCTCACTCACGAGTATCCCATCATCCCTCACTCACGAATATCCCATCATCCCTCACTCACGAATATCCTATCATCCCTCACTCACGAATATCCCATCATCCCTCACTCACGAGTATCCCATCATCCCTCACTCACGAGTATCCCATCATCCCTCACTCACGAATATCCCATCATCCCTCACTCACTAATATCCCATCATCCCTCACTCACGAATATCCCACCCCACCACTGGTGATAATCTTTTCTCCCAGACGCACGGATTGAATAAGAACGTATGTGCAGCGCATTGATTTTCCACTTGCCATCTCGAACTTCAGTCAAGACAGAATGATAGTGAGCAGTGCAGGATACTGCTGTAACAAATCCTTTATTTCATACTCATACTAGCCTTTAAAAACCACGGTATTGTTTTTATGGACTTATTTAAAGTACGACATTTTTATACCATGGATTGTCTCATGATATTGTTGTTTGTAATTATGTCTACGCTTGTTATGATGTATTTGGTGTTTGATTGTCTATGCTATTTTGTACTTCAAACAAATCTGTATGTTGTTTTTAATGCAGTAGGCGTGATATTGTCCTTTTGGTTATGTTTTTTGGTGACTGTGTTATTGCAGGATTTAGGGCAGGGCGAAGTACCACTGAGCAGATTTTCAACCTCAGAATAATCTGCGAGAAACGCCTACAGCACTAACAACATCTATATCATGTGTTTATAGACTTCAAGAAAGCGTTTGACCGAGAAAGCGTTTGACCGAGTCTGGTATGCAGCTCTATGGGCAACCATGAGAGTGTACAACATCAGCCTTAACTTTATTGAAGTCATCAAAAGCCTCTATGACAAGACTCCTTTGCAGTCCTCCACAACAGCACCATCGGTAACTAGTTCAGAACAACAATCGGTGTGACTCAAGGATGTCTACTCTCTCCAACACTTTTTAACATTTTCCTGGAGCGCATTATGTCAGATGCCCTTGCATGAAAGCACAGTAAGTATAAAAGTTGGAGAAATCTCCAATTTCCTGTTTTGCGGATTGGCTGAAGAGGAACAAAAACTTGGAACAGCTTATGCAGAGGCTTGACACCACCTCCAGAGCCTTTGGAATGGAAATAAGTGCAGAGAAGATCAAAATTATGACCAACAACACCAATGGTATCAAAACGGACATCAAAGTCCAATACCAATCTCTCAACACAGTGTATAGCTTCAAATACTTAGGAGCTATTGTATCAGACAATAGGTCCCGACAGGATCGTACAAACAACAGCTGCCCTAACAAGATTGAAGCCCATTTGGAAAGACAGGACCATCAGTCTACACTCTCCATGAAACATGGACCATCACAGCAGATTTCCAACGAGGAATACAAAGCATGGAGATGAGGTGCTACAGAAGAATCCTGGGCATTTCCTATACCCAACACATCACCAACGACGAAGTCCGACAAGCCATCACACAAGCCATTGGCAACATGATGACATGCTCACAGTAGTGAAGAAATGGAAACTCCGATGGTATGGCCACGTCACCAGAGCATCATAAATCATATATCAGCTTTATTATGATTATTATTATGATTATTATTTTTATTTTTTTCCCATTATTATTATTATTATCCTAACAACGCAAGGTACAAAAATGAAATGAACGAAGACTTTCTGCAAACAAACATTTAAAATCGTAACATGGTCAGTACCTCCCTCTTACTCCACTGTACAGGGCTGTGGCACGACGCGGTCTTAAACAAATTACCTTACATGTAGACAATAACTGTTATAAGCGATGGGTTTGTTCCATATTCCGTCTCTCAGACTTACTGTTATCCTTCTCTGTGCATGGCAGTCAGCGTAGCATGCCTGTAGCGACGTTCCAAGCAGCACGACCTATCCTTTGTGACTTATGATTTAAAAGAAGCCAGACGTTCATCGCTTTTATTGCCACTTAGCTAACTTGGGACAATGGCCCGTCAAGGTCAGATGCGATCCTACCAATCACAATCATTATTGAACCGCTAACCAATGAGCTTGCAGAAGTAAAAGTACACCGCTCTACAACAAAGTAGTCCTGAAAACTGTGCCACGGCCACAGTGGACAGCTCCAGTGTTTCAGCATACTGCGTAACTGGGAATCGCCGCGGCTTATGTGTTTCTCTCACTTTGGAGAGGTTCTCGATGAGTTTCATCTACGTTAGGTGACGTTTCAGTCACATGGGTCTATACAAACTTTCTTTGTCTCCCTCGTTCAATCCTAAACAAAACCTTGTACAAAACTAACCCTAGACGGCAATTTTAGATTTTAGAACTCATTTTGGCAATAAATTCTCTTTCAGAATGTTAGGTTGCTTCCCGCTGCAACCAGCCATAGTGTGGATTCTTTTTTTCTCGCCTGCAGATGTTTTTTTTTTCCTTAGGACTTCATTTAGGCGTCTTCTTATGCTTTGTAAAATCAGCAGTCAACACACACTCACACACACAAAAATAGGCAGATACACACACAGGGTCAAGCACGCACACAAATCATTCACATGTACCGACATAGACACGCACACACATACATGCACAGACATAAAATCCGTCTCTCTCTCCCACACACACACACACACACACACACACACACACACACACCCACACACACACCCACACACATGTGCACATATGAAATATCTCTCTCTCACACATACACACACACACACCCACACATAGAACCAGGCCTTATGAATGCATTGGTACTGCATTTAGGCTCCTGTAGCTCATGGAGAAGCACATGAAATTGAAATCCAGTATGTCGCACTTTGTGTCCACCTTTGAGGGCAGGATAATTACCATTCTTGATGTTTAAAGCAACTTGCCTCCCTTGGCTATATGTCACCGTGTACAGACATACACACGCCAGTTCCCCCCCCCCCCTCTCTCTCTCTCTCTCTCTCTCTCTCTCTCTCTTTCTATCTCTTCTCCCTCTCTCGCAAATACCTCACTTCGTCACACTTTCTCGAACACCCAGAAAAAAAAGAAAAAAATCAGGATCTTATCTTAAGATCCATATATAATGTTTCGCTGATAAAAGTAAGTGAACCAAACTTGAAATTAATAAAGGGAAATCTTGTGTGAAGAATAAATCACAGACTGCCTCAAAGTTCTCCTTTGAAGTAGGCTTGTCTTTTAATAAGAGCTGACTTTATTAATATTATGGGTAATAAATAAAAATAAAACAAGTAGGCCAGTATATTTGAAACAATAAGTTTAGGACATTATATATATGGAATCATACTGGGAGATTTAAAGTTTGTGAAGGATGCGTGAAGAAGCTGTATTTTATACAGTAAGGAAACTAGAGTATTCACAGTGTCTTGGACATTGTCATAATAGGCTACTTAGACCCTGCCCTACGGCTTCACGCCTTCAATAGTTCAGCCTGCTGTAGCCTTTGAAAGTCGATGCCTAGCAGACGACAGAAGTAAAGGACTGTGCTAAGCATGTTTACGCTAACTCTCGCTAGGGTAGGCAGTGACATCATCCCGCTGACGTATAGCCACCCCCACTCCCCCCTCCTCGCTAGGAGGTGCTCACGAGAGTTTCGCGGGCTTTAGCTTGACCATTACGTTAGGTAGTCACTCTTTGTCTGAACCTCAACCGAGAAGGAGGTATGCTCTGAAAGATCTCTCTCATAAAGACTAAGCAGGTGACGGGAGAAAAGCATTCATCGCAGTATAGCCACAGCCTGACATTGTCAAAAAGGTAAATGATCAATCTTTTGTTTCATCGCGATTTATTACTAATATTGTTGGATTATGTTTGTGAAGTCTTGCCATGTTTTATCATTGTGAATGTTCGTAAAACTTAGCGTGACCACGTGGCAGACATGCGACCGGTTTCGTCACCACGAGGTAGCCTCTACTGTCCAACTGTTGTTTCTCCTATGTGTATTATTGCAGACCAGTGGCTGTACAGGAGAATGTGTATCTTATTAATTACTTCTCCATGTGTTTAGTTTAGCCTTGATATCTATATGTATAGGAATTAGGTTGGTGATTCCAGTGGACCACGGACATAGAAGATTGTTCGTCGCTTATATATATATAAGTGGAGCGATCACTGAGGGCTGTTTCTGCCATCAGTGAGACGCTCTGCACACCATTAGTATACAAAGCGTTGCAGAAACTCGTCTTATGTTTTGTATACGAGCAGGCTTGTTGGTCCGATGCAGGAAATAGACCACTAAGAGTCAACCCTGACATTCGGCCTGCAGGGGAACATCGAGCACTGAGCTCCGATCGCCCAATAGCCAACAACCAAGGAGGAGACACCATCACCACACCTCAATGAATCAGCTAAGTGAAAGAAGAAACGCACTAACACTGATCTAGAAGGACTGTGCGGTAGTCCACTCTCCTGAAAACCAAAATTAGGCCAACCAGAACAAATAGCCCAATGATGAGACAGTAGCAAATATCAAGAACAATAGCAGCATAGACCCATCAAGGAATGAACTATTCGAAGTGAATTTGGACATTGAGGTTAATAGAGTGTTTAGAGAATTATGTATAGGGTAGAGAAAATAAATGTGTGATATTTACTGTTAACAAGTGGCTGGACTACCTATGTTTCATATAGTGTGTCAGTGAATCTTTTACCATTTTCTCCCTATTTCTATAATCCTATCCGCACACAGACCGGGCCAAACATATAAATGTATTAAGACTAGTCATAGGGTGATTAAACTAGCCGATCCCCGCAGACAAAGACGAGTGGGTAATAGCATTCCATTGTGCACAGCCCAGTAACAATAGACCACCGTCACACATATCAAGGGAGACAATCTGCTTCAAGTGTTCTTCAAGTTTTGCCTCCCTTTTTAGCACACTAGCCAG
The DNA here is from genome assembly GCA_036898135.1 of Oncomelania hupensis. Classification (NCBI taxonomy): domain Eukaryota; kingdom Metazoa; phylum Mollusca; class Gastropoda; order Littorinimorpha; family Pomatiopsidae; genus Oncomelania; species Oncomelania hupensis. Next base: position 134,272,135 of record CM072512.1, read on the forward strand.
TACCTTTCTCAAACGACCTTGTTTCGATAATAATAATAATAATAATAATAATAATAATAATAATAATAATAATAATAATAATAATAATAATAATAATAATAATAATATTAATTGTTCTACAGCAAATGCAGTTCAAGGTGATAGTACATGGAATAACACACTTCCATCATGAAGTGCAAAAGCACATACATTTTAGGTACGGGAACTATTCAAAGTTATTTATAATGTGTCTAGGCGAACACGCGCAAACATTCACCATTCAACAAAATTAAGTCTTTCAATATCGTAAACGTTACTATCCAACGGTAATAACCTGTATGACGTATTACAAATTATGAACGAAAATCCTGACAAATAGGCCATAAATACAATTCGAAAAAGACACAAGACAGCCGGGAAAAAGGCGAATCAAACATATAATTCACAAATATTACAGTTGAAAGTAATTCACTTCACACAGACACGGACACAAACTCGCGCGCGCTCCCACAAGTACGAACGCTCACACGCACAGACAGACACACAGAGACAGAAGACTTCTGGGCATTTAATATACCCAGCATATCACCAACAATGAAGTCCGACAGACCATTTACAAGCCATTGGACAACACGATGACTTGCTCACAGTGTTGAAGAAACGGAAACTCCGTTGGTATGGCCATGTCACCCGAGCATCAGGCCTTGCAAAGACCATCCTGCAAGGCACGGTACCAGGAGTTAGAAGAGGAGGGAGACAGAAAAAGAGGCGGGAGGACAACATTCGCGAATGAACTGGTTTGACACTGAGCAAAGCCATGAGGGTTGCTGAGGACAGAGAAAGATGGAGTACGCTGGTTAAACGATCAGCTGTGGTACTCTAACGACCTCCGAGTTACGGGATAGGCTACTGTAGGTTTGGAAGTTTGTAGTCAATAATACACATACACAAGCGTTCAAGTCAAGTCAACAAACCTGTATTATCCAAAATGGACATTTCATACAGCACATGGCGTCTCAGCGAACAAGAAACGAATAAGATTTTTTTTTTCAAAACAAATAGAGTAATACATAAAATCATTATCACACACAATCCCTTCCAGTTCGTTCTAACTACTAACGCACATACACCCTCAAAACAAATGTACAGTTTATGCATTTGGTTCACAGAACAAATCACATCATAACTTTCCATTCATTATGATAGGGTGAAGGTATGACCATATTAATATATTAATAGTATTAAATTACTCAGAGGAGAAGCTACGACCACTACGAGCAGTCACGTCATAGGCCAGCTGTTTTCATGATTGAAAGCAGTTGTCGTAGTCAAGAGAAGCAATTGTAGTCATAACACAATACTAGTACATGTAATACTATAATAATACTATCAATAATAACAACAATAATAAAATGCCTTAAATATAGACCGATTACCGTAAAGTACAACACACACACATACGCACACACACACACACGCACACAAATAGCATGGTCAGATGGGATGTATGAAATGAAATGCGCAGCACGGACCGTTGAATACACAAGAACCAAGACAGTACTAGGAAGAAATTCTGGCATAGTTTTCATTCAACAAGGAGATGGCGGTAGGAATGAAAGTGTTTTTGTACCTCCGTGTTTTGGAGCGAGCACAGCATACAAGATCTAGCTTAAGAAATCATCTTTACAATAATCTACACAAAAGCTTTTTTTTTCTTTCTCAACATTTATTTACTCACAAGCGTTACATTGCCGATCAATCGTTGTAATGGAATTCACAAATTCTTACACCCGCACACATGTACAGTGTTTGATGATGATGGCGATGATGATGATGATGATGATGAGGAGGAGGAGGCGGAGGAGGAGGAGGATGACGATAATGGCGACGACGACGACGACGACGACGATGATGATGATGATGATGATGATGATGATGATGATGACGATGATGATGATGATGACCTTTGTGTACAACCCTGAAAATTCATGATATAATACCATGTTCACTATGGCACAGAAAAATAGTAAATACAACTTTTATTTTTATTTTTAAGATCGCCAAAAGGCTTTAAATGAACTATTTAGTCAGGCAGCCAAGCATAAAATGTCGCTCGTTCATAAATTAATTAATTCATGCAGATCTAGGATGAATGGCAGCGCTCCTTCAGGCAAAATGTCTTCACAGTCTGACAGTAATAGTTTCTTCATTGACGTAAACGCCTTCTTCTGTAAAGTCAACATTGTCTTCTTTGAAGTCAACACTTTCTTTTTTTATGTCAACAACTGCTTCTTTGAAGTCAACACTTTCTGTTTTGAAGTCAACAACTACTTCTTTGAAATCAATACTTTCTTTTTTGAAGTCAGCAACTACTTCTTTGAAGTCAACACTTTCTTTTTTGAAGTCAACAACTACTTCTTTGAAGTTAACACTTTCTTTTTTGAAGTAAAAACTTTCTTTTTTGAAGTCAACACTTTCTTCAGGGCTCACTGGCACTCCTTCAGGACGCGTTTTCGGGGGAGTTCTTAGAAACGTCGCTTCTGTTGACGTCAACGCCGACCTTGTTGGTGACGTCGACTTTGTCGTTCTTGTCTGCAACGTCTTTGCTGTCCTTGGATGCGTCGTTGTTACGGTTCTAGAACGCCTCATATTCGGCAAACTAGCGTCACAACTCGCGCCGCCGGCTTCACTGTTCGTGTCATCATCGTCATCGCGGTGACCTACTTCCACGCCAACATCAGGGGAAGCAACAGCTGCTTCCGAGAGACCATCGAAGCTGGTTTCTGCCTGCAGTCCTTGGTGCTCAAGACTGGAAGAGTCAGGTGACGCAACACCACCTTCAGTTCCCTGTGCAAAGTGCTGGCTTGTCATGACTTCCACCAGCTGTGGAGGACCACTGAGCTCTCCATTTCGTACGCGTCTTTTGGTGAGGTTGATGACGAGGATGAAGATGATCAGGAAAAGAACGACGGAGACTATGGAGCTGGTCTCGATGTAGACGCGTAGTTCCCGTGACAACTCGGTGTCGTTTTTATGGCCCAGATAGAGATGCAATGTGTCCGCGTGCGTTGTGACAAAAGGTGCCGATGTCAGCGTCGTTGTAGTTGTCGTTGCTGCCGACTCTTTCTTTGGAGACATCTCTGCCACCTAGAGGGGGGTGAGGAATTGTAAATATGGTTCAGTCCAAAATCACGGCGAGATAGGCTGGCATGTTAGTTGTTAATCTCAGCGGTTAAACAAAATCTTGGGAAAAAAGAAGACGCTTTCGAGAAACACTACAGCTTGCGTTTTCAGTATAAAGTCTCGTTTACAAACATACACACATACACACACCCCCTCCTCCCACACACACGCACGCACGCACGCACGCACACCCACACACACATATATTCTAGATTAAATACTGATTTAATAGTCGCACGTTTTATGATCATGCAGTCAATTTGAAACTCAGATTGGGATTTCACCACATGACAGACACACCACAGGTACTATGCTTAGTCTGCTAAGACAGAAAAAAACGCTAAATACGGATCCTAAATAATTCCACCTTGTCCAGGAAACCAGCATTGCACCACAGCACAGACTTTCAACTTGCTTTTTCGCTCTACAGTGGATTTTGCTTTTAACTTTGCTCCGCGTTGGATACTGTCATTGTTGAAAAGATAGTGTACAGAATCAAAAGAATACGCCTCAGTTAACACAAACTGATGTTCGTTGTACTAAAATCTGTTGTTGTTTTTTAAATTCCAACATTGTAAACTTCTAAGACTAGTAATGGTTTTGTACTAGTCGATCTGGCAATGATTTGTGTACACCTATTACCGTTCTTGCGCGTACTTGCAAAACACTTGCAGTAAAATCGTAGCGCTGCTCGATCACAGGAGCCAACAACATCCGTCAACAGCATAGTTTTTGAACAGTGAATTAATCAAGCGTTGTTTTCTTTTTAAGGTGACCACCGACGTGTGACCTCATTCGTGCGCATTTGCATATTTAAACAGTTAACCTACAATTTGAACCTTGTGGGCTTCCCATTCAGGTTTGTTTTGCTACAGTCAGTATAACAGTCCCAGAGGAAGCGGATCTACACGTTCTCACAGTTCTTCGTTCCCACAGCTCTATGTTCCTACAGCTCTAAGTACCCTTAGACCTATGTTCCTACAGTTCTAATTCTCCCGGCTCTGTTCTCACAGCTGTGGGAACATAATTATTTGAACATGTGGTAATATTATGTTAGGGGAACACGGAGCTATGGGAACAGCTAGAGCCATGGAAAATATAGCTTTAAAAACACGGAGCTATGGGAAAGTAGGTCTGCGGGAACACGGGGATGACCGTTCTGATGTGTTCAGAGACAGAATGTATACTGATTCCGTGCATGAGTTGAGTCAATGGTGCAAGTTGGGCCTATTTTTAGTTCCAGAACGAAGCGGGAAAACTATTCTGTTATAGTTTGGAGTAACTACAGACAGCTTATGCAGTTAGATTTGGGTCTGTGTGCCATCCCACCAGCTGCTGGTCGTCAGCTTTACTGAAAGGTCTGTGTTGGTAGTTTGGTATTCAGACTTTACATACAAATACTCTGCAATTGTAAACAAGTCCTACAGTTTGAACTGCAAGTGCGCTGTTCGGTTGTTTTGTTTGGCGACGGTGGATGGGAGATGGCCTTCATTCCTTTCTTTGCAAACAAGCGCGCGCGTACTCCCCCCATTCCTTCTTCCCCCTGCCACTCTCTCCCATTACCGCCTCACACACGCACACACACACACACACACACATTTTTGTAAAAACGACATTATGATGACTGTTGTGAAAAAAACAGGGATTATTTTGACACACTTTTCATTTTCGTGACATTATTTTGACATTTTCAAATTTTTGAACCTATCCCTAACCCTAACCCTAACCCCTAACCCAAACCCTAACCCTAACCCTAACCCTTAACCTAACCCTAGGCCTAAAACAGCTCTAACTCTGCAGGGAACTATTTTGACGTCAAAATAGGGCGCCCTTCCAAAAAAGTCAAAAGAAACCATGTGGAGTTCCATGAGTGTGTCACTGTAACGTCGTTTCTACATGCCCACACACACTCACACATGCGTACACACACACACACACACACAAATACACGCACACCAGATTATGAGGTTCTCAATGCATAAATATCGCTACAAAAATGTGGTCAGGCTACAAAAGCCAACTTACAAAATCAACAACAGACATAGCGCTAAGAAGAAATTATTTTCATTATGAAGAACTAACAATGCTACAACTGAAACTATAAAGGGAGGCAAGAAGTGTGAGTAAAACACAAGCAGCAGTTGTCTCGCTAAACAAAACAGCAAGTATACTTTGCAAGGTGGGCACGGTGTATTGCCCTAATGCCAACATACCGAGTCGTCTGTTCCTATTAATTTGTCAGTTACATTACATTACATGATTATTGCTTTAGGTCCAGCGGACTCTTCCGAGCCAAATCAGGACCGGACAACCCCTGATCCGCATAAAAAATTTGCTGAAACAACCCTAGTGGTAAAACTGAATGCTCTCCACCAGCCAGTCACTTTACAATAAAGACATCCCACGCAGGGGACGCTGAGGCTATACTCTAATTTATCGAACCCCCGTTTACAAAAACAAAATAGAATACAAACATCATAATAAATTATCAACAAAACACATACATATAAAATGCCTACATTGCTAAATAATAACAGCATAGGAAGCCCTAGTGACCACCTGGCAGAAAGCGTCCAATATTCCCAAGCTGATCCAACAGACCTCACACACAAATAAGGAGTCTTGTCCCGGAAGAGTTTTCAAGAAAAAAGGTAGATGACTGGTCTAGCTAAGAAGAAGACAGCATAGCAGGTTGATAGAACAGAGCAGAAATGAGAAAGAACAAATGAGAAAGACAGCGACAGTGGGAATTTAAAGCACTAAATTTCCAGAAAGTGGGGATACTATTTATACTGAAACCCCGGCACCCCAACGGGGGAAATTTGTCAGTAGCCGATGTCGATGAATAAACTACCGTTTTCTCCACCAACTCAGTTATTGTGGACGTGTATTGAAGGACACCTAAGACCAACAATGTGTTTATTTTAGGTGGAAATGGGTTTACCCACAAATTCGCATCGTTATTATTTATTTATTTATTTATTTATTTATTTCATCACTTTTATATAGCGCTTTTCCAGGTCAGGAGCCGCTCAAGGCGCTGGCCGATACAGGACCTAACTTGAGCCGCTCGAGGCGCCCACTTGCTGCCTTTGAGCGCATAGTCTGACGCCCTGACAACTGAGCACAATCCTGGGCAACCGGAGATATGGGAGAAGGGACCTACTGCATGCTGGGTGTATTGGTGTAGCTGGCACTCACCTGTCTAGGACATGAGCATCAGGATCTTTAAAGTCCATTATTACATTATTAAACAACGATAAAGTGGGGGCGAAGAAGATCCTTTACAGCCACACACACACACCCACACCCACCCACCCACCCACCCACACACACACACACACACACACACACACACACACATACACACCCACACATGTTCTACAACGTTTCACCAATAGGCTTTTTTCACTCCCATGTTGTGTTCCAACGTTGAAGACCTTTTTTTTTTGTTTTAAAAAAATTAAGGATCGTCTTCATCACCATAAAAGTTTTCTAAATCTTTTACTTGTGTTTTAAGATCGTGAAGTCAGCCTTTACACTTCTTACCTGCGGAATGTATTCATTCTTAAAAACAAACTATACTTTATAAAGAGATTTTTTTTTTTGGGGGGGGGGGGGAGGGTGTGGTAGGGAGGAGAGGAGGGTTGATGCAGTGTGAGGTGGGGGTGGTAAGCTTATTTTCTGCAAAAGGGGAAAGCACTCACTTTGAATGTTAATCGGACTACATGAGTGCACTGCATGAATAAATGAATGAATGAATGAATGAATATATTAATGAATATATTAATGAAAGATAAGCGTGGTTAATAACTGCACACAACAATGCCTCAATGAATGCAAAGGTATGAAGCGCGCAACATTTCCACACACAGATACCACCACCACGGCCAAAGAATCCCAAACATTCATTAATTCAAACAATCCTTTGAGTTAATGAATGGAAAGCAAGACACAATATTAATATGCTAAACTGTCGTTAAAGTTGTGCGCGGTCAATGCATGTACTCTTACACTTACAGTGACTTTAGCAGGTTTTTCGAATGAAACCAGCGTTATTTTAAAATCCATACGATTACCGCAATGTTAAATATTCTTTCCAAAGTTGTTCACAATGTCAACAGAAAAATAAAAACACTTTTTTGTGATGAAATTTGTGCCTTGAGCAGGTTGTCAGATTTAAAAAACTGCGAGTATGAAGGCAAGTCATTACGCTTGTTTAAGGCAATGCCATAACTGCATTCACCTCCTTCCGCTCAGTGCCAACAGTCCACACACATTACAACACTTTGCCACTCACTCACACCAAAGAGCTTAATGATAGAAAGAGGGGGAACTTGGTACAGAACCGCGAGACAAAAAGTACGAGTTATGCTCCCTTGTCGACATGCTGAAAATGGCTCGTGGAAGAAAGTCAAAAGGCGACCGAGTGAAACAGGGCGGTGACTTTTGCACAGCCATCAATTGCCATAATGCCAGATACAAGAAAAGTTGTGTTGGCAAGTCCTTTTTCAAATTTCCAAGAGACAAAGAAAGGTAAATTGCAATTGAAAAACTTCATTTTTTTGTGTTTATGTAGGCCTAAACTAAGACCGCTGCAGTGTTGTTAGTGTTAAAACAATCGGAGAGTGGCTTGAATGATTCATGTTATACCTATGTGCTAAATCCAAAACAGTTTGCTTGCTGACAGTTTACGTTCAACAGGTCGCTCACTGTTTACGTTATTGCTAGGTTGCTTGACAATAATATTTGTGCTTATATTTCAAAAGTAGACGTCAGATTGGCAGTTTGGCTTCGTCAAACTGCTTATGTTAACAAGTTAAATTAGACCAAGTCTGTTTTCTCCTTGTGATCAAATACTGTGCAAAATAACCCCTTACCTAGGCACAAAAATGGTCCTTGATCTGTTGTAATCCCTTTTCGTTTGAGTGTAAACGGGAAAAAAATGTAATGTAGAAACTCAGTCCTTGTTCTGATCTGTGAATTTCTGCGCATTAGATCTATATTGCGTGGAATGTTGTAGTCTAGCCAGTAGGTTCTGATTGTTCTGTCTGATTAATTAATTATTTTCCATGAAGTGACTGACGTTATTAAGCCAGTGATGTGGGAGGTGAGAGGGTTGGGGGGTAGGGGGACACCTGATATAAATTAAATTCACACTATTAGTGAAACATTTTGTTATTGTGCTTTATTGTGATTAATTGATTGAATGACAGAGCTCTCTCTCTCTCTCTCTCTCTCTCTCTCTCTCTCTCTCTCTCTCACACACACGATTACGGATTTACAGTTTCGGATAAATGAAACAGTCTGTCATGCATAATTTAATTTTAAAATATCTGTCATTGATTAAAAAATAATAAATTCCAAGGCAGAAAACGAACCTATGACATACACACATAAGCAGCATAAAAGCACCTAATAAATGTCAATAAGTAAACATAAACAAAAACAAACAAAAAACCAGACAGCAGTAGCGGAATGTTAATAATAATGATGGTTAAAAGTTTGTTTTTGCAAACGTTGCCATAAAAATGTTCTTTGCAATGGCATAGGCTCAATAAGTCACCACGCACAGATCACAGATCATTCATATAGCAGATGGTGAAATATAGCCAGCCCGAGCAAATGGAAATAATCCGTGAGAGCGTCTCGCATTTTTGTATAGGACATAATGGAAGTTCCCTCTCTTTCCGTAATAAGCTCTTTGCTCACACCACATTTGTTTAGTAGGCCCTACTGCTACCGATGCTGACGCTACTACTACTACTGCTGCTGCTGCTGCTACTACTACTGCTGTTGCTAGATGCTAGCTGCTACTATTGCTGTTACTACTGCTACTATTACTGCTGTTACTACAGCTACTACTACTACTGCTTCTACTACTGCTGTTACTACTGCTACTATTACTGCTGTTACTACTGCTGCTACTACTACTACTTTTATGGTCTGTCATAACTGTAAGGTTCGTGGTAGGCTCGAAGAAGTCTACGAAACTTTTTTGCGAGGTTTTAAGATCCCGAACCTATTTCATGAACCATTTTTTGTGTTTTTTGTTTTTGAAAAAGGTTCAGGAACCTAGCTTCGGGATAAGAAAATCTCCACCCCACCCCCCTCCACGAAAATTCCAATTCAGACAGACCTTATAGACTTGATCGTATCTGAATTATCTCCCCTGACAGCTTGCTTATTCTTGATGTATTAGTAGTCGGCGACCACAGGCCTCTGATATCGGAAAGTGAGCGGGGTCTACTACTATAGAACATAATTAAAATACGGGCTCCTGTGTCAGCGACTTAATTAAGCTTATCCTTATAAATCGAAGTGCGCTGAAAGAAAGGAAGTCGTTTACCGTAATGATAAAAATACACAGTACTTAAAAGTGGTGCGATTGAATCGTAACTGCAGACAAGAGTTTAAAGAAATCCAAATTGTAACAGGCACTACTCCAAGAGATCTTATAAGGGAGTCCCCCCTTATAAAATCTCTGCTACTCCACTGCCAAACTTCTTCAATTCATAGCAACTACTATCGTAAGCAGCTCTATGACCTGATTTTTTTTTTTAACTCAGCGCAGTACTAAAAATATAAATATACATTCATATACATTAAATGTTAACTCAAAACGAAAAAGGCTGTGAATTTGATGAAGCAAAACAGCAGTGGTAAGCTTATAGGTAAAACCAAAATACTGCACAGTCAGTAATACAACATACGCTTTCAAAAAATAATAGCAGTTGACGACTTTAGCTTCTCTTTGAGCTGATACAAATCAAAATAAGACAGTACCTCTCGTTCACCACAGTTGCTATTTCCGAGATCATACTACGCTGGTTTGCCGCTGACAGGTGTAAACAACATAATGACGTCCTCCCCAGTGGTTAATAACAACAAAATGATGAATTCAGTTCTAACCCATTTGGACGAGACCGCAGCAGTCCTGTTCAAAAAGTAGGCCACAGTACAACAGGCGTAAGGCGCGCCTAACTTTCTTTTAATAAGCTCAATCAGAAACATGATGATGATGATGATGATGACGATGATGATGATGACGATGACCATGATGATGATGATGATGGTAGTGGTGGTGATGATGATGATGATGATGATGATGATGATGATGATGATGATGATGATGATGATGATAATAATAATAATAATAATAATAATAATAATAATAATTTGCTAATTAATTATTCTGTTTACTTATTGAATCATTCCTATATCGCGCTTTTCCAGCTCAAGAGCTGCTCAAGGCGCTGGCCGATACAGGATCTAACTCAAGCCGCCCGAGGCGCCCACTTGAAGTCTTTGGACACATCGTCTGACGCCCTGACCACTGAGCACAATCCTGAGCGACCGGGTATGGGGAGAAGGGACCTAGTGCTTGCTGTGAAGTTGTAGCCATTCCAGCAGCGCAGTGGATCAGAAACTAGGGTACATTTTTGTGATGTAATGAGGTAAATTAGTAATATAAGCCAACGACTGTGCGTCCGCTGGACCTAAAGCAACAATCAATCAATCAATCAATCAACGACTGTGCACACAGCGCTATAGCCCGGGGTCGCCGAGGTTTACTTTGGCGTGTACTCAACGAGTCTCACGTGACCTGTTTGAACTCGCCTGGCGTCCCCTGCACACTGCGTAACTGACACTAGCCTCTCCCCCACAAGTAAAGAGGTGTTCCTCCACGTCTCCGCTACGCTGCTTGAGCTTGTGACTCCTTTCAGAGTATAACGTTAATGTTATACCACTGACCCGTATTCTAAGAATACAGGTCAGTGGTTATACTCTGATTCTCCTTTCCTACTGAGCCACAGGCTCTAACTAAGATTATTTATTTAGATATTTATTTATCTACTGCATGTGTCTCACCCCGATCAGTAGCGCGCCGCACTAACCATTTAACGTTGTGCGTGCGAGCGCCTGTGCACAGTGGACACGATTATAGCTGTAACGTGCGTCTGATGTCAATGAATTTAATTTTTCCCAATAATACAGATAGATTCCCCTCCCCCCTTCCTCCCAAACCTCCGACTCTTCTTGGACTCTTTTCTCTCTCTTTTCCCTTACCATTTTTCATGTGCCTGTTAGTACTCCGAGGTACAGATCTTTCTTGTTTATGTTGTATTTCACTTTGCGCAAGAATGCGATTTTAAGGATGTATTTGGGCTACTTGTATTGGTGCTATGTTGTGTTATTTCTTAACTTGTACTTCGATAGCAATTTATCTTTCTTAATGTGAAATAGGAATGTACGTTCATTTACATTTAGTTTTACTGCTCATATGGGGGTTTACGCGGGTTGCGTGAGTGTATTGCCGAGTTCGTGTGGGTGTGTGTGTGTGTGTGTGTGTGTGTGTGTGTGTGTGTGTGGGCGTGTGGGTTTGGGTGTTAGGGAGAGAGAGAGAGAGAGAGAGAGAGAGAGAGAGAGAGAGAGAGAGAGAGAGAGAACGGGTCAAGTCATGATTTTCCCTATGAATTTCAATTAAAACGTCGCCAGACATAGGCTATGAATGCACGCGAGACATTAGGTTTTATAGCATGTCACCGCAAGTGTTTAACCACAGGCTATGTATTTTATAATGGTGTGCTGCATGTATGAAAGGAATGATGAATGGATTGGGTGCCTGTGTGGTGAGTGTTTACCATCGTCGGAGCAAATTCCCTGTGTAATGTCACTTGGTGGAATACATTCTATATTCTGTATTTTAAGCGTGTAACTTAATTAACCACAACTGAACAGCTATGAGTATCATGGTTATAGTAATTAAAAAGACACACTATACACTTTTGTTTTTAAAGCTAACATGTAAACAGACAGGAGTAAAAAGCTGACAAAAACTGATTCGCATTTCCCAATGGTCCGACACCTTTTGAGAAGCCCGGCGTATCCTTTATTCAGTTTGTGTATCGTTCCTGCCGTACTTAATTACTAGCTATTACTATTAAACTTGCTACTACTATTATTACTACTACTATTGCTGCTGCTTCTACTGCTGCTGTTGCTACTATGATTATTGCTGCTACTACTACTACAGCTGCTGCTACTACTACTGCTGCTGCTGCTGCTTCTACTACTATTTTTTGTAAAAATTATTCTTATAAAGCGCTTTTCCAGACCAATATACTAGTTGAAGGCCAAGAAGAAAAAGAACAAAATGATGATGATGATGATGATGATGATGATGATGAGGAGGAGGAGGAGGAGGAGGAGGATGCGTCTTTGTGAAATGTCGATGTTCTACCCGTACTAGAGCACAGGGATGTACTTTTGTTTCCACTTTTCCGTTGAGCCAAAGCAGTAATCAAACATGAAATGTGTTTATGTGATGAGGTCTGTTTTAATATTTCTCCATTGCAATTGTCTACAATGAATTTTCGATATAACAACATCAGCAACAACAACAGCAGCAGCAGCAGCAACAAGAATGTTCTTTTTATCGCTCTCATCATAATTATTACCCTGGATGCGGTTGTCAACAGTTGCATCTCTTTTATATGTCCACCGTCCAACCCTACATCTCGCGCCAACGCCCCGACCCGGCTAGGGATTAAATTGAGAAAAAGAAGAAGTTGTTGTTGTATCAATTTTTATTCATCAGATTAACTTAAATTGTACTGATGAAAGAAGATAGAAGATAGAAGAAGAAGAAGATGATGATGATGACGCAGTAGAGCCCAATTCAACGTGACCTAAATGCACTGGACGGTTAAGGTCAGCTGGTGGCAGGATTAAAAAAGAGGTGACCTATTTGAGGTTAATTACGGTGTCATTAACAGAGCTGTTGTTTAGTGTGTGCTGCCCCGAGTTGCCTAGAATAAAAGCGCCACAGAGTTCTTTGCGATTGCTCCGCATGAACTATGTTTGCTTCTGGGCAACCTTTTGCCATAATAATAATAATAATAATAATAATAATAATAACCACAACAACAACAACAACAACAACAACAACACCAACAACAACAACAACAATAATAATAATAATAATAATAATAATAATAATAATAATAATAATAACAACAATAATAATAATAATAATAATAATAACAATAATAATAATAATAATAATAATAATAATAATAATAATAACAACAACAACAACAACAACAACAACAACAACACCACCACCACCAACAACAACAACAACAACAACAACAATAATAATAATAATAATAATAATAATAATAATAATAATAATAATAATAATAATAATAATAATAATAACAACAATAATATTAATAATAATAATAATAATAATAATAATAATAATAATAATAATAATAATAATAATAACAATAATAATAATAATAATAATAATAATAATAATAATAATAATAATAATTTTTTTTTTTTTTTGCTGCTATTTGTGTGTGTGTGTCTGTGCAGTACACATGGTGTGTGTGGGTGTATGTGTGCGCTTTGATCTCTGCGAGGGAAAGCGCCTTATAAATAAATAAATAAATAAATAATAATAATAATAATAATAATAATAATAATAATAATAATAATAATAATAATAATAATAATAATGATATTTATATAGCGCTTTTTCTCAATCCCTAAGCAAGCGCTTTTAAAATGGCGCAGCACATGTTGACTGCACAACAGCCAATCAAAGTGAAAGTTGGCTGAAATTGAAAGTTACTGTCAATCGCACTGACGACACAACAATACTATCAAATATAAATATTAATTCATACCAATTGCATATAAACATAATTATTCTGTCAAATGACAAGTGCACAAATCTTCCTATCCTATCCTATGATTGGAAGATTTGTGTATCTTACCAGACTGTAAATGACAAAAAGTCTCCCTTGCTATTTCACCTCTGAACATATCGCCATTCGCAAATTGACAACCCACCAAAGAGCTTATTACGGAAAGAGGGGGAACTTCCATTATGTCATATACAAAAATGCGAGACGCTCTCACGGATTATTTCCCTTTGCTCGGGCTGGCTATATTTCATCATCTGCTATATGAATGATCTGTGCGTGGTAACTTATTGAGCCTATGCCATTGCAAAAGAACATTTTTATGGCAACGTTTGCAAAAACCAAACTTTTAACCATCATTATTATTAACATTCCGCTACTGCTGTCTTTTTTTTGTTTTTTTGTTTTGTTTATGTTTACTTATTGACATTTATTAGGTGCTTTTATGCTGCTTATGTGTGTATGTCATAGGTTCGTTTTCTGCCCTGGAATTTATTATTTTTTAATCAACGACAGATATTTTAAAATTAAAATATGCATGACAGACTGTTTCATTTATCCGAAACTGTGTAAATCCGTAATCGTGAGAGAAAAAAAAGAGAGAGAGAGAGAGGGGTTGGGGAAGAGAGAGCTCTGTCATTCAATCAATTAATCACTATAAAGCACAATAACAAAATGTTTCACTAATACTAGTGTGAATTTAATTTATATCAGGTGTCCACCTACCCCCCAACCCTCTCACCTCCCACATCTCTGGCTTAATAACATCAGTCACTTCATGGAAAATAATTAATTAATCAGACAGAACAACGCAATATAGATCTAATGCGCAGTAATTCACAGATCAGAACAAGGACTGAGTTTCTACATTACATTCTTTTTCCGTTTACACTCAAACGAAAAGGGATTACAACAGATCAAGGACCATTTTTGTGCCTAGGTAAGGGGTTATCTTGCACAGTATTTGATCACGAGGAGAAAACAGACTTAGTCTCATTTAACTTGTTAACATAAGCAGTTTGACGAAGCCAAACTGCCAATCTGACATCTGCTTTTGAAATATAAGCACAAATATAGTCAAACAACCTAGCAATAACGTAAACAGTGAGCGACCTGTTGAACGTAAACTGTCAGCAAGCAAACTGTTTTGGATTTAGCACATAGGTATAACATGAATCATTCAAGCAGCTCTCCGATTGTTTTAACATTAACACTATAACAGCACTGCAGTGGTCTTAGTTTAGGCCTAGATAAACACAAAAAAAATGAAGTTTTTCAATTGCAATTTACCTTCCTTTGTCTCTTCCTATCCTATCCTATCCTATCCTATCCTGTCCCATAACCCGAAGGTCGTAGGGGCACCACAGATGATCGTTTAACCAGCATACTCCATCTTTCTCTGTCCTCAGCAGCCCTCATGGCTTCGCTCAGTGTCAAACCAGTCCATTCTCGAATGTTGTCCTCCCACCTCTTTTTCGGTCTCCCCCTTCTTCTACCTCCTTGCACTGTGCCTTGTCATGACCAGAGAGCGCAGCAGTCTTACTTTGGAATGTAGACTGATGGTTCTGTCTTTCCAAATGGGCTTCAACCTTGTCAGGGCAGCAGTTGTTTGTGCGATCCTGGAGAGGACTTCCTGTCGAGACCCATTGTCTGACACAATGGCTCCTAAATATTTGAAGCTGTGCACTGTGTTGAGGGATTGGCCTTGTACTTTGATGTCCGTGTTGATGCCATTGGTGTTGTTGGTCATCATTTTGGTCTTCTCTGCACTTATTTCCATTCCATAAGCTCTGGAGGTGGTGTCAAGCCTCTGTACAAGCTGTTCAAGTTCTTGTTCCTCTCCAGCCAATCCATCAATATCATCCGCAAAACGAAGATTGGAGATTGCTCTGCCCCCTATGCTGACTGTGCCTTCGTGATCTGCAAGAGCATCTGACATGATGCGCTCTAGGAAGATGTTGAAGAGTGTTGGAGAGAGTAGGCATCCTTGACGCACACCGATTGTTGTTCTGAACCAGTTCCCGATGACGCTGTTATGGAGGACTGCACTGGTAGCCTTTGTCTCTTGGAAATTTGAAAAAGGACTTGCCAACACAACTTTTCTTGTATCTGGCATTATGGCAATAGATGGCTGTGCAAAAGTCACCGCCCTGTTTCACTCGGTCGCCTTTTGACTTTCTGCCACGAGCCATTTTCAGCATGCTGACAAGGGCGCATAACTCGTACATTTCGTCTCGCGGTTCTGTACGAAGTTCCACCTCTTTCTATCATTAAGCTCTTTGCAACCCACCACTCTGGCCGCCATCTTTTTCTCTTTCGAGACCGCTCTGTAGCGCTCTCCGCGGACCTAGTGTTGCCTCAGACTTTCCGCCCATAGGCAACTCGGAGCTGGTTCATTCTAGGTTGACTTAAGTGTGTGTGCGTGCGAGCGTGTGTATGTGTTTTTGTGCGTGTGCGTGCGTGTATTTGCCACTACGTGGGCGCGTGTAGGTGTGCGTGTGTAAGGTAGGTTTAGAGAGAGTCGAAACTAATTAGTACAAAGTATAGGCCTATTTAGGCTAATACACGTGCGGTTGACCATTTTAATCTGCATACAGTGATTTCACACACATTTCGATATTTTTTTTTTTAACAACCCCAAACCGTTAACTTTAACAACATTGTCATAAACTCAGCCCAGTTCGTCAATTACGTCATCCCAACCCTGAATCTTCTTCTTGCAAATGCAAGACGGTGCGACTGCTTGTCGTACCGTACAAGCGCCTATGGGTCTGCTATCCTATCCTATTCTGTCCCGTAACCCGGAGGTCGTAGGGGCACCACAGATGATCGTTTAACCAGCATACTCCATCTTTTTCTGTCCTCAGCAGCCCTGATGGCTTCGCTCAGTGTCAAACCAGTCCATTCTCGAATGTTGTTCTCCCACCTCTTTTTCGGTCTCCCTCTTCTTCTACCTCCTTGCAATGTGCCTTGCATAATAATCTTTGCAAGGCCTGATGATCTGGTGACGTGGCAATACCATCGGAGTTTCCGTTTCTTCACCACTGTGAGCAGGTCATCGTGTTGTCCAATGGCTTGTGTGATGGTCTGTCGGACTTCGTCGTTGGTGATGTGTTGGGTATAGGAAATGCCTAGAAGTCTTCTGTAGCACCTCATCTCCATGCTTTGTATTCTTCGTTGTAGATCTGCTGTGAGGGTCCATGCTTCGCAAGCATATAGGAAGATGGAGATGACAAGGGAGCGCAGCAGTCTTACTTTGGAATGTAGACTGATGGCCCTGTCTTTCCAAATGGGCTTCAAACTTGTCAGGGCAGCAGTTGTTTGAGCGATCCTGGAGAGGACTTCCTGTCGGGACCCATTGTCTGATATAATGGCTCCTAAATATTTGAAGCTATGCACTGTGTTGAGGGATTGGCCTTGGACTTTGATGTCCGTGTTGATGCCGTTGGTGTTGTTGGTCATCATTTTGGTCTTCTCAGCACTTATTTCCATTCCATAAGCTCTGGAGGTGGTGTCAAGCCTCTGTACCAGCTGTTCAAGTTCTTGTTCCTCTCCAGCCAATCCATCAACATCATCCGCAAAACGAAGATTGGAGATTGCTCTACCCCCTATGCTGACTGTGCCTTCATGATCTGCAAGGGCATCTGACATTATGCGCTCTAGGAAGATGTTGAAGAGTGTTGGAGAGAGTAGGCATCCTTGACGCACACCGATTGTTGTTCTGAACCAGTTCCCAATGGCGCTGTTGTGGAGGACTGCACTGGTAGCCTTGTCATACAGGCTTTTGATGACTTCAATAATTTTAGGGCTGATGTTGTACACTTTCATTGTTGCCCATAGAGCTGCATGCCAGACTCGGTCAAACGCATTCTTGAAGTCTATGAACACATGATATAGATGTTGTTGGTGCTGTAGGTATTTCTCACAGATTATTCTGAGGTTGAAAATCTGTTCAGCGGGATTTCGCCCTGCCATGAATCCTGCTTGTTCTTCAGCTGTAATTTGTTCAGCTTGGGGTTTCAACCTGTTGAGTATTATTTTCAGGAGGACCTTGCTGGGATGGCTGATGAGGCTGATGGTGCGGTAATTTTCACACTCCTGAAGGTTACCTTTTTTGGGAAGAGTGATGACAAGCGACTGCTATAGCCCTCGGTCCGATAATTCTTGTCGTCTGCTGCTATCCACAGGCACCGGACAGACACACCGATAGTTAGCGGGGTAGTTACTTTTAGTTCAAGGGAATCCCCAATTTTTTGGTCCATCTGCGCTTGCGCTGAACGCTGAATTATACCACGGAATTTCATACCAAGGAAGCGTGGCTTCCCAACACGATCCCTCTAATATTTGACTACCCAAATACTGTGCAAAGTACGTTTGTCTCTTTTATTTCCGGAAGATCTAATCTTTTAGCTAATCAGCAGACAGAGACCAATCAAACCGCGTTTATGGAGTACATATCTTTAAAATGGCGACACTTACGATAGTGCACGTTTCCTATCCTTCTTCTTCTTCTTCTTCTTCTTGATTACCTCCTTCAGCATTATGAAGATTACGTAGACGTTTAGGATTTTGCGCTTAGGTATATTGTACAGGAAATGTGAAAATCGTTGCCCGGGTGATCAGCTTGTGGGGTCAGGGATAGGGGATTGGGATGGGGGAGTGGAGGGGAGGGGGAGGGCTAGATCCGGGATTTGAACTCTTCCAGAGTTTGGCTGCGAACAGCCTCTTCTGGGAGAGCATTCCACTCGGCAATGGTGCGTGGAAAGAAGGTTTGTTGCCTGTATGCCGTTCTGCAGGAAGGCAGCTGGTACTGCTCAGAGTGCGTCTGGCGGGTAGTCTTCAGGGGCGGAGCAGGGGTGGGTTTCCTGGAGGATGTAATCACAGTTAGGCCTTTGTGCTGCTTGTAGAACAGGCAGAGTCTGGCTTGGCGGCGGCGATCTTGGAGTGTGAGCCATTGTAGGTGTTCAAGCATTTCAGCCACACTTGAAGTCTGGCGGTAGCGATGCACCACCCATCTGGCGGCACGGCGCTGTACAGCTTCAATGCGCTTGATATCCTTGCTGGTGTGAGGGTCCCACACTGGGCACGCGTATTCCAGGATAGGGAGGACGAGTGAGGTGTACGCTTGGCGCTTAATCTTCTGGCAGCCGATTGTGAGATTTCTTCTCAGAAATCCAAGTGTTTTGTTGGCTTTGTTGGTTACGCTGATGATGTGGGTGTCCCACTGTAGATTGCTATCAATGGTGACCCCCAGGTACTTGGCCTTGTCAACTTTAGATAGAGTGTGGCCGTGGAGGTGGTATGCACAAGGCAGAGGCTTCCTTTTCCTCGTGACACGGAGTGTCTGACACTTGTCAGGATTGAAGCACATGAGCCACCGCTGCTCCCACTCTGCCAGTTGGTTGAGGTCATCTTGTAGGACAGACTGATCAGCAGTGGTGTTGACTGTTTTATGGCACATAGTGTCGTCAGCGAATAGTCGGGTTGTTGATTTCACTTTTTCTGGGAGGTCGTTAATGTAAAGTACAAAGAGGCTTGGGCCCAGTACAGATCCTTGAGGCACTCCAGATTCTACAGGAGCAGGTCCTGAGACAGCCCCGTCCACCACTACGCGCTGCTGCCTATCAGCAAGGAAGGCTTCTATCCAGCCGAGCACTTTTCCGGAGATGCCACAATGGCTGAGCTTGTGGATTAGGAGCGAGTGACACACCTTGTCGAAGGCCTTGGAGAAGTCCATTATTAGGGCGTCTGTTTGCTTTCCCTTTTCAAGGTCATCCGAAATTTCATCCACAAGCCCAACAAGTTGGCTCTCACATGAACGGCGTTGTCGAAAACCAAGCTGCGCATCTGTGATGATGCCTTGGGCCTCTGCGAAGGACATGATGGAGCTGGTGATGATGTGTTCCATGATCTTACAGGGAACACTTGTTAGGGATATGGGGCGGTAATTTTCAGCTTTGTATCGTTCACCTTTCTTGAAAACAGGTGTAACGTTGGCAGTTTTCCAGTCTTGAGGAACTACTCCAGAGTTTAGGGAACTTCGGAAGAGGATAGTAAGTGCAGGGGCGAGTTCAGTGGCAAGTTCTTTGAGGACTCTGGGGCTGATGCCGTCAGGGCCTGGGGTTTTGTTGGGGTCAAGGTCTTTAAGTAACTTAGAGACTCCTGGGACAGTGATGTCAATGAAGCTGCAAGTGGGGGAGTTTTCACTGGGGGGTTGAAGGTTGGTCCTCGCTATAAATTCTTGTGGAGTGCAGGAGATTTTGGGGCTGAAGGCAGTTCAAGTATAAAAATCTGTCATTTTTATGTTCGATGGCCTGTCCTATAATAAACACCAACTCATTTTCAGTAAAATCTTCCCGCTGCTACTATTGCACTCCCGTGAGCTAACCCTCATTGTGATTGTGACATTGTTACTTATAAGTTAAGTTATACTGCGTTTATAAATTATGTTTGGGTATATGTGAAAGAGATGGAGAAAGTGCGTGCGCTAAGTGCGTGTGCTTGAGTGTGTTTGATGTGTTCCTGTTTAAATGCGTGAGTTTGAATGCGTGCGTACGGTCTTTATCATCTTGGTGAAAAAATACTTTAATAAAACAACCAACCAACCAACCTCATTGTGATGCCGTCATATGAAACAGTGCGTCATCGACTATTTTGACGTAATTTTGATTGGGGGCCCCCCCCCCCCCCCCCCTTTCATACATTGCGTCATTATTTGTAAACGTCACAGTGGATAAAATGGCGATTGTAGCAAGAAATACATTGTTTTAGGCTGTGTTTCTGTCCCTCCATGCTTCTGTTGTCACCGACCTTCATATCAGAAAGAAGACTACCATCTTCAAATCATAGGTATCGTACCGAAAACAGTGGTTATGTTACAGATAAGCACCTCTAACTCTATAGTACGACAATGCCACCGATTGCGCCTACCGGTGGTTGATGAATTCGATGATAAGGGGTTATCAGAAGCAATCTATTCATCGAAGCCTCCGATAAGGGTTTCGTCGGTTCGATAAAAAGAAAGCTTCAGATAATGCCTTATCTTCAAATTCATGAAACACTGGTAAACGCTATCGGTGGCACTATCCTATCTAATCCTAAGGTCCCGAAAATCGTTGGGACACCACAGCCTCCATGGCTTCGCTCAGTGTCAAGCCAGTCCATTGTTGAATGTTGTCCTCCCACCTCTTTTTCTGGAGGCATAAGAAGAGGGAGACAGAAAAATAGGAATCGGTGGCACTGTCGTACGATAAAGTTAGAGGTGCCTAGCCGTACCCATTACCACTGTTCTCAGTAGGATATCTTTGATTTCAAGATCTGATATGAAGGTCGATGACAACAGCAGCATGGAGGGACAGAAACACAGCCTAAACAATATTAAAAAAAAAAAATCACAATGACATCAAAATAGTCGATGACACCACTGTCTCGTATGACGGCAACTCAAGTAAGGTTAGAATGTTCGCGGGAGTGCAGTATTAGCAGCGGGAAGAATTCACTAAAAAACGAGTTGGTGTTTATTATTATAGGACAGACTATAGCTATCGGACATCAAAATGACGGATTTTCATACTTGAACTGGAGAGGAAAGTACCGTGCACTATCGTAAGTGTGGCCATTTTAAAGTTGTGTACTCCACAAACGCGGTTTGATTGGTCTCTGCTGATTTGCTAAAAGATTAGATCTGCCGGAAATAAAAGAGACAATCCTACTTTGCATATAATTTAAGCAGCCCAATATGTAAGGGGGTGGGGGTTGCCATGCTCCCATGGTCTGAATTCCGTGCACAGGCGCTTGTATCCAGATACAAGCGCCTGTGCGCCAGAGTTTCCGTTTCTTCACCACTGTGACCATGTCATCGTGTTGTTTAATGGCTTGTGGGATGGTCTGTCGGTGATGTGTGGGGTATAGGACTGTAGCACCTCATCTCCATGCTTTATATTCTTCGTTGTAGATCTGCTTTGAGTGTCCATGTTTCGCAAGCGTATAGGAAGATGCAGATGACAAGGGAGCACAGCAGCCTTACCACAACCACTGTACCAGTCTATATTCCATATTATTCCTGCAACAAAAAATTAATTAGGCTCCTTGACTACTATGTTGCTCCAGTAAATATTTCTGCTTTTAAGCTGTACCCGTTTAAAATAAATAAATAAATAAATAAATACAGTTGTCACATATATTATATACAAGCAATTTGGAACGGGGAGGGCGAGGGAGGGAGGGCGAGAGAGAGAGAGAGAGAGAGAGAGAGAGAGAGAGAGAGAGAGAGAGAGAGAGAGAGAGAGAGAGAGAGAGAGAGAGAGAGAGCAAGTAAAGGGAAACAAATCTCCTTGAGGCATTTGACTTCCGGGTTTGCTTCAAAATGGCGTCGTAAACAAAATAGCTAGATACGCTCTAAATATTTCAAGTTTTCACAATGAAGCGCTGGGGTTTGAGACACAGGCTTTTCAGAGTCGGCTTCATCGGCATTGTGGTCTGTTCCTTTTTCTTTCTCGTGGGGTTTGCGTCACCGGCGTGGCAGAGCACCCAGGGATTATGGATACACTGCAATAGTGATTCCAGGATGTGCATCTCCCATGACAGTAGTCTTAACACATTTCAGCTGCCAGGTAAGAATGTTGTTGTTGTTGTTGTTGTTGTTGTTGTTGTTGTTGTTGTTGTTGAGGAAAAGAAGTGCAAGAATTTTATTAGGTTTTGCAGGAAGACTATTCAGTTCAACTGAATTAAACAAATATGTATTATATTTATAAATTATATAAATTGTATAAAACTATAATTGAAGAAATTGCATACAGCCATTATTTTGTTTCACATTTTAATATAAGCATGCTTCCTACCTCCCACCCCCCACCCCCGCCCCCCTCACTCCCCCATCTCTCTTTTCTCCCGCAAGAAAGAAGTTACTAAATAATGACAATCACTGCAAGGGAGAACAATTCAGTATGAAACGCAAGCCATGAGTATGATAATTATTCAATTTCCATGTTGCTTGATTGCTGTTTGTTGTGTTTCAGCCTGGTTTGATGCCGTGAGAGCTTTTGAGAGCTTTTCCCTGTTGTGGATCATTCTATGCATCGCGTCAGAAGTGTACATGGACTTTATTTCACGACCCGCACCCGACCGCAGAGTGGTTGAGCTCTTCGCTCTCCTAGGAGGTAATGGTTGACGGATTATCATATTAATGATGCTACGGGGAACACAATAACCGGCCTTCGCTGGTAAAACATCAACCTATCAGTATTGAGGACTTGCTCAATTTTTTCTGAACCTGTTATTGTGCTGAATATTTCATCAAAAGAAAGAAAATTGGATATCACAAAATGGCTCATGCTTTACGTCATGTGTTAGAATTATGCCTCCTGTTGTCCTTGCCTCTATGTGTTTACACTGATTCAGGATGTTTGCATCGGCATACCTAGGTTGACAAGTATGGAGGTGTTTTCTCTCTTCGTATTGTGCTAGCACAATACTGAGGAAGGGAAGGCTTGAAGAGGGACCTAGTGCCTAGGGTGTAACAAAAGGAATGGAGGGTGCTGACATTTGTTTAACAATCCCTGAAACGTGCAGGCAGTACCACCTGCAGACCTGCCTACTGCTATGAATTTGCCGTAGCAGCTACGTAAAATAAAGCTCTGCTACGATGCTACAGCAAACATAAAATTGCTAAAGGAAAAAAAAAATTCGACTTTTTTTTTTTAAAACTTTTTACCGGGCGTAGCGGTCAAAGGTCTAAACAGGCAAAACGCCCAAAAGCGTCCGTATCAACCACTGTTATATTCTCACGTTGTTTGAAAGATTGCGAGACTTCCGGCAATTGACTTCCGGTTTATTCTGTTGTGAAAACAATCAACTGCATCCACAAATTTTCTCTTTGATGCGTTCGTTTTTTCAATTATTTTTCAATTTTGTGTGCGCAAGTGTCTAGAATGGATGGTTTGGATTCTTCGACTGATGAAGGAGAGTTTACAGGCTTCCATTTATTAGACATTGAAGTGAGAGAAATGGACTTTGAGTCGGAGGAAGAGATCGGTACTGACATTTGTGTCAGTAGCATGCATGCATCAGATCTTTCAGATGGGCAGGGAAGTGAAGAAGAGGAGGAGGCTTGTTTGGACTTTTAAAAAAAAAAAAAAATTCCCGTTTTTGTAAACACTTGGAGTACTAATAAAAAACAAGACATGACAAGAGAAGAATAAAAAGGTATATAATCAAAAGAGAATTTATTTCTGTTCATTTTGCATTTTATTTCATTTAAATCTATGCACTAATACCTAAGATGTGGTGTTTTTACTAACATACTCAGAAATATCTATAAAATTTCTTCTTCTTCTTCTTCATAGTACTGTGGATACCCCGTTTTCGAGGAAATGACTCCACAACTTTGGTGTGCACAGCGAAGGGTGTTCACAGATTTAAAATCAGGCAAAAGTACTATTTGAGGATGAGG
Organism: Oncomelania hupensis; assembly: GCA_036898135.1. Lineage (NCBI taxonomy): Eukaryota > Metazoa > Mollusca > Gastropoda > Littorinimorpha > Pomatiopsidae > Oncomelania > Oncomelania hupensis. The sequence goes on from CM072512.1 coordinate 134,296,465, forward strand.
CAGTGAGGTAGTCTGACTGGGTTAAAATTGTGTTAAGACATATACATGTAGTCGTAGGAGGTATTCATTACAAGATGTTTATGCTCCAGTCTGTCAGCGATGCTCTGAAAGATGCGACAGACGGGGCTGATGCTGATTCAGCGCTCAGAGAGTTCCATAGCCTTGTAGCTGATGGGAAGAAGGAGTGCTTGTACACATCTGTTCTAGTGTGGGGGACAAGGAGTTTCATGTTGTGACCCCTAGTGCTCCTGTGGGCCCCACGCACAAGTCCCAGCTGGGAAACGTCGACAAGGCCGTGCATGATACGGTACATCATGGTCACCTTGTCGACCTGTCTCCGCTGTTGCAGGGGTTCCAGGTTCAGCTTTTCCAACATGGATGTTGCACTGCTGGTCCTGCTGAAGTCATGTAGGATACGACGGGCTGCTCGTCGTTGGACCATCTCCAGTGTGGAGACTAGGTGTTGTTGATGGGGATCCCACACGACTGCAGCGTACTCCAGTAGAGGACGGGCGAGGCTCTTGAAGCACTGAGACTGGACTCCTGCCGAGCATCCTTTGAGGTTCCTGTGGGCAAAAGCACTGGTCTTGTTAGCTTTCGCTGCTGTTGCCTGGACGTGTTTTCCCCAGTTTAGGTCTCCAGACAGGTTTACTCCAAGGTATTTTGCCTCCGAGACAGTGTTGAGGGTCTGGCTATGCAGTTTATAGCTTGAGGAAATCCTGTTTCTCTTTCTGGTGACAGAGAGTAGATGGCACTTCTGGACATTGAAGGTCATCTGCCACCTGAGCTCCCATTCTTCTAGTTTGTCCAGGTCCTGCTGCAGCGCAGTAACGTCAGCTGGAGACTTTATGCAGGAGTAGATGATAGTGTCGTCTGCGAAGAGTCTGACCTTTGATTTGAGTCCCTGACTGAGGTCATTGATGAAAATCAGGAAGAGGGTAGGTCCAAGCACGGAGCCTTGTGGGACTCCGGAGACGACTGATCCGACTCGGGACTTTTCTCCTTCCACCACAACCTGTTGTGTTCTGTCGCTTAGGAAGCTCTGGATCCAAGCCTTAGTATTCCCTCTGATTCCGTAGAAATCAAGTTTCAGTAGTAGGCGCTGGTGGGGCACTTTATCGAATGCCTTGGAAAAGTCCAGGAGTATGGTGTCAGTCTGCCCTCCCTTGTCTATCTCAGCAGCCAGGTCCTCAATGGTCAGGATCAGTTGTGTATTACAGGATCTTTTCTTTCGGAAACCGTGTTGGGCATCAGTAATGATATTATTTTTGTCGAGATGGGCTGTGATCTCTGATCTGACTATATGCTCCAGGAGTTTACAGCAGATGCATGTGAGAGATATGGGTCGGTAGTTGACTGCTTGGCTTCGATCGTCCTTTTTGAAGACGGGCTGGACGTTTGCGTGCTTCCAGTCTGCAGGAATGTCACCAGAGATCAGGGATTGTCTGAAGAGTAGGGATAGTGCAGGTGCCAGTTCGACTGCTAATTCCTTCAGGAGTCTACACGGAATACCATCGGGTCCCGCTGCCTTCCTGGGGTTTAGGTTTTCAAGGAGTATTTGGACTCCTTTTTCGCTGACAGTGATGTCTGGCATTGCAGGATAGGGGCTCTCTCCCAAGGTAGGCAGTTTTGATGTATCTTCCTTTGTGAAGGCTTCACAAAACTGATCATTTAGAATATCTGCTTTGGTTTGGCTGTCGCTGAAGGTCAGGCCATTCCTCTTGAGGGGGGCTACGCCCATTGCATCAGTTCTTTTGTTTTTGATCAGTTTCCACAGGTTTTTAGATGTATTCTCCTCCACAAGGCTGTTCACGTATCTCTGGTACTCATGTCTGTTTGTGCGTCTAGATTCCTTCTTTATTGCTTTGTACCTTTCCCAGTCTTCCATCCTGTTCGTGGTTTTTGCAGTGCGCCATGCTCTGTACTTCCTTCGAGCCACCTTTTTTAGTTTAGAAGTAATCCAGGGTTGGTGGTGTTTGACTGAGGTAACTTTGCTTGGAATATGTTTGTCCATTATGTTTTGGAGGTGACTTTTGATGGTTTGCCATAATTCTTCCACCTCCTGATCAGGTTTTTCCAACAGCGATGCGCTAAGCGCAATAGTGTCCTGCTTCATGGATCCCAAGTCAGCTTTTTTCCAGACTTTGATCATCCTTGGTGTTCGTTTCACTCTTGCAGCTTTTAAGCGGCTGTCTGTTAAGACGATATCATGGTCACTGAGCGATGGTATGGTAGTACATCTCGTCACAATACTTGGTCTGTTAGTCAGGAATAAGTCCAGGATGTTTTCCCCCCTCGTGGGCTTGCTGTTCATCTGCCATAAGACTTCTTGCCTGTTTAGAGCTAAAAAATAGACAAACGTGTGCCCAGTAAAGGGTTAATTTTTTTTTTTAGTTTTGGGTTTGTCTCAAGCCAATTGTGGGCGTAGAAAGTAGAACTTCCACTATTTCTAAAGTCCATCGTACACGATGCAGCCAGGGCGTGACCAATCAGACGGCTCCATTTCTATTTCCCTTTGTTAAAACGTGGTGTCCATCCTCACAATTCCACACTCAAGTGCTCACTGCGAAAGAGTTTTCTCATGTGTGAGGAAGAACAGAACTGACCAAAGAGCAAGCTTGGGAGAGGACACTATGGAGGCTGTGATGGTGGTGAAAAGTCAGCCAGATGGCATTTTAAACAGGCATCTGACCAAAGAAGACCTTGTTAAAATCAAGAGCTGCTGTGCTGACTCTCTACGAAAGTAAACAGTAAACCCCGACACCAAGTATTGTATTTCTTATCATGTGTGCTGAGGCAGGTAGAGACTGATTTTGTGCTTTCTCAAAACGTTTTCAATGTTAAAATATATATATTTTAAGTACACACTTAACTTGTCGTGGCGTCCTACATCGATGGTTGTGCATGCTACTGAAAACCTGGCTTTGCTACTGAAAACTGGACCTTTTGCTACTGATTTAAAGAATTGTAGGTAGGCAGGTCTGCAGCTGGAAAAATCCATCGAGCGATCACTGGTGTTAGTCATCATGAGATTATCATAATTTTGGGTAATTGTATTACTAGTGTTGACTGTTGGCATGGTGATAACAATCAGCAATTTTCATTTTCAAAATAATAATGATGATGGTTATTATTATTATTATTATTATTATTATTATTATTATTATTATTATTATTATTATTATTATTATTATCATGAGATGATGTTGATGATTATGGTGATGATGATGATGATGATGTTTTTTTTTTTTAATTACCAGAAAAAGAAGTTGGTGATGAAGCTATAAAATAATGCAAGAGTCTCTTTGGTCATAACTTAGAAAGTTAGCAGATCAGCAGGATCATTGCGTGTGTGACTTTTGACTTATGCTAATGAGTGCATCTGGTTGTTTGCTATTATCAGTATATGTTTGGTTTGTTATTGAATTTGAATTAAGAAATATATGAATACTAATAACTAAGAGTGTTGTCATGTGTGTATGTATTTGACTTGTTCAGCGTTTTCAGTGAGAATTGTTCACTGTACCAAGGTTTGGTTTATGTGTGTTCAGGCGCCTTTGGCCTAGTGGGTGCCATCATCTTTGCCACCTTCTCGCCCATGACCAGTGAGCAGTACCTGAGCTGGGGCTTTGCTCTGTGCACGGCCTCCTCCTGCTTCACCCTGGCCTTCGCCTCCATCATCGCCTTCTACCGCAGAAAAGGACTAGACCACCGCAACTATGCCGCCAGCAACGCCATACACTACAGGCCATCGGAGGGGGTGATCTTGCCGCCGAGTTTTAACGGCACGGACATCGCCCCTCCTCCTTACAGCGAAGTGGTTGGTCTGCCTCCAGCGCGGCCTGGGACGTCACAAATGCAGGGCGGTCATTTGAAGCCTGTCATTCCGGCCGACTGCGTCCCTCCCCCATACTATCCTCCCCCACCTAGCGGTCATTTGGAAGCTCCTCCTCCTTACGCTGCCTCCACTTCCCAAACTCAAACGGTATCCTCCGTCACATCCTCCCAGCTTCACAGAGGGGAGGGAGAGTCCATCCTGCCACAAATGAACGCTAACGCTGCCGGTGGTTTCAGTAACCCAGGTTCCTCGTTCGGAGGGACCGATCAGCCACCCCCAACATTATACACCGCACCGATGCCTACTCCTGGGTCAGGCGTTAGCAGCTCTGGGGAAGGAGAGCCAAGCTGCTTGCCGGTGTATTACGTGACAGTGCTGGGGCAGGCGGTGCCGGTGTTCAGAGAAGAGCTTCAACAGGCTGGCGTCGACAACGCCTTGCTTCAGCAGTTCTCTCCCCCTCTCCCTGCCTACTTCATTGAGATGCAGGGCCACCACGTGCCGGTCTACAGCGAGGAACAAGCCAGGGCTCTCAACCGACATTTTTAAGACAAAGCCTGTGCTTAACTGCACTGACGTTCTGTAGCAGAGAGGATTGACACTGTCATTCACAATCCTACAGGTGAGGATAACAACAGGACTATCAACAGACTTTATTATTACTTAAAAAACGTAAATAAATAAATAAAAGGAATTTTGAATATATTCCGCAAGTAATAACACCAAGCACTGCTCGTTAAGAATGGTGAACCAGCGCACACTATCAATGCAGACAGATAACAATTGTATGAACAGTTTGCACATTTGATGATTGCTGTATCGACTATTTTACACACCCAGCTGGTTTTGATGTTTGGTCAGTAAAGGACACAGGATTGTCCCAGTCAGCAAGTTGCTTTCTGCCCGTATAGGTTCTTGTACTGTTGTAGTTTCACTTTCTAGCAGAACATTTTGGTTGTGGAATTTACTTATACACCCCTCCCAGCTTGGCACCCCCAAATCCTAAGCAACGGTAATCCTTTAGATGAGAGTATAAACCGAGGTCTATCCTTTGCACACGAGGCACTCTATCACCCTGACTGTACACATCCTGGTGCTCGTGTTGTAGACTGATTAGTGCCAGCTACACGATGACACCCAGCAAACGCTAAGTCCCTTTTCTCTAACCCCTAGTGGCACAAGTTTGTGCTTAGTTGTCTGGGGGGTGAGATGAGGCATCTATGGCAGCAAGTGGGCCCCTTGTTAGATCTTGTATCGGCCAGCGCCTTGAGCAGCGCTTGAGCTGGAAAAGCGTGATAGACGAACATTATAAGAATAGTATATGCATAGCAAGAACGGTATAAAAATAGTATGCGTTACCAACAGAACGTGGATTGTTTTGGTTGTGTACAGTATACAAGGATTGTTAAAGGAGAATGAAGAAGAAGGATTGAAGGGTAGAAGGAGAGGGGTGGGAGGGTGGTATCTAGCATTTGTTTTGTTTTGTTTTTTTCCTTTCTTCCTTCTTCAGAGGATTAGAATGATCTGGACTGCCCTCCGCAGAGTTGGTCTGAATCTAAGGATGAGAAATATGGTGACTTTGAATGACACTAGAAGCATGGTCACATTGAATGACACTAAGCTATATGGTGACATTGAAATTTTAATGACGCAGTCACATTACTCATTAGAAATATGGTGGCATAGAATGACACAAGAAATATGATGACATTGAATTACATTAGAAATGGGACTTTTAAAATAGGAATTGAATGATGATGATGTGTTAGCTATTCATTTTCATGTCAGATAATGGACTTATAATTGGTTGCTATTATTATTTTATATGTTTGTATGCCACACTTTACCTAACCAGAGAACTTGTTTTTTGAAACCTTGTTAAAAGCAAATTTTGTGAAATAATGTACTTGCTTTTGTGAACATATCGTTTAAAATCTCAAATGTTACCATTACATGCTTTGCAAGTGTACTTTTGTTCATAGAACTAAATCATTGGTTGTGATTACAGATCATGGTGAGGTATTTCTGGAAGCTTAAATGATTATGGAGAATATAATCTGCATCATTGTGGAATGTACATTTTTAAAATAGAAAAGAACCCTTGTGATGTGATGCATGTTTGTGTATGCATGCATGTGTGTGTAGGTGTGAATGTGTGTGTGTTTTCCCCAGTACATTTTATTACTCAATGTAATGTTTTTCATTGTTTTGTTGTTGTTGTTGGTTTTTTGGGGGGATGGGGTGGGGGAGGGGGTGGGTGGGTGTTGTTTTTGCTTGAGTTTGTTTATGCGATATTGTGTGAGGTTTATTTATTTATTTTTTTTTTTGACATTGTCTGTGTTAATGTTAGGTTTGGTTCTGTATTTATTTTATTTTATTTATGTAAGTTTTGAGCTAGCCCAGAGACATATATGCTTATTCATGTAGCACAAAGTTGATTTTGAATTACTTTCAGGTTTTATGTTTTCAGCTTCAAAGCTAATTTATTATTATTTGTTAAACAGACGTTTACATGTATATTTTTTATTCATTTCTTGAATAAGTGTAAGGCAGATCGAAAATAATAATCTTTTATATATGTTTACATATGTGTTTTATATGATTTTGAATACACAAATTAGAAATAACTTGTTTCTTTTATTATTATATAAAGAGTGATTAAATAAATAAATAAATAATTCTGCAGAGGTGGTAAAGGTTAGAAGTTTTAAATTGCCCATCCGGCGAGTGTCCCAGTCAAAATCAGTACTCTGCCAGAACTGGCCTGTTCACAACATTCACGCAAATTGTTTAGAAGCTGAGACTTGTTGAGCAAATGATGCGAGAAAGTGCACTATTTAGAGATTTTACAAACACTTGTTGGGGTGCTGGGATTTTCTGTTCATACTCAATATGACCAACTTTTGCTTTCAACACCCCAGCATGATAGATATATAGATATACCTGAAAGTTGCCTGTCCAAACGATTTTGTAATACTTTTGCGCAAAAATGAGTTTACCCTAACATTTCGTATAGTGCGGTTACATAAAAAAAAAAGACAAGAAAAAAAGACTCAGGGGGCTTTCATTGTTTGAATTGACCACGTACCGTAAAAATTGATGTTTGGTGGTGTTGTCCGCAGTATGTAAACAGTGTTGCCGCAGGCAGACTGGCTTAAGCAGTGTTGTAGACCTGACACTCACTCACAATGCGTCTGTTGTTAGCTCCATCTGAGACCCTCTGATGTTGTTGATAGATAAAAAAAAAACAACGGATTTACCGATTCATACCAAAACTGTTTTTTGGAAATAGTTTTTGTTGTTGTTGTTGTAATCTGATGTTTTGTAGTGGAGCACACTCATTGTGAATGTTAAATAGATCTGTCACACTGAATTGCTGTTACTGAGGGATTTCAACAGGGCAAACTAAATTGTATATTTGCAATATGTTGATTGTGTTGTAGCACATATTAAAAAAAAAATTACTTTCATTTGTGACAGATAGATTTTGACTTATTTTATTGCGTCTGATTCATGTATAAATTCAGATTGTGTTCATGTCTGCAAGAGGATTTTTTTTAAAAAGATGAAATAAACAGTGTTGACCTAAATAGGATTCAGTGTTGTAATTTTATTTTAATGTCCTTCGTCAGTGATTTAAAATGCATCTGTAGTCAACGTCGCTGGGAAGACAATGATACAGTGGGCATTGATATTACATGACACGATGATACAGTGGGCTGTCATTGTTATTCAGGGCTTCCAATCTTCCGCCGTTCGGCGAATTTCCGCCATAAAAAAAAAATTTCAGCCGAAAAATTTTAAAGTTCCGCCGTAGAAAACTGCCGAGGTAAAAATTTCATAGGGGCTCCAAAATATCCGTAACACAGTCTCAGTTTGGTTGATCTGTAATTGGCTGGTTTCGAAGACTGGAAACGGATCATCGTTCTGTTTGCGAATAGGCAAAAATGGCGGGTCGAATTTTTGTTCAACGCGGCCAAAAGTTTGACGATGTTTCTTGCAAAAACAAGTGGAGATGGGACTGGATGGAGGTGGAGGTAGAAGAAGAAAAATTGAGTCAACATATCCGAAAGATTCCACGTGTCGGACACGCGTTTTGCGTCTTGTGCTCGAACGAAATCAATTACGGATCAGACAGTGTTGTGACAGTGTTTGGGGTCGTGCGCTCGTGACCTCGTCACTCGGTCATTTTCCTCCTTTTTTATCTCAGACCATTGGAAGCCCTGGTTATTACATGACACGATGATCCAGTGGGCTATCATTGTTATGACATGACATGATGATACAGTGAGTGGGCATTGTTATTACATGACACGATGATACAGTGGGCATTGTTATTACATGACACGATGATACAGTGGGCATTGTTATTACATGACATAATGATACAGTGGGCATTGTTATTACATGACATAATGATACAGTGGGCATTGTTATTACATGACATAATGATACAGTGGGCATTGTTATGACATGACATGATGATACAGTGGGCTATCATTGTTATGTCATAACACGATGATACAGTGGGCATTGTTATTACATGACATAACCCTCAGCCGTCCCCCGCGTGGGATGTCTTTATTGTGAAGTGACTGGCCGGTGGAGGGCATTCAATTTTCCCACTGGGGTTGTTTCAGCAGATCTTTTATGACGATCGGGGGTTGTCCGGTCCTGATTTGGCTCGGAAGAGTCCGCTGGACCTAAAGCAACAATAAATCAATCAATCAATCATATTACATGACATGATGATACAGTGGGCATTGTTATTACATGACACAATGATACAGTGGGCATTGTTATGACATGACATGATGATACAGTGGGCATTGTTATGACATGACATGATGATACAGTGGGCATATGACATGATGATACAGTGGGCATTGTTATGACATGACATGATGATACAGTGGGCATTGTTATGACATGACATGATGATACAGTGGGCATTGTTATGACATGACACGATGATACAGTGGGCATTGTTATGACATGACACGATGATACAGTGGGCATTGTTATGACATGACACGATGATACAGTGGGCATTGTTATGACATGACACGATGATACAGTGGGCATTGTTATGACATGACACGATGATACAGTGGGCATTGTTATGACATGACATGATGATACAGTGGGCATTGTTATGACATGACACGATGATACAGTGGGCATTGTTATGACATGACACGATGATACAGTGGGCATTGTTATGACATGACACGATGATACAGTTGGCATTGTTATGACATGACACGATGATACAGTGGGCATTGTTATGACATGACATGATGATACAGTGGGCATTGTTATGACATGACACGATGATACAGTGGGCATTGTTATGACATGACACGATGATACAGTGGGCATTGTTATGACATGACACAATGATACAGTGGACATTGTTATGACATGACACGATGATACAGTGGGCATTGATACAGTGGGCATTGTTATGACATGACATGATGATACAGTGGGCATTGTTATGACATGACACGATGATACAGTGGGCATTGTTAAGACATGACACGATGATACAGTGGGCATTGTTATGACATGACACAATGATACAGTGGGCATTGTTATGACATGACATGATGATACAGTGGGCATTGTTATGACATGACACGATGATACAGTGGGCATTGTTATGACATGACATGATGATACAGTGGGCATTGTTATGACATGACACGATGATACAGTGGGCATTGTTATGACATGACATGATGATACAGTGGGCATTGTTATGACATGACACGATGATACAGTGGGCATTGTTATGACATGACATGATGATACAGTGGGCATTGTTATGACATGACATGATGATACAGTGGGCATTGTTATGACATGACACGATGATACAGTGGGCATTGTTATGACATGACACGATGATACAGTGGGCATTGTTATGACATGACATGATGATACAGTGGGCATTGTTATGACATGACACGATGATACAGTGGGCATTGTTATGACATGACATGATGATACAGTGGGCATTGTTATGAAATGACACGATGATACAGTGGGCATTGTTATGACATGACATGATGATACAGTGGACATTGTTATGACATGACACGATGATACAGTGGGCATTGTTATGACATGACACGATGATACAGTGGACATTGTTATGACATGACACGATGATACAGTGGGCATTGATACAGTGGGCATTGTTATGACATGACATGATGATACAGTGGGCATTGTTATGACATGACATGATGATACAGTGGGCATTGTTATGACATGACACGATGATACAGTCGGCATTGTTATGACATGACACGATGATACAGTGGGCATTGTTATGACATGACATGATGATACAGTGGGCATTGTTATGACATGACACGATGATACAGTGGGCATTGTTATGACATGACATGATGATACAGTGGGCATTGTTATGACATGATACGATGATACAGTGGGCATTGTTATGACATGACTCGATGATACAGTGGGCATTGTTATGACATGACACGATGATACAGTGGGCATTGTTATGACATGACATGATGATACAGTGGGCATTGTTATGACATGACACGATGATACAGTGGGCATTGTTATGACATGACATGATGATACAGTGGGCATTGTTATGACATGACACGATGATACAGTGGGCATTGTTATGACATGACATGATGATACAGTGGGCATTGTTATGACATGACACGATGATACAGTGGGCATTGTTATGACATGACATTATGATACAGTGGGCATTGTTATGACATGACACGATGATACAGTTGGCTATCCTTGCTCAAACCAACTGCCAAAGTTTTAATTTTCCGTTTCTCTTCCCACATGGAGTTACTTCCACTGTTTTTAATGGTACAGCTGTGTGACCTTTGACCCTATTTCTGAGTGAAACACGCAGTTTGAGGTGTGCGTAGTTGTTGTCTGGGTTTAGGGTAGGGTCTATTTTACAACCTAAATCTGTGGGTTCGGGCACTGAATAGACTAGACCCAACATTTCCGGGCATGTCGTAAGGGGCGACTAACAGGGGTGATGTCAGCACGGCATCACTGGGCGAAAGTCTAATGCACAGAAGTCACCGGCCAGGACGGAGGAACTTCGTGTTACTATAGGTTCAACGACCACCGCTCGGGTTCAAGGCGAGCCACATTAAGCTCGTGGATTTCAGCTGTTTCCAACAGCCTAGAGAGGAATGGGCCTTGCCAGGTCTTTCTTGCCCAT
>CM072512.1:134312542-134457542 GCA_036898135.1 Oncomelania hupensis
GGACCCATTGTCTATACAGTGAAAATTGCCACATCTTATATCGCCCACCACGGGATTCGAACCTGGGTCATCGGTGTGCCAGGCGAACGCTCTACCAATGGAGCTATAGCGGTGGGACTCTACGGCACATCCACCATCACTTAATTTTATCTGATGTGTAGCTAGTTAAAATGGAATGATGTAGTGGAGAGTCTCGATTATAATACAAGAAACCGCATGTCGGTATTTAAGGCACGGTTGCTGCTCTGCATGTCTTTCTTTATTTTTTTTCATTCACCTGTCGGCTAACGCGCCATTGCAATATGTGAAACTGAAATACATATTCTGGAATACTTGGTTGGAAAAACTGAGGATTGAGACAAGGCACCAATATTGTATTAGTTGGAGGTGTTCGGGACAAAATAACTCTATATCGTGTGTGTGCGTGTGTGTTGAATTGTCGTTTTGTCATTTCTGGCGTTTCTATGTAAACCTATTAGGTCTACTACGAATGGAAATTGTATAAAAGGTCTTTCGTACTCTGCGCTGAAAACATCGCTTGATGTTGCTATAATCATTACAAATTCAGTACCGTAGGAAGTAACTGTATTGTTCAGTTTGTTGGCAAAAGAGTTTTCTTTTTCAGGAATCGGAACGCGTTGCCTAATTTGACCCTAGTTTGACCCTAGTTTGTTTATATCTTGACATTTTCTCAGAAATTGTCTATCAAAAATGTTACTATCCACTACTGATTTTTGTTGTCATAGAAAAGGACGAATTCTCAGAAACTGCAGGCCCAGTCTATGGTTAGAATTTTCTGGGCGGAATATAATTTATAATTTACAACTGACTGAAGTGCGCTTTACCCCCTATCACCCCCTCCACCTCCACTTTAAATGACGTTAGTGTCGATCACTTATGTAGCGGGCGCAGTCCACGCAATGTAGCAAGCTCAAAGCGTTCAGCCTCAGGAGGAAATACAAATATAGAAAATAAATGAATTTGCTTGATGAAACAAACAAAGTCATTATTTAAGTTGCAACCGTTATAACTAATTCATGATAGATTTGGTATGTATGGTAGATTTGATCTCTGCTCACAATTTTGCTTTGGAATTGATTGTACAGTAGCAATTATGGTTCTTTTGCGTACAATTCTGTATCGTGGTGACTAAACATTCGCTGGACTTTTTGGGTTCACGATGGACGAACTCCGTAAGTCCAGTATTGATAATGCTGACAATCTTAATCTACATTCCAGTCCACTTTTGCATAATTGAGATGTTAATTTTTTGTATGACTATCTACTGATTGGTAGATTTGCCGTTCAATTTGGTCCATTGATTCCATGCATCCTGTGATTTATTCCTTCTGCAATAAAACGATTATTTGCATTGTCCGGTCGTCTTCCTCATTTCATTCCTGAAGTACTGCACACATAATGGTGAAAGAATGCGATTTCTTTCGAACTGAATTTCTAGTAACCCTTTCTCGGAAACTATAGCAGCCTGCAGTTGGCACCTCCCCGCCCGCCGGGGGTTTATCGAGAACTTTATTTTTGAGAAACGCACGCACACATATGTAGGTGTTTTTTTTTTTAAACAAATTATTATTATTGAGGATTTTTATAGCGCACTTATCACGCCGTAATTGACCAGACTAGGCGCTGGCCGATACAGGATCTAACTCAAACCGTCCGAGACGCCCAACCGCAGCCTTTGGGCGCATGGTCTGACGCCCGGACAACTGAGCACTATCCTGGCCAGCCAGGGATGGGGGAGAAGGACCAAGTGCATGCTGGGTGTGTTCTTGTTACCGGCACTCACCCGTCTAGGATCTTTAAAGTCCGTTATGATGGAATGTATGCGACAAACAGACGAGACCTCGGTTTATACTCTCATCCGAAGGAGTAGGAAACGGGAGTAAAGTGTCTTTCCCAGGGACACAACACAATGGCCCGGACAGGGCTCGAACCCGGGACCTTCAGATCCGCAAGCCAAAGCACTACCATTAGACCACCGTGCCTCTCTAGGTCCTATGAGAACGTACGTAGACCTTCACATACCACACACACACACACACACACACACACACACCCACACCCACGCACCCCCACCCACACACACACCCCTAGTGACTAGGAGCAAACATTATTCCTCACTACATGTTATCACAAAATTTGTTCCAAGTGCAGTCCTTCACAACAGCGCCATCGGAAACTGGTTCAGAACAACAATCGGTGTGAGTCAAGGACGCCTGCTCTCTTTAGAACAAAGAATAACATCTTTTTAGAGCGAATCATGTCAGATACCCTAGCAGATCACGAAGCCACAGTCAGCATATGGGGTAGAGAAATCTCAAACCTCCGTTTTGCGGATGACATTGATGGATTGGCTGGAGAGGAACAAGAACTTGAACAGCTGGTAAAGAGGCTTGACACCACCTCCAGAGCCTATAGAATAGAAATAAGTGCAGAGAAGACCACAATGATGACCAACAACACCAATGGCATCAACATGGACATCAAAGTCCAAGGCCAATCCCTCAACACAGTGCATAGCTTCAAATATTTAGGAGCCATTGTATCAGACAATGGGTCCCGACAGGAAGTCCTCCAGGATCGCACAAACAATTGCTGCCCTGACAAGGTTGAAGCCCATTTGGAAAGACAGGACCATCAGTATACATTCCAAGATAAGACCGCTGCGCGCCCTTGTTATCTCCATCTTGCTATACGCTTGCGAAATATGGACCCTCACTGGAGATCTACAACGAAGAATACAAAGCATGGAGATGAGGTGCTACAGAAGACTTCTGGGCATTTCCTATATCCAGCACATCACCAACGACGAAGTCCGACAGACCATCACACAAGCCATTGGATAACATGATGACATACTCACCGTGATGAAGGAACGGTATGGCCACATCATCAGATCATCAGGCCTTGCAAAGACCATTTTGCAAGGCACGGTGCAATGAGGCAGAAGGAGAGGGAGACAGGAAAAGAGGTGGGAGGATAACATTTGAGAATGGACTGTGTCACGTCACCCGAATGGGCTAGTGACTTCAGCTCAAACAGCGAGTGGAGGGATACACACTCAAACTAAAAAAACTAACACAAATGCCAGATGAACACTTATACACTTTTATTCAACAGTCACACACACAGGACAATGGGAATCTAACCCAACCTCAACCCTTTATCTGGACCCACAACCCCAACAATTAACAGATAATTACCTCCCTTGTCTAATCCCTAACACTGTACACAGATGCTAATACAATCAAGATGCAATAATATAAACAAGATGCAAAAAAAATACTACTGATGGCTTATGTAAACAAAGCAAAACTTTGAAGAAATGTATTTAATTAATTGTCAATACTTTATGCTTTGATTATCTGTCCGATCTTCAACACAGGTCTAATCAAAACCACTGGAAGCACTACTTCAATAAGGTTCACAAACTCAATCAACTCAATGCAGACTGTAGAAAGTCACTAATTACATAGGTTTATGTGCGTGTATGTACGTATGATTGAGGGTGTACTGTTAAGCCCTGTGTGCTGCGACCAAAGAAGAAGTGGTCCCCCAAGCAACGTCGTCTTGCCTCTTCAGCGGGTGGTCGTAGAGGTGGGTCGGAGGAAGCGGCACGCAGTACTTAGGATGAAGTCCAAAGAACGAGGTACGAAGTCGGAGATGTAGTAGATAAAGAAGTGGAAATGAAGACATAGTAGAAGTCCCCTATACGCAATGTGTCCGGGGACGTTAATCTACCCAACGAAACGAAACGACATAGTAGAAATCGCAAACGTAGTCGATGTCCTAGAAGGTATCGAAGTAGAAATCAAAGACGTAGCAGATAGCAAAGTAGAAAACGAAGGCCCAATCTTCAGTTTCCCGTCCTGTGACGCACAGATACACACAACACCACGGCACAACACAATACAACACGATACAATCTATGGAGAGTAGGTGGTTCGTTACTGTCTTATATGAATTACTAGGACACCCTAACACTAGCGAAATGCTAGGTCTTGGAAGGCCTCTAAACCAAGAGTGCACACCCTTAGGACGTCGCTCTACACAGAGAACACACATCATTGTGGCAGCAAAAGTCCTCCTCAATTACTATAAAGTTACCTTTCTATAATAATTGGCACAACTTATTGGTCATTCTTGTCCATTTTAAGGCACAAGACCTTGGGTGGTTCAAACACAAAACACAGCCCTTAGAGACGAACCCTACACTTTATTCTCTGATAGTGGCAGATACAGTCTCTCCAATAGTCGTCTATCCACAAAGATTTCACGCCTCAACTCGGCTAGTTCTGCCGCTTTCTCCCCAGTCCACAGTTCAAACCCAGAGCTCCGTTCAGCTATATTCCGCTATAGAGCTATGCGTGTCACACGTGAAAAACATACTACGCAATACAGACTGCTGATTCAAACTTTGCACATCGCACACTCGGAAATACGAAACTACAGACTATATGTACAACCACACACAGCATAAACTTAGAGTGCGTCAAAAACTCGTGTCGTCACAGACTGACTTGACACTGAGCGAAGCCATGAGGGTTGCTGAGGACAGAGAAAGATGGAGTACGCTGGTTAAACGATCATCTGTGGTGCCCCTACGACCTTCGAGTTACGGGATAGGATAGGATACGAGACGTCAGTTTTAAATTAATATCTTCCCGTTTCTTTCGCAGTCGAATTTAAGTTCACCCCATTCCAGTCCCCATCCTCCGGACCCACACACCACCCCTCTCGCTCACCTTGGATTTTGTTTTGTCTGGATTGAGGGCCATGTGGTTGTATTCAGTCCATTCCTGTAGTTCACTAGCCCCTTTTTGTAACGAGGAGGAGAGATTAATTATTTAAGTCTGTATTTTGAGAATATATAAGTGGTGGTTTACCCGTCCCCTATACGCTTAATGTGTCCGGGGATGTAAATTTACTCAAAAAAAATATATATATAATGTAGTGTCATCTGCGAAGAGTTAACAAGAAGTAGAAATGTAAAGGGGGAGATTCATTTATGTAGATAGAAAATAACAAAGGTCCTAAAACAGATCCTTACGGTACTTTAGAGTAACAATTTCAAATTGTGACTTTTGGTTATCTACATAAACACGTTGTTCTCTGTCAGAAATAAACGATTTAAGAAATTTCAAAGAGTTAGAATGAATGCCATATAATTTTAGTTTTCGTAGAAGGTCATGGTCTATTACATCAAAAGCTTTTGCGAAGTCAACAAATAATGTTCCAGAAAATTGTCCCTTATTAATATTATTTAGCCATTGTTCTATCATTGATGTAAGAGCTGTGTGACAAGAGTGTTTAGATCTGAAATCAGACTGATTTTCATGTAAGAGGTTGTTTTCAGTGACATTATAAAGATTATTATTATTTATATGCTTTTTAAGAAGCTCAGAGAGAGTATCAAGAATCGAAATAGGCCTATAGTTCAATGGGTCAGTGCTATCACCATTCTTGAAAAGCGGTATAAGCTTAGCTTTTTTTTTAACATTATAGGAAAATATGTTTTGTCTATGCATAAGTTGTATATAGCTTACGTTAAAATGTCAGTAATAAATGATGCAGACAGTTTTAATATTTACTATCCAATTCATCAACTCCTCTTGAATTTGTTTGCTTAAGGTTTCTCAGTGCTTTATGTACAAATTCTGTAGACAAATAAGGAATGTCTAGTTTGTTTTTAATGTTCTTAGAATTATAAAAATTTGCTAATTTCTCTAGATTGTTTTCTAAAATTAATGACATTTTGCAGTTGTGTCTAGCCATGGAGGTTTAGATTAGTACTTAACTATTTTGGTACATATATAGGAGCATGCTTATTGTATATATTCATAAATGTGCCATACCAGCAAAGAGCTTATATATCAAAGAGCTTATATTTATAGTCTTTGATACCAGGATGATAAAGCAACATCAGGATTAGTAAAATTATAAACATTTGAGAGAGCGCTGTTGCTGAGGTCAAAGAGAAAATAATCTTTAATAAATCTGGAAAAAGATCTGTATGTTATTGTTTTATGTCCTGGTTTGGGTATTTTAGCTCCTTTCTTTTTTCAGGTTACAATACAAGATTATTGCTTTAGCCTAGCGGACTCTTCCGAGCCAAATCAGGACCATTTTTTCAGATTAAACAAACAGGATAATGATCACTGCAAGCAAAGACTGGTACACAAACTTCCACAACATGCGACTTGTTATTTGTATATATGTGATCAATGAGAAACAGATGGAGTACGCTGGTTAAACGATCATCTGTGGTGCCCCAACGACCTTCGAGTTACGGGATAGGATAGGATAGGATTCCAACATTTTCCAAGGAATTGTCGTCTGCTAGATCTTTACGCTCATTGGTTGTTCTCGCGCGCATGCGTTTTTTAGGAGTGTGTATACGAACTCGAGGTTCACCGATGCAACGTGGGGTTTTGGCACGATTGATCAGACAGGCGGTCAGCAGAAGTAGCATTCCGCCGGCCCGTAGTCGTGTGTTAGTTGTTCTCAACCATCTACGTTATAGTAGCAATTGTCGGAACACCATGTCGTACTCCACCATTGAACGAGGACAACCCAATACCCTTGACTACCGAGTGTTCTTCAGTAAGTAAACTTGAATGCTTGACTGTAGGTTTACAACTTGGACTTCATTTTGTTGCTAACGTTACTGTGTTGTGTATTGGTGTACTCCTTCAACTTGTTGTATGTCCGCTTTGTCTTTTATTTACTCTTTGATCAGAATGGACGCTCAACTTTCCGGGTAACTTTCCTGTTTGAGGCTTTCCTGTTCGTCCGCATACCGGATGGACGGGTTAGATTTATCCCACACACGGGGCGATCTCTTATCAGTGTTGCGTGTCCGAACTTGGGTGACATTTAACTAAGTAGACTCGCAATTTTGAGTTTACAATCAAGAATTGAAGTTTCGTTTCGTTTCGTTCATAGATTAACGTCCCCGGACACAGTGCGTATAGGGGACAAGAATTGAAGTTTAAACCAATGCACTCTCTTATCGTAGTTTATGCGTGTTTTGTATTGTTATGATGATACAGCTGTACTGGTTTAAACAGTGAGTGATAGTTTACTTTGATGGGATGGGGAGGGAGAGGGGGAAACAGTGGTGGGAGAAATGTGTATGGTTTTGCAAAAGATTGCATTTACACACAAACATTTGCATTTAGTATGATCCTTGTATCATTGTTTCACAATACAACAATACGGTTTTGAGTGATAAGCTTATAACGATCTTTAGCTCACATTTAATATCTTATTTATGTATTAATTTAAAGAACATTTTAAACCACAATATTTCACATCAATTATAATATAACTTGCTGACCTTGTTTGAAATGGTTTTATTTGGGTTTATTCACTAGTAAGAAAAATCCTGGATATGACTATTTGATGACGACAGGTGACGACAAAGTGACGATTGACCATAATAGTAATTTATGACCGAGCGTCCGCAAAGGGTGAGGGTTGGCAGCTTTCTCTCCTCTGTCTTGGTGACCAACACCGGTGCTCCGGAGGGCTGCGTGTTGTCACCAGTTCTCTTCACTACCTCCTCCGCCGACTACCGCTCCACTGACCCACGCCACAACATCCAGGTGAAGTTCGCCGATGATACGTCCCTCTCTGGGCTGGTGAACCCCGACGGCGACGAGCAGTGCTACAGGAGCGCGGTCGGCGAGCTGGTGGACTGGTGCGACCGCAACTTCCTGCACCTCAACGTCACTAAGACAGAGGAAATGATCGACTTCCGCCGACAACCACGAGACCACGAGCCACTGACCATCAAGGGCGAACCTGTGCGACGTGTCCACAGTTACTAGTACCTGGGGACCGTCATCGACGACAAGCTGGACTGGTCACCCAACGTCGACATCATCTGCAAGAAGGCCAGCCAGCGACTATTTTTCCTCCGAAAGCTGAGGCAGTTCAGAGTGAACAACACCATCATGTTCCTCTTCTACCAGTCAGTCATCGAGAGTGTCGCCCTCTATAACCAGCTGTCCTATTTCAGCTCCGCCAATGAGGGCGACATGGATCGTCTGGAGAAAATCGCCATCCAGGCCTCCCGGCTGATGGGGAGGAATGTGCAGTCACTGGCTGGCGTCCACGAACGCGCTTCCATCACCAAGCTGCGTCGCATCTGCAACAACGAGGCGCATCCCCTGCATGAGGCAGTCGCTGCCTGTGTCTCCCGGTGCAGCGAGGGGCGCTTCCTCTCTATGAAGTGTCACACGACACGCTTCAAGAATTCATACCTTCCAACAGCCATCCGACTGGCAAACGACACGCTCCAGCGATAAGAATGCTCACTCTTGTAATAAAGGAGACAATTTGCTTCTGTGCGTTATATCTGCTGCAAACAATTATGTGAGAATGTGGTGTATTTTCTACTCAACTTTGATCATAGATTTTATCAATTAGTTAATTTGGTTGCATTGTCGTTCTTGTTGTTATCATTATATGATTATTCTCACTAATTTTGTTCCCCTAGATCATCATGAAGCTTGGTTTTGTATCCTTCCTGTTGTTATTATTATTATTAGTTGTAGTAATATTGTTATTATTATTGTTATCATTGTTACCATATATTATTTGTCAGTTGGTGCTGCTGTTGTATTATTTTTAGTAGTTGTATTGTTGTTATTATTATTTTTATAATTACTATTATGAGTATGATTATTATTTTAAAATGATGATTATTTTGTATTATTACTCTTATTATTATTATTATTATTATTATTATTATTATTATTATTATTATGATCTAGGATGGATCTAAGGCATGGAAGAATGGGTGAGTGTTAGTAGTTTTGTATATCATGTATTGTGGAATAATTATCTGTGTGTTAAATGTGTACACATGGGTATGTGACTGGATATCTGTTTATGCATGTGTGCTAGTGTTCATAGATTTGTATTTTGGTATGGAAGTTGTGTTTGATAGTATATCAAATGTATTAATATTGTATGTCTGTTTTTGATAGTTTTGATGTTGTTACCTCCTTCCTTCTTGCACTGCTAAACAAATATCCATGCCATGTGTTTGGACAATAAAGAATATTGAATCTTGAATTGAATCTTGAATCTATTGACTGAGGAAAAAGATTTGGGGGTTACTTTTGATACGAACCTAAACTTTTATAAACACATAAACAATGCAATTTTTTTTAAGGATTTTAAATATTCTCGGTATCATACACCGATCCTTTACTTACATGGATAGTGATACCTTAACCCGCCTGTATAAATCGCATGTAAGGCCACATCTTGAATGCGATCTGGTTTCCATATCTTAAGAAGCAGTCATCTGCTTTGGAGAGAGTACAAAGAAGAGCGACTCGGATGATTAAATCGCTGAGACAATTGCCATACTCAGAGAGATTGAGAGTTTTGGATTTGCCCTCTCTGAAATTTAGAATTGAGAGGTGACCTGATCCAAACTTACAAGATTTTTAATGGGATTGACAACATTGATGTTAACACTTTGTTTCAGTTGAATACTAACTCTAGAACAAGAAATTCACAGGACAATATTCTTATAAGACATTGCCGCACAAACAAAAGAAAATACTCATTCTCCTACAGAGTTCAATTCAATTCAATTCAATTCAACAAATCTTTATTACCTCTTACAAGGAATTATGACAGGCACTTGATCACTAAAATAAAACAAATAAAAAGAAAAATGCAAATAAAAAATTAAACATAGTATAAAGTAATCCTCCCTCCCCCCTTCCGCTTCATCAAACCACACATGCACAACCACACGCACACTTACACACTGTAGAGCCGATTACAACAAGCAAGAGGAAGAGGAAGGAGCCTCAAGCAGAGCCATCAGCGCGTCAGGTTTGAGTTGATCAAGGCCACAGCAGAGGGGAGAAAACTGGATCGGTAACGTACAGTGCGGGTCTTAAGGCTCATGAGGCGTTTCCCAGAAGGTAGAATTTTAAACCAAGAAGAGAGAGGGTGGGTGGAATCATCCTTGATGCTGATGGCTTTGCCTAGGGCCCTTCTCTGAAACAATTCACACAGAGGTGTCTGCTTTTCACCAATTATTTTGCTACAGCCACAGGTATTGGTAATACTGTTCAAGGAATTCCTACTTTTGACACTGAGAGATTGAAACCAGAGTTGCGCCCGTATGGAATAAATTGCCAATTGATACTAAAAGAGCTAGCAACCTGAACACCTTTAAAAATCTTCTAGAAAAGGTAATTTCCATACAGAAATCAAAATTTGAGTATGATGACTAATTAGCATACTATCTTTATTATGCGAACAACCGCAAATGGAACTGGACGAGTAAAAATGCCCAAAATAAAAGGGACATTAAAAAAGCCGCGAGGCTTATATAGTTATACAAGTCCCTCTCAACTAAACAAAACTAAACTAAACTAAAAAAAAAAATTTTCTGTTTGATGTGTAGCTTTAATGAGGTATTATGAATTTATGATTTACGTAATATCAAATATTTGCATAGTAATAGATTGTTGCAAGCGAGGTGAGGGTAAAGTTTTATAATGTATTGTTTTTATTCATTAGTGAGTATTATAATACATGGTTGTTTTCCTAAAAAGTCTTAATCATGTTGATTGTTCATATTATTAATCATGATCATATTAATTTATTTCAGGTAACTCTGAAGGCAAGCTTGTATCTCCATTCCACGACATTCCACTATACGCAGATGGAAGCGGCCAGGTGCTCAACATGGTGGTGGAGATCCCAAGGTGGTCAAACGCCAAAATGGAGGTAGCTATGCAATATTTCTCTGTGTTGTTTTCATTTCACTTAAATAGTTTAATGTTATGGATCATTTACTGGTTTAGTCCTCATTTTCTTTCCTCTTGTACTATTTTCATGCCTGTATACAGTAATACTCAATCCCCCTCCCTGGATCACCTCCCTCCCTCACAAGACCACACACCACCTCCTACACACCCAAAACACCCCACTCCTTATATGGATCATTTATGCCATATAGTGTAATCACTGTTTGAAACGTGTGGGTGTTAAATGATGGTTAAACTAAAGGTGCGTAGTGTATTGATTTGGTCCCTGTGCCTGGAGCTTTGGTACAGTGTTAGCATTGGATGGAATACCTGCAGCGTGGGGCAGTGCAACATCTTTCTGCTTTACCTGCTTTCAGACTTGCTACCGTATTCCATATCGTTGCTTTGAGTTTTGATGATTTTATAGACTGAATAGGACTAGGACTAGACTAGGTTGAATTTAGGTGGAGCTGGTAGGTCCTACTTCCTGTCTTCCAAGGTTGTGCTGTGACTGCTTTGCTTTTGCTTTTATCTAAAATTTTTTGCACATGAGTGACAATTATACATTCCTGAGAGGATCTTTTGGATTCCCCAAAATAACATTTGTCGATGAAAAAAAATGTAGATGAAATTCAAGCTGCACTCAGCAATAGCATGACAGGCTGACCTGAAAATTGATACAGAATTGTAGCCAAACAACCCTATCTATTACTAGTAATTCTGATCTTCACCCCGTCTCCTGCACCAACCATCACCACACTGCTAGCCACGGTTACAGGACCAATGCTCATAGCCAGTGCTGAAGGGTCCAGTCCCCAGGATCATTTTAGCATCACAGATATTTTTTAGTATTCACAATCAGTGCTGTCCCACCCAAAAAAAAATGAAACCAAATTTAAAAAAAAAAACTTGTAAAAAAAAGCTCTTTTGAAAGAACAGTTTTGATATAAATTGATAAATATTTGTCTATTAATAGCATCACGTTTGATCTAAAAATAGCACAGCTGCGAAAAAGTGTGTATAGTATTATTAGTAGTAGGCAGAGTTGTTTGTTTGCATGACAAATAAGAGAGGCCTAAAGTTCCAAGTTTAGCGATCACGTTGAGCAACTATTAGTAGTACTGTATTACCCATGCGCACTCAATCACTCAATGTTACCACACACAAAATAACATTAAAAAAATCATTGATACTTTCAACCTCTGGAACATGATTGCATCACTCATCTCTGTACTTGTGCTGCCCCGTTCCAAAATCAAAGTGCACAGTCCCCACATAATTGATACCCAAGTATTCAAGCATTTTTGACATCCATTGATAAACATTGTTCATAACGCTGCATGTTTCATTGATTTTCACAAGCAAGTCTTTGTGCATTGATCCTTTTCACGTCTTTTTTTTTTTCTTTTCAGTATTAATAGTCTTTTTTAGTGAACAGGAGATGCGAGACTGAAAATCTGTGCAAAAATCATTCTCATCAGAAAGTTTTCTTTTGTAACCATATTTTTAGTCAACAGGAGATGTAGGACATAAAATCGGTGCAAAAATCATTCTCATCAGAATCTTTTCTTTTCTATTTGTCTAGTTTCCATGGCGCCCCTGAATTTGTTTTCCTTCTCACCAACTATCTTTGATTGTGTATTGATTATGTTTTCATGTACCATGTTAGCAAGGTGGGTTCACCGTGAGAAGTTATAACAGTAAAATAGAGAAAATAGTGTATATGGCCTCATTTGTTGATACTTGATGTAGACTGTTGGGGCAGTAAAATGGTGAATTTGAATTAAATTTTTTTATTTGTATGCCTATTCACATACATGCGATTTTAGACCATTTCATTCTCATTCATGGACAGACAAACACACTTTAAAGTTGAAATGCAGCCATGGAAAATAACATCGCTATACACAATTTGACCAACTGCGGAAATATAAATTAGACAGGCTATATAAATCTATTATTGCAGGATTAAAATAGAGGAAAAGTGCTATCTTTAGTGACCGGGTTCTGCTTATTTTGAGTTATTTGGGCAACAGCTATGGGAGGCAATTAGTTGATTGATCGTTTTAGTTATTTGAGGGGCAAGGATTGATTAGTGGGCTTGTTGAGACGTGGCAGGACGTCTTAGTTAGGTATTGATCTAAAGGAAGGATTTTGAACACACTGGACAGCAGGTGTACATTTAGCAGGAAGGATTTTTGTTTGAACGTTGGGGATTGATTTATCCTATCCGGTTGTAACTGCATAGAGCCTGATGTACTTTGACCTATCTAAAGCTGCATTCCTCTGTAAACTGATTCAAATTTCTTTATGATTTTTTTTAATCTCTTTATAAATTAGTAACCTGTTTAGGAAAATGAATAAGACCTGTTTTGAAGATGCCACCAATTGGAGTGCTCTTGTCACTTATATTAGGATTTGCTGTGTTACTTTAAATATCCAAAAGGAAGTCCTGACTTAGAAGAGGTGTCTTCATCTATCATGAGAATATCATTCATAATTCAGGTGACAGAGTTTAGCCTAGTTTACGCATATTATAACTCTATATAGGAATGAATACACTTTTTTCAAGTCAGGAACTTTTATTCTAGAGAATTAGACCACTAAGGGCACAGGGAATTATTATATAATAATAACAATACAAATTATATTAAAATAGATAATGAAACGCACATTAAAACTAAGCATTCAAGCATAAAATAAAAACTGGAATTATACGATACACGTGACTAATCACAGTTCACAACATAACCGCCATACAATAATACATTGCAAACTATGGGGACTACAAACATACAGTCATCTCTTAACAACACAGTTCATTCAAAATCTAACAATACAGCCTCATAAAACCTCACACAGTAAAGTGCAATGGAAGCCCTAAAGAAACCATTAACACCAATAGAAACCAATACAGGTAGTATGAATACTTAACAACTAATATATTGGAACATAAGATGTAAGTGAAAATTGTTGCAAGTAAATCTGTACTTTATTGTCTCTCTCTGTATTTGCATGGATGAGGACAAAAAAGTTTTCGTTCTTGTTCTTCCTATTTTATGTTATTTCTTTTATTCAACTGAACTTGGCATGTGAATTTGATAAATATACGCCGAGTTTATATATAAGATTTAGATAGCTGTAGTGTCAAATATCCAGACTGGTTTCGTTTTCACAATCTACAAAATCACCCCTTGGGGTCATGAGCAATCTTGCCACTGTAGATTGTTTAAACCTATAAAGGGAACAGTGAAAGCCACAGTTGAAAACCTGTCTTTCCTTTATAGGCAAGACGCTTCACTGCGGCAACAGTACCCCCGTTGGAGTGCCGGGGGTTTTCAGTATAAATAGTATCCCCACTTTATGGAAATTTAGTGCTTTAAATTCCCACTGTCGCTGTCTTCCTCATTTACTCTTTCCTATTCTTGCTCTGTCCTTCACTCTGCTATACTATCTTCTTCTTCGCTAGATCAATGACCTACCTTTTTTCTTGAAAACTCTTCCTGGACAAGACTCCTTGTTTGTGTATGAGGTCTGTTGGATCAGCTTGGGAGTGTTGGACGCTTTCTGCCGGGTGGTCACTAGGGCTTCCTATGAATGTACTATTTAGCACTATAGGCATTTTCTATGTATGTGTTTGGTTGATGATTTATAATGATGTTTGTATTCTATTTTGTTTTTGTAACCGGGGTGTTCGCGTAGTTGAGGTCAACCCTCAGCCGTCCCCCGCGTGGGATGTCTTTATTGTAAAGTGACTGGCCGGTGGAGGGCATTCAATTTTCCCACTGGGGTTGTTTCAGCAGATCTTTTATGCGGATCGGGGGTTGTCCGGTCCTGATTTGGCTCGGAAGAGTCCGCTGGACCTAAAGCAACAATAAATCAATCAATCAATCAATCTACAAAATCACTTGCACACATATACATTATACACATGAGGGCACATGCGCTTGCAGTTCAGTTGTACATAATCACATGTGAACTCCCCTTCTTGTACTTCACATGATGTTTGCTGTTTGCACACCTCATTGCTCTCTCTTACAGTCACAAACACACACCATTTAATTTTTTTAATTTTTTAAACATTTCTTTTGTACGAAATTTAAATGTAACTATAAGATTTGTATGTTTTGCATGATAAGGGGTGCGAGGTCATTTATCATATAGTTATTAGTAGTAGTGTAAGGACAAAACAGGCTGTGAAGACTTTGCCAATGTCCTTTCTTTGACTGGTTTAATTTATGGGCCTGCTATGCGTGGTGCACATTTTCCTACAAATCAATCATCATAGCTATAGAAAACCTCTTTAGATTTTGGTAATTCATCCAGCTGGTTTTAAACAAAGAACTTATGAGGTGCTTTTTTAATTTTATGACCATGGTAAATCATTCCAAAAAGTACAACTGTTAGAAAAACTAAACTTCCACAGGTTAGTATTGCAATGTTGTGCAAAGATTTTACTTGTATTCAAATGGTATTTATTGATGGACACACACACAGACCTTGCACACTTGGACTAACACACTCTCGCATTCTAACTCTCACATGCAGGAGTAACTTTGCAACAAATGTGTGCGTCTTGCTACTACAAAAACCCTTCTATAGTGAAGATTGATTGATTGATTGGTTGTTGCTTTAGGTCCAGCTGACTCTTCCGAGCCAAATCAGGACCGGACAACCCCCGATCCGCATAAAAGATCTGCTGAAACAACCCTAGGGGGAGAATTGAATGCCCTCCACCGGCCAGTCACTTTACAATAAAGACATCCCACGCATGGGACGGCTGAGGCTTTACCCCAACTACTCGAACCCCCGGTTACAAAAACAAAATAGAATACAAACATCATTATAAATCATCAACAAAACACATACATATAAAATGCCTATATTGCTAAATAATAACATCATAGGAAGCCCTAGTGACCACCCGGCAGAAAGCGTCCAACACTCCCAAGCTGATCCAACAGACCTCATACACAGGAGTCTTATCCAGGAAGAGTTTTCAAGAAAAAAGGTAGGTAATTGATCTAGCGAAGAAGAAGATAGTATAGCAGAGTGATAGGACAGATCAGGAATGGGAAAAAGCAAATGAGGAAGACAGCGACAGTGGGAATTTTAAGCACTAAATTTCCAGAAAGTGGGGATACTATTTATACTGAAACCCCCGGCACTCCAACGGGGGTACTGTTGCCGCAGTGAATCGGTCATACCTACAAAGTCAAGACAGGTTTTCAACTGGGGCTTTTACTTTTCCCTGTATAGGTTAGAACAATCTACAGTGGCAAGATTGCTCATGACCCCAAGGGGTTTCTATAGTGAAGAGAGGGGAAGATTAAAAGACTGCGAGGCCTATGATAGTCCTTACTGCTGGGTCTGTACATCAATGCGTGTAGGTGAATCACACTCTAAAGATAGGCCAGTTCCTTTACCATTGATGATGAAGTAACCTTGACTGAAAAATAGTATTTGGAATGTGGAAAAGGCAACATGCCCAACTGGCCTTTGGCCAGCTTTATCAGTAGGCTACTGTGAGTAGGTCAGCTTCACCTGTTTACAGGGTGGTTGTTGCAGTTGCACTATTGGGGTAGTTTTCTTCTGGAGAAAGAAAGATCAACTTAATCCAGACATCAGCTTAACCCAGACATCAACTTAACCCAGACATCAACTTAACCCAGACATCAACTTAACCCAGACATCAGCTTAACCCAGACATCAACTTAACCCAGACATCAACTAAACCCACTACACCCTCTAAAGCTAGCGATACACGGTAAGACTAGATCTTATGATACCCGCATATGCCGCTGCAGATCTGATGTCTTTGCTGATACACGGTATGTATGAGTCATAAGCCTGTCGTAGTCTACGGCTAACTAGATCTAAATAGTTGCAAAAGCAATTGTTGTTAGCGCGTGATAAATTGATGACGCTTGTTTTTCAAAACGTCATTACATTTTTTTTAAAGTAATATTAATATGCATTGCACAAATATATTATGATTCTTTATTTTCATATCGTTCATTGACATGAGTCACACGACAACAAAAATCACACTGTCGGCTGCACTTACGATCCAGCAAAATATTTAGCAGGCTTCATGAAACCGCGCCTGTATTGATGAAAGTGCGCGGTTTCTGGTCCTTTGGTCTTTGTAGACCTGCAATGATGTGTCCCATAAGCAGCTATGTTCATGGTACAACTCAATCAAAATTCCTGTTTGGTGCTTCGACAGGTCTGCCATTTTTCAGTTTGTAGGTCGCGGTTTGACCTTCACCTCGGAGTTCAATCAAATAGCTGTTTTGATTGGCTGTCTGACCTCCACTGTCGTATCGCGCCGTGAAAAAATAGAACATGCTCTATCGATAAGACTTGAGGACAATTCCTACCGATCCGGGAATTTCCGTAGTCATATGCGGGTATCATATGATCTAGTCTTACCGTGTATCGCCGCCTTAACACTATACCCAGGTGCATGCCCCTTCACACCTCTCCCCATCATCCCACTCTCCTCTTCCCCCTCCCACCCACCCCAATTAAATAAAGGACAGTCGCTGGTGTGGGTTTATTATTCCAGTCTAATCACCATGGTGCTTGGTAGAAATGTTAATAAAATTAGGTAAAATCCACCAAAGACCCACTCAAACCAACACACACTTACAATACAGCCGCACATAACTTCATTTACAAAAATATGACTAAATGAATTATTAGTTTTTACAAAAATTCCAAAAATTCACAAATAATGTTAGGTAGGTAGGGTTTGGGCGCGCCACTGGCTGCGACTACGCCTTCCCCGGGGGAGGCGGCCCAGAGTTTCCCGATAGAAAGGGATAATAAACTGCAGCAAAAAAAAAAACAAAAAAAAAACCACAAAAACATGCTGTGGAAACTTGTTTGCAGACTGCCTTTGTTACTAGAATTAATGAGGGTATTTGCTTAAGTTGCTAAAAACCAAACACACAAACATCTTACTCGGGCAAGGTGTTAAAACTTACCACAACATTTTGTTTGTAAAAAAAAAGAAGAAAAAAAAAGTAGATGCAGTTGTGCAGAATTTTTGATTATGACACCGGTTGAATTTATTAAAGTAAGAAAATGGCAACAGTTTGTGAAGAAAAGCAAAGAAACCAATGGAGAAAAAAATGCATGGTATGCTGTGAAGAGTTCAACAAGGATATGATATGGGTGAATATCATGTTTAGCTTTACCAAATGTAACTATTTTAGCTTTCAGAACTACAAACATCTTATTAAATTTGATCCTGATTATTTGAGATATTAAAAACCGAGCTTTATGAAGGGATCATACAATGACCGAGGTATTGTTGATGACATCATGTTTTACATGGTATCTACAGTTGTACTGGTGACAGAGATAGGCTGACAGGTAAAACTATGCCCCATGCCCACACATTGCATGCAGTTAGGCAATAATCTGTGTGTCGAATAGCATTCCTTTGGAGGATAGAGAGAACTGTGGGTTTGGATATGTTGGCGAGAGTGTTGTGTTTTCATTGTACAGAGATTACATATCAGGAAGCTTTCCTTAGCCTTAGTGCAGATTACTTTCCTTCAACTAGGCTCTAATAGTATTAGGATTGGTTTAGTACATGCCATTATTATACTTCAGTGATGTAGTGGTTTCCTTGTTTGGTAGTGGTGCCCTGCAGACAGACAGATGGACATATACACACACAAACACCCACACACATGCATGTACCATTTTATGTACATATTTTGTGATTAACAAATCTTTTCCTCATCCAACTTTGACAGCAAAGCTTTGAAAGTGTTTCCTTGTAGTGTGTGTGGGCATGTAGAAACGACGTTACTCTGACACACACATGAAACTCTACATGGTTTCTTTTGACTTTTTTTTGACGGCCCCGTTATTTTGACGTCAAAATAGTGCTCCGTAGAGTTACAGCTGTTTTAGGATTAGGGTTGGGGTGTCGGATAGTGCAGTGGTTGGAGCACTCGCTACTGTGTCGCAAAGTTAAGCACCGTCCAGTGCGGTTAGCAAACCGAGCGACAAATAACAACGCCCCCAGTTGACTCAACTGTGATTGAGTACCTACTCTCTTAAGGGTGGGGAAGGTAAAGCAGCGAGGGAGAGAGATGGGCATCACCCTCATTACGCTGGCCCAAGATAAGTGTGATCTCCAACATCACGCTCCCCTACGGCCACAAGGCTATGGGACCACCACCACCTTTTAAGGGTTTGGGTTTGGGTTAGGGATAGCTTAAAAAAATTGAAAATGTCAAAATAATGTCAAAGAAATTGAAAGTGTGTCAAAATAATGTATGTTATTTTCACAACGGTCATCACAACATCGTTTCTACAAAAATGTGTGTGTGTGTGTATATATAGAGAGAGAGAGAGAGAGAGAGAGAGAGAGAGAGAGAGAGAGAGAGATAGAGAGATAGAGAGATAGAGAGATAGATAGATAGATAGATAGATGATAGATAGATGATAGATAGATAATGTTGATGAAATGATGAAGTTGACAATGCTGATTCATAATTTGATCCTGTTTGACCAGCTGTTTGAGCTTGGAAGTCCTCTATATGTGACAATTACTTGTCATGTGCTAACGCTGGTATGATTTCAGATCAACAAAGAAGAGAAGCTGAACCCCATTAAGCAGGATGTGAAGAATGAAAAGCTGCGCTATGTCAAAAACATCTTTCCTCACCATGGCTACATCTGGAACTACGGTGCTTTGCCCCAGGTAACCAGTGCTGAGACTGGGCACACTGTAGATAACATTGCATATGTCATTTTAAAAATCAAGTTACCTATTTTATTTATGAGTTTATTTTGTGTATTATTTTATTGGAACATCATGAACTGATGGTCATTTGTTCTGTTCCTTTCAGTTTTGCCACTTTTTTTGAAAGAACTTTTTTTTCCAGGAAATCGAAAGTCCTGGGTTTCATGCTAACAGTTTTTGTTAGTTTGTTCAGCACTGTGCAAAAAGCATACAAGAGAACGACCCTCCGCGGTCATTAACATTCATGTACTTGGTTTTAAAATATGCTTGGATCTTCTGTTTTACTGTGCATCCTGCTGAATGGTTTAAAAAAATCAAATATATATGAAATGTTGCCGACTATTACTGGTAAGGGAAGGAACTCCTGCAGTGGACTATATCTATGTGTAGTGCAGAGTGCTTTCTTTGGTGGGATAAAATAATTTAACCAGTATGGAATATTCTGGCTTTGCAAATGATGCAATGATTCATACACGTCATAATGTTGAGATCTTACAGGAACCCTTTGACTGTGCATGTGTTTACCTGACGGCCTGAGCATGTTTGTGTGACCTGAGAGTTGTCAACAGTGAACATGGGGTTGGAATTTGTTTTTTCCCTTTCAGACTTGGGAGGACCCGGCCCCAGAGCATAAGTTTAAGGATACTGACACACACGGTGACAATGACCCTCTGGATGTCTGCGAGATCGGAGAGAAGGTAAATCAAAATTGCGCTATTTATTTATTTATTTATTTATTATTATTACTATGATTAATATTATTATTATTATTATCATCATTAGACCGACACACTGGGTGACACGAACCCCCTAAGTGGTGGTGAGATAGGAGAGAATGTTTCTCAAAAGTTGCACTCTATTGGTTGATTGTTGATGCGAAATGGTGCAACAATACTCCTGCATTTGGGTCTAAGGCGACGGTAGACAAAGTAGCAGATCGACTCTTATGTTTGCTTAAACTACTCCGTACCAGTGACTTTTGTTATTATTTGGTATTGTGCTTGTTGCGGTGGCCAGGTGCACCCTCGCGGAGCTGTGGTGCAGGTCAAAGTGCTGGGCACTATGCTGCTGGTGGATGAAGGAGAGACTGACTGGAAAATCATCGCCATCGACGTCACAGACCCCCTGGCCAGCAAGCTCAATGGTAGGTTTTGCACTATACAAATGACCGTGTTGTAAGCCTAGTAGGTGTAACGGATGGATATTTTGAATGGGTGTACCTGCTTACAATAACTAAATGAATGCGAAATATGTTTGACTCCTAGATCATAAATAAGTGTGCATGCAAGCTTCTCTGTTTACTACCACACCCACAAACGTACGGACTCTTCTCAACACAGGCAAACACCAACACAAGATATCCGTTCCACGTTCTCAAAATTTATATAAATAAACAACCGTATTTTTATAGCCAGCTTTCACTCCAATTCTTTCATACAGAGATTCCAACAAACACAGCTAACCCTAACACATGTCTCACTCAACACCAGCTTCACACAAGCTTGAAGAAGTAGAGCCTGAATGCTCGAGATGGATAAACCAGGGCCGGCAATTACTTGTCCGGGCCAACACAAATAATCAAAATAGCAGTACCTTATTCGACATGAGAGGCAGTGTTTCACACAAGCTGGCGACAAGATGCCAGAAACCTTGCGGCCAGAGCTGTAAGCAAATGCTGTCTTCGACGGGTGGAGGAGCGCTTTCTAGCCCCAGTCCACCCGACCTTGAAATCATAGTCTGTGGTCAGGCAAAGGCGTATGGACCCACGCCCGCCCCCAGGTAGGCAGCTACACAATAAATATACACAAACGTCAACTCTCTGACCTTTATAATTCCATTATTCTTCTTTTGTTTCAACCTTGCTGACCTCCCTTTGTTTATTCACTTTTCCACTTCCGTTTCGTATGCGATCGTCACTTTCCTTCCTCCACCACTATTATTCATATCCAGGTAATTACTTCATGAATGAAAATTACTATCAAACATGCTCACACCTTTCATTCATATTACATTGTCTACTGCTCTATAACTATCGCCCCACGTAATTAACAATATTATTACATCAATGAAAATTCAATATTCCATCTTAGTGGACAACAGCTCACCGCCTTTCAATACAATAAATGCAATACAAAAACATACTTCTCCGACATTTCACAATCATGAAAAACATTATAAATACTTGTAATCTTTACAGCACACTATTATTTCTTCTTTCAGAGAGAAAGACCACAAACCAGAGAGCTGGAATAAAGAGAGAGCCTGCTTTGCGTAGCGGACGAAAACCTCTCACCGCGCATGCGTCAAAGCCCAGTAGAAATGGAAACATCCGATTTTATGTTTTGACAGTACATGACACGGTGACAGTGGTGGTATACTTACAAAATGCCGAAAAACTAATGTGACAATCTGTTCTAGGCATTTTAAGGAAGAATGTTTCATACGCAGTAAGCAGGAGCGTTGTGGCCAAGTGGGCTAAGGCGGGACTAACTTGCCTTGTAACCAATGCAGACCTGCCTACTCTCCCGCTTTTGGCGGGAGACTCACGCTTTTGACATGTCACGAAATACATATTATTCAATCTTTATTGTTTGCAAACACGTCCTGCTTAACGCTAATGCCACATCCCATTGTTATTGTCTCCCGCTTTTACTCTGAGGGGGGTAGGCAGGTCTGCCAATGGCGCCTGACAGGTGTGGGTTCGATCCTGCATCGGGGCGTTATGTTTCTCCGAATATTATTTACTTTCGACTCGGGCAACGTCTCGGGGGTTTTCTCCGGGTACTCCCCAGCAAAATTTCAAAAAATTTCAAAAATTTAAAGAATTTCTAAATTTCATAAAATCACAACTAATGTTAGGTAGATTGGGTTTGGGCGCGCCACAGGCTGCGACTACGCCTTCCACAGGGGAGGCGGCACAGAATTTCCCGATAAAAAGGGACAATAAAGCATTAAAATCTATTAAAAAAAAAAATCTAAATTATATTGTAATTATTTATTAAAGTTATTTCTTTAAAAGGTAACAATGCTATAGCATTGTTCCAGACAATAGTATACATAATAATTTATAGTAATAGTACGCTATCTATCTATTGCTAAACTTTATAATTATTAGTAGCCATGTACATGTAGCTAATAATAATATCCCTAAATAACTGGTTAATTATAAGACAACATAAATTTATCGACCTACTTGGGACAAAAAACGAAAATATTAAATAAAAGAACGGAATATATTTCTAACCTCAACGATTTCGTCGAAGTTACCCATGAAGTTTGCTGACACATCCATTGTTGCAGACTAAACCGGAAGTGTTGATTTCCATCGGCCTTGCACTAAGGCTCAAACACGACCTTTTAAGCAGAGAAGCGTAGGGCTACACGCAAAGCAGGCTCTCTCTTTATTATAGCTCTCTGCACAAACCAATTCACCGTGATAGGTTTCAATGCTTTCTACCTCTTTGCTTTTCTTTCTTTTTTTTTAACAATCTTTTTCCCTTTTCCTGTCCTACCACATACACGACCGCACAGTCTGACACCCAAAATTCGACTGAGTGACACTGCCCATACTACGACCTAATCCTTATCCTATTGGCTGAAGAATTTTAGCCAATCAAAAATACTGTACAATAATCAAATTTTAAAAACCCGGAAAAATCCCGTTCTCTACAGTAGGGTATGACATTTTTTTAAAATCCTCCTGTACATAGTGCTTGTCCTGCGCAAGGCACTTGGCTAATACAGGATCTAATTCAAGCTGACTGAGGCGCCCATTTGCTGCCTTGGGCGCTTGGTCTGACACCCCAGACAACTGAGCACAATCCTAGGTGACCGGGGATATTGGACTTATAACGCTTGCTGAGTGTACTTATGCAGCTGGCCCCTGAGTATCAGGATCTTTATGTCCGTGTAGTGCAGTTTGTGAGTGCTGAGACTAGAACTTGGATTGAGCTGCGTACTGTGGGCCAAAGTCGTACCGGTATTACCACGGTATTTTTAGGTCGTATGATATTTTGTACCGATATACCGAGATTTTAAGTGTTACAATCAAATGGGATATGGCACTGACAGTAGTGACCGACGCAAAAGAAAGATTGTCATACACTTCAAAACAGTTTCAAAGAACCACATTTCCATAGAAACTGAAGCATTCTTTTTGCTTGAATGCCTTCAAAACAAATTATGATATATTACTGTTTAGAACATCAGCAAACTTTAAACCACAAAATCAAAATAAAACAAAAATATTAAACGGGAAAGGTCTTGAAGAACTTTAAGAGTTCAGAAGGATTGGAGACTGGTACCATGCTCAAACACGTGGATACGCTGCTGTTCTTATAAGTTCTTCTTCAAGAACAGCTGCTTACCCATGTGTTTGGGCTTTAGGCTCGCTCTCTGGGCGGACAAGATGTCGCCCATTGTCTCGTTATGTGTTGTCGAGATTTCCCAGTAAACCGAACATTGGACACCCGCACCGGTATACCATATCGTTGCGTTTCCGAACCCGAATACAGTTACGTATCGGTAAAACCTGTTCTTTTTGCTCTCCAGGCTGTCATCAGCCAATATTGGATCACTCTCTGCAGTGTCAGCTAGATTTTCATTCTTTCTGACAGATAAACGTGCAATCTTTTGACTTGACAGTGTTATTAGGGTGGGCACACAAGACCTATACAGTTCAGATAAATGACAGATGACTGTTCAGTGCTGTACAGCTGAGATAAATGACTGATGACTGTTCAGTGCTGTACAGCTGAGATAAATGACTGATGACTGTTCAGTGCTGTACAGCTGAGATAAATGACTGATGACTGTTGAGTGCTGTACAGCTGAGATAAATGACTGACAGTGCTGTACAGCTGAGATAAATGACTGATGACTGTTCAGTGCTGTACAGCTGAGATAAATGACTGATGACTGTTCAGTGCTGTACAGCTGAGATAAATGACTGATGACTGTTCAGTGCTGTACAGCTGAGATAAATGACTGACAGTGCTGTACAGCTGAGATAAATGACTGATGACTGTTCAGTGCTGTACAGCTGAGATAAATGACTGACAGTGCTGTACAGCTGAGATAAATGACTGATGACTGTTCAGTGCTGTACAGCTGAGATAAATGACTGATGACTGTTCAGTGCTGTACAGCTGAGATAAATGACTGATGACTGTTCAGTGCTGTACAGCTGAGATAAATGACTGACGACTGTTCAGTGCTGTACAGCTGAGATAAATGACTGATGACTGTTCAGTGCTGTACAGCTGAGATAAATGACTGATGACTGTTCAGTGCTGTACAGCTGAGATAAATGACTGATGACTGTTCAGTGCTGTACAGCTGAGATAAATGACTGATGACTGTTCAGTGCTGTACAGCTGAGATAAATGACTGATGACTGTTCAGTGCTGTACAGTTGATAAATGACTGATGACTGTTCAGTGCTGTACAGCTGAGATAAATGACTGATGACTGTTCAGTGCTGTACAGCTGAGATAAATGACTGATGACTGTTCAGTGCTGTACAGCTGAGATAAATGACTGACAACTGTTCAGTGCTGTACAGCTGAGATAAATGACTGATGACTGTTCAGTGCTGTACAGTTGAGATAAATGACTGACAACTGTTCAGTGCTGTACAGCTGAGATAAATGACTGATGACTGTTCAGTGCTGTACAGTTGAGATAAATGACTGATGACTGTTCAGTGCTGTACAGCTGAGATAAATGACTGACAACTGTTCAGTGCTGTACAGCTGAGATAAATGACTGATGACTGTTCAGTGCTGTACAGCTGAGATAAATGACTGACAACTGTTCAATGCTGTACAGCTGAGATAAATGACTGATGACTGTTCAGTGCTGTACAGCTGAGATAAATGACTGATGACTGTTCAGTGCTGTACAGCTGAGATAAATGACTGACAACTGTTCAGTGCTGTACAGCTGAGATAAATGACTGACAACTGTTCAGTGCTGTACAGCTGAGATAAATGACTGATGACTAGCACTACTACCCCTGGTATGTGTTCCCTGTTTTGTGACTCAAGTGTGTAGCAACATTGACATCAATATTTGATGGTGTATCAAATGTTATGCTGTGCAGACATTGACGATGTGCAGAAAGAGATGCCAGGCTTCCTGTCGGCTACATACGAATGGTTCAAGTACTACAAAGTACCAGACGGCAAACCCGAAAACATTGTCTACCAGAATGGCAAATGCCAGAACAAGGTGGGCAACGACACATTTATGTGATATTAGCTTTGTGAAATTGCGTTTGTAATGGGCTACAAAAGGCATATATTGCCTGTGTTTTTACTTTATAAGTAAAAATAACTCGTTGAACAAATGTAACTCTTGTTAGATGGGCGTTCGTCTGCTAACATTGTTTTCCTTTGTTGGCCAAGAAGTTTTGCTTCTGATTTTCCGGGATTGTAATTTCCACTGGAACTTGTGATTTTATATAACAATGTGTGTTTCTATTTATTTTTTAAAATAATTTGTTTGTTTGACCTGCACAGAACATGCCTGTGAGTTAGAAAGCCATAAGGCAAGGGAGACAATCTGAAGACGCAAACCAGAGGAGTCTTTTCTGTTCAAATTGATATCCTCAGATTAATTTACGGTGAATGTAGTTGTTGGATTAAAACTGGTACTGTACAAATATTATGATGAGATAAAACTGGTACTGTACAAATGTTATGATGAGATAAAACTCGTACTGTACAAATGTTATGATGAGATAAAACTGGTACTGTACAAATGTTATGATGAGATAAAACTGGTACTGTACAAATGTTATGATGAGATAAAACTGGTACCGTACAAATGTTATGATGAGATAAAACTGGTAATGTACAAATGTTATAATGAGATAAAACTGGTACTGTACAAATGTTATGATGAGATAAAATGGTTTGAAGAAGGTAGATAACACCTGGTCTTCAGTGGGCAGGAACTATGTTTGCAGGCCATTCAATTATTGGTTTCCCCCGTTGGGGTGCCGGGGGTTTCAGTATAAATAGTATCACCACTTTCTGGAAATTTAGTGCTTTAAATTCCCACTGTCGCTGTCTTTCTCATTTGCTCTTTCTCATTCCTGCTCGCTCTGTTCTATCAATCTGCTTTACTATCTTCTTCTTCGCTAGACCAGTCATCTACCTTTTTTCTCGAAAACTCTTCCGGGACAAGACTCCTTGTTTGTGAATGAGGTTTGTTGGATCAGCTTGGGAATATTGGACGCTTTCTGCCAGGTGGGCACGAGGGCTTCCTATGATGTTATTATTTAGCAATGTAGGCATTTTATATGTATGTGTTTTGTTGATAATTTATAATGATGTTTGTATTCTATTTTGTTTTTGTAAACGGGGGTTCGATAAATTAGAGTAAAGCCTCAGCGTCCCCTGCGTGGGATGTCTTTATTGTAAAGTGACTGGCTGGTGGAGAGCTTTCAGTTTTACCACTAGGGTTGTTTCAGCAGATCTTTTATCAGGGTTCGTACAGAGTCATGGAAGTCTGGAAAAGCTATGGAAAATAGAGAAAGTGATTTCCAGGGCTGGAAAAGCCATGGAAAAAAATTATTTGTCTAGATAGGTATGGAAAAGTCATGGAAAAACAACCACAAGGCAATCATTCAGTTTGACAAGCATTTTTCTTCAAAAGAAAGAAAAATGAAAATACCGTTTATTTGAGATGTTCTCCCGGCGATGTTGCGATTGAAACCGAAAGTAGCAAATTAATTTTTCTTTTAGCGCGGTTATTTCCCTTGCCTACTCTTGCGGGTTAAAGACACAATAAACCTACTGTTTTCTTTCTCATCCGGCCGATGCAGAACAGAAGAAAGAAGTTGTAGACAGAATCAATTTGCAGTACAAAGACTTCTTATCAGAGTGTGCTTCTGCTGATAACTTTCAGTCTTTTGACAGGGATAAAGACAGATTAGACAGACTCTTCTTCTCTGCACTGGCCAAGCGAAAGGAGTTGAGTGGTCTTTGGAGTGTTGTGAGAGAAGTGCTGCTTTTTTCTCATGGCCAGGCCAGTGTGGAGAGGGGATTCTCTGTTAATAAAGAAGTAATGACTGACATTGTGACAACATGTCACATAAAACCCTAACAGCACAGAGAATTATAGCAGACCATTTGGCTAAGGCAGGTGGAGCCAGTCAGGTGCCAATTACAAAAGCACTCCTCTTCAATGCAGCTAGTGCAAGATCCAGATATGAGGTTTACCTTGAAGAACTCAAGAAGAGAAGAAAAAAAAGAAAGTTAGTGTTAGATGAAATTGAAGAGCTGAAGTCAAAGAAGAAACGATTGGAACTGTGTGCAAAAGACCTGCTTAAATCTGCAGATAGGGCAGAGCAGAGTGAGAGCCTATCATTTCTGTCCAAGGCCAATGCTTTGCGCAGGTCAGCGACAAAAAAAGAGGCAGAAGCCATTACTCTAGAGTGCCAAATTGACCAGAAGCTCAAAGAAATAAAACAGTAATTGTGAATTGTGTGTTCATTCTCAGGAAAGTTGAACTTAAACACATGACACATGAAAAAATGTAGGGCATATTTGTTTATTAAAATCATATGGACTGTCAGTATCACAGATCATAGGCTGTCTTGTATTTTGTAAGTACACGTCTCACAATTCCTTTTTTTTTATGCCGGTGTTTTTATGTGATAAGTATTCTATGTAGAATTGTTCGTTTCTTGTGTGTGTAAGATGGTCTTGAAAATGTTTAGGAAGCCATGGAAAAAGTCTGGAAAAAGTATGGAATTTTGTTTTCCCAAATTTGTGGGAACCCTGTTTTATGTTGTCCGGTCCTGATTTGGCTCGGAAGAGTCTGCTGGACCTAAAGCAATAATCATGTAATGTAATGTAATGTAATTATTGGTTTCAACATCAACTGCAAAACAATATCATTGCATAACAGTTGAGCAAGTTGGCCAACAAGGTTGCTTCCTTACTGATAGTCTCACACTCCGAATTTTTCACTCAAAACTTGTGTCTGCTGGTTCACGCTCCTTCTCTGTTTTTGGTCCACGAACTTAGAACAAACTACCCCTCTCTCTTACCAACAAGCTTTTAACTGTTTTAACACTTGTGTTAAAAACTTAATGGGTTTGTATAGACTTCAAGAAACTGTTTGATCAAGTCTGGCATGCAGCTCTGTGGGCAACCATGAGAGTGTACAACATCAGCCCTAAAATTATTGAAGTCGTCAAAAGACTGTGTGAGAAGGCTACCAGTGCAGTCCTCCACGACATCGCCATCGGGAACTGGTTCAGGACAACATTCATTCATTCACAACTCAAGAAGTTCAGGTTGCCTGCAAAAGTCCTGACGCAGTTCTATCGCGCAGTGATCTTCTTCTTCTTCCATTTGACGACCACGATCAATAATGATCATTATTGTCGCAATAGGGCGATATATTGTCACTGGGGGAAGAAACGGTTTGATAAGGGGCAGGGCTGTTGGGTAAGAGAGGGTGGAGAGAGGGGGGAGGTGCATGGGATTGTGGAGGTGTGGGCTACAGCACCGCCAGCGCCCTTGTAATGAAGGCGCTGACTGACGGTGCCTGCACCACCTCAGCGGGCAGGAGGCAGGATCGAAAGCATCCTCTGCTTTGGCATCACTACCTGGTTTGGTGGTGCCACTGATGAGGAGAAAGTGCAACTTGAGCGCATCGTAAAACACGCGTCCAGAGTTATCGGGTGCGAACTTCCATATGTCGCCTCGATCTACAACACGCGCTTGGTCCGTAGAGCTAGAAACATCCCAGCTGACCCCTCACACCCAGCCGGCCATCTGTTCGAGCTCCTCCCGTCCGGCAGGCGCTTCAGAGCCCTCAAAACCAGAACAAACCGCTTTAGATATTCTTTTTTTCCAGAGGCTGCTCTCGCTTTAAATTTCTTATAATGTCAAATTCATAATGCGGTAACTGACGTCACGTCATAATCCACTGGCACCTACTTGTTTATTTTTACTATTTGTTGTTTGCGTGTGTATGTGTGCACGCTTGATCAGTATTTTATTAGCTGGAAAACGTGTGTTTGCATGTATGTTTTATGAATGTTACTGCCACATCGCAACATATTCCATGTGCATGTTTTATGTCAATTTGGCCAATAAACTTCGTTGAATCGTTGAATCGTTGAAGTGTGCATCAAGGATGCCTACTCTCTCCAACACTTTTCAACATCTTCCTAGAGCGCATCATGGCAGATGCCCTTGCAGATCACGAAGGCACAGTCAGCATAGGAGGTAGAGCAATCTCCAACCTTTGTTTTACGGATGACATTGATGGGATTGACTGGAGAGGAACAAGAACTTGAACAGCTGGTAAAGAGGCTTGACACCATCTCCAGAGCCTATGGAATGGAAATAGAACAAAATGATGACCAACAACACCAATGGCATCACAATGAGCATCACAGTACAAGGTCAATCCCTCAACACAGTGCTTAGCTTCAAATATTTAGGAACCATTATATCAGACAATGGGTCCCAAACAACTGCGGCCCTGACAAGGTTGAAGCCCATTTGGAAAGACAGGACCATCAGTCTACACTCCAAGATAAGGCTGCTGCGCTCCCTTGTCATCTTCATCTTCCTATACGCTTGCAAAACATGAAGATACAATAAAGAATACAAAGCATGGAGATGAGGTATACTACAGAAGACTTCTTGGCATTTCCTATACACAGCACATCACCAACAAAGTCCGATAGACCATCACACAAGCCATTGGACAACACGATGACATGCTCACAGTGGTGAAGAAACGGAAACTCCGATGGTAGGGCCACGTCACCAGATCATCAGGCCTTGCAAAGATCATCCTGCAAGGCACAGTGCAAGGAGGCAAAAGAAAGAGAGAGAAAAAGATGTCGGAGGACAACATTCGAGAATGGACTGGCTTGACACTGAGCGAAGCCATGATTGTTGCTGAGGACATAGAAAGATGGAGTACACTGGTTAAACAATTATTTGTGGTGCCCCAGTGACCTTCGAGTTATGGGATGGGATAGAAATAGGATAGTTTTAACACTTGTTTTTTCTGCTACAGTGATCCATCCAGTTTGACCACCCACTCCTGACTGTGTATTTTGATTTGCTTCTTTAAAATAGCCTTCCTATTGTGTGTGTGTAGCATGCTGCAAAGGTTTTAGTAAGCAACTACAGTAGGCTATTATTTTTGTCTACATTGAGTGATATATAGATGTTCATCTTATTATTATTATTATTGTTATTATTATTATTAAAGTAATAGTATGGCATCAATTTGCTGATTATGTTTCAGGCTTATGCCCAGAATGTGATCAAGGAGACCCACAACCGCTGGAAGGCCCTCATGGCTGACCCCGCCATTGGGAAAGGAATCTCCTGGTGGGTTTGTGTTTGCCCATTTTACACTTAGGATGAGATTATAAACTGAGATCTGGTCTGTGCACACATGCATTCTATCACTCTGACTTTTAAAAGAGCTTGACGCTCATGTCAAGGACATGCTAGTACCAGTTACATAAATGCATGGAGCTCATTATCTGGGGCATTAAATGGTGTGCAGCA
The DNA here is from genome assembly GCA_036898135.1 of Oncomelania hupensis. Lineage (NCBI taxonomy): Eukaryota > Metazoa > Mollusca > Gastropoda > Littorinimorpha > Pomatiopsidae > Oncomelania > Oncomelania hupensis. The sequence goes on from CM072512.1 coordinate 134,343,676, forward strand.
AGAGGGAAGCTTGAGACAGTTGGATCCTGTTTTGGGGTGGAGCCTTAAGCAACTCTTAGTGTTGGTAAGTGGCAATGTACAGAACAATTCAGTTGGGAATTGGCAGCAGCCGCAACCTTTACTGAATAAATAAACGTTTCACATGCGTATGTGAAGATAATCCTTGCTCAAAAACTGACCTAATATGTCTTAATTTGTGCTGAGAAGGATGTCAGACAATAACATTGCAGGCTGCACAGGCAGGGGTTCAAATCCCGTTGATGGCCTCAAACAAAATAATAATAATACCCTGAGACACTACGCCTCTAAGCCTTTGGACGAGAGTATAAATAAATAAATACATTTTATATCATCCAGACATGGTTAATATTGTTAATGTTATTTAAAATTTACCAGTTGGCAGAGTGTTGTAATGTTATGTTATTTTATTTTATTTTCTTTTTCTTTTGTTGTGTGATATCCCCTAAAGTGAACAGAGGTAAGTTAACATACTGAACTGAACTGAGACTATAAACCAGGTCTATCAAGTCTGTGCACACACGCATTCCATCGCATGGACTTTAAAGATCCTGACGCTCATATCATAGACTGGCCAGTTCCGGCTACCCAAATACTCCCAGCAAGCACCAGGTTCCTTCTCCCCATCTGAGGTCGCTCAGTTTTGTGCTAAGTCATCTGGAAGTTGAACGGTGCACCCAAAGGTTGCAAGTGGGCGCCTCGGGCTGCTTGAGTTAGAACCTGTATTGGCCTGCATCTTGAGCAACTCTTAAGATGGAAGTGCACTATTATAAGACTGATAAAATTAAACTAACAGGTGACTATTGGCTTATATTAGAGCTGAGATTTTATGGGAAACAGCGCTATATAAATATCCTTATTATTACTTGCGTACATCTTTTGTGTGTAATATTAGTGAAAGTTTTGATTGTAAATGTCCTGTGGGAACATTGAGAAGGTTATCTGCTAGAGCAGTAAGTGGTTATCACTCTTACAATATATGTGGGCTGGCAAACTGCAGGCAAAGGCAGCTGTGCATAACCAACCACACCCCGATGCATGCATTGCTGTGGACTAGCCCGGCCAGACAATGCTGTGGCCTGTTGTGTGAAATGATGCGTAATGATTGTATTGTGGGCTGCTTTGATAGACCGGCCTCCATGTTATGAAGGCTCACTTTGTCTTTGTAATGTGTTGACATGCTTATCCATGTTATGAAGGATCACTTTGTCTTTGTAATGTGTTGACATGCTCATCCATGCGTTTTCACCTCAATGATGTGGATTACTAAACTTTTGTATGATCCAACGATCTAGTTGAAAGGTTTTTACAAAGTGGCCTCATTCTGACTTCCAATGTATAGATTTGTTTATTGATTTGTTTATGTATGTATGTGTTGTTTTAGCGTGAGCACCAGCGTACAAGGCAGCCCTGACACGGTGTCCCAAGACAGAGCATTGGCCATACTGAACGAGGTAACGTGACCCTGCGTGTCTACTTGATCGCTACCCACATGTATAGCATTGTCTAACCCTTGCATGCTGCCATACACACAACTTGATAATGATGATGATGATGATGGATGATGATGATGATGGATGATGGTGATGATTTACTACTAATATCCACACTGCTTTAGCACACTCAATGCATTTAAAAAAAAGTTGTTTTTTTTTTAATTGATTTTTATTTTCACTTGAACTGTACTACTTTGACATGAAGCAGTCATGCCTGACAGGCAAAATATGTTTGACAAAGGGGCTCAGTGTGCTGAATTATCTTTAGCTAAGATATTTTTAACAGTGATGCTGATTGGTAGAAATTTCCGACTGGGGACAGAATATGGATAGAGAAAACGGTGTTATGAATTAAATTAATTCAGTACAAAACTATTTGGGATGTTCGATTTTGACATATTGATAAAGAAATGTGATTGTGTGTTTTAAAATGTATTTTTGTTTTCAAAAGAAGGATCTAACATCTGAAACATCAGTAACAGCAAAATGTTGATTGTTTTGTTTTTCATCCCTGCGGCCTCCATGCTATATTTATTTACACTGTGGGGTGGCGTTTTGTTAGGAGCACTCCTAGATAACAGAAATCCGTGCAGTCAGTCACTGCATGCACACAGTTCCATTGTTCCAACCACAATGCCTGCTCCACCTCAAACCACAACGCCCACTTTTTTTAAAACCTTGCTGCGTACTGATATGTGATGTAAATCAATGAACTGATGAACGCACGTGCTAGTGGTATTAACTGGCTCCCAACTGGGCGATTTGTTCTAGGCTTTTCTCTGTGTACTAAATTTGTACTATTTAGTTTACAAAATTCATTAAAAATTAAGTACTCCAGAAAAGAACATGAACATTTGAGGAGTTATTGTTGACATATTGGTACGCTATATTACAAAGTTTGAAACGTTTCAACCTGATTTAGATGGGGGGTATAAAGAACCCTATTTTTGGTCGAAGTAGATGACACCATTTTGTTTGGCAAAAGTCAAAGCCAGTGATTACGAAATTAAACTCTGCTGCGTCATTCTACAGCTGAAGAACACTGTTAAACAGCTGGCAGTATAACAAATATGAAAGCTAGAACTTCAGGTTCGTACAACAGTTGATGTCATTGAACGGGAAAAAAGCCGTCACAGATGAAAACTGATGGCAGTGGTCTGTGGGGAAGCGATGGGCAGAGGACCACTAGTGGTTAGTAAGGAGTGAATTAATAGATACATCATTGTAGCACCAGTGCCTGTGGAATCCATTGAATTAATAGATACATCATTGTAGCACCAGTGCCTGTGGAATCCATTGAATTAATAGATACATCATTGTAGCACCAGTGCCTGTGGAATCCATTGAATTAATAGATACATCATTGTGGCACCAGTGCCTGTGGAATCCATTGAATTAATAGATACATCATTGTAGCACCAGTGCCTGTGGAATCCATTGAATTAATAGATACATCATTGTAGCACCAGTGCCTGTGGAATCCATTGAATTAATAGATACATCATTGTAGCACCAGTGCCTGTGGAATCCATTGAATTAATAGATACATCATTGTAGCACCAGTGCCTGTGGAATCCATTGTTCCTTTCCAATCAACACAAGAGCGGGAAAGTGTAGTTCTCAGTTTTGCAGTAAACTCAAGATATCCCAGCGAATTGACAGAAGGGAGTTAAAAGGTAGTGTTTGAGGGTGGAGTAGAGCAGTAAAACAAACCATGCCTGGCAAGCACCCACTGACTTGTGTGTGCCTCAACATCCAGCAACACCTGTCCCCAACCAACATTTTCAGCGCTGATGAAGTCATCAGTGTCTATCAGGTTAACAGCATCCAGCTGTCATGGGTAGAAAATAAATCCACGTTTATATTCAATTCAGTTCAATTAAGTTACTTCTTCTTCTTCTTCTTCTTCTTCTTCTTCTTCTTCTTCTTCTTCTTCTTCTTCTTCTTCTTCTTCTGTATAATGTGTTTAAGTGTAACATGTACATGAGGAAAGGGTTCATGTTTGGGAGTGTAATATGCAGGGTAGCTTTCTGCACAAGTTTTGAACCCTCGTTACTTGAAAACATCCGCATCAGTTCAGTGTTGGAACACACACATGATACAATCAGTGCCATAGTCAGCATGAGTTCAGTGTTAGAACACACATGATGCAATCTGTGCCGTTGTCAGCATCAATTCAGTGTTAGGACACACATGACAATCAGTGCCATAGTCTGCATCAATTCAGTATTAAAACATAGACATACAATCGGTGCAATAATCCGCATCAATTCTGTGTTAGAACACACATGGTACAATCAGTGCCATAGTCCGCATCAAGTTAGTGTTAAAACACACACATGATACAATCAGTGCCATAGTCCGCATCAGTTCAGTGTTAATATACACACATGATACAATCAGTGGCATAGTCCGCATCAGTTCAGTGTTAATATACACACATGATACAATCAGTGGCATAGTACACATCAGTTCAGTGTTACGACACAGAAATGATACAATCAATGCCATAGTCCGCATCAATTCAGTGTTAGAACACACACATGAAACAATCGGTGCCATAGTCCACATCACTTCGGTGTTAGAACACACACATGATACAATCAATGCCATAGTCCACATCACTTCAGTGTTAGAACACACACATGATACAATCAGTGCCATAGTCTACATCACTTCAGTGTTAGAACACACACATGAAACAATCAGTGCCACAGTCCACATCACTTCAGTGTTGGAACACACACATGATACAATCAGTGCCTTAGTCCACATCACTTCAGTGTTAGAACACACACATGATACAATCAGTGCCATAGTCCACATCAATTCAGTGTTAGAACATACACATGATACAATCAGTGTCATAGTCCGCATCAATTCAGTGTTAAAACTAACACATGATACAATCAGTGTCATAGTCCACATCAATTCAGTGTTAAAACAAACACGTGATACAATTAGTGCCATAGTCCACATCAATTCAGTTTCCCAGTCCATAACTATTCAGTGTTAGTATGGCTTGGGTGTCATTATACTGACTAATAATGAGTGAATAGTTCTAGCATGTCCCCAGAACAGAGAAGAAGAAGAAATCCTCCCAATTCTCAGAGAAAATGTTGAGGCAACAGTGCAATCGCTGAAGAAGGGAAAGTCAGCGGGAGTGGACAACATGCTGCAGAATTGCTTCAAGCAGGAGGAGAAGCGATAATTGATGCCCTCACCATTATCTGAATAAGATCTGGCAGTGGAGAGTGGCCTACACCATGGACCCAGTCTCTTGTCATCACTCTTCCCAAAAAGGGTAACCTTCAGGAGTGTGAAAATTACCGCACCATCAACCTCATCAGCCATCCCAGCAAAGTCCTCCTGAAAATAACACTCAACGGGTTGAAACCCCAAGCTGAACAAATCATAGCTGAAGAACAAGCAGTATTCATGGCAGGGCGAAGTACCACTGAACAGATTTTCAACCTCAGAATAATCTGTGAGAAATACCTACAGCACCAACATCTATACTACATTTGCTTTGACTCACTGACAAAAACAATTTGTTTAAAAAAATCTGTTGAATTTATTCAAATAAAAGTGGTACTATTTCATTAATATGTCATCATACAACAAAGTAAATCTCAATTAACCAAGATTTTATTTTAATAACACTGTAAAATAATCGCAGAACAAGCCTACCTTCCAAAATCAAGATATCAGGCTCATGGGGAAAAAAAGAACTTTTGTCAAATAATGTAAAATCAACCAGAAACAATCAAAGCAAGTCTTTTAGTAACGCATGTGACCTCCTCGGGTAGATGTGACCGCCTGACAGCGCCTTCTCATGGAACAAATAAGGCGTCGAATTTTGTGCTGTGTAAATCTGTCCCTCTCCTCCTGAAGGGCCTGCCCAAGCTGAACCAGAGTGCGGGGTGGGTTGCTGCGTGCATGGATGGCTTTCCCCAGCATGTCCCAAACGTGCTCATTTGGATTCAGATCAGGTGACCTGGCTGGCCACTCCATACGCTCAATGTTTTCTGCTGCCAGGTACTCATCCACGATGCATGCCCTGTGTGAGCGTGCATTTTCGTCCATCAGAATTAACTCAGGGCCAATGGCTTCAGCGTAAGGCCTCACAATAGGGTCCAGGATCTCATCTTCATTGCTGTCAAAGTTCCGTTTTGCAGCACGTGGAGATCTGTTTTACCCTCCATGCTTATCCCTCCCCAAACCATCAGTGAGCCGCCACCATGACGATCATGCTGAACAACAAACTGATCATGGATCGTGGAATTCAGGCAAAACCTGGACTCGTCCGTTATCAAATTCAAAACGCAAAAACAGCTTCAAATCAGAAATAAAAAAGTTAAACACAAAAATTTCAGGGGAAGTCGTTACAATAACATGGTTTACTGTGTGACAAAAAACAACTGCAACCTGTGAATAGATACCTGTATCCATTTACAACCCGGGAAGGTAACGCATCGAGGGAGGCGAGATCGGCACCACCCTTATTGAGCTGGTCCAGGGAAAAGAGGTTCCAAACACTTCCTTCCCCAACAACCAAAATGTTACGGGAATACTTTTACATTTAGTTTCATCCCATGCTTTGAATAGTAAGCTGACTTTCAAGTTTGATGATTTTTCAACAGTTAAAAACATGCTTCATATGACCATAGGCTGAGGCAATGAATATCTCTTGAACAAGTATAATTTTATAAATCATTGAAGAAAAAGTCCATCATGCTCGGAAATAGTTTTCACCGTTTGTTCCAATATGGCTCAGAGATTTGGCTGCCAAAGCGTTACGGTTAAGTTTGTCCTCCATTAACGGTACGTCCGGATGCAAAGGTAGGTGTGGTTGCAGTGGTTGTTTTTAGTCACACAGTAAACTGTGTTATTGTGAAGACTTCCCCTGTATTTTTTGTGTGTTTAAGTTTTTATTTCTGATTTGAAACTGTTTTTGCCTTTTGAATTTGATATCGCTGGAAACTCTTGATCATTAAGGTCCGTTCGATGATAATAATAATAATAGTAGTAGTAGTAGTAGTAAAGGTTTTTATAATTTTGGGGGGAGCGACCTGTATCCAGCAGAAACGCGCGCTCACATGTTACAGACACTCCTACATACACAACAAACACATTCATCACTCAAGCATGTGGTGTAAAGGCAGGTCACTGTTTAAGACAGATGAAATCAAATTTTTATTTTTGGATTTAAAAAAAGAAAAAAGAAGATTGGTGGCATCCAAAAGAATTATTGAAGGCAAAGAGAAAACTGGAGTACACAGAGGAAATCCTCTCCTCAGTAACCTGAAAAGTCTTGTAACTAAGGTTGATTGATGAAAGAGAAAGATATTTTGGTTCGCTACCTTTTAATGAGATTTTTAAAGTTTGCAATAGTCAACACCTGTTTCCACTTTGTCTTTTACATGATGTTGGTTTGTTTTTATCGCATATAGGTCATATTGTTTGGTTATATTCTTGTTTACATTTCATTAGTAAGACTGGTTTTACTTACATCTTTTATCATATTTAAATGTTAAAAGTTTAGTCTGATTTTGGTTAGTTTTGTGTGGTCCCAATTTGGCTGTTGGCAGTCCACTGGACCCTATAAACATTGAATATCTAAATCTCGCCCGGTGGGGTTTGAACATGCAACCTTTGGCATAGGACAGTGGCGCCCTCTGTAGTTAGTTTTGATGTGCCTTCTAACATTCTTTGGCAGACTAATGCTTATGGGTCATTGTCAGCACACAGTAACCCAGTATAAAATAGGGTTTCACTCTGACACATCCGATATGAGTGGTTTTCTACCTGGGCAGTGAAAAAAAAAATTTTTTCTTTGTCCAATATTGGTAGCTTTCAGCACACAACAGCTGAAATGTAGGAGTCTTTCTTTTGTGCTTTATGTGGGGTTAGTAGTTTCTTGCTCATGACCACAGACAAATATTTAAAACATATTTCTACCACTTGTTTGGTCTCATTTTCCTTTTCTTCCGATAGTTAGACAAACATTAATCTTGATCTGTTTGTATGATGTTGGTATTTTTCTACCCAATGACAGCTGCATACGGATAGGAAGTAGCGACCCGTTGAGAGGGTTTAGAGTAACCTGCCACAAACGTTATGACTGAAAATTGAACTTTAACCCCTACGTCCGCCGTTGGCAGAATGGCAGACATGAATAACCATCCCGGAAAAGAGGGGATGGGACCTAAATCAGCACTGAACCACCGGAGCAATCATACTTGTTAAGATTGACAGTGACAAATGGCGCTTTTTAAAATGTTGCCCATCATGGGCTTGGAGCCGGCGTCATCAGGTGTAGCAGGCGAAGGCTGTCCCACTGAGCTAGAGTGCTGGGTCAAACCTTGTGTTCCAGCGTTGTGACATAGGGAACCCAGCATTCATGTTCTGCATCACGGAGACACGTTTTCAGGGAATCCGATATTGGTCAGAAGCGTTTTATTGTTGTTACTGTTTTTTTGCTTGTGTTGATGGTTGTGATATATGCAGGCCTGTGTTGACCAGTGACTGGTGGTGTTTTGGTTGTAGGAGAGTCGCCAAGTCAATGTAATCAGACGCGCTTTGTCCGCCATGATGTGGTTTGTTTTCATCTCCTTTCACCGTTGGCACTCCGGCAGAGCCATTAAGCATGTGAGCGACCTACCTCAAAACTTGCGTTACCTTCACAGGCTTTTTTTTGGTTTTGCGTTTTCAGCAAGTGTTTGCTCTTTCTCACTGCTGCTGCCTCTTTTTGGCTTGATTGACTTGTGTGTTCCTGTATTAACACCTTGCTGGCACTGCAGTGGAGTGCAGGTTTCTTTTAACAATAATCACATATTTGTAAGATTTATTTATTCTTTTTTTGGTTTTCAGTAGATTAGGTCTAAACATTTTCACCATCATGTATCCACTGTCAAGTCTCTCGTTGTTGAAGTACTCGGCCAGTTTGACTCTGGCGTTTTTAATGATGATGTATCAACATTACCTCTTCTGTTTCTTGATTGATTTGCTAATTGATTTTTTGTGTGTATAGAAACTTTTTTTTTTTTTAAATGGTCTGAAACGGTGTATCATCCGCCACCTGTATCAAAAATGCACGCATAATTTTTTTTCAACATTGTAAAACAGCACTGTAGTATGCGATAACCTCTGGCTGACTTGTTTGGATAGCCTCTGTCTTTTTGAGAAGCCTCTGACTGTCTTTGAATAGCCTCTGACCGACTTCTTTATTCTGTTATTTTAACTGTCATTAGTTGTCTTAGTTTAGAAAGAATACATTTTTCGTATTGCTCATTCAAACAGCTATTTGTCAGTTTGATTCCACTCTCCCCCAAACCCCAGTTACATCAGTAATATATATTTTTAAAACTTTTTAGTGATGAGGTTTGAAAAAACAAATTGTTTGAATTTAATCTTCACATGGATGTTATTTTTCATGTTTTATATTTGCTTCTGGTTCCATTTGGATTTTGAACTTGTGAGAGTTTTTGTTGTTGTTACCATCTTATGTTTTATGTGTACATTTACTTGTTATTCTCCCCACCCCCTAACCAATAGTTCAACAATATTTTGTTGGTCCTAGCACATGTTAAAATTGCAGTTTATTTTAGGGAGGAGTGTGTGTGATGATAACAAAATCACTTACTCTGGTTATAGCTATGCAGGGTTTGTGTGTCAATTTTATTATTGGGCATGGGCTTTAGCTATCGGAGTTTGGTTTTAGGGTTATTTTATGTCTAAAACCATGTGGTTTGACAACGTACAGGTGTGTTTGTATGTACATGTATGTGTGTTGGCGTTGGACCCAAAGATGTGCCTGTTTAATCACCGAATACAATTTTGTTGTTGCGTTGATTAGGTCTCTTATGGCTGTACTGTAATTGTTGTTTTTTTACTGTGGTACTGGGGCGAATGTCTCCCTAGTTTTGATTACAGGGAGTGTGAGGTCACTTGTTTAAACTTTGCCACTAGATAGTATGGTGATGGAGGAGTTTGGTATTCCATGCTATTGAGGGGAAATCTCCCAACCAAGTGCGTACTTGGAGTGTAGCTTAAAGAGACATTTGGTCCCTATATGAAATCACCTCCCCAGTTTCCCACTGTACAGTTGGTCATCAAGTATCACCCCTTTCAACAGGCGCCCAACCACTGACCTGGAAACAACCACAGCATAAGGTCTCCCTTCACCCTGTTAGCATTGAGTCACATTCCAGTCATAGCGTTTAGTCACATACTGGTGATAGTGTTGAGTCACATACTGGTGATAGCGTTTAGTCACATACCGGTGATAGCGTTGAGTCACATACCTGTGATAGCATTGAGTCACATACCAGTTACTCTGGTTTTCCTCACCTGTATAGGTTTTCACAGGGAGGTAAGTCGCCCACTGCCCGTTGCAGATGCCCTTTTGAATGATCAGACACAAAGTTTAGGTTGCATTTTCCCAGAAATATTGGACACAAAAAATGTATGACTATGTAAGCACATTGTCACATCTTTGCCTGAATGACACATTTTATACTCTTGTTTTTAGCAGTTTTGACCTTAACCTCAGACGCCTTTAAATGTTTGTATAACCAATGAGTAGTTTTTTCCTCTGTGTATTTCTTGTAGTGCGTATGTTATTGTTACTTTTGAGCGTAGTGACGTTTTGCCAATTGTATCGGAGTTTACAAAGGTGTCTCCCTCCATATACATTTAGGGTGCGTGGATTGCTTTTAGTTGGATTTATTTTAATGTATTTTATTCTTGTTTATTTAATTTATTTTGTTGTTTAACAGTTGTGAGCATTTTGAGATTTTGGTTTAACAGTTGTGAGCATTTTGAGATTTTGGTTTAATGTCATTGATTTTGCCACTGGTAATATTGTAAATGAACGTCAGTTGTTTATATAAAGTTATTGACTGGGCTTGATCTGAGGCATGACAAAAACTATGTACATCACTGTAAAAAGGCTTATGTTGTGTGGGCTTTATAACTAACAAATGCTGGTACACTGAATAATTTATAATCTGAGTCATACAGTCCTATCCTATTTTATCCTATCCTATCCTATCCTATCCCGTAACTCAAAGGTCGTTGGGGCACCACAGATGATCGTTGAATGAAAAGTCATACAGTACCTCTGCCCAAATCCTTATTAGGGGTTGGGATCTATTGGGTGATATATAAACACCTGCTCTCTTTTTACAATTCTTAACATTAATAAGTGGTCTAATAAGCTTCTAGTCTACCAATCAGCATCATCATCTTTAGTCAAATGAATATCCAGCCTGTGCTCACTTTGGTTGTCACCCGCTCATGTAACAATGCACACTCCAATAACCACCAAAAATGGGTTTCCAGTAACCCTGATATACCGGTTTTATAGCGCTTTACCAGCTGAAGAGCTGCTCAAGGTCTAACTCCAGCCGCCCCAGGCTAGCACTTGCTGCTGCATGCACGTGGTCTGGCCACCGACCGCAATCCTGGGCGCTGTGGTGTGGGAGAGAAAGGACTGGGAGCTTGCTGGGCGTAGTTAGGTTCCTAGCACTCCAGACCTGCCTACTCTTCCGCTTTTGGTGGGAGACTCACGCTTTTGACGGTCTGGCTAATTTTAAGTTGTAACAGTGACAAATAAATATTCATTATAAATGTGTACAAAAAACTTGTGTTCTTGCTTTTTGATCCCCTGTCTCCCGCTTTTACTCTGAGGGGGGTAGGTAGGTCTGGCACTCCACCCATCTAGGACAAGCGCTTGAGATATTTGAAGTGCGTGCAGTAGGATGCATGCGAGCACAGATTAGACCTTGTACTCTCATCCTCAGATGTAGGACCTTCTCTCAGGGCCAACTTTATGAGAGCTTTGTTTCTTTGCCTTCCTTGGTTGTCCACTGCTGGGGTGGAAGATGGTGGGGCGAGGGGGAGGTTGTGTGGGGTGCTTGTGTCAGTTTTTCTGTCCACACCAGATGGTCACTCATCCATCTTACTTTCTGTGGTTGTTTTTGTTGTAAGAGCACAAACCAAGGACTGGTCTGCTCGCACACATTCCATGGCATGAACTTTAATTCTGGTGACATTCATGTCCTACAAAGGCCAGTGCTAGGTACACAAAATATACTTGCAAGCTCTCGTTCCCTCTCATACTTTGTGGTCCAGGGCTGGCGTGCATGAACGAACTTAAAAGCCGACTTAGACTTAAGTAGCATGTTTTAGTGAAGCGTTAAGTCTAAGTCGGCTTTTAAGTTCGTTCATGCACGCCAGCCCTGATCTCAGACTGACGGCTGAGAAGACAAGCCAAATTTCACCCCCTTGGGTGACGAAATATTGTTCTAAATTTCCAGTTCAAATCCTAAATTCAAACTGGGTTGAATTCTACCTAGTTAATCATAATAATGTGGAAACTGTAGGGTGGGCCTTCATTGCAGAAATAATGCCCTCCTGTCTAATAAGATGTCAGACTGTAGTAGTAATGTTGACATTGTGTTGTTGTGTATTGCAGAGCAAAGAACCAGGACCTCCCGCCCCCATTGACCAGTCTGGTGAGTTCACAGTTGTACCCGTTATTTCTTTAGTTGGATTAAGTGTGCATGTGTTTGAGACAGAGCGAGAGAGAGAGAGATTTACAAGTTAAATGTTAAGTTTTCATTGCTATGCTCACAGCATGGGTCCATGTGGTTATGGCGGAATCCAGAAATCCAGCTATTTTATTTGTAGTGTGACAGTGGTGCAATGCGATACAATTGTGATGCAGAGTGTAGGGACGGACAGTTGATAGTAGTGTACGCTATAATAAAAAGTTCTGCCAGATGTGTGCGGCCCCCTCATGCTCACACACGCACACACTCTTTTTCATTTTTTTCTTTGGATGATTGAGTAGTAAGAATGAATGAGACCTTTGGAGAAAAAAAAAAAAGTAATGTAGCTGTGGATTAAAGAAAGGGAGATTATTTGTAATATGGACAATGGCAACTATCGATATATATATTTTTAGTAGTTATTTCCCTTGAATCATGTCTCATCGACTTCTCTATTTGGCTGATTATTTTCACGTATTAACATCTTGTTTCAGTTTATTCTCTCTCTTTTTTTCCTTTTTAAAAAACAAAAACAAAACCTTTTCCCCTTTTATTTATTTATTTACTTATTTATACTTTTTGACTATATGTTTGTATTCTCATTTTACAAATAGATAAAAGCAATTGTTTTATTATGTTAAACAAAATACACACAAATATAATTATTTATTTTTTGTTTTATGAATGAATTTATTTATTTATGTGTTCAATTTTAATATATTTATTAATTTATTGTAAACGTTTTTGAATGAATTAGATATTAATTAATATGTCTAATTTCAAGGATTATTCATTGATATGTTCTGGGTGTTTGTAATGAAATGGTGAATTAATGTATTTGTGTACTAAATGATTGACTGTGGTTGTTTCAGTGAACAAGTGGTACTATGTTATACCACAGCAGTAAAGAAAGACAAGTGCCGTGGAGAGAAAGAGGGGAGGGGGGGAAGGGGAGTGTGAGGGAGAATAAGAGTGCAGCAGAACAAAGACGAAAATGACATTTCAATCAGGACGGACAATTCCCTCAGGCTCAGCTCAACGTAAACCGCCCACCTTTGCTTGCCCCTATACCCAGCAAGCAAAATGTCTTGTTTGTTGATAGTGTGAATCAATGTGTGTAGTCTGTAACACTGCCTACATCAACTTTCTGCCTTCTGAACTTTGGCAAGTGTACTCCCAGATTTTTGTTGTTGTAAGACTGAATCCCTGGTTTTAGGACAGCATCGAAGCAGGACGGTCTATCAGTGCAAGTTGGTCTATGAAAAAAAAAGTCTTTTTACTGTTATTTTGGACAAGTTATTGGAAAACGAATTTTTCATTTAATGTTATTTTTTTATGAATGAACATGAGCCTTAACGTCTACACCCACCATTGGCCATAAGGAAGACGGAGATAACCATCCCAGGGAACAAGGGGTAGGGACCTGAATCAACACTGAGCCACCAGAGCAATCCTACTGCTGAAATGGGCAGTGAAAAATGGACACTTTTTATTTCATGGGTGTGCCAACTACGGTGTGCCATTTATTTATTTTTTTTAAAATTGTCAAAACATTTTTCACATGGAAAATTATGACGGTAGGATCATGACAATGAAGAAAACGTTGGATCTAATGCTGAAACGCGTTGGTATAACAAAATAAAACACGATATTTCAGCAACAACAACACAAAATTCTTTTTCTTTGAACGCCTAACCAGCAGGGAGGGAGGGAGGGAGAGGAATTAGACTTTAAAGTGTCGAAACCAAAATCTCCACAAATGAGAGTTTGTATTCCAAAATTGTTAGTGATGTTGTAAAACGGGCAAAGAATAAGCTGTGGTTTTGTTTGTAAGGTATGTGTGGCGTTTGTACCTTTGGACCAGGCCTTACACATTGAGCAGGGGGTCTGAGTGTTGTGTGGATAATCAACATTTTAGTTTTGGATTATTGTATGGCGGGTATTATTTTTGCAGTGATGAAGACAAAGCAGATCATGTGTTTTAGATTGCGTAATTGAAATAACAGCAAGTGGGGTTTGGTTTAATCGTGTAACTGCGTGATTGAAGTTTCACCCTGCATAATTTGTCTGATACACAGATGCTGCTTATTGGCTTTCATTTTGATAGATTTGAATTTCATCTGTACTAAATACTTGAATGAACTGACCACATGTTATGTTTGCTTGGAAATCTTCCGCACTGAAACCAAAGCAATAAAAAATATTTTTGTGTTGAAAATCTTCGTTTTGTAACAAACAGAAATGTTGTTTTAAACAGTGACATGTGGTTTTATTTATTGTTTCAAATTTCATTCTTGGTATTTTGTAATAAAAATGATATAGACTAGTGCTGAAAGTTTGAGTTTGGGGTGAGAGTAGGACAAACACAATGGGGGTAATTTTATGTTTTTCTTTACTATTGAGTTTTTCTTCCAAAAATTTTTTAAAATAAATGTTTAGAATGTTTGATATATAGTGTCAGTTTGATATTTACACAGTATGTAGAAGTGAGGTCAGTGCGTTTGTATGTGTTAAGCAATAATTGTGTAGCGATGTTGACATTATTTTGTTTGCTATGTGATCTCTTGTTACAATATAGAGATGGTTGGTGCTCCAGTGTAGCATTCAGCCGTGATCTCTTGTTACAATATAGAGATGGTTCATGTTCCAGTGTAGCATTCAGCCATGATCTGTTGTCACAATATAGAGATGGTTCGTGCTCCAGTGTAGCATTCAGCCGTGATCTGTTGTTACAATATAGAGATGGTTCATGCTCCAGTGTAGCATTCAGCCGTGATCTCTTGTTACAATATAGAGATGGTTGGTGCTCTAGTGTAGCATTCAGCCGTGATATCTTGTTACAATATAGAGATGGTTCATGCTCCAGTGTAGCATTCAGCCGTGATCTCTTGTTACAATACAGAGATGGTTCATGCTCCAGTGTAGCATTCAGCCAAATCTCTTGTTACAATATAGAGATGGTTCGTGCTCCAGTGTAGCATTCAGCCGTGATATCTTGTTACAATATAGAGATGGTTCATGCTCCAGTGTAGCATTCAGCTGTGATCTGTTGTTACAATATAGAGATGGTTCATGCTCCAGTGTAGCATTCAGCCGTATCTCTTGTTACAATATAGAGATGGTTCATGCTCCAGTGTAGCATTCAGCTGTATCTTGTTACAATATAGAGATGGTTCGTGTTCTAGTGTAGCATTCAGCCATGATCTGTTGTTACAATATAGAGATGGTTCGTGCTCCAGTGTAGCATTCAGCCATTGACATTTTAGCTTTGTTCCTCCATTATTTTATTTTTCTAAATTATTGGTATTTTTAAAATTATTGTTACACCAAATTATGTTTTTGGAATTTTTTTTTTGTATGGGAGATAATTTGCCTAATATTTAAACAATTGACTTTCTGTTTGCTTTTAGGTTGAATCTGGTTTGCTTTTTTCTCTTAATATTTATTATAGAGTGTTTTTGTATTGCTGTTTTATTTTGTTTTAAAATCTTAATCTATTTCAGTGTTTTTTTCTCTCTCCAATTATTGTGGACAATTATGTGTTTGGTTTGTTACGATATGAAGACGTTTAATCAATTCTGATTCTTAATAGCGATTGGATAGTTGCGTTTATTTCAAATAGCACTTATTGACACAATCTTGTGGGATTTTGTTAATGTCTTGGCTCTTGAGTTATATATATTTTTTTTTAAATGTGTGGCTGTTGTGGTTTGTTTGGGTTGTAACATGTGTAGGCTTTTTGTATCTGGTTGTGCGCTTCTCTGTTTGTACCTACGTGCTTTGACATTACTCCAATAAATATTGCTCTTGTGTAAACCAATTTTGTCCCGACTTGAAAGGCCAGTGTTAGTGAGCCTCACAGGTTGTTAGAACTTGGTGTTGAGTACCTAGCATTGACATGTCATTCGCAATATGAAAATCAAATGATAATATAAACTAAGTTAGCTTATTTGTCTTTTATTTCACATTATTGTTAAGAGCTTATTGATGCGACTTGTAGATCTGGTAAACCGGTAGTTGCACCAACTTACTGTCGACTTGCAAACTGTAGCGCGAGAGTATGGAATATTAAACCATACATTCGCCTTGCCTTCTTACAATCTCTTGCTCTGTTTCACCATAGGTGTAGATCACATCAATGAGAATTAGTTTGGTACTTGTTAATTCACTTTTTGTTGACTAATTATAGTTTGTGTTTATTATATACAAAACCAAGTGTAAGTCCTTGCTGAATAGAGCTTACATCCATACAATACACCGATGTACAATTTGAGTTGTGAAAACCTTGAATAGTTTGAACTGTTGATGCATTTATACAAATATTGTGATTGTGTAATGTATCCTAGTAGTTAATGTAGGTGGTGATCTTCATTCGAAGAAACGCTCGACAATATCACTATAAATTGTAGGGGGGTATTTTTGGCTTTGTTTTTATTGACCATGAAGATGCATGTTAAATTGAATGTACACTTGACAAACTTTTGTTTGTGTGTAGGCTTGCTCCTGGTAAAAAATATTTTGTCCCGCTTTTGGAAACGGCTAAAATGTTTTGAACTAATTGTTGATTGATGTGTGCTTAGTACAAGCTACTTAAATGTTATCCACAGACTTTGAGAAACCTCAAACCATTTCGGGTGAATCTGGTGGGTGCCATTGTACATTGTATTTCTCCAGTAAATAGGGGTCAAATTCAGTTAATAAATTGGGTTGATATAAATCAAATGTAATGATGGAGTTCAGTTCTCATGTGTTGCGCGTACTATGTGCATGTATTTAGTTTTGAACATAAACATGCATGCAGAGCACACTGAATCACAGAGCAGAAAAGGTTTTTCAGTGACAACACTTCAACGCAAAGAAACCAAGACTACCAGGCAACTCTTCATAAAATACAAAACATTTTCCATTGGCAATATTGACATTTTATTTTAATTAAATCATTTTTATACATGATTTTTTTTGTTTTTAGAACAAAAGATTGATATTTTTAAAAAAAATAATAATAACATGAAACAAAAAAGCCAATGTTTACAAGCCAACGAAAATACCCGCATAACAAACATTTGACACAGGAGATGTAGTACAAGATAATCAAACCACAATTCTGTTTCACCTGACAAAATGCAGGTTTTTGATGCGTGTGTAAATCTTTCATAAATGACCATGACTATATATGTCAGCTTCTCTATTTCATGGAAATGGTAGTCAAATATACTGTTCTTCAGAAAATTCACAAATCTGCCACCGAGGAATAGATTTTATAAAGCAAATTAACGTAATGTTCTCCACAGATCTACTTTAGAAGTGCATGTATCACTATCTAAATATCTTGTTTCCCTTTGAAGCAAGGGCACTTTTGCTTTCCATTTTCTGTTTAAATGTCCAGGGAAAAAAACGGAGCCTATATAAAAAATGTTTCAGTCTTTACTATAATAAAGGGGGAGAGGGGTGGGGGTGGGAGTTGAAACATTATGAGGTCAGTTATATCTTCTGACTGTGCCCAAAACAACGCAGCAAAATGAAACATACCACATGGTACTTGTAAACAAAGGCTGTACACAATATGTATGTCATTATTATTTATTTTTATTGTTGAAGTGGAGACTTACGATGCGCAGACGTCACAAACAACAGCATAGAAAAACAGAACCACAGACTCCAGCAACAGCAAAGACCAACACCAGATTGTCAGTTTTTTTTCAAAAAGGGTTTCCACTGCCGCACACCAACAGTGGCATTTCTATTTCACTATCAAATAATATCTCGCCAGGGTAACCAAAATTAGACTTTTTAATTTGATCGACGACATTATCCGACAAATTAACACATCATTTCATATTTCACCAACACTGATTGCAATTAAAAAGCCTTTTACTTTTTATTTAACCAAATCAAGAGAATCTGTTAATAATAATAATTATAATAATAACAAATTGATAAACACAAACGAGACATAAATAAAACTAGTACTTCATAGGCAAATAGATTTACTTTTAGTGAACTTATACTCGTTGCCTAACAAACCAAAAATGAAATCATTATCTGGGAGGAAAAAAAACCCAACTAGCCAGAGCACCTTGTGAAACTGCTACACCCTCTTGTCAATAATAGAAACTAGATGATGTAAAAACATTTGTTCTTAATATTTTTTCCATCTTCATTGAAAAATATTGTTCAATTGCTTATAAATAAATAAATAAATAAAATGCAACTGTAAAAGATTAAAAGATGTCCAACTTATCCATACGGTCACAGAGTATGTTATCATCTCATTGACTGCATCGGGAGACTGTGCCGTATAATACCTAAAGGGAGGCAACAAGAGGGTTGTGTAACCTCCTAATAGTAACCAACACTAAATTGTAAGCATATTAAGTATTATTAAATAACACATCCTTGACTCTGAACACCGACAGGTCCCTCTCTCTTCTCAGCCTCTTCCAACATTTGATTAAAAATGTTATTTGTCATCACTCATCTTTTTATTTCATGTTTTGCCTAGTAGAAAACTACACAGTCAGTCAGTGGCATAGGTCAAAGATAATGCTGATAAGAGCACCAAACTCAAGCCCAAACAAACATCAACAACACCCACTACAAAACATCAAACTCAAGCCCCAAACAAACATCAACAACACCCACTACATCAAACTGGACTCTCGGACAACACTCATTTTCAAATGTGGAATATTATCCTTTCAATACTTTTTTCATTAATAATTTTTGGATTTTGACGTGATTTTCTACTATAATTTAATATTCTCTGGCTAAACATAAATATATTGTAATATCTTTCATAAAAGAAATTGTTTTTTTTTAATGTTTAGGATCACTACTGATTTTAACAAATCGACATCTATTTTCTTCTCATCTTTAATATTTAAAAACTGGCTTATCAAACTGTGTACATAAATGGAATTTCCATTGTCTTGGTGGAATTTTCAATATGAGATTTGCAATATTAGCTCCTAAAGACTATGAGCAAATTGGTGTCATCCATGCTACGGCCATGGTCTTTTTGTGAAACTATAGTCTTTTCTCCCCTCTCTCCCTGACCCTTCTTTAAGATTTGTATAAATAAAAATCACACACGCTGAATTGTAAAGAGTTGTCAAAATTAATTATCAATGTTTTCAAATATATTATTAACTAAAATAAACAAATAATAATTATAATATACTTCAAATAGCTGCCTTTGCAAAATTTAAATTTAAAAATTGTTTTAAAATTATCCGAGTTTTCTCCATTCCGTTGACACTAACAAGACTTTGTTTTATTACAAACACCTTCTACAAAAAATAAAAATGTTACAAATTATTTTCATTTCACTAAAATACAAACATGCATGCGAACAGTTAAAACTTGACTGACCATTCTTTTTACAGGACATTTTAGAGTTGTTTTTTTTAGTTTTTTCTTTTCAAAGTATTAAAAAGAAAGTAAACTGTATTTTTTGTTGATACAAGCCAGATTGATCATGAAGAAAACAACAAAACGCAAAAGTCAAGAGTGGCAAGATTGAAGAAAAACAAGTGAAAATACGGTCATCATCATCAGCAGGTCTTGAGATGTGACAAGAAAAACAAAATACACAATATCAACGAATAACCACAATGATCACCTTACCATAAAAATATCAAACACAAAATATTATTGTAACTGTTTTTTCTTAAAAAATTGTATTTTTAAAACATAAAACTGATAATCAAATGTCTTTCTAAGCACAGGCACTAGATTAAAAATTTTTAAATTCGCTTTAATTCATTACAACACATATAAATGTTATCAAGAATGGCGTATAAACGCAATTTTTAGCAAAAAATAAATAAAACTAAAGAAAGAAAAAAAAATCACAAAAACTAATTTTCTCTTTGTCAGAACAATCTAAAGATTGTCTTTCCTCAAAAGAAACAAATTTGCCATGATGAATTAGCACAATGACAAGCACACCTCCCAAACACACACACCAAACCATCAAACCACACAATCTTTGTCTTTTGGCAAAACAAATCCCACATGTATGGCCAGCGTACAAAAAGCCACTGCATCAAATTCACTCCACACACACACAATCTTGATGCAAACCACCAAATGAGGTTGCCATATATACGAGACGTCACTGGCATACACTTTATACATGTTATACACCCTTCCATCACTGCACAAAACCTCTCTCTCTCACACACATATATACATGACTACACAATATCTCAGGCACACCTTGTGTTACACACATACAGCACTGAGAAAGAAAGATGTATTATAATGCTCCGGAAACGATCAACAACAAACGTGCTGGTTACACATTTCAGTACATTAGGAGAGACCCTACACTGTGCGAGCCTCGCAGCTTCACAAGATGATCCACTGTCACTGTATCTGTACAAGCAGAAGGCAACATCACAACTGCGACAGTTGGACATTTTCAAAACTCCTCATAATTATGTTATATTGGGAGCGTACATATACGCATTCGACAAGCTCGGGACTTCAAAGCTTGCCATTATGTACAGCAAAGAAAAACAAATCAAATGAGGCGGGCGATTCGGTCAACTTCACGTTCTAATGCTGTTCTTTAGTCTTTAGTTTTTAATCTTCATAATTTATCTAGTTTTATCGTCTGATTTCATCGTTTTTTTTTCTTTTTCTGCAACGACTTTCCTGTATGGTTTCAAAGTTGAGATAACATTATTGTCTTCTGTAACTGTACGTGCACTGTTTAGGTTTGTATGATCATTATGAACTGTTGTCATAGCGTGCTTCTTCAGCTTCAGCACTGCTCACGGCACCAACAGGCTTTTTATCAATGGACTGGCTTAAAAATATAGTACTACTCACAAAAATAGACAAGTAATTTTGACAGTTCTTTCAAATTCTGCTCACTTCCTACTTTCAAATTTCATATTTTTGTAATAAACATTCAAGGAACTTTAAAAAAGAACCTGGTCTACATATTGCCTAAAAGCTGACAATTGTAACACAATTGTTCATGCAGCCTCTAAAACCTCCTTTTTCTCTTGAGGAAAATTCCCACGTCGGGTGCACTTTCAGCCAAGTTTGAACCAACAGAAAATGCTGAGCAAGCTCTAACTCACAAATCTACCTTTGCAGCCTTCAATGACCCACCCCACTACAGCTTCTCAATCTCAACCATTTCTTTGTCACTTTTATTTTATTTGTGCAGGTGTAATTGTTGCTGCCCATACCGCCTCTTTCAGCGTACAGTAACTAGTAACAGCGTATTTGACTGAAGCGCCTCATCGCGCCGTGACAACCAAAATTAAACAACATTGGTTTGTTTTGTATCTTTTGCAATAGTAAGGATGAATATCAGGTCTTAACATCGTCCCAGATTTTATCTGCAATGGCAAAGGGAGTCTACTATATGTCTTGACATTTCATACAAGAAATTGAAGCATCTTATCAAAAGTCATATATTTTTTTCCATTGAGAGTAAAAAATCAAAATTCTTGACAGTTTTCCAATAAGAGCTAGTTCACCAATGTCACGACCCACACTCAGTTTGAACTTTATATTGTTGTTTGTAGATAGGTGGTCTTCTTGCAAGTGCCTATGAATCATCGTTTTGTGTGCCTTTGAATAAGCCGGGACAAAAGTAAATGAAAAGTGTGACGTAACTTATTGTGGTAGAAAAGAGGAAATGACGAAAGAGAAAGAAGACAGGTATTTGGTCGTTACATGGAGGTCTCAGGAACAGTGAATCTAGGAGCAGTGTGTTGAATCGTTTTTCGTCCCTGCTAATCCTTTATCCGTCAACTGTACGCTTAAGGAAATACGTACGTGATATCCTCACGTAGCGGTGCCCTACGACAAGAACTTGAGTTTTCACCAGAAGTCGTTTGAGAACGATGAGGGAGAAAGAGTTCGACCTTGAAACTGGTGCAAGTTCGACTGTTTGTTTTAGTCAATGAAGATCGAGACGACTAGTAGACCTGACCGTTGACCTACCTGTACCAAAAGGAATGCTGCGGATGAAGAGACGTATCCGACCTTAGCCGCATCACCGTATCCACGGGTAGTTGAGTAAGTGTGGACTTGGGTGTTTTCACTGGCTAGTCGGGTGTCTCTTTGTTGTCATTTATTTCTGTGGTCCGTATTTTGTCGTATCATTGTTGGTTATCATTATGTTGTGGGGCTAAAATATTATGGGGAAGTATTATATTCGTATAAGTGATACCATATTTATTACAATCATTATTCTTCCAAGCATACAACACATTCAAGGTTGCAGTCATTCATTCATACATGCGTTAGATTTACATTTGTGATTGTTACAATACAAGAGTTAGCGATTATTATTATTAAGGAAAATGGTTGAGTTTTCAATTGCATCAGGAAGCATGTATAAATTGTTACTCAAATTCTTAGAAGATTTTGTATGGGTTATGTTGCAGTGTACCCTTCGCTTTTTGCCTTTGGTTTCATCTTCAACTTCGATTTTACCTTCAACTTCAACTTTAACTTCGACTTTGTTTTTGGGTTTACCATCATTTTTCACCGATTGTATTATAATAGACTTTCTGCCAGTGAACTTTTTGCCTTCGATTCTTCACCACAGACTTTGAAATATTGGATGACCACGGCAGATGCATCTAATCGTAGCAGCTACAGTCCCAGTGACATTCGAGGTGTATGCACTTATCGATTACATCTAGTGCATTGACAATTTTTAGTTTATTTGCCTACTGTGTTCCCGGGACATATATACATTTCACTCCTGCGTTGAGCGAGTTCATGCTCTAGTGTCTTCGGGACGTTTTTGTTATTATGCAATTTCGTATTGCAAAGGTTTGATCGCAGGAGTGTGATATGTATTTGTAAAACGGGACTTGTGAACTGAAATCGTTATAACAGTAGTAGCAACAAATTTGTAAACAGTGCATAGGTTGTGTGCGAACAATGAGTGAACAGTAGAAAAGGAAAACAAAGAGACTGAACGAGAATACTGTGTAGAACCATTTAATTTATTTAAAACAAAGAACATTTCATTCTGTCGTTTGATTTTATCACCTTTATAAATTTTAGTTATTCATTTACGACTCCATGTTATGTTCATGTGAATAAATTGTTGTTTTATTTTGCCAACGTAATACTTGTCTCTATCTATTCATCCGTTGTTCACGTATGGTTGCATACACTGCTCAGAGTTCCCCTTTATGGTAAGAGAAACGAAGGACCGTAAGGGGGGGCTTTGACATATTTGGTGGCAGCGGTGGGATCGAACGGATGAATGGAGGAGATAGAATTATGTTGACATTGTTGTGTTATACCATACAATCAGAGTAAGTGACGTGGGTGGTTGGCGGGTGCTGGAGCGTTTTGAATCGCGTGGGCGCACTTAGAGCACCCGACAGTAATAAGGTAGGCAACCAAGCCCACACTTTACTATAATACAACTTAGTGTCATCTGAGCCAAACCGTGGTATAACTGTTGAGTTATTTGAACTCTGAGATATATAGTTGGTAAATAGATTTGTTGTTTACCAATTATACAAGAAAAGGTGGTCGGCTAGCAAAATGTCCGCCACCCGGAAAGGTACAAAACATGCTGGGGCCAAGAAAACGATTGGTGGGGAAGGGACATCGATCACCCCTAGCAGCGACTCAGCCGATATTGTACTGGGAGCATCGGGAGAAGCGACCATGTCCAGTTTGACGAGAGAAGAGACTCTGAGTACGTCTGTCTTAGGTTTCCCTCGCATGGCGGTAGCCGTAGAACCGTCAAGGAACCAAGAGACGTCCGAAGTGATTGACGTATCCATGAAGTATAGAGAATTAGGTATGAGCCTAGGCCTACGAGAAGAGGCGCTAGCGAGATTTGTCGTGGATGGCATCCAAAAGGAAGAAGAACGAAGAGAGCGAGAAGAAGACAGACGTTTAGTGGAGAGGAAAATGGAAGAAGAGCGAAGAAAAATAGAAGAAGAGCGAAGAGAGCGCGAAGAAGACAGACGGCTAATGGAAAGAAAAATAGAAGAAGACAGACGTCTAATGGAGAGGAAAATGGAAGAAGAGCGAAGAAGAATAGAAGAAGAGCGAAGAGAGCGCGAAGAAGACAGACGGCTAATGGAAAGAAAAATAGAAGAAGACAGACGTCTAATGGAGAGGAAAATGGAAGAAGAGCGAAAGGAAAAAGAAGAAGAACGTCGCCGACGAGAAGAAGAGAAAGAAGAAGAACGTCGCCGACGCGAGGAAGACAAAGAAGAAGAACGAAGATCATTAGAAATCAGAATGGAGGCAGAGAAAGAACGGATGAAAATGCAGATGGAGATGATCAGAGAAGAACGCGAAGTTTTCGCTGACCGTTCAACTCGTAGAGAACATCATGATGGTTACCGACTGAAAATTCACCCTTTCGATGGTAGAGAAGACATCGAAGCTTATCTGCGTCATTTTGAACTCATAGCTGAATCACAAGGATGGAATAGAGATTGCTGGGCAGCAAGGTTGTCTCCACTATTGTCAGGAGAAGCGCGCGATACGTATTTGCGTCTGACACCCGAACAGGCTCAAGATTTTGAAGAAGTACGCAACGCGCTGTTACGTCGTTTTCGCCGCGATGCGGAATGGTATCGCCGACAGTTCCGAGAGACCAAGAAAGAACAAAATGAAACTTTTCCGCAATTTCTCATCCGGTTGCAGACATCTGTAGAAAGATGGTTTTCCTTGGCAGACAAAGACATCGATGACGCGAAGTCTGTGTTAGACATGTTTTTGGCTGAACAGATATATTCAGTAATGAATCCTGAGCTCGAGATGTTCGTGCGTGAACGATTGCCGACAGACGCCGCACAAGCAGCCGAATATGCTCAACTGCATTTGGACGTAAAACGAGCCGTATCCCGAGGACCTGTTTTCCAAAGAGCGAGTCCACGAACACCGAGCAGTCAACCCGAGCGTAGACCGAACGAGTCACAAACGAGATTGAGGGAACCTATTAGGAGACCAGTTGTCGGTAGAGATGAAAGAGACAGGAGGAATTCAGACGAGTGCTATAAGTGTGGGGGTAAGGGGCACTTCGCCAGGCAATGCATGAAAACGCATGCAGTCAGTCAGGTTACAATTGCGACCGACACCCTACCGATCTATACTCCGCCAATAGACGTCCGATCTATTAAACCCTATAACCCGTGGAGTGAGGGTCGGATCAACGAAAATACAGTACGCATCATGCGTGATACTGGAGCAGAGATGGGAGCAGTTGCTTCAAAATGGGTCAAACCTGAAGATTACACAGGGAGGAGTGTTGAAGTGTACTTAGCAGACCAGACAAAAACAGGAAAGTACCCTACAGCATGGGTGAAACTTGAATCAGGCTTTGTGACGGGGACTGTTGAACTGTTCGTCCTTGACCACATGGGACCTGACATTCGTCTGGGTAACTGGATTACATTTTCATCTGGTTACCGAAGCCCAGTTACCATTGATGGTAGTGAATGTGCCGTGGCAGCAGCAGTCGAAACAAGAGGACAAATAGAACGTGAAAAACGAGCGACAGTACCTTTGCAGGTATCGAAAACTCTAGGAGTGGAAGTCACACCGACAGAGTTGGCTGCATTGCAAGAAGAAGACGATAGTCTTAAAAAAGTTCGAGCGTTGGCTGATGCCCAGAGCGAACTGAAGTCAGGAAATGCTACAGTAAAATTCACGCGAAAGAAAGGGTTACTATACAGGTTGCATCAGTTGCGAGGAGTGGAGACATCGCAGCTAGTAGTTCCCAAGAAACTACGAAAAGAAGTCATGAGGCTAGCTCATGATCCTCCCATGGCAGGACACCTAGGAGGAAAACGAACTCGCGAACGTATATGGAATACGTTTTTCTGGCCAGGTATGTGCGCAGACGTTCGCAGGTACTGTGCATCATGCATTGAATGCCAGAGAGTGACACCAAGGGGTCGAGTCAGCAAGGTACCCCTACAAAAGATGCCTTTGATGGACGAACCATTCCAAAGAGTGACAGTCGATGCAGTAGTGACAGAAGACGATCAATGGAAAGAAGAACAAGTGGGCAACGACATTCCAACGTGTCCGTTAGTGGCGACCGAGGGTCCGAAAGATGTACACGTTGACCCAGAATGTCCAGAAATTCATGAGGACATCCTAAACATAGTGTCAGACTATGCAGACATTTTCACTGATTTCCCTTTACGATGCACCTTGGATACGTGCGAGATAAAGATGATCAATGAAGAGCCAGTCCGTACAAGACAATACCCTTTACCTCATTCGCAAATGCAGGTGGTGAAGGATGAAGTAGAAACGATGATGAAATTACGGGTCATTGAGAGAGCAACGTCACCGTATAGCTCACCGATTGTGCTAGTGAAAAAAAAAAGATGGACAAATACGATTTTGCGTTGATTTTCGCAAAATGAATCGTAACATCGTCTTCGACGCTGAGCCTCTACCTGATATCGATTTTTTGTTCGCGAAGCTCGCAAAAGCGAAATACCTGAGCAAAATAGATTTGTCAAAAGGGTATTGGCAAATCCCAATGAAAAAAGAGGACAAAGAAAAGACAGCGTTCACCACTCCTGAAGGTCAGTTCCAGTGGTGCGTGATGCCTTTTGGATTGAAGACTGCCGGAGCTATATTTTCCCGAATGATGCGGAAGTTATTGGCACCCCTTCACATGACTGAAATAGACAACTTCATGGATGATTTGATGATAGCTACACAAACAAAAGAAAGGCATTTGGAATGTCTAAGAGCGTTGTGTCAGAGACTCCGCGAAGTGCAGTTAGCTGCAAGACCGTCAAAATGTTTCCTAGGATTTCAGAGTTTGGAGTATCTGGGACACATGGTAGGGCGAGGTAAGATTCAACCAGACCGTCAGAAAATGGATCGCATCAGAGAAACGTCACAACCAACTACAAAGAAACAAGTGAGGTCGTTTTTGGGGTTAGCGAGCTACTACAGGAGGTTTGTACCAAACTTTGCAGCCATAGCCGCACCTCTATCCGATCTGACGAAGGGAGGAAAAACAGGACCAGTCGCATGGACGGAAGCATGCGAAAAAGCTTTCAACACTCTGAAAGAAAGGTTGTGCTCTAGTCCTGTATGTTGTCTGCCAGATGGCGAAAAACCGTTTGTTTTGCAAACAGACGCGTCAGACACAGGTATTGGAGCAGTACTATGCCAAGATCAGGGTCACGGACTCCAACCAGTGGCTTGTGTCAGCCGGAAGTTAGTTGCCGCAGAAAAGAACTACTCAACGATTGAGAAGGAATGTTTAGCGTTGATTTGGGGACTTCAACGATTTCAGCAATATGTGTACGATCGGACAGTCATCGTACAAACTGATCACCAACCGCTGAAATACC
Organism: Oncomelania hupensis; assembly: GCA_036898135.1. Taxonomy (NCBI): domain Eukaryota; kingdom Metazoa; phylum Mollusca; class Gastropoda; order Littorinimorpha; family Pomatiopsidae; genus Oncomelania; species Oncomelania hupensis. The sequence continues at coordinate 134,371,087 of CM072512.1, forward strand.
TTCAGAAATCGAAAACTACCAGCAGCAGGTTGATGAGATGGGCGCTGTTGATGCGGTCGTTTCCACTGGTTATTGAAAGTATTCCTGGAAAGGAAAACGTCACTGCAGACTTTTTGAGCAGAAACGTGTAAGTCGTGAACTTTGAGTTTGTCCCGAAGACACTAGAGCATGAACTCGCTCAACGCAGGAGTGAAATGTATATATGTCCCGGGAACACAGTAGGCAAATAAACTAAAAATTGTCAATGCACTAGATGTAATCGATAAGTGCATACACCTCGAATGTCACTGGGACTGTAGCTGCTACGATTAGATGCATCTGCCGTGGTCATCCAATATTTCAAAGTCTGTGGTGAAGAATCGAAGGCAAAAAGTTCACTGGCAGAAAGTCTATTATAATACAATCGGTGAAAAATGATGGTAAACCCAAAAACAAAGTCGAAGTTAAAGTTGAAGTTGAAGGTAAAATCGAAGTTGAAGATGAAACCAAAGGCAAAAGGCGAAGGGTACACTGCAACATAACCCATACAAAATCTTCTAAGAATTTGAGTAACAATTTATACATGCTTCCTGATGCAATTGAAAACTCAACCATTTTCCTTAATAATAATAATCGCTAACTCTTGTATTGTAACAATCACAAATGTAAATCTAACGCATGTATGAATGAATGACTGCAACCTTGAATGTGTTGTATGCTTGGAAGAATAATGATTGTAATAAATATGGTATCACTTATACGAATATAATACTTCCCCATAATATTTTAGCCCCACAACATAATGATAACCAACAATGATACGACAAAATACGGACCACAGAAATAAATGACAACAAAGAGACACCCGACTAGCCAGTGAAAACACCCAAGTCCACACTTACTCAACTACCCGTGGATACGGTGATGCGGCTAAGGTCGGATACGTCTCTTCATCCGCAGCATTCCTTTTGGTACAGGTAGGTCAACGGTCAGGTCTACTAGTCGTCTCGATCTTCATTGACTAAAACAAACAGTCGAACTTGCACCAGTTTCAAGGTCGAACTCTTTCTCCCTCATCGTTCTCAAACGACTTCTGGTGAAAACTCAAGTTCTTGTCGTAGGGCACCGCTACGTGAGGATATCACGTACGTATTTCCTTAAGCGTACAGTTGACGGATAAAGGATTAGCAGGGACGAAAAACGATTCAACACACTGCTCCTAGATTCACTGTTCCTGAGACCTCCATGTAACGACCAAATACCTGTCTTCTTTCTCTTTCGTCATTTCCTCTTTTCTACCACAATAAGTTACGTCACACTTTTCATTTACTTTTGTCCCGGCTTATTCAAAGGCACACAAAACGATGATTCATAGGCACTTGCAAGAAGACCACCTATCTACAAACAACAATATAAAGTTCAAACTGAGTGTGGGTCGTGACAACCAATAAAAAATTTAAAAATGAGAAAGAAATCTGATCGTACTTATAATTTTCAAATAAGAAAATAACATTTGATAAGTAAGTCTAAAGTTAATGAGGAAATCAAAAACCTGATCAAACCTCTGATAGGTTTTCCAATGAGAAAATAAACCTCTGATCCAAAGTCTGACGTTGTTGATGCGAAAAGAGGCGAGTGTCAATGAAGAATGAACAGACATGGGACAATCACTGTGCAAGCTTGGCCACCCCTATTTTGGCACAGCCACTGACCCACAGTCCACACAAAACAAACCAAGTCAACACACTCAACGATATCATTCTACTGTACACTTGCGTGGTGTTGTTTTTTTTTAACAGTCCATAGCACTGTCACTTCTCTCAGGGCGAGCTTTGGGCTGCATGTCAACAGTCCACTCAGCTTAGCCCACTCCTCTCAGAGCCAACACTAGCTGCTAGGTCCACACCTCTCAAGCCCACTTGGGGCTGTTCTCCACAGGAACAAAAAATCAAAAGGCTGTTCGTTGGAACAGTCCAGTTCAACTCACTCCTCTCACGACCAGCTTTGTGCTGTTCAGTTTAAAAGTCATTCTTCTCCGTGAATGCATCCGTCCTGTCTCTTCACAGACCAACCCCGCTTTGTTACACAATCTTCCACTGTCCTGTCTCCAAACACTGACGCACAATTGGCACATCTTGACTGGTGAATGAATTTATCATGTCAATGTTAACTGGCAAACACCACTTGCGGGAAAGAAAGATCTCAAGTTTAATAACACAACACTCATTCGCTCAGTACATTACATTTTAAAAAAGTCCCACAAGCACACATCTTTCAGTGGATTCACACAGGGATTGGCTATTATGCTGGACCTCTGTTGCTGCACAGCGTTTGTTTTTTTCTGTCCATCACAAACTTCTTCCCTGACCAGACCAGCCTTGACCTTTGACCCACACCGACCCACTTCTAGGGTGACCTTGACCCACTGTCGTACTACACATCACAAGTTTAAGACACCGGCATTTTCACATCACCACTAAGATCCAACCCCCTCATGTCAAATCTATCTTTCCACATAAAGGTTTCAAGGTTTTTTTTAATATAAAAGAAGACCACCCATCAGGGTAGCAGATTGCTTCAGACCAAGCTTAAAACCATTGGAAGGCTAAAAACACAATGACAGCTGTTTGTCTACCAAACTTTACCTAAGGATCTACGACTTAGCTCATTGAATGTGTAGGTCTCCATTCTTTCACAGCTAGTTCAAATCATCACAGCCTTTTCTTGTGGAAGTATCTTTTCAAAAGGTACCCGATTATCTTCATAAAACCCCACCTAAAATGCGTGAGAACTGCGACTGTCGCGTCCTGTGCGACTGCTATGTACACTACACCTAGCTAGTCTAGTCCTGAGGTCACTTGGCGGCGATGTGGGGCGATGACAAGGGAGACGATCGCATCAGCGGCTCCAGTTTGATGGGGGATGAGGTCAGGCTGGATGCAGATCGCAGCGGGGAACCCATCAGCGAGACGGCTGACAGCGGGTGGAAGAGGGACACTGGGGGTGTGGGGGTGGAGCTGGCCAGGGGCGACGCCGAAGATGTGACCGCCGAACCGCGAAAGTTGGTGAGGTTCAGGCAGTGTGGGGGGCCAAGAAACCCCTCAAACACGTGCCCGGGGGCATCGTCTTTGGGCATGAGAGGGGAGAGGGGCGAGTGGGGGAAGGACAGACGTTGCGAGGAGTGAGATTGGGAGAAGGAGGTGTCCATGGCTACGGGCTGTGGGGAGGAGTCGGTCTCTGGCTCTCCCTGCATGGAGTCCGTGTCACAGTTAGATTGCGATGTGCCCAGGCCCCCTAGCGACGACATGTCATCATCTTCCCCGTCCGAGCTGGCCCCATCTTCCCCCATGTAGCGGATGCACTTCTTCTTTCGCCTGCAACACAAGCAGCCACACGCGTTAGCAACAACGTACAGGCTAAACGTTCCAGCACATGTTATCTTCTATCAACCTCGTCCCATCACAAGCTGTCCTATAGGAATGACATCAAGACAATGAATGGCACTGACCGATTCAAAACAAGGTCAAAAACAAACTTCTTCTTTTTGCCAAAAAACTGGCTCACAATAAATAACAATATTTGTTATACTGCTACTATCACTGCTACTATCACTGCTACTATCACTAATAGTTGCTCTTTTTGAAGCACCTAAGTCAGTTCTGGTCATTCATATTAAGTGCCAGTCACACGCAAACACCCCTCCATGCAAAGAAAATGTTGAGAAGTGCCATTTCCAAAGGTGGGCTGGTATAAGCAGTAAATAATGGCACTGGATTGACACTTTAATTAAGCATTGTGGGAGTGAAGAGACAAAAAAATTTATTTGTTCTTTCTTTAATCAACATGGCAGCGAAGACCACCATTAAAACAGGGTTATTTTCAATGACTTTTATTCTCAACAACGGTGTATTATCAGTTTCACACAGCAAATTATTTTGTTAATTTTATTTGCTAGTAAAATCGCTATAAAACAATGTTTTATTTGCGGATTAAAAAAAAAAAAAGTTAATACTGAAAATCGGAACATGACACTTGAGCAAAAGTAACTAAAAACAACAGCACTAAACGCCATTTTAAAAAAAATTAAAGACTACAAAATTTCTACTTTTGTTGTGAGTTTAGATTCCTCAGCGACTAATGTCTATTCCTGACGTTTGTTCTTCATTCGTTTATTGCAAAATGTGTATTTAATAAAAACCATAGTTAGTGAGCGTTGTGGCCGCGTGGTCTAAGGTGAGACTAACTTGCCTTGTCCACTGACTACAGGTCAGAAACCAATGGCGCCAGACATGTGTGGGATTGATCCTGCTACTTGGCGTTATGTTTCTCCGAATATTATTTACTGTCGCCTTTGGCAATGTGCTGGGTGTTTTTTTGCTGGTATTCCAGTTTGCTCACCCAGCAAAAAATGTCACAAGCACATCTAATATTGCGTAGTTTGGGCGGGTCATAGGCTGTGGCTACGACTTCCCCAGGGGAGGCAGCCCACAATTTCCTAATAAAAAGGGACAATGGAGTGTCCGAGCAAAAAAAAACCCCAAACATATCCATTCCGTTTCTATTGTTGTAAGCAATCTGATTTGTTGTACACTGCAACACCTGTCAATGCCATTTGTCAGGGATGGTGAAATGTAAGGCTAAGTTCTGAAATACAGTCCGTTATCACTAACAGTGAGGACTCATCACCTGTGTCATCATTGTGACAAATATAATTGCAAGCAGCTCACTGCACTGGGCATGTTACAGCAGTGTGGTAATCAACAGTCTATCATACCCCAATGATCACCGTCAATCACTCACACTGACATAAAAATGCCACCACAATCTTAGTTTACTACCATCTTTCCCATAAAACAGGTAATGGTAACCTAACAACATCATACAGATCATTAAATACCCCGGTTAATCCCACCAAGTATCATAGGTAACATAAATATTACATTTTATACACAAAATAATACCACACCATGATACATGAAATAAATATATTATACATTTAGAAAACTAAATGGGTGTGAGGCTAAAATAATACGATAGTCTAGGCAGTGGGGAAAATGCGCAACAAAAGAGATACACATGATAGTGTAAGCAATGCCTGGAGGACAGCATCAATAGAATACATTAGGCATACAAGTTATATAACATAACAAAATCTGCTGGCTATATGAATGCAAAAATACATTGTAGCAATACACGTGTACATGAATGAGGATGGCTCAAATTTCCCACTGGAGCAAATGTACAAACGCGTTTGTAGCAGACAACATTTGCCTAAATGAATGAGATGGGTCCACGTTGCAAAGAACGAGGCCAACCACTTGTGACCCATATGATAGCCATATTATCTGTAATGTAATGCTAAATTGTAATAAATAATGTGATCCTATAACTACCAATTGGATTATCTGTCATATAATACTAAATTGTAATAAATAGTGTGATCCTATAACTACCAATTGGATTATCTGTCATATAATACTAAATTGTAATAAATAGTGGGATCCTATAACTACCAATTGGATTATCTGTCATATAATACTAAATTGTAATAAATAGTGTGATCCTATAACTACCAATTGGATTATCTGTCATATAATACTAAATTGTAATAGTTGACCTCACAACTACCAATTGGATTATCTGTCATATAATACTAAATTGTAATAAATAGTGTGATCCTATAACTACCAATTGGATTATCTGTCATATAATACTAAATTGTAATAAATAATGTGATCCTATAACTACCAATTGGATTATCTGTCATATAATAATAAATTGTAATAAATAATGGGATCCTATAACTACCAATTGGATTATCTGTCATATAATACTACATTGTAATAAATAATGTGATCCTATAACTACCAATTGGATTATCTGTCATATAATACTAAATTGTAATAAATAGTTCACCCCACTACCTATTGGATTATCTGTCATATAATAATTGTAATAAATAGTGTGATCCTATAACTACCAATTGGATTATCTGTCATATAATAATTGTAATAAATAGTGTGATCCTATAACTACTAATTGGATTATCTGTCATATAATAATTGTAATAAATAGTGTGATCCTATAACTACCAATTGGATTATCTGTCATATAATAATTGTAATAAATAGTGTGATCCTATAACTACAAATTGGATTATCTGTCATTTAATAATTGTAATAAATAGTTGACCCCACTACCTACCTTGACCCCTTACCTTCTGATCCCCAATAAAATAAAAATCAATTAAAATGAACATTCGCAACAACAAACATATATGTAACTTAAAAGATATGCAACTTTGTAATTAAATGATTTCTGTTGATGAGTGAATTCCCCAAAGTTGCTTGGACAACGGTTACCAGGGTTTCATACACAGAATGGCAAAAAAAAATCATGAAATAATACTGCAGTAAATAGCCATGACACACTAGCCAACTAAAATGTGTGCAAAACCAAGCCCACCAATGGACAACCTGTGCATGGATAGGAAACCAATCACCAATCAATGTCACTTGTACCTCAATCAAATCAATCCTATCTCTACCTCTCTTTCTCACTCACGCAACCTAAAATGTAACCCGCATGCGTGCACACACACACACACACACACACACACACAAGGGCGGACAGGAACAAATAAAAACATTTAGCCAAAAAACCAAAAGCAAATCTTTACAGAAAATAAAAAAATTTTTTTTTAATAAAAATAATAATTATAATTAAAATACATAAATGAAAAGCTTGGTATGATTCATTTTCCTCTGGCGGGTGCACGAGTATGGGCGTGAAAAAATAATGTTAAAAAATACATAAGATGAGAATAAAATATATGGATTGAATTGGGGGTATTCGATAATAGTTCTAGAATTTAATTTTGTTAATATAAAAAAGTGAATTTTTAAAAAGTATTAAAATGATAAAGTGCGCCGATCATTACTATTAACAATCCACACGACATGGTATCACCGTTAACAACCCACATGACATTGTATCACCATAACAACCAACATTTGGCATAACCATTAATAAACCCACACGACGTGTGACTCTCAGGAGAACAACATGTTGCCAAAAATAAATAAATAAATTATAAAAAAAAACATCCAGAGCCCAAATCTGTCCCAGCAAAACTTGCAAATAGCAAGAGGGTTCCATGCAAAAAGAAACAGGTTCCATTGTCAACTGACCTTCTCATTCAAAACCAGCCACTCTATATTATAGTGAAATGCTGCACAAAGAAACCATAGCAGTCAACATCACCATCTCCAACGCACCCATCTTCACATGGTTGCCTGAATGTCAAGGTGTCCAATAACACACCACTCAAAAAGAAGATGTACTAATTTAGTCTTCCATTTGTTCACCCTTGATCTTGTTTTTCTCCAATTAACATCACTATAATTCTGTCATTATTATACACACATCACAGTTCTGAGCTCACATCTAAAACTCTGGACGCCAGGAAACTATCCAAACACAAGAATACAGCAGGAAAGGTGGTCTATGTTTAGCACTTTCTTATATTGGGCCACCCACTCTGCAGGCCTTATCTAACAATTGTATTCTTCAGTAATTCTTGAGCTTAAATACTTTCAATTTTAATGTGACATAGTCCCTAACACATGATTCGTAAAATACTTGTAAAAAAATCAATAATCAGAAACAGATCAGTACAGAACTATCTGATCAAACTTTACGTTTTGTTAATAGTCAACATATTTTGAAATAACACAAAGATGGCGCCAGTTAATTAGATTTTTCTTAAAGACGATAAAATCCCTTGATATTTCTAATGTTACAAAGTGCAATAGCACACGAACACGTTTTTTAAATAAGTACTTTTAAACGTCAATACTTGGCTTGTACAAGGTCAGTGATATTATATATATATATATATCATTTTCACTCAAACTATTAATAACTAAAATGCAACATTAGTCATTTGAACACTTGCATGCGTTGATCCACAAGGGTAATTTTCACATCCACTGTAAAACGGGACAATTTGCGGAAAAACTGGCACACAATGTGTGTGATACTGGCAAACAACATTAAATAATAACACTTATTTTCAACTGCAAAAACTACGTATTACTGAATTCACCCCCAAACAACACTGAACAATAAAATGGATCATATCAGTCAACAATACACAACATGACTTTGAACTGAAAGGCCTTGCAACAATACTGAAGGGACAATTACACAGCAGATATATCTGGCCACAATATTGAGATTAAAATGACACAGCAAATATTTCTGTCCACAAAACTGAGGTGAAAATTACACTGCAGGTATATCTGGCCACTTGAGGAGCATAGCACCATTTAACGTTCAAAGCAAGCAAAAAAGCAAATTTTAAATTTAAAGCAACTAATTTTTATTTAACCAGACATAAGCGAAGAACTACAAGCAAAATCACATTTTATCTACACCTGTAACAGTTTCTCATGTAGTGCTTTCGAAGCCCAAGTACTGCCCATGTCTTTGGATCTTTTTTTTTTTTTTAAAAATTGCCAGAAAAAAAAAAGTTACCCAACATAACTACAACCCCACAAAACCTAATGTTGACCTTTGTGAACCAACCTTAAGGACTTGGTTCACTTACCTACAATGTGCAAGGCGAGTCCTTCGCTTCATAACCTATGAATTGACTTTAGTTTGATAGTTGGAATAAATTACATTCATGGGACGGCAGGGAGAAAATCACCATCTGCTCCTTTCTACATTTTTATTCAACAAGAATTAAGTTCAAATTATATTTTACACAGATATTTTGAATATTAGCCGTCAGCATAACACAATGGAATATGAACTTCAATTTTGTTGCTATGGTTTCTGCGCTTTAAACTGATGTCATTAGGAAAAAGCTCTATATAAAAATACCTTTATTATTATTTATTAATAATAATATGGTCATTCTTACTGTTTTGCCTTGCGAGAAGTAACGTTCCCGATGTAATCGTTTGGACCAATAAAAGGTCTTATGTCGAATGTATCAAAATGAAATGTCAATGACTCTTTATTTAGTCTATTATTAACGGTCTATGCCTCGTAGAACTGCTCAAAGAGATCTTGTAAGCATTTGTACGCTTTCAAAATTATTAAACTTTAGTGAGCGTTTCTTAAAGCTATCATTTCACACTATTGTGCAACCAGTTAGTTTTTAATTCCTAGATGAACTAGTCTAAATTAAAAACAAATAAATATATAATACCAATAACAAGAAACGGGTGAGAAGATGCAATGCACGTTACCATTCCAATTTCATTGACAAAGGGTCGGGGTGGGATGACAACATCCAGACAACTTTACAACAACAAAAATTCAGGGATCGTTCAAACAAACAAGCGGAGCCCTCTCTTTGTGTTAGGCTTAGCTAGCAACATGCCATGATATCATCACTCCATGCAGGACTAACTTCTAATGCTGCCAATTCAGCCAAACCAGCACACAAATATTTAACAAGCAGAGTTTTTGGTAGAGTCGGCACCAAGTTGAAAATAAGATGTCCATGCATGCACGATTCAATTTAGCAAAACGCTGGTTAAATGTTTTGCATGCAAGTGGATTTTGTAGGTTTGTTTGGTTGCTTGATTGGTTGATTGTTTTGTTTGTTTCTTCGGTTGTTTGTTTCTCTAGATAACCTGGCTTTCATTCAGATATCTAATTTGCCGGTATTTCTGACAGGAACTGGTTATTTGAAATTTGATTTGTAGTTGGAAATTTGAAAATAGAAGAAAAACAACAACTGCCTTGATTACTCAACTGGTTGTGAATTTAATGTCCAGTTCTCTGCAAGCATTTTGGTGTATAGTGCAGTTATCTGTAAGTATTATCTTGCTTAGTGCACTTTTCATCACCCGCAGTAATAACATACATTGGCAGATAATGAAAAACATGGACCACCCAAATTATCCCAAACGACAAGCCAGCAATGGCCTTCGGAAATAACCGATCACATCCAGATCACGTTGAACAACTATCCGAAGCCAGGTCTGCCTAAGTAGGGGACATTATTTTACTGAAGCACTCAACCCCTTCAAAACCCTCCATGATAATCTGACTGAAAGAAGGTGATAGTGGGGCGCCATCATAAGACGACTACATTCCTCCTCCCTCCTCCTGCCCCCACATCAATCCATTTCCTCTTCCTCCGACATTGTGTCAGCTCGCAGTAATCCATCAGGTAATCAAACACATCTCTGGCAGCTACAGGGTTAAATGAAGAGGTCATGCAGCCAAGCGTGCAGAGGTCGGTTCAGGACTGACAAGAAAGTTGGGTGGAGTACGAGTCTCCCGGAGCTACAAGGCAGTGAGCCAGATCTTAACTTGGCCAAACCATGCGTCCATGCAAAATACCACACCCAAACTGTCTGCTTCATGTCGATTCAAAGCAAAATAAATAAATAAATAAATAAATAAAATATACTATTGAAATATTTGTTCAGCGCGTACGCACAGCTCAACGACTCCTAGACCTCATAAAACAAAGAAAACGGGAAACACACAACTGATATGTATGATTGTCAAATATAAATATCAGTACAACTTCTGTTAATCTGATGAATAAAAATTGATGCAACGAAACCTACAAACAACTGAACTGTGTTAAAAAGCATCTGAAGCATCATTTGAAAGCAAATTGTTGGGGTTGATTTTTTTGGGGGGGCCTCTCAGCGTAAAAATAACGATACATCATTTTTACTGCATGCAATTCCCCCACCTCCAACATACACACAAAAAATCTCCAAGAAATAAATAATAGCTAAAATACCAATTAGTATATGCCACACTCTCATGATCAAAACCTCTCAAAAAGATGATGGAAACTATATCAGTAATAAACAAAGGTTCCATTTAAGTCTATCCTAAATTAACATTACATACAAATACCCTCACATTACTGTTGAACCCATAATACCCATCTATATAGGCCTACCACAATCCCACAACACGTAGGTAACAATCATACATATCAAAAGCCAGGACTACAGCGTAAAAAACATCAAAACCAAACCAAACTAATCAAAATACAAGAACACAAAATAAACAAAATTCGGCGAAATTTGAACTCATTTGTGATAGAATAACATTTACAACTGGGGAAAAAAAAAGAAATATATCCCAAGACAACAGGTATTCCATAAGAGATTAGAGCCATCATAAAATAACCATAGGCATCATAAAATAGCCACAGGCATCCCATAAAAAGATGGTTGAGGAGGCATGATAACATCATATTTCAAGAGAGGCATCCCAAAACAATATTACAGGGTATACCAACCCATCTCAAATTACAACAGAAGCATACCATCCCATAAAAATATACTAGAAAATACCATCCCCTAAAAAGATACCAGTAGCATACCATCCCATTGCAATATAACATAAGCATAATTCCGTAAACAAGATACCAAAGGCATGATAACTTCCCATAGCAACGTACTAGGTATATGACATCCCATAGCAGGTATATAACATCCCATAGCAACAACATAACAGGTAGTTGACTGCAGCAAGCAAGCGAAAGGCACTACTAATACACAATGTGTGATTATAATGTTGGCGTGGTCTGTAACAACACAATGTGTGATTATAATGTTGGTGTGGTCTGTACAATGTGTGATTATAATGTTGGTGTGGTCTGTACAATGTGTGATTATAATGTTGGCGTTGTCTGTAACAATACATATACAATGCTGTAGCGAATGGGCGGGGGATCTTGATAAATGGCTGCTGGATAATGAAATGACAATGACTGAATGATTCAAAGCAACAGTGAATCCTGGGATATGAAGGAAGTTAGTTATTGTTTACAGGTCTGCGAAGGTCCCAATCAGGACCACGGGATATGAAGGAAGAAAAGGGCGTTAACAATGACAATAGTAAAGCAAACTCTAAGCTTTATCTTGTCTGTTACAATTGATTGGTTAGTTTTAGAAGTGCCTAAAATCAAATTAATGTGTGTTACAATTGATTGGTTAGTTTTGGAAGTGCCTAAGCTTTATCTTGTCTGTTACAATTGATTTGGTAGTTTGGGAAGTGCCTAAAATCACATTAATGTGTTAATAGACAATAAATGAAATACGGATTGAATGAAGAAACTTAAACTCCGATGGTATGGCCGTGTCACCGGAGCATCAGGCCTTGCAAAGACCATCCTGCAACTCACGGTGCAAGGAGGCAGAATAAGAGGGAGACCGAAAAAGAAGTGGGAGGACAACATTGGAGAATGGACTGGCTTGACACTGAGCGAAGCCATGAGGGTTGCTGAGGACAGGGAAAGATGGAGTACGCTGGTTAAACGATCATCTGTGGTGCAATACAACCTTCGAGTTACGGGATAGAATAGGATAGGCTTAAGGATGCGCATAATATAATATTGTACAATATTGCTTACATTGAAACTCATAAGAAATCCTGTTGAAATCATTGAGAATGTTCTGTCAATGGAACTACCACCTCTAAACATTGGAACTCTAAACTGACAACAAACGCTATAACTGAATGAACTAAAACATCCATGTAGCCACTGAAAATACCACAAAGGCTACAGAAACAATTCCATAAAACAGGTGGCTCAACATCTATAGATCAGTGTACAACTACACCCAGCACAACCAAATAACATTTACTTTGGATAATGTTAAAATATAAAATACACCAATGCAATGTCGTCTAAAAAAAAAATGTAAAAAACTAAAATTCGTGTTCATGTGAAATATTATATGAAATAAAATTGGGGTTCTCCAATAAAGTCAACATAAATTTTTGTTTTAAATACAATAAAATAAAAACTAAATTTTAATGTCCACATGGAAATGAAAACACAATAAAACACCATCAACAGCAAAAACAATAAAACAAAATGATAATCCCTGAATGATGCCCAGTATAATAATAATATAAACAACAACAACCACAATAATAATAATAATAATAATAATAATAATAATAATAATAATAATAATAATAATAATAATAATAAACCAACAAAAACGAAATAAATAAAAATAAAAATAATCTAGTCCACCACTTCTCCACTCCACCCCACCCTCCCCCCCCCAAAAAAAAAAAAAAACAAAAAAAAAAAAAAACAAACAAACAAACAAACAAACAAAAAAGACGAAAAGAAATGAAAATAATTATGTCCACCAAAACAAACTCAATAAAAATTTTACAAAATATGATGTCCTGCAAACTGAAAATAGATTGCCACTACTGTGGCGCCATGCCTATCATACACATCAAGCCAGCCAGCCATACGGTAACATCAAAAACAGTGAGCAGTGTTCACCATGTTTGGTAGCAGAGCGATACTCCAACAAGCACGGCCAACAGATACACAATCCCTACTACACTCCACTAAACCCAGGCGCCATACACAGATACACAAAGCTTCCAATGACAGGCGTATTTCGTTTGCTACGCACGGCCCGAGCGAACGCACGACAGTACGCTGGACAAAAGCCAGTTCGGGCACACGATTTGACGAAATTTAAGTCTAACAATAAAACAATGACGAGGTACTGAGCGAAGGCCCGAGGCTGTGGATGTGGATATAGGAGGGGTGGTGGTGATGGTGGTGATGGCGGTACGATGGAAAGTTGAAGAATGAAGGCCGATGTAATACTGATTTAGGGTAAGGATGAGATGTGGTATGGAGACAACTATAAACAATAATACATTAATAGTAATCACGACATCCAATATGTTTGTACATCACCATCAAAACGCCCCAAAAGTAATGCTCGACTGTTTTACAGGTATCAGCAGAAGGACAAAGAAAAAGATAATTCCCTTTTGCACATAACTTGCGGATACATATCAAATAAGGAGTCAGATGGTAGGGTTATACATATCAAATAAAGAGTCAGATGGTAGGGTTATTGTGCACGGAAAAGGAGGGGGGGGGAGTAGAGAGAAGGGTAATGGTATTATTGACGTCAAATGCCAGGCCAAAAATACAGTTCTGCAAACAAGGGCAGCAAAAATAAATAGAACAGTAAAAGGCAAAATATCTCTACCAGACCCAAAGCATGAGGATAAATTTTAAAAAAAAAAAAGGATGGGGCCAATCCTAACGCTAATGTCTTTATATAATGTGCCACTGTAAAAATGGAATAACAGGCTAAACCCAAACGAAATGAGGGAACTACCGTGCAACAGAAATGGCAAACAAAAAAATAAATACATCAACTCACATTGTGAGCCCTTGTCAATCGTTAGAAAGAGTAGGGCTGGGGGTGATGATGGTTGAAACGTGCAACTGGTAACCATTGGGAGTGGCACATAGGATTACATTATCAGGGAGATATGTGTCTAAGGAAAAGGCGGATAAAAACAGCTTTGGAAGTTGATGGGGGTGTGTGGCTAACTCTAATGAATACATGGGTATGTATAGCTAACTTCAGTGAATACATGGTATGTGTGGCTAACTTCAGTGAATACATGGTATATGTGGCTAACTTCAGTGAATACATGGTATGTGTGGCTAACTTCAGTGAATACATGGGTATGTGTAGCTAACTTCAGTGAATACATGGTATGTGTAGCTAACTTCAGTGAATACATGGTATGTGTAGCTAACTTCAGTGAATACATGGGTATGTGTAGCTAACCTCAGTGAATACATGGTATGTGTGGCTAACTTCAGTGAATACATGGTATGTGTGGCTAACTTCAGTGAATACATGGTATGTGTGGCTAACTTCAGTGAATACATGGGTATGTGTAGCTAACTTCAGTGAATACATGGTATGTGTGGCTAACTTCAGTGAATACATGGTATGTGTAGCTAACTTCAGTGAATACATGGTATGTGTGGCTAATTTCTGTGAATACATGGTATGTGTGGCTAACTTCAGTGAATACATGGTATGCTAGGGGGATGAAGCAAGGTTGGAATTTGCCAGGGTATGCACAGCGAATTGAAAACAATATTAATATATACATGGGTATGACATGAAGGAGCGTGAACTGAATACAAGGAGTACGGCATAAACTACAGCAAAGGGATGTCACTCTCTGCCCATGCATAACAAAACAACAAGCGAGGGTCCGTACACAGGCACAGGCCACAGCACTATCTGACAAAGACTGCAAGCGTTAGCGAGGGGAGGGAGGGAGGGAGGGTTCTGATCGGCATGCTCCACAAGAGGGCTCCCAGAATACCTTACTATTTAATGTCCGTCGAGTTCGTGTTTTGCGACACATCTAACTCGGCGGTGGACTGATCACAGTTTTCCTGTTGGGACGATCTGAAACAAGACAACATGGCTGCTGCACAAGGCAAGTCCAATCACACACAAACACAAAACCTCGGGGCTGGCTGGAACCGTTCCGACGACACCTGGCAAGCTAGGGATTCTTGGTTAAACCCTCGCCACGCTCGCAATAATCAATTTTTATTTTTATCAATAAAGAACATGACGTTTGTAATGAAAGAGAAAAGGGGGAGGTGGGAGGGATGGGGGTGGGTGGAGGGGGGGAGTGGAGGGGGAAAAGGGAGGACATTTTCCCCTTGTTGAAACTAAACAGCAGAAGAGCTGAGTTCTATGGCTAGAACAGTTGCAGTGTGCAAACGCTGATAGGACGACTGACACAAGTCTTGGAATAACAACAAGTGCTGATTGTGTTAGAGTAATGCGGAATGGGGGGGGGGGAGGGTGAGGAGGTGGGGAGGGAGGGAGGGAGTGGGCAGTGATGGAGGGGGCTCTTGGGCAGAGCTCCAGATGGTGTAGTGAGAGAGTAAACAGGGGAGGGGCTTAGAGAACTGGGGGGTGCTAGGGGGGTGGGGGGTGGAGAGGAGGAGGGGTGTGGCAGAGGTGGCGCTTGGGAGAAGGTGCAATAGAGACAGACAGGACTGAGGCGTGGGTATGGGTGGTGAGCAATCACGGGTTGTCTGGGGACGGAAGGGGAAGGGGAGGTGGGTGGGGGGGGGGAGACA
Organism: Oncomelania hupensis; assembly: GCA_036898135.1. Taxonomy (NCBI): domain Eukaryota; kingdom Metazoa; phylum Mollusca; class Gastropoda; order Littorinimorpha; family Pomatiopsidae; genus Oncomelania; species Oncomelania hupensis. The sequence continues at coordinate 134,387,021 of CM072512.1, forward strand.
GAACCCATAAGCCTGCACACTGACCTGCAAGGTTTACACCACATTGACTGTTGGTCCATCCCGTATCGCGCCCGGCACTTCTTGGCGTTGGGACATTCTGCAACAATACCCGGGCTCACACGGTCATCACAGCCACATGTCGCTACCCACAGTTCCACATCTCACACACCACAATCTCTACCCACAATTCCACATCTCACACACCACAATCTCTCACACCATCATCACAGCCATATGTCGCTACCCACAGTTCCACATCTCACACACCCCAATCTCTTAAGGCAGTTTTGTTTTCCTGTTCTTCATTATCACCTTTAAATGTACCACCACTAAAATGTCACGTAGAAATAGTAAAACTGATACAAGGTCAACTGACCCAGCAGTACGAACATTCCATAAATAAACCTACTGTTATACATTTCCAAGAATGCAATAATGTGCAAAAAGTTATCTTCCGTCTCAAACCAAACATAATACATTATGAAACCCGAACAACAACTAAATATCAAATACATAAAACAATAACATTAAAAAAAAATCAAAGCGCTTGACATACCTGCTGCCATGGTTTTGTTCTCTGAAGACGGCATGCTGGGAGGTTCTGACTTTTTCCGTTTTTTCTTCTTCTGATGCACAGCGTAGTTGTCGCGTGCCGACCACCCAGGGTACAACTGCATGTGGAGGTCCTTCTCTTTGCGAGCCATCTCATAATACTTGGCCTGCTCCGTTCGGTCTAACGCATGCCACTGCAACATATATACCACCTATACCCGTTAGCACAAGGTCACTTGGGACTGAGGCGTAATAGCGGTCAGTTCAGTACTACAAATAGGCATCGAAACCTGCTTCCTCCTCCTCTTCCTATTATTTCTGACTGAGCCATAGAATCTGCTCCGTTCTAACGCATGCCACTGCAACAGACATATCACCTACACCCCGTTAGCACTTCGTTAACACGCTAGCATCCTATTAACTAGATAGTTAGCACTTCGTTAACATGCTACCATCCTATTAACTAGATAGTCCGTTTGTGACTGTTTCGTCCACTCTCTGAGCCTTCTGGTATGAACCGTTCTGTGTAACGCATGCCACTGCAAGATGTCATACAAAGGACCAACAGCCACTAAGAAAATGGTTAACGTATTAGCATCCATTGTTAGTCATCTGTTAGCTAAACTGAGTCTTTCAAAAAGCGTGGTTTTAGTTGTGGCCCCACCTTCACCAATACCACTGCCACAAATGCTTACTAACCCTCAATTTTTTTTCTTCTTTTTATTTTACCCCCAATCTGCATCTGAACCTTTTGGAAATAGTTGATAGAAAAAGTCATTCTTTCCAAATTTCACTACGTGACTACAGTGTATTATTATAACTGCAGTCTCCATTCCTAAGGACAGAAAACTGGCTGCCAGAGATTTACACCAATGGTTGTCCCCCGTTGTCCTGTGTTCTATGATATCCTAAATGTCCTATTTGCCTGTGGTCCTGATTCGGCTCTTTGCAGTTCGATGGATCCTATAAACAATGACTAATTAACTCATTCTACTACTCGTTATTGCAATGTTGAGCTTGCGGTACTAGAATATGTGAATTTATTTCCTAAAATGCCTAATTATGAAAGTACTGTCTCTTGACATGAAATACACCTGCCAGTGAATAGATTAATGCAGCTCGCTACATTTTTACAGTGTGTGTGTGTGTGTGTGTGTGTTCGCTACATTTTTACAGTGTGTGTGTGTGTGTGTTCGCTACATTTTTACAGTGTGTGTGTGTGTGTTTGTGTGTTCGAGTGTTTTAGATAAGAATGCATTTCTTTTATTTCATGACTGTTGACAAGAGATTCAAGATGTTGAAGGGGACATTAACTGACCTCTTCTCACTGAATGTCGGCACATAAAAAGCCTCGACACAAGACATTTGCTGCAATAAAAACTGAACCTCAATCCCTTAAATCACCGACTAGTTCCAAAGACTCGTTTCTAGTACAATCTTTACCTTGTTTGTTTTTTTGCTTTTTGTTTGAACACCCCGAGGCGTTTCATATTTAAGATGGAACGGACGAAGCTGCAGTTTTAGAAACGGAAAGCGTTTAATAATAACGAGGTCAAGGTCACCTTGACTAACCTTGACATTTGTTATAATCTCTTAGCACTACTCAGGTGTCGTTTCATTAGGAATAGGACAATATTTTCATAATCACAACTTTTGACGCAACCATACTAATGTGCTTGCGCGTGACAGGGAAAGATCAAGTTTCTAAGGTCAAATGTGTGACAGTCTCCAATGTCCAACGACCTGCCAGGATTTTTACCTTCGGGGAATATGCCACAAAGAAATGAGCAAGATGACAAGTTTAATGTTTGTAATGGAGAATTCAATCATCGACCCTTGTTTTTTTTCTCGTTCCTCAAAAATATACAATGGGACATCCTTCTAGTTTTTTGGAAGGGGAAGGAAGAGTGAGAGTATGGGGGAATTGGAGGGGGGGTGGTGAAGAAGATAAAGTTGAAAATGATGAAACTACAAAAAAGTTTAAAGACAAAAAACAAAAACAAAATAGCTATAGAACTAGCAGCAGCACCACCAAACAGACCAATAGCAGCAAAAAGAACATGAAAATCCCACAAAACAACAAAAAAGACCAATGACAGAAAGATGAGATGATAATGAGAAAGATACCTTTAAAATAAAATATTTGAAAAATAAATTTAAGAAATAAAAAGGTTAAAACTATAATGATACATACAAATTAATTGTAGAAATGATTTGTTTGATTTGCTATGACGATGTGAGGGTTACGCCTAGATAGTATTAAGATTACATTGTAATGTAGTTACTGAAACCTGCTTTCTGAGTTACAAAAGCAGACATCTACAGACACAAAACAAAGAAATAGATCCAATGTGGCTTTATACAAATGGAGGTTTTCTCAATGTTTGGACTTGGACATGACGGGAATGGGGACACTTAAATGATTTGAAGCTAGAAAGAATTATACTCTTGATATTTACATTGCTCCAATCCCTTTTTCGACGGGTAGGTCGCCTTCTTAAATATTTGGCGTACTTTTCGCTGCTCCAATTCCATTTTCTCTGACGAGACAACTATTGCTTTTTGTCTCCCGTAGTGCACACGCAGCTCTTTTCCTGCAGGTGAATTTGTGTTTGGAGGGAATGTTCCCACGCACTTCCCTAATGATATGCAGTGACTTAAGGGTTGATGATGTTGTCTCCCTTGTTTAGCCCGCAGCTGTAATGACGACTGTGACCTCTGATCTCTCTCTTCATTGACAATGCCAGCCCCGGGCCTAACACATTACTCCTCCTAAGATATGCAAATGATATTGAGGCTAGCAGAAACTACCAATCACTTTCACCTTCCTTTTAATTTCATAGCTGCCATTTTATTTATCAACAGGTTGTTTTTAATTCTGTTTTAGATCTCACCTTTTGCGTTGCCCTATTTTATTGTATTTCAGCCTCTGTTACAATCTGCTCATCATGCCTACAATAATCCTCCAAACGCTCTCGATTAAAAGTTTGAACTATCATGGAAACCTCAACGATGGACAGGTTTGGGTTGATTTCAGTCCGCCAGCTACGCTAATCTATAATATATATAGTTCATTCGATCCGAAGCAAAGAATAACTTCTCGAAATCTGAATTCAACTCGCACACAAAGTCCATTTACTGGAGGCATCTAAGCCCAAAAATGTCAGCTGGCACACCTACCTATGTTAGCTTTAACTCGTGTTGTTTAGCCAACAGAATTCAGCTCACGTACATAATAATGATATTGAAATCCCCAAGTTAAGTGTCCTCACAGATCACTGCAATCAACGATGATGTATCAACAATGATGGTTCCCACAGAACCTACTCTAAACATCGAGAAACTACTGCTTTTGACTGGATTTAAATTTGTTTTCATTTCTGTCTTGATCACTTTTATCAACTAAACCGTAAAGAAATGCCAAACTGGACATTTGCCCAACAACATACATCATACACTACACCTTCAGGAGTCTTTTATGCTTGATTTCATTTGAATTTTGTCAATGGATCTGCTTCAGGTTTACTTATTTCCTAGTTCAGTGGACTTACAGAGATAATTATATTTATTAACAATTGAACTACAAAGATCCGCCTATCTTAATTTGTCCACCCCCCACCCAATACACTCAAACTTGGTTTGTGCCCTAGCAGCGTTACGTAGACTAGGCCTAGAACAATCTGTGGCATTCGATCCTGTCTAAGAGCAGGACAATCCACATGCAGCGGTCCCTTGAATGTCCGACAGGCGACAGCGCCGCTGCACAGCAGAACAAGAGCAACAAGACAGGAACAAACACAACAGATTATTCACTGGGCGGACACAGCAAACCCAATCAAACCCAATCAAAACAACAAGGTCAAAGTGAAAGGAAGGGGAAAATACACGTGACCAGTCACCGTGCCCTGTGTCAGCTCCAACCATGCTTTTGCTTTCCTCGCTTAACCTCTATTTTGGCGTTAGAGGCCCCGTCACCAGCAAGACTCACCCGCCAATTAGCTATACCGTTCTGTATGTACTTCACAGGCAGGCGACTAAGCTTCCCTGGAACAGGGCCTTTAACAAAGATAGTTTTTCTCGGGGCCAGCTCGGTGACCGGATAATATCCTTGACAAGTTACAGATTACAAGCAGCTGGGTTTCCATCTCTTCTTCTCCTTTCCCAGGTTGTACTACGGGATAGGTACTCTATGGTGAGCGGGCCAATCCGCTTGTTTGAGCAAAACTGACCGCACTTTCTACCCTTGTCCATCATCACAGTTAGTAAATTATAATGTTCAGTTTTCTTTCTTAAGTCACCTTCATTTTCTTTTCTTCCCGTGCTCGTCTTCTGTCTTGTTCAATCTTCCCTCTATTATGAATAAGGTAGGTATGGGGAATTAAATGGATTGTCCATAAAGAAATAGTTTTTGATTCCTAAAATAGTCGAATTGCTTTAAACTATACTTTTCCCCTTCTTTTCTACTTTTGCTTGTTTGTTTGACTGGAGAAGGCTGATGATGGCCATGTTCCACTGAAAACCAGAAATCATATGGATCATAACATGGTAGGAGTAGAGGTTTTGTTTGAAGTGAATATCACATACCATTCAGAAGACAAGACAAAACAAAAACTCCAATAATAGGACATTTCAACAGTGTGTCAACACAGCATTTTTAACTACAACAAAATATTTTTTTTAAATAAATATATATATATATAATTTGTGTTAAAAAGATGAATAAACAGTACCTCTATTTAACATGCATATGAAATTGAGTGTTGTTACTATCTACATGTCATTCAAAACAAAACACAGATGTACAAACATGTGACGTACTAATTATAAGGCCAAAACAAATAAGCCTTAAGAAATAAAACAAAGATTTTTCAGGTTTTAAGGAATAAAAATGGTGGGAGTTGTGAGTTATGGCATCCTTTGCAGTCTAATAAAAATGGCGGGCGTTGTGAGTTAGGGCATCCTTTGCAGTCTAATAAAAATGGCAGGCATTGTGAGTTAGGGCATACTTTGCAGTCTAATAAAAATGGCGGGCGTTGTGAGTTAGGGCATCCTTTGCAGTCTAATAAAAATGGCGGGCATTGTGAGTTAGGGCATACTTTGCAGTCTAATAAAAATGGCGGGCATTGTGAGTTAGGGCATACTTTACAGTCTAATAAAAATGGTGGGCGTTGTGAGTTAGGGCATACTTTGCAGTCTAATAAAAATGGTGGGCGTTTTGAGTTAGGGCATACTTTACAGTCTAATAAAAATGGTGGGCGTTGTGAGGGCATCCTTTGCAGTCTAAGAAAAATGGCGGGCATTGTGAGTTAGGGCATACTTTGCAGTCTAATAAAAATGGCGGGCGTTGTGAGGTAGGGCATACTTTGCAGTCTAATAAAAATGGCGGGCGTTGTGAGTTAGGGCATATTTTACAGTCTAATAAAAATGGTGGGCATTGTGAGTTAGGGCATACTTTACAGTCTAATAAAAATGGCGGGCGTTGTGAGGTAGGGCATACTTTACAATCTAATAAAAATGGCGGGCGTTGTGAGTTAGGGCATCCTTTGCAGTCTAATAAAAATGGCGGGTGTTGTGAGGTAGGGCATACTTTACAGTCTAATAAAAATGGCGGGCGTTGTGAGGTAGGGCATACTTTACAGTCTAATAAAAATGGCGGGCGTTGTGAGTTAGGGCATCCTTTAAAGTCTAATAAAAATGGTGGGCGTTGTGAGTTAAGGCATCCTTTGCAGTCTAATAAAACTCTCTTCCCCGTCTCTTCCCTCCTCACTCCCCATAACTAAAAGATAAACGTCCGGTATAGACAGTAGTCTCAGATGACACTTAACTCGGAAAACAAGGAAAACATCCTCTTGTTCTTTTTTCCTGTAAATTAATCTGATTAAATCTTATTATTATTATTATTATTATTGGCATTATTATTATTGGCATTATTATTATTATTATTATTATTATTATTATTATTATTATTATTATTATTAATTATTATTTTTTTAATTATTATTATTAATTAATTAATTATTGTTTGTCTGAAAAACAAAGTTTAATTGCAAAACAATACAGATAGAAGAGGGTAATTATGTGGAAATAAATACTAAAAATAAACAGGGGAACACACAAAAGAAACACCAAGACAAACACACAAACTAATAACAAAATAAATAATTAAATATTATTTCTAAATCTATATACCCTATTTATTTATTTTGTTATTAGTTTGGTCTGTTTTAGGGAATATACATTAGTCAAGAACAGTTGAAATACACCAATTGAAAAAAAAAATACAGGTGGACCCAACATTTGACTATCAGAAAATGTGTGCCTGGTTTCATTATTTGGTGGGAAACGACAACACTGTTGGAACATTGCTCTTACTTGCGCTATTGCAACTTTAAATGTACGTCCGAGGTGTACAGTGCAGTTAAGACTGGTCCATTATAACGTGGACAGTTTCAGTCTACTACTAAGGGGTTCTTGCCAAACATTTCAATTATGTGTTGGGCATTGTTGGGTTGGCATGCACGATAAAACGGCCATTGTTGAAATGTATGATCATTAGTAATAAGACGCTTTAGCGGTGCTTTAAATGCAAGGCGAAGGTTCTTGTATGCCGGGGAACGGGTTAATTTAAGGGAATAAGAGTATAGACCCTGATGTTGGAATAAGCTAGTGGTGCTGTAAATGCCTGGTGAGGGTACCATGACCGAATACCCTTGACGTGTTTCATTGTTGGCAGGGGGCTGGAGGAGATATTGGAGTGTGCAAGAACAGTAGTTTACATCAGCTGCCGAGCTGTACAGCCTGACGGTTTGATTACAGCCTGAACGGGTCGTTGACTGAGAAACATCTTTGTCCAGTTGTTGTGGTGGTGACACGTGAAGGCCACAGAGTGATGCCTGCAGCCCTAAGCGGACCAACAGTGGGCTGAAGTGCCCTCTGACGGCAATCACGCTGCAGTTCCCACACCCAGCACCCACCACAACAGCTCGTAAAACTGCCACACCACCGCCACCACCACCACCACTACAATATGGGACAAACGGCTGGAAATGCAGAGTCTCTTTCATGTACACTACCGGCAAATGAAAACTTACAGACCAGGGATTTTGGATAAGGTCGAAAATTTGATGAATGTAAAGGTTGCGCCAAATGTTAAAAATGATTTTAAGAGGAAAACGGATTTCAGATCCTGATAGGAAACTGTCTCACTAGGCCGCCGGTATAACCATTATCATGGTAAATGTTTTTTTAGTACCGAGATCAACGACGGTTCTTTAAGGCAGGGGTCAGAAACCTTTGTTTACAACTCATTGGGTCCAGAAAAATGCAATTAAATGTTTGTACTTGCCTGATAATTCAAAATACTTTAAAGAGTGTTAATATGTGTTAAATTCGCTGTCCAGACATATCAGACATTTTTTATGCGATCACTAGATGAGAACTGCCTACTTCTGAACCTACCCACAGACTTAAGAAAGATACAACAGAACGAAAGTTGCTAATAACTTATGCCTTTTGGGGAGGGCTCGCATGCATAGTCGGTTTCACTTGTGTGCATGTCATTTTCGCAGTTCTTCAAAGCAACCTCTCTATTTTGAAACACAATACTGTTTGTGATAATACTTCAGATCCCTAGAGGGAAAGCAATAGTGCGGATGTCGAGAAAAGTTCTGAAATTCAAATGTGATTTTTTTATGTATAGCGATTAGCGGACAATAACTCTAAATCAGATATGCGCACTAAAACAAAAGTGCATACAAGATACAGAGAACTCAATGTCCTTTCAAACGATCTTTCATTTGTAAATATCGACCCAGCGGCTGAAGAATAAAGCTGTTTCGAATTGACCTACCCAGTTTGGTTTCGATTTTTGTTAGACCCACTGATGCTATAATTTTGGAGTGGACCTAGTCTCCGAAACAACCTGGAAGGCAATATATCACTTTGTACTTCATGCTGATGCTTGTCTTTATCAAAGTTTTCACTAAACCTTATAGCGGGGCACTGATACTACATTGTACTATTTACATTACATTACATGATTATTGCTTTAGGTCCAGCGGACTCTTCCGAGAAAGGTGGGACGAAAGTTTGAGGGAAGGGAGGAGGGGGAGGAGAGGGGAAAACAAGAGAGAGAGAGAGAGAGAGAGAGAGAGAGAGAGAGAAAGAGAGAGAGAGAGAGGGGGGGGGGGAGAGAGTGTTGAAAAAACCGTTGTTAAAGAGCGCTATTCCATCTCAAGAGCTGCTCAAGGCACTGGCCAAGAAAGGATCTAACTCAAGCGGCGTGATGTGCCCACTTGCAATCTTTGGGGGCATAGTCTGATGCCCAGACAATTGATCACACATTCCTGGGCGACCAGGGTAGGTGGGACAAAAGACCTAGTGGGTGTGTTTGTGTATCAGGATCTCACCCTTCTAGGACATGGGCGTCAGGATCTTTATAGTCCTCGGTTTATACTCCTCTCTCTCTCTAATCTCTTTTTCCCACCCTTCCCCAGGCCACCCTACAATGTATCATCATTGTCCCACATTATATCTTCATTGTCCCACATTATATCTTCTTTGTCCCACATTATATCTTCATTGTCCCACATTATATCTTCGGATGAGAGAGTGTGAACCGAAGTCTAGTCTGTGCACGCAAGCATGACACCACACGGACGTTAAAGATCCTGACGCTCATGTTCTAGGTCGGTAAGCGCCAGCTACACACAAACACTCAGCACGCACTAGGTCCCTTCTCCCCCATCCCCGGTCGCCCAGGATTGTGCTCAGTTGTCTGGGCGTCAGACTATGCGCCCAAAAGTAGCAAGTGGCCACCACCACCACCACCACCACCACCATAATAATAAGGTTTTTAGGAAATACTGACGAAGGGCCGGGTAGCTCAGTTGGTAAGAGCGTCTTGCTAGTAACCGAAAGGTCGCTGGTTCGAATCCCGGATTGGTCAACGTGTGATCATATTATTTTCCCCTTTACCAACAACTGGCCCGCTGGTGTCAGTATAAATCGGTCCAGTAGTCACCTATATGCGAAAGTGTCGTGTGACTATAATCTACAAACAACAAATACTGACGAAGACAAGCATCAATGTGAAGTAGACATCTATTGTCTCTCTGTTAGCGAGTTGTTTTGAAGACAAGGTCCACTCCAGAAAGAGCATTCTAAGTTTACAACAATCAATACAAAACCGAGTAAGTCAATTTAGAAGTACTTTATTCTTCATCCACTAAATCGAATTTTATAAATGAGACATCGTTAGACAGGACATGAATCCCTATGTATATTTCATTCACATTTTCATAGACCCATTATCCAATTTCGAGTTTTTGTCCGCTATACCCAAATTCACATGTTAGCACTATTTGCGACCCCCACCCTATTGCCACCATACTGAGGACCTACATGATGAACTATTTCCACCAAAATCATCGAAAGAGGTTTGCTTTCAAGGACTGTGTAAATTATATGCACATAAGTCAAACCGATTATGCCTGCAAACCCTCCCAAAGAGCAGAAATGATGCGCAACATTCGTTCTGTTGTGTCTCTATGGGCAAGTTCAGAATTTGGCGGATCTCGTCCAGTGATCGCACAGAGAACCTATGATACTGTTACGTTTGAGAGGCGCACGATAGATCCGATCATGTTACATTGCAAAGCATGCAATAACAGAGTGTATTTACCCTTGATTTGATTTTGCGTTGTTGCTAAAGAAGCTATGTATAATAATGATAATTTTTGTCGGTCAATACTGTTGAGAATTTTCTGGAATTCCTTGTTTACTATCGACCGAAGTTTCCAGATAGAACTGGCAATAGCTAAGCATTCTCCTAAACATAATGACGTAAGATAGTGCATAGTTCCGGTGACGAGTTTTATTTTGATTGGGTGCGATTGCGTTATGCTGGAATATTCGAACTTTTTCTCGATTGCAGAGAGGCTATATAAGTAACGCGATGTCTGCTTGTAGGAGAGAGGGAGTAATTTTAGAGAGATTGATGATTTTTGATGATTATCTTTGGAAACATTTTCGGAAAGCGATCTTGTATGCAGCTGTTGATGTTTGCTGAATAAAGTTGGAAAACTTTATACGACGACTCCTGCCTTGTTGCCGAGTGAACAGGTTGCGTGGATAAACGAATCTGAGTTACACTTATCAAGATTCAATCATAGGGGCCGGGCGGAATCAAATATTGATAAATAACCACGTGTAACAGATACATTTTATGTCTGGACAACGAACTAACCCCACAATAACATGCTTTAAAGCCTTTTGAATGATCAGGCCGGTACAAAAAGTTAATTGCGTTTTTCTAGACCCCATGAGTTGTATAAACAAAAGTATTTGACCCCAGCCTTAATTAAAGAACCGTCGATCTCGGTATTTAAAAAAAAACATTTTCCATGGCGATTGTTATACCAGCGGCCTAGAGGGGACATTTTCCTATTTGGATCTGAAACCTGTTTCCCTCTCAAAATCCGTTTGAGCGTTTGAATTAAAAGTTTCGACCTTCTTCAAAATCCCTACTTGTAAATTTTATTTGCCGGCAGTGTACACTAAGGAAACGAGACACAGAGAGACAGAGAGAGAAGACAAAGAGAGAGAGACAAAGACAGACAGAGGCAGAGACAGAGAGAGGCAGAGAGAGTGAGAGAAACAGAGAGACAGAGGCAGAGAAAGACAGAGGCAGAGAAAGACAGAGGCAGAGAGAGACAGATACAGAGAGAGACAGAGAAGAGGGGAGGGAGAGGGAGGGGTGGGGCGGGAGGAAGGGATGGATGGACGAGGAATGGGGTTAGAGGGAGGGAACAGAGTGAGAGCAAAGAAGACAGTGGCAGACACAAGTTGTTAGGCAAATGAAATAGTGCACCATGGGTCATGTAGACCTGGATCTTCACATTTATTTGGCAGCAATATTACGCATTTCTTACAACTTCGGCTAGGCTGCGAGCTGTTTTAAGAATGAGGCTTTGAAGTGGCCGGCTATTAACCATTATTCAAGATTTAATCCCTATACAATGCAAATTGGACTGATTAATTCACAAGTGAAACCTAATGAAAATCCCCTTAAGTTGCGTATTGAAATTATGCTTGTGTGCTCAAATCACCTTTTGCAGATCCGACTGCTGGGTTCTTTTAATCTTTTTACTTCTCAATCCGATGACCTGCAATTCACAATGTATGTACTTTGCTCTACATTTGCTCTATCGTTTATACATCACTTTACAAGACGAAACATCGGCCCCTTTCCTTCACCTTTTTACACATCTTTACAGTCCAAATGTATTTATGCGCTCTCTCCAACATACCCTGGGGTGGAGGTAAGGGAAGGGGTGGTGGTTGTTATGTTTTGTCAAGGTCAAAGAGCAGTGTCACTGGGCCGCTCTATCGCCCAATGTTTAGATTTGAAACGTGCCCATGTTTATTTGCCCCACCAGTGTGACCGGCATGTAAATGCTTGGCCTGTGTAGCGCAACAGCGAGGTCTGTGGTGTGGCGCAGTGCTGCAGGCTTTCACGCACTCAGACGTCGCGTCACCTTTAATTCTGATCCTCGTGACTCGGGTCTTTTACATAGTATTGTCCATGGCCGCCATTGTGCGAGTCGTCATAATGTGACGTCTGTAATTAATCATCGGCATTGGCAGAAGCTCTGCGTGTGTTGAGTGTGAGGTGGGGGGTGGGGGGAAGTAGTGAGGGTAGTGGGGGCTTGTGCGACTATTATCACTTCACATCAATGAATGTACATTGCCTTGGTATTGTTGCTGTCGGTGTGGTCCCCCCTCCCCTTACTCCAAGTGAGTGTGTGGTAGTGGGAGGTCGTGTGTGGTAGTGTGTGGTAGTGTGAGGTCGTGTGTGGTAGTGTGTGGTAGTGTGTGGTCGTGTGTGGTAGTGTGTGGTAGTGTGAGGTAGTGTGAGGCAGTAAGGGGGTGCAGGCCAGTCGTTTTTCTCTTCTTCTAAGAAGAAAGAAGAAAGTACAATTTGCCTCCCTTGGCTATGGCTAAACATCAAACAGTAGAACGGAACACGAGTAAAAGGCGGTTGGGAGGGTGAGGGGAATGAGGGGTGGGGGGGTTGAGAGGGTAAGAAACAACCATTTTATGAGTCCACACTTAAAAACACACAACTAAACAACAAACAACTGTTTTGGTCATTAAACAACGAAAGTATCGACACAAAAACAAAAGACCGAGTCAAACAAATTGGAGTTTAATTTTTGTTTTTACAAAGAATTACAAAAAAAAAGAAAAGAAAAAAAAAGAAGAAAACATTGATAAAGAAAACTTGCTTAATATTTTCGTGTAATAAAAGAGAAGAAAACAAAACAATGAAAAAAGAAATGTGGACCAAACTCCAACAAAATTGTGCATGCACGTCACTGACCTTTCTGCCCAGGATCTGGTTGATGGCTGAGGATTCCCGTAACGTGCACTCCGCTATCACCTTCGGCCGCATTTCCTTCATGAACAGCATGAAAGCGTTCAGGGGTTTCTTAATATAGTTCTTCCTCTTCTCGGCAGCCTCGCTCTTCCGCCGACTGGCCTCATCTGTTCCGTCTAACCTGTAACCACAGCACATGTATTGAAACACCTTAAATACGTTGGGTGGTGGGGGGGGGGGGTGTAGGGATGGGACAACGAAGAAGAAGAAGAAGAAGAAGAAGAAGAAGAAGAAGAAGAAGAAGAAGAAGAAGAAGAAGAAGAAGAAGAAGAAGAAGAAGAAGAAGAAGAAGAAGAAGGGGAAAGAAACAAAGAAAGAAAGAAACAAAGAAAGAAAAAAAAAGAAACAAAGAAAGAAAAAAAAACGAAACAAACAAACAAAGACAGACAAAACGCCCTGTTTTAACAAATTCCCTACCTGTGGCCATCCTGAAGACCGCCACCCATGACATCAGACTTGTGGCCGGGTAGCATGCCCGGGTGGGGCATGCCGGGGTGCGGGATACCCGGCGGGAGGATGGGGTGTCCATATCGCGATATGGACAATGAGGGAGGACCAGTGAAGGCAGCTGAGGTGATGGGGTATCCGCCCGGCCTGTGCCTGCCCAAGAACCAACGCTGAATAAGACTTCAGTAAGTAACATACTTGCGCAACTGAGTCTTATTTTATGAGGCAACAATATATTTATTATTATACTATATTGTGTAAATACATTACTTTATAAGGCAACGATATATCATATACTGAATTGTGTAAATATCTTACTTTGTAAGGCAACAATATCTTATGCTATATTGTGTAAATACCTTACTTTATAAAGCAACAACATCATGATATATTGTGTAAATACCTTACTTTAAAAAGCAACAACAGCATGATATATTATGTAAATACCTTACTTTTGAAAGCAACAATATCATGATATATTGTGTAAATACCTTACTTCATAAAGCAACAATATCTTATGCCACATTGTGTAAATACCTTACTTTATAAAGCAACAATATCTTAAATGTGTAAATACTTTATAAAGCAACAATATGTTATGCTATATTGTGCAACTTCCTGTTACATAATGAGGCTAGAGGCCACAATGTCATGAGGGCTCCAAAAGGTCTTTCGTGTTTTACAGACCTCGGATAATAACACAATCATTATTTTCCACGAGTCTTGAGAAAGTGTTTTGAGTCTTTTACTAACAGAGCTGAGGCTAACAATGTTACATTATGATGATGATGATGATGATGATGATGATGATGATGATGATGATGATGATGATAATGATGGCGATGATGACGACGACGACGATGACGATTGCTCTGCATGTGAGTCAAAAATAGTCTTCAGTCATTACAACTACAGTGGAAGACTTTGGGGTAATGATTTTTTAATGCAAACAGTCCACGAATGGCCAAGGTTTTTTTACTCAGCGTCTAAAGATATTTATACAATGTAAAAAAAAAAAAATTGCCCCCTCCTTCCATCCCCCCCCTCCAGTTAGCCTCGACAACTGTTGACCATAAAGTGAATAGCGCCTGCTTGACATGGCATGGCACCTTTATGTGCACATCACAGACTCAAGCACCACACCTATCACAGGCTCAAGCACCACATCTATCACAGACACAAGCACCAACACCTATCACAGACTCAAGCACCCAGGCTTACGACGAAGACTAAGGACCGAAGCGCACACATTTATCCCACACTTCGCCTACACCTTTAGAAACCTATCACAGACACAAGCGCCCGCACCAGTCACAGGCTACAGCACTTAACCCTCAAACTCCCCGCTCTCTTAACAGACTTTTTTTTCTGCAAAATTTTGTCGTGTTCAGTAAGTTTCCAGCAAATTAACTTTTTAAATTTCTTTTTTCCCGTCGATCAGCATTTACACTCTGTACTCATAAATGGAGGATATACACTATGGTGTCATTAATGGCAGTCTTGGGAGCTTCAAGGCATGTGGGGGCCACCACTGCACGTCCAAATAAAGTTGTCTCTAATGTCAATAAGGTATCACTGGGAACATCTCCGACCTTCTAGACAGATAAAAGCTGTGGATGCCCACTTTACTTTACTTTATTTGATCGTTCTGCTATAGCGCTGTTCCAGTTCAAGAGATGCTGAAGGCGCTAGTTGTGCTGTCGGGGGTGGCCTGCTAGTACAGGTGATAGTAAGCTGGTTTCATAGGCCGAAGGTCGAGATTTCCAAACCGCACGGGTGCAACTTGCCTGACCTAAGTACCAGACTTTTCAGAACGTGGAGGGTTTTCTCCAGGTACTCCGGTTTCCTTCCTCTTTTTAATAATGGTTGTGGCAGGGTGGGGAACAACTCATTGAGAAAAACTCTGAAAAGGCCGGGGTCCAGGGGCCGCCTAGGCACCGGCGGGGTCAAGGCGCAGGGCCCTTGTAGGGGGTCCAGGGGGGCAAAGCCCCCCTTTAAAATGTGCATGTTTTTAAGCCATACCAAGAGTGGCATAGTAACAGTGCATTAAATGTATAGTGAACTGAACCAACCAAATATGAAAGAAAAGTAATAATTATTAGAAAAAGCTTGAACAAACACAGGAGCACACACACACACTTGTGTTTTATGACAATAAAATTTCGTATTCACACACACACACACACATAAAAAAACCACTAACCTTTACATTTTGGATGTCTGTTTCTTCTTGCACATTTCAGTCTTTCACAAGTTCAATTTTAATAGAAACAATCTTCTTAGCAAATTTTCAAATAAGTTTCTGCAAGTTAAATTAAAGAGGTTTCATTTCAGCACATTGTCTAATTTTAGCTTCCACAAGTTCACTGTTGTTTTACTTCCTAAAAAAGCTGACAATTGAGCTTTGCTTCAATAATTTTGCTGGTGATGGACACGGATGGGTACTTGTAATAATAGGTGTACTGGATTCGGAAACGGACAAATTTTTTTTCCTCTGAACTCTTTTTTTTTCCCTCTGAAATGGCTGCCGATTTCCTCTGAAATCAGCGGATCCGAGGAGAGTTCCCCACCCTGTTGTGGATGCAGTCTAACATTTCTATCTCCCTTCCTCCCCCCAAAAATCGATTTCTATTTCCGTCTTTTCATAGCGGCTTGAATTTTACGCCACATGTTTGAGTGATGAATATGTATTTGTTGCGTATGTCGCAGTGTCTGTAACTTGTGAGCATATACGTTGGTTACAGATCGCGGCGCTTTGAGTCTGATTTAGGAATGAGGCGCGTATAGCGTCCATTATTATTATTATTATTATTATTATTATTATTATTATTATTATTATTATTATTATTATTACAGTGCAAGGAGGTAGAAGAGGGAGACCGAAAAAGAGGTGGGAGGACAATATTCGAGAATGGACTGGTTTGACACTGAGCGAAACAATCAGGGTTGCTGAGGACAGGGAAAGATGGAGTACGCTGGTTAAACGATCATCTGTGGTGCCCCTACGACCTCCGAGTTATGGGATAGGATAGAGATTATTATTATTATTATTATTATTATTATTATTATTATTATTATTATTATTATTATTATTATTATTATTATTATTATTTCTTCTTAATTGTAAAAACAGATGTGGGAGGTCAGGCGGTGTACAGCGATATATGTAACGATGATAAACTAGGCCAACATTATAAATATATTTTATAAAGCTTAAAATAAAATGGAATGAAAACATTCTTGCGAATGAAGACAGAATAAGAGAACATCGGAAAAGGGTTGTGTAGTGAAAGCTGTACTCACCAGGGAACCTGTGGAAAGTCTGGACCGTATATGGGGGGGAACTGGCCATGAGGGGGGTATGCATACATAGGAGGTCGCGGAAGGCCTGCCGAGAACAGAACTGCTCGTGAATAGACAAATAAACAAACACAAATCATCAGCATCATAATATATACTTGTATATTACAAAAATCATCAGCATCATAATATATACTTGTATATTACAAAAATAATCAGCATCATAATATGTACTTGTATATATTTCTTTTTTAAAATGTAAACGAAAAAAAAAAAGGAAAGAAAGAACGATCAACATGACTGAAAAGAAAACTCTAGCAGCAAAAACAACAAATTTCAAAGAGACATCTTTTGACATTTAGATACGCAAATCAATGTGTTCCTGAGCGCTAGTATTTAAAGCAGAGACATAGTTACATTACAATGTAGTTAGTGAACATTGCCTTACAACTGGAATATAACGTGACGCTACATTCAGCAATCTATCAATTGCAAAGTGAACCCAGCCACACACAAAAAATGGCATCCTAACAATTGCCAAAAATGGGTCTAATGTTACAAATTTAAATACACGTCCAAAAAATTAAATTAATTAATTTTTTTTTAAAATGAGCAGCTGGTGGTAATGATGTAATTTAAACGTAGGTGGTGTCGATACAATGAATTTAGCTACATTTAGGAATGGTCGTAAAAAACAATTATACATACAAAAAAGTAATGAAATAAATAACACAAAACTAAAATGATCATTGGTGTGTGAAAACAAACAAACAAAAGGTAAAGAAAAAAACATCAAAACTATTAGCACAATGCTAATGCATTAGCATTAGCACACACACACACACAAGCAAAGAAAATACACTAACTAAAATAAAATAAAACATATACATAAAATAATAGAGGAGAACAAAAAAAATTTATTTCAATTTCTAAAAATTATTCTAAATAATACCTAACACCAACAACAATAACAAAAAAACAAAAAAAAAGGTTAACCCCAAATACAATATAATAAATAAATTGTGACGAAGACGAAATGTATGCCTATTTAAATAAAACAACATACGTGGTCTGAATGAAAGAATAATACATGTATAAATGAATGAAAGAAATAAAGTACATCAATACTCACTGTACTGACCTGTTTTGGGGTCTGTGTGGACGGGGCCGATGCCCATGTGTGCGGGTGGGGGTTGTGCGAATTCATTGAACATCAACCCCGGGTACATGGGCTGCACTACCCCTGCGAACTTTCCTCCCTGAAAGCACAAGCACACGCACACACCATCAGCAATGAGCTCCACATTATTGGATTCTATCACAACGAGTGCAGACAGAGAGAGACAGAGAGAAAGAGACAGACAGAGAGAGACACAGAGAGAGACACAGAGAGAGAGACACAGAGAGAGAGACAGACAGAGTGAAACACAGAGAGAGAAACAGTAGAGACAGAGGAGAGACAGAGAGAGAGAGACAGACAGACAGGCAGAGAGAGACAGAGGAGAGAGACAGATAGAGAGGGAGAGACAGAGTAGAGACAGAGAGAGACACAGAGAGAGAAAGACAGACAGAGAGACAGAGAGGAGGAGGAGGAAGAAGAAGAAGATTGATGATGATGATGATGATGATGATGATGATGATGATGATGATGATGATGATGATGATGATGATGATGAATACAGTTCACCACATCACTTTCTCCACAGCCTATAGGCGCAGGTAAATGCAAATAGAAAATGAAAGCATACGTATACATAGATTCCGCTACTACTGTGGGGTCGTCATCTTTTCATCTCAGAAAATTACAGGCTGCAACTACGTGTAGACTTCTTCAACATCACCATCACCATCTCTCCCCCTCCCTCTCTCTCACCCACAGGTATTGTAATATAAATATGGTGGGTAAAAAAAACAAACACCAGAAAGCAAAAAAGCAACCATTAAGAATAAATAAAAATTAAAAGAAAAAGGAGAAAACAAAAACGGCATGCAGATTTTTTTTTAAAGCTGAAAATACAGAGGGAAAATGAAAATAAAAAGACAGAACGAACAAAATGGAGAGAGAGAGAGACAGAGAGAGAGATAGATAGACAGAGAGAGACAGAGAGAGATGAAAAGAAAGACACGCACAGCGAAAGAACAAGACAGAAAAACATCACGAGAAGAAACAAAGAAAAGAACCGGACGGACAGAACAACAACAAAAGACAGAAAAAGCAAGAAAGAAAAAAAATGAACAGAAAAAAAATGAAAGAAAGAAAGAAGAAAAGAAAGAAAGAAAGAAAACGAAAAAAAGAGAAACGATCATAAAAATCTATATAAAAAACAAATAGTAAAAGAAAAGAAGGAAGAAGAGATGAAGAGTGTGGGCAGAGCATGATGAAGGTAGACAGGCAGGTGAACAGGAAGCTCCACGCGCTATCAGCTGGCCTTCAATCATGCGACATCAAACGGCCCACACAGAGAGGGAAAAATGACAATGCAGACCCAAGAAAGTTAATTAACTCATTTAAGTCGGCGCAGGAAAGTTGAGCGCCCAACGAGCTACCTGCACATGCCGTCTCATCACGGGAAGGAACCCGGGCATCAAGAACGATCACTCTCTACCCACTTCCGACTTGCAGACTGCATCAGCCTTTCAATAGAGGTGAAACCAGGCGGCAGCTTCTAAAGACCCGTCATTTCCTGCCCTCTACCCAACTGTCCTCTGTTCTAACCCTCTCACGTCCTTTTCCCACCAACTCTTCCTCCCACCCCATGCAGTTGTCTTTCCCTTACGCTCCAACACAGATCCCACGTCTAATTAACCCAACTCTCAATGTGGTCGCAACACTAAATTAACTTTCTGAACTTTATCATTATTTTATCGAACCATTATTAACCATATAATTTCACTCAGTTTCTCTCATCCAGACTGACTACTCTCTCTGTCTGTCTCTGTCTGTCTCTGTCTGTCTGTCTCTCTCTCTTAAATTCCAGATAGCAGGCAACGCCAGAACACCCGCCGTCATCAGCATCGTCATAACCCACGACAGCATTAAAGCTGCAACCACATGCACAACGACCATCAACCCCACCCCTGCCGCCTCTACCACCACACATAAGTACCTCTATTGCATAGCTATTTTCATCATCGACACTAAATCCACCCCCGCATCATCATCATCATCATCATCATCATCATCATCATCATCATCATCATTATCATCATCATCATCATCATCATCATCATCTTCTTCTTCTTCTTCTTCTTCTTCTATACAACCACCACCATCGTCAATCTCTAGGGTGGACAGATGATCCATTTTACAGGTAATGAGTTAAGCTATGATAGCAGAGAAGCCGTTTTGTTTCCACAGCCTTCCCCCTCTCTTTCAGTTCATATCGATGCTGTGGTGTACGGTGTCGCCATCTAGTGGCGCGCTCTGTCAAAAACACGGGCGGAGAAGAACCAGCCCTTCGCTGGAACAAGGGGCTAAGTAAGTGGTTTTTTATCTTCTTCTGACTAGTGTGGAACCTGAGACAAACCTTCATGTATACGGGGTATAAAAGACTTCTCCAGTTGGGTGACCAAACAAGATGAGGAGGGAGGGGAATGAGGGAGGGGAATGAGAGGGAGGGGAATGAGGAGGAAGGGGAATGAGGAGAAAGTGGAATGAGGAGGGAGGGGAATGAGGGAGGGGAATGAGAGGGAGGGGAATGAGGAGGAAGAGGAATTCATAAGGTTATGGGAAGGAGAGAAAATTCGCTTACAAAGAAGAAGGGGCGAAGTAATATATCGGGGATCTGGAGTTACGTTTGAATGAAAGACAAGGCAAGGCAAATTTATTCCAGAAAAGACCCATTAATGGCACACAGACAAGTATAAAATGACATACACAAACATGCAAAATAATTAAATAATATGCAACATATTAAATTTAAAATAATGTGTGTATGTAAACAGAAGAGGGAAGGGGGGGGGGGGTAAGTTTTAAAGAATTGCTTGGGAACAGCAACTATAAATCATAAGGAACGATAATTTCAATCCATACACATTTATGGCAAACGACTAAAACGTTTGTTACCCGCAACCTGCAAGTATGAGAAATAGATGAATTTGTAACATGGAATGTAAACGTTACAATCGTTTCATTAATAATTTCATTAGGCTTACAAACTTTAATAATACAGTGGATCCTCCGGTATCCGGCTCTCTGGTATACGACTCCCTCCGTTATGTGACCTGAAAACTTCTGACGGATTCACTTCCAATAATAAATGACCTCAGGTATGCGACAACCTCGTTTATGCGACCAGCGACCGTGTCTTAAGCCCTTTATACGACCGTCTTAGTGCAATTTAAAAGAGATATCAGTTAATTTGCTGTCTGTACCTTTCGTTTTTTTCTCTCATGTTAGTGTAAGCCTCCTGTTGTCTGCTATTTCCGGTTCGCAAATAAGGGACATTATTCGCCTACACTGGCTGTCAAAATGGCGTCGCGCAAGAGGAACGTTTTGAGTTTGGCAGAGAGAATGAAAGTGAAAGAGGTGAAAATGGGGAGAGTTGTTTGTCTATTGCAAGAAGTTTAGACGTTGGGAAGACCCAAATTCAGCTCATCATAAAGGATAAGGAATCTGTGAAACTACGATGGGAGAGTGGAGAAAGTGGCGAAAAGCGAAACATCGAAACTGATAGCTTCTGCAATGACAGACTTGGATGAACGCGTCTGGCAGTGGTTCGACTGTTTTCTATTTTTGAAGTTGTGATTAAAGACAAATCTAAAAATGAAACATGCTTTACAGTTTCCTTTGTCAGAGAATACATGCTGGTGAGTGTGAAAATTATGACTACATACCCCTCCGAGCCTGACCCCCCCCCCTCCCCACCCCTTGTTTCCGGTATAAGACCACCTCTATTATAAGACCGTTTTTTCTCAGATTTTGGACGGTCGTATACCGGAGGTTCCACTGTACTGATTATTGGAACTGAGTGTTCTACGGAGAATGCGACAAACAAACGCCACAATGAAGGAAGCGGAAGACCGTTTGTGTAGTGGGGAGGGGGGGGAGAGTGAAGGGCAGAACCAGATAAGAAAAAGAAGCGGCGGTGCGTGATTTGGGGACAACAGTCAACAATCAATCATTATGTTAGCTGTCGTTGGCTACTCAGTGAAGACTACTACTACTACCTGCACTCAAATGTGACTCCAGATTCCAGATACAGAACGTCGCTCTTTCTTCCAGCCAGAGGAACTTTTCTCTCCTCCCCAACTTACTGCCTTCTGGCGGCGGAAGACAGGCCAGATCAAAGAGAAAGGGCCGCATGGCGGTAAATCGTAAGAGAATCTCGGGCCTTTTTACCTGCACATAATCTCTAATTGCCCTGGTAACGCGCCGTCATCCGACCCACCAAACTGCCGCGCAGTCCATTAAACCCACCGTGGCCCTGATCAAACTTCACCCTGACACTCTACCATCAAGCTTCTCCACACACACATAGCCGCACACCACTCGCGCACACAAAACAACCTACCAACAAGCGCGAACACACATGCCAAACCACCAAGCCCTGGGTACTCCATTCTCACTCCTCCTTTCATTCAAGTGCGCGCGTGCGTACGCGCGCAATCACACACAAACACACACCCTCACACACAAACATACACACGATCTTCTTTTCAATTCCAGGTATGGATACAATTTCTCACAAAATATGTGTCAGTATCCAGAACCCGCAACGTGCTCGAATTACTCGGAAGAGCAAAATGGAGGAGCTGTGGGAAATTAGTTACACACTGACAATGACGGAGGGAGGAGTGGAGGGGAGAGAGAGAGAGAGAGAGAGAGAGAGAGAGAGAGAGAGAGAGAGAGAGAGAGAGAGAGGGAGGGAGAGAGAGAGAGAGAGGGAGGGAGAGAGAGAGAGAGAGGGAGAGACAGAGATAGATAGGGAGGGAGGGAGAGAGAGGGAGAGAGAGAGGGAGAGAGAGAAATAGAGAGAGAGAGAGAGAGAGAGGGAGGGAGGGAGGGAGGGAGGGAGAGAGAGAGAGAGATCTATGGTAATTCGCGGTATGTTAAGAAACCATAAGTAGAGAACGTGGAATAGATACAATTACATACAGAAGAAGAAGAAGAAGAAGAAGAAGAAGAAGAAGAAGAAGAAGAAGAAGAAGAAGAAGAAGAAGAAGAAGGAAGTCAAACAGATTCAAAAATTATCATTATCTTTTGATCAGCTGCCGTAAAGTGACCTGAAATGCCTGATCACTGGTTCCCGTGTTGTAATAAGCTAAGAGTGGCCAATACAATGATGAGTAGGGCTGGACGGTTTTACTGATACGCAACTGTATTCAGGTTCGGAAACGCGGCGGTACGGTATATCGGTGCGGGTGTCCAAGGTCCGGTTTACTGGGAAATCTCGACAACACATAACGCGACAGTGGGCGACATCTAACTTGTCCACCCAGAGAGCCAGCCTAAAGCCCAAACACGTGGATAGGCAGCTGTTCTTGAAGAAGAACTTATAAGAACAGTAGCTTATCCACGTGTTCGAGCATGGTACCAGTCGCCAATCCTTCTGAACTCTTAAAGTTCTTAAAGACGTTTCCCGTTGAATGTTTTTGTTTTATTTTGATTTTGTGGTTTAAAGTTTGCTGATGTTCTAAACAGTGATTTATAATAATTTGTTTTGAAGGCGTTCAAGCAATGATAAAGATTTAGTTTCTATAGAAACGGGGTTCTTTGAAACTGTTTTGAAGTGTATGACAATCTTTCTTTTGCGTCGGTCACTACTGTCAGTGCCATATCCCATTGGATTGTAACACTAAAAATCGCGGTATACGGGTACAAAATACCGATACGACCTAAAAATACCGCGGTATTACCAGTACGACTTTGACCCACGGTACCCAGCTCTAATGATGAGGTGCTTTCACCTGTTTCAGCCTGGCTATACTAACATCAAACATTATTTACAACTTCAAATAAAGCCTGTCATTGTAAAACAACTAGTTCAATTTGATCTCTCTCTCTCTCTCTCTCTCTCTCTCTCTCTCTCTCTCTCTCTCTCTCTCTCTCTCGTTAGTACAACTGCACTGCAATAACAACCACAGTACATTGATAACGCGCACATAGAGATCTCACTGATTCGTGAGTACTTCCAACCAAAAAACAACCAACTTATGAACTCTTGACGAAAAGAAAGGAGGGAGAGGGGTCGGGAGAGAGAGAGAGGAGGAGGAGGAGGATGAAGGAGCCAACAGTCTGTAATCAAAGGCTAGCAGACTGGTTTTATTTCAATTTAAAAAAAATATTAATTAAAATAACATAAATAAAAAATATACAACGAGGAAACGGTAGCGTAGACATTAGGCCTATCACTGCTTCTGATAGCGACATACCTAACAATAACCTGCTACCATAATCACAAAATACTCCCTCCCTCTCCCTATCTCCCTCCCCCGCCCTCTCCCTCTCTCTCTCACACGCACATTCCTACACGCTCTCTCCCTCTTCACCACACGCATTCCTTCAGTGTGAGACCGTGGTATGCAATGCTGACCTTAGGTGTCTGGCCCTCACCTTACCTCACCTCTCGTCTTTCACCTCACGCAGGGTGTGAGAGGGGGGGGGAGGGGGTGTAGTAGGCATTAGGTTCTCAATGGCTGCTCTTTGCTTTTGCCTTAAACAGCGCTCAAAGAAGTGGAGCCACGAAACAAATAATAATACAAGGCGGCCGGGCCCCCCAAACATCCTCTCTTTGGGCTGCTAGGGTTGGGTTTTTTTTTCTTGTTGGGTTACATGATCATTAATCACAGGGCAATGGATATTGATGCTTCCTGTCAGCTTTACAGAGCATGACAAAAATGAAAATCTGCTTGGCACTTAGACTCGTCCGCCGGCGAGGGGTGTCGGTTAGCGGCGCGCGCGGCGGACTCGAAGTCGGTCATGGCGGAGTTTTCACTTTTCACCTAACTACGGGCCAGTATTGATCATCGGCCCCCCCTCGGACCAGCTTGGTTAGGATCCCCCTACCCGATCAGCGCCCATCGATAAGTCATTAGCCGCCCGCCACGGCGCGCCGCCGACACCGCCACCCCTGACGAGGTGGACTGCGCCAGGTTGACACCCGTCCATCAAAGCGAAATGACTGCGGGGGTACAAGAGGGCTGGTGTGTGAAAATATGAACTGTACTTGAATTTGTGGGGCCTCCGCTCTCTCCCTCTCCGTCACTCCCGCCCGCCGCTATCTGATAAAAGGCTATTGCAGGCACACCAAAGCCTCTTCAAGCTTTTTTTTTCTTCCTCCACGACTTGCTAGAAATGTTTGTTAGGAGCGCGGATTGCGAGAGGGGGGTGGAAGGCTGGATGGAAAGGAAGGAAAGAAAGAACAAACAGGGCCGAGAGGTAGCAAAGGTAAAAAAAAGTGTAGTCAAAGGCCACTTTTAGCGGCGCAAAGAAGAAGAAGCAGAACAATGAGTTCTGCCTGCCAACAAGCTCAAAGACGTTTCTTTTCACTTCAAATAATCTGCTGTGCATCACTCCCCTTTAAAAATACATCACGTCGTCTACCTTATCCACTCGCCTTTAACCACACCCCCACCCCTCACCTCCCACCGCTACAAAACGAAGAAAAGGACGTTTAAAATGTGGGGGGAAAAGGCGGTAACAAGCAATATTGACTGAAGCGCAAACAAAAGGAATCCTTGCAGATAAGTGCCAAAGATTTCACCGTAATTTCTCGTGAAGTTCTGACTTGTAACACTTGACGTTAAAAGCCAACAATCAGAACATTTAATAGGTACGAATTTAAATACAGCAACAATGCACGCTCGCTACAAAACAGGCACTACACTAAACTACATTACATTACACCAAACTACACTAGACCTCACTACACCACATTAAACTACACTACATTAATACACATTAAACTACACTAGGTTAAACAGTCAGTACAATACAGTATAATCCCACAGATAGCAGGCAAACGTTGACCGTACAGTATACAAAGAGCAACACGACCAAGTATATTAGAGTTAAACCCAAACACAATACAACCACGCTTGTTGATGTCGGCGTGATTGCTTTCTACAAGTACAATCTTTACACATAATTAGGTTCAGCTCCATTCTCACTTCAAAATCTGATCTCTATCGTACAGAACGAATGAAGAATTATATTCAAGTGCTGCTGAACACTCGTTGGCTAGGAAATTCACTATTATATGGGCAAAGAGATTCTCAAAACAGTTTGTTACCTTGGGGAGGGAGGGGAGGGAGTGGAGAGAAAGAGAGAGAGAGAGAGAAAGGGGGAGGAGGTGGATGAAGAGAATAAGGCAAATATCTTTTCTGCTAAACCATGCTTAGATAAACAGAGAAAGACCTCATCTGACTCCATAATGGCCTGTTGTAATTCGAAGGTTTGTGGCGGTTCCCGAACCTTCTGTCGATGTTCTCCAAACCTCTATAGCTCCATCCCCTAATCATCAACAAATGAAAGGCTCCCAAGACCACACAGTTCAGCATCACAGATCATGTTTTTAAATTCACAGTGAGTGTCGCCCCATCGGAAGAAAACTGTTTTAATCAGCTGACAATAAAACTATCCCAAACTTTTTTTTTCAGAGAGAGAGAGAGAGAAATGGAGAGAGAGAGAGAGGGAGAGAGAAAAAAAAAGAGAGAGAGAGAGAGAGAGAGAGAGAGAGATCAAAGAGTCATTACAGAAAGTCGCCTTATGTGAGATAAGTCGCCATTAAGGTTCGAACTCAAGACTGTCCTACAGGCCAGGCCAGCATTGTACCACGCAGCCACTGTGCCACCATCGCTTGGCGTGAGGGCAAACACACAATCAATATACTTCTCACCTGCACTCGATCAATTCACCTACAATTTCCACGCTCATAAAACAAAACCTTATAAAAAAATAAAACAACACATTATTTTTAATATATAAAACATATGGCACGCCATTCAACTGCATTTCACCTACATTAAAACACAGAGCCTAAAAATAGGCATTTTGAAAAGTTTTAATTTAATAAGAGGAGTTGTGCCTTTTTCTAAGAAAGCCACACAAAAAAAACCACCAACTATGGAATGATAGACTCTTGTTTGAACCATCAGCAAGCCAAGCATTATTGAATTCGGCAGAGCCAATTTTTTTTAAATACTGGGCAGAATGTGTTTAGAAAATGATGACGTACAGTGACCTTGACCTTTGAGAAAATGCAAATAGGAATGCCCTGACATGCTGAGCAATAGTTGAAGTATCACCAAAGTAAGACAAGACTGGCAAAACCAAAAATAATATAAACGGGTGGTAGAAATTCATGCCAGCCACATGTCGTCCATTGAGAACAGTTGGCCGAAGTTTAGAGTCCCCATAATTTTGATGTAGTAGCTTGTACTTCGTCAACAGATGGTCAACGTCACTGTTCAAGCATAAAGCATCCCTGCTATCAAAGCCATTAGCATTCTCCTATTACATATAAGCTATTTACGACACAATCCATTCCAACCGCCCGCTATCTCACTGACGATAATGATCACCGCCGTCGTCAACATCACCATCGTCATCGTCCTCCTCGTCATCATCATCATCATGACGGCAAACAGCTCCTTACTTATACATGGTTCAACAGCTGCTGACAGCGCCGATCCGGTCAAAGAACGGTCACTGTTATCAGTACATGTACAGTACAATGGTCTGGGACGTATGGCGATAGCCCTAAGGCGGCAAGAGGGCGCTTCCAGAGTTTTGAGTTAGATCTTGTATCAGCCAGCGCCTTGAGCTGCACAAGCGCTAAACAAGAAATAATCAAATACAGCCACAGCAATAATAGGCCTCTACTGAACTGCCTTGTATTAAAATGGATGATTTGTGCTCCGTGCTGTACTTTGTTCCTGCGATGTCTGGATTTATAAGCCGCCATATACCGTTAGATATGTGCGCTATGTAAATTATTATTATTATTATTATTATTATTATTATTATTATTATTATTATTATTATTATTATTATTATTATTATTACTATTGTTGTTGTTTCAGTTGGCTTGTAACTGCTGAAGAAGGAGTTAGCAAAATACCTGTATAGAAAACTTGTTACTCTTCTGGGTTACATCTCTCATGAATAATTATTTATTATTATTATTATTATTATTATTATTATTATTATTATTATTATTATTATTAATAATAATAATAATAATAATAATAATAATAATAATAATAATAATAATAATAATAATAATAATAATAAATAATTAAATAAATAAACAAATAATATAATAGATAAATAGATATTTTTAAAAAATGCAAAACTTCTTATTGTCCATTATGAGCGATTGTTTGTATGTAGATTATAGTCACACGACACTTTCGCATATAGGTGACTACTGGACCGATTTATACTGACACCAGCGGGCCAGTTGTTGGTAAAGGGGAAAATAATATGATCACACGTTGACCAATCCGGGATTCGAACCAGCGACCTTTCGGTTACTAGCAAGACGCTCTGAGATTTTTTTTGGGATTAAATTAGCGTCCCCAACACCAAAGCGTATAGGGGACCCAACTGAGCTACCCGGCCCCTCTTTATGAGCGACCAACAACGATATCGATTTCAATGAGTGTCTTATATTTTCATTGGCCAACCAGAGTGTGACTAAAACTGACGTCACACGGTAATTGACCAATCACAGATGACGATGTCTGAAGCAAGCTGTGGAATAGGTAAGTGGTAAGAATACAGGACCTGCGTTACCCCATTTACCAATGCCTTTCCTATCCTATCCTATCCTGTCCCGTAACCCGAAGGTCGTAGGGGCACCACAGATGATCGTTTA
Organism: Oncomelania hupensis; assembly: GCA_036898135.1. Taxonomy (NCBI): domain Eukaryota; kingdom Metazoa; phylum Mollusca; class Gastropoda; order Littorinimorpha; family Pomatiopsidae; genus Oncomelania; species Oncomelania hupensis. The sequence continues at coordinate 134,415,581 of CM072512.1, forward strand.
ACCAGCATACTCCATCTTTCTCTGTCCTCAGCAGCCCTGATGGCTTTGCTCAGTGTCAAACCAGTCCATTCTCGAATGTTGTCCTCCCACCTCTTTTTCGGTCTCCCTTTTCTTCTACCTCCTTGCACTGTGCCTTGCAGAATAGTCTTTGCAAGGCCTGATGATCTGGTGACGTGGCCATACCACCGAAGTTTCCGTTTCTTCACCACTGTTAGCAGGTCATCATGTTGTCCAATAGCTTGTGTGATGGTCTGTCGGACTTCGTCGTTGGTGATGTGTTGGGTATAGGAAATGCCCAGAAGTCTTCTGTAGCACCTCATCTCCATGCTTTGTATTCTTCGTTGGAGATCTGCTGTGAGGGTCCATGCTTCGCAAGCATATAGGAAGATGGAGATGACAAGGGAGCGCAGCAGTCTTACTTTGGAATGTAGACTGATGGTCCTGTCTTTCCAAATGGGCTTCAACCTTGTCAGGGCAGCAGTTGTTTGTGCGATCCTGGAGAGGACTTCCTGTCGGGACCCATTGTCTGATACAATGGCTCCTAAATATTTGAAGCTATGCACTGTGTCGAGGGATTGGCCTTGGACTTTGATGTCCGTATTGATGCCATTGGTGTTGTTGGTCATCATTTTGGTCTTCTCTGCACTTATTTCCATTCCATAGGCTTTGGAGGTGGTGTCAAGCCTCTGTACCAGCTGTTCAAGTTCTTGTTCCTCTCCAGCCAATCCATCAATGTCATCTGCAAAACGAAGATTGGAGATTGCTCTACCCCCTATGCTGACTGTGCCTTCATGGTCTGCAAGAGCATCCGACATGATGCGCTCTAGGAAGATGTTGAAGAGTGTTGGAGAGAGTAGGCATCCTTGACGCACACCGATTGTTGTTCTGAACCAATTCCCGATGGCTCTGTTGTGGAGGACTGCACTGGTAGCCTTGTCATACAGGCTTTTGATGACTTCAATAATTTTTGGGCTGATGTTGTACACTTTCATTGTTGCCCATAGAGCTGCATGCCAGACTCGGTCAAACGCCTTCTTGAAGTCTATGAACACATGATATAGATGTTGTTGGTGCTGTAGGTATTTCTCACAGATTATTCTGAGGTTGAAAATCTGCTCAGTGGTACTTCGCCCTGCCCTGAATCCTGCTTGTTCTTCAGCTATGATTTGTTCAGCTTGGGGTTTCAACCTGTTGAGTATTATTTTCAGGAGGACCTTGCTGGGATGGCTGATGAGGCTGATGGTGCGGTAATTTTCACACTCCTGAAGGTTACCTTTTTTGGGAAGAGTGATGACAAGCGACTGGGTCCATGGTATAGGCCACTCCCCACTCTGCCAGATCTTGTTACAGATAATGGTGAGGGCATCAATCATCGCTTCTCCTCCTGCTTGTAGCAGTTCCGCGGGTATGTTGTCCACTCCTGCTGACTTCCCTTTCTTTAGCGCTTGCACTGCTGCCTCAACTTCTTCCCGGAGAATTGGGAGGATTTCTTCTTCTTCTCTGTTCTCTGGACATGCTAGAACTGATGGGTCTCCATTTGGTGTATGGTTGTAAAGGTCAGAGCAGTACTCTGTCCATCTGTCCAAGACTTCTTGTTCTTCTGTAAGGCATATGCCAGACTTGCTTTGGATAGTGGAGACTTTGGGCTGTTTGACACTTGTCAGTCGCTTCACAGTCTGGTAGGCCTTCTTGCCTTTCCTGCAAATACTGAAACCAAACGGGTTTTTTTTGGTCTAGACGTGCTAAAAAACATTTGCAAGTTCTGTGGACCAGTTTCCTTCACTGGCCACGGGCGGATGCAGTGTCACAATTAAAATGACTAAGCCACATGGACACGCCTTGATGACCCTATTTAATGAAATGGTCCCTCACTCCGTCATCTGTAACTTGAGATCTCTTAGGGACCTACGTTCAAGCGTTTTACAGTGGACAACTTTTTCATAATTATTTTGGTAATGCGTACTGAATAACTAGTGTCCACATTGCATAGAATAATAACAACACCAACAACAACAATAATAATAATAATAATAATAATAATAATAATAATAATAATAATAATAATAATAATAATAATAATAATACAACAACAATAATAATAATCATAATCATAATAATGCTGCTACTACTACTACTACTACTACTACTACTACTACTACTACTACTAATAATAATAATAATAATAATAATAATAACAATAATAATATAACTAAATTCATTATTACTATTATTATTATTATTGCATGGAGATGAGGTGCTACATAAGTCTTCTGGGAATTTCCTATACCCAGCACATCACCAACGACGAAGTCCGACAAACCATCACACAAGCCATTGGACAACACGATGACCTGCTCACAGTGGTGAAAAAACGGAAACTCCGATGGCATGGCCACGTCACCCGATCATCAGGTCTTGCAAAGACCATCCTGCAAGGCACAGCGCAAGGAGGTAGAAGAAGAGGGAGACCGAAAAAGAGGTGGAAGGACAACATTCGAGAATGGACTGGTTTGACACTGAGCGAAACAATCAGGGTTGCTGAGGACAGGGAAAGATGGAGTATGCTGGTTAAACGATCATCTGTGGTGCCCCTACGACCTCCGAGTTACGGGATAGGATAGGATAAGATTATTATTATTATTATTATTATTATTATTATTATTATTATTATTATTATTATTATTCATTTTTATTATACAATCCAATACCATGCATATTTATTGTTCAACTTTGACAATACATACATAAAATGAAAAATTGTGAAAAAAACTTGCGATAGAATGAATAAATATAACAAATGACGAAACTGACGCAAACACGTACCGCAGGCTCAGCACAAAATGCATTGAAGCTAAAACAGCAATGGCAACAACAACAACAACAACAACAACAACAACAACAACAACAAAAAGAACGTATTGTATTGAGTTATTGTTAATTTTGATGATGATGATGATGATGATGATGATGATGATGATGATGATGATGATGATGATGATGATGATGATGATGATGATGATGATGATGACTTTGCGCGGCAAGTGGGATGTCATCAGTAAAGTTTGAAAACTGCATACAGCTCGTGAAATACAATGATGTTGGCAAAGTAGAATAACGGCATGGGGTACCAGCGTCATATAATGGCCATCAACCAAACCATGTCAAACAATGAACCCACTATTTAAAACGTGTTAAAAATACCACTGGTGTCAACCTTTTGACCGCTTTGGCGCACGTCCACCACTTAAAATTCTACAATTTACATTGCCTGCATCCAGTAGCCTACTATTAATGAAGGTAGGGAGGAAACCGGAGTACCCGGAAAAAACTCAATTTACACATCATTGTGACAATGATAACGATGATGATGACGATAATTATTTGTAAAAGTAGTAATTATTTATTAATCTGGAAAAATATCAGCTATAATATTTGACCAAGTGAGAGAAAGGAATAAATGAACTAAATACGTTGTTGATCAGGAGGATTTTCTGTGTGAAAAATGTTTTTCTTCTTTTCCATTCAATGCCCACAGTGGCATCCTGTATCTCTGACATTAGCAATAGCGTCTATCTGATGTCATTACATTCTTTCCAAGTAACACGCGCGCGCACGCACGCACACACACACACACACACACATACAGGACCACAAACATATTTAAAATGCCATTTAGATGTAATATGTCAGTGAGATAAATAAAGTTATTGTATCGGTAAATCCATTCCTGTGCTTAGGCTTCCAACATACTGTACCTTGCACTTGTTCATCGACAGAAACCACACCTGTCAATACCATTACAAAGAAATAATAATAATAATAATAATAATAATAATAATAATAATAATAATGATGATGATGATGATGATGATGATGATGATGATGATGATGATAACCGGATGGACGGACAAGCCAAGAACAATAGTTCCAGAGCGTTACAGCTCTGGAACTAACAATAAATAAATAATAAATAACATTTTTTTTAAATAATAATAATAATAATAATAATAATAATAATAATAATAATAATAATAATAATAATAACAATAACAATAATAATAATAATAATAATAATAATAATAATAATAATAATAATAATAATAAACTCGGCAATAATGTGCAATAGAACGCAATGTATACATAGGTTACATAAATAAATAAAATAACATGTAATAATTGTAATAAATACCACCACTTTTATTTATCGAGTTGCCATGAGATGCGCTTAATGTGTATAGCTTTACGTCCTATTATTATTATTATTATTATTATTATTATTATTATTATTATTATTATTATTATTGTCCGTAGATGGCACAACACTTAATCACGGGCGCAATTTCGTGCTAACAGTGACCGAAACCTGACCGAAAACGGAGCGGCAAAAGATAATTGAAAGGCGGTTGATTGCACGAAAGCTGTGTCAGTGTCACTCGCATGGATATCTAGGCGTTGAGTAGATAATTGCGGGTACGTAATCATGGGATTAATCATCAGATAGGTGGGATTTGCCTATCCCAAAGCCGACCATTGAGTAACAAATGTACGGAGTTTACGCGTCATGTGTACGGCATTTCCCTGTCACGTGGACGATATTTGGTAATTTACGCATCATGTGTACGATACTTTACATCTCATGTGTACGGCGACTGTGTATGATCTGTACTGGGATTCCGTTTGGGAACTGCGGGATATACACCTGGATGGCGAAGTGGGTGGATGATACTGAATACATCGTAAAGGCGATCACAACCACCAATTTGGAAATGATTTAACACCTCAGAGACTTGGCAAACGGTTACATATTTTTTAAAACTCGACGCACGTAAGTAACCCGACAAGAGAACACTATAAAATTCACACAGAAAAGAATACCGGGGAAAAAAAAAGAGGCTCACGAGAAGGAGAGAAAATAAAAGACGAGACGAAAGAAGTGAAGAGAAGAGAAATAAAGAGAAGTAAAGACAAGAGAAGAAAAAAAAAGAGGGGTGAAGAGAAGTAAAGATATGAGGAGTAAACAGAAGAGAAGAAATTGATTGATTGATTGATTCTTGCTTTAGGTCCAGCGGACTCCTCCGAGCCAAATCAGGACCGGACAACCCCCAATCCGCATAAAAGATCTGCCGAAACAACCCTAGTGGGAAAATTGAATGCCCTCCACCGGCCAGTCACTTTACAATAAAGACATCCCACGCGGGGGACGGCTGAGGGTTGACCTCAACTACGCGAACACCCCGGTTACAAAAACAAAATAGAATACAAACATCATTATAAATCATCAATGAAACACATACATATAAAATGCCTATAGTGCTAAATAGTACAATCATAGGAAGCCCTAGTGACCACCCGGCAGAAAGCGTCCAACACTCCCAAGCTGATCCAACAGACCTCATACACAAACAAGGAGTCTTGTCCAGGAAGAGTTTTCAAGAAAAAAGGTAGGTCATTGATCTAGCGAAGAAGAAGATAGTATAGCAGAGTGAAGGACAGAGCAGGAATAAGAAAGAGTAAATGAGGAAGACAGCGACAGTGGGAATTTAAAGCACTAAATTTCCATAAAGTGGGGATACTATTTATACTGAAAAACCCCGGCACTCCAACGGGGATACTGTTGCCGCAGTGAATCTGTCTTGCCTATAAAGGAAAGACAGGTTTTCAACTGTGGCTTTCACTGTTCCCTTTATAGGTTTGAACAATCTACAGCGGCAAGATTGCTCATGACCCCAAGGGGTAGAAGAGAAGAAAAGAAAAGAAAAAATATAAGAGAAGAAAAGAGAAGAGAACGGACGAGAGAGCAGACAGAAGAGAGAACAGACGAGAAAAGATGAGATAAGAAAGAATAGAGGACAAGAGAAGAAGAGAAGATCAAGAGAATAAAGAAAAAGAGAAGAAGAGGAGAGGAAACAGGAGAGTAGAGAAGGAGAAGAGAATAAGATTAGAGAAAAGTGAAGAAGAGAAGAAGAAAAGAGAAGAGAAGAGCAGAGCAGAAAAGAAAATTATAGGTAAACCTACAATAGAACAGAGTTGAAAATGGAAGAACACAATATAATAGAAAAAAAGGAATATATATTAATATATATTATAGTCTTTTTCTATATCTCTCCCTCTCTCTTTCTTTTTTTCTGTGTGTGTTTGTGTGTGAGTGAGTGTGTGTGTGCGTGTGATGGTGTGTGTGTGTGGGTGTGTGTGTGTGTGGTTGTGTGTGGGGGGTTATTATAACAGAATTGAGTTCATGTTCATTTGTTATATACGTGTGGTGTTTTGTGAATTATAGTCATGAATTCTTATTGTATTAGAAAAAAACGCTTTGTACATTTATCACATTAAAATTGGAATACCCTGAAGAAGGTTAATAAAAACCGAAAATTTGGCAAATCCAATTGAGTGGATAACAATTAGTGGTTTTAAGGTGTTTAATTGTATGTATGTATACCTATGGAATGACATAGAATAGAGAGAAGATGAACGAAAAGGAAAAGGAATATGGTATACACTACAATTCAGCATTAATTTACAAAACGAGAAACACCACATAACGACATTTCAAAGCAAATAATAAAAAGGGCAAAGCAAAAAAGCAAAGTCAAACTACAAATGTAAAACAAAAAGTCCACAAGCTATTCTCTAGCTCCACCTTTCATATCAGACCACAACATTCAGCCTGATAAACAACATCAGATAAAATTCCTCGTGGTTAAATGTGGACAGATTATATATAAATACGAAATGATTTTAATCCATTAACATAGATAATTGGCACGCACGGTTAAATTAAATCGCGAATGGCCCTCTCTCAAAATGGAATTGGAGATGTATCGCTGTGGCTATTAATTTATGTTTTCGCCCCAGTGCTTACGTAGTACTAATTTTTCCACTGACGGTGACGTAATAAGGTGTGAATTGATTAGTTATATTGACAATGATCGTAAGTATGGATTGGTAATTTATAAACTAATATTAACAACGACCAAATCTTCACATGAATTGTTCTGTCAACTGTCGGAAAATTTAGTTAACTCGAAAACCTTCTCACCCAGATTTAGACTGTGAATGTCCCGTTTAAGGTTATAAATCTATAAACGAGATCAAACATCGCTTGACCAATTTATACAGACAACGAACAGATAAGTATAATTTAAAGATTTTAATTATATAAATTTTAATAAATGAGGCCATACGCAGACTGACAGGGATCAAAACTAGGCTTGGGCGACGGGGAGAAAATGTTTGGCGTTCACATTCGCTTTCGCTTCGCTACTTTTGTGTATTCATTATTTTCTTTGATACCTATCTGAAGCGGTCATTTAAATTCAGCTTTGGCCTGGACACTTCATATACTATTTTTTAATAAGAAATTTGCTGTTGATAATTAATAATCTATGCCAAACATCAAACCCTAGCGGCACAAGTGAACAATGGCGGACCAATACCCACTAAGATGTTGAACCGAAATAATAATAAAAACAATAATAATAATAATAATAATAATAATAATAATAATAATAATAATAATAATAAAAATAAAATAAAATAAAATAAAATAATAATAATAATAATAATAATAATAATAATAATAATAATAATCATAGTAACAACGCGTTCTCACTTGATTGAACACAAGGACAGCATGTCCACAATGTCAAAGTAAACAAAATAAAACAAAATTGGTATGAAATAAGGAAAGACCATACATCCTTTTTGGTATATATCGTTAATAAGCAGTGTGCCGGAGAGTGGGTGGACTTTTATTGTATATATCGTTAATAAGCAGTGTGCCGGAGAGTGGGTGGACTTTTATTGTATATATCGTTAATAAGCAGTGTGCCGGAGAGTGGGTGGACTTTTATTGTATATATCGTTAATAAGCAGTGTCCCGGACAGTGGGTGGACTTTTATTGTATATAGTTAATAAGCAGCGTGCCGGAGAGTGGGTGGACTTTTATTGTATATATCGTTAATAAGCAGCGTGCCGGAGAGTGGGTGGACGTTTATTGTATATATCGTTAATAAGCAGCGTGCCGGAAAGTGGGTGGACGTTTATTGTGTATATCGTTAATAAGCAGCGTGCCGGAGAGTGGGTGGGCTTTTATTGTATATATCGTTAATAAGCAGCGTGCCGGAGAGTGGGTGGGCTTTTATTGTATATATCGTTAATAAGCAGCGTGCCGGAGAGTGGGTGGGCTTTAATTGTATATATATCGTTAATAAGTAGCGCGCCGGAGAGTGGGTGGGCTTTTATTGTATATATCGTTAATAAGCAGCGTGCCGGAGAGTGGGTGGACGTTTATTGTATATATCGTTAATAAGCAGCGTGCCGGAAAGTGGGTGGACTTTTATTGTATATATCGTTAATAAGCAGCGTGCCGGAGAGTGGGTGGACTTTTATTGTATATATCGTTAATAAGCAGCGTGCCGGAGAGTGGGTGGACGTTTATTGTATATATCGTTAATAAGCAGCGTGCCAGAGAGTGGGTGGGCTTTTATTGTATATATCGTTAATAAGCAGCGTGCCGGAGAGTGGGTGGACGTTTATTGTATATATCGTTAATAAGCAGCGTGCCGGAAAGTGGGTGGACGTTTATTGTATATATCGTTAATAAGCAGCGTGCCGGAGAGTGGGTGGACGTTTATTGTGTATATCGTTAATAAGCAGCGTGCCGGAGAGTGGGTGGTCTTTTATTGTATATATCGTTAATAAGCAGCGTGCCGGAGAGTGGGTGGACTTTTATTGCAGCGTGCCGGAGAGTGGGTGGACTTTTATTGTATATATCGTTAATAAGCAGCGTGCCGGAGAGTGGGTGGGCTTTCGAGGAGACTGCTCTTCATATGATCGCTAGTTTTCCTCATCGACACTCGACATACATTACATTACATTATTATTGCTTTAGGACCAGCGGACTCTTCCGAGCCAAATCAGGACCGGCCTCGACATACACGACGTACTATTCTAATTAAACATACGATCCTAAAGCGCGTTGCAGCCAGCAAGGATAATCGTGCTATACAATACCCTTCAAAGATCAATACATTCTTTTTTACAAAAAAAAATTGTTTAATGTTAAATGCGACTAATAAAACTGAATTGTGTTGCTGCTGCTGCTGCTGCTGCTGCTGTAATTGTTGTTGCTGTTGTTGTTGTAACGACTGTAATGACTTATCAGAAGCCATGAATCTGTGAACGTGTGTACGTACATACTGTTCGTTACTGGAAACATCAGAGGATGCTTCTTTTTTCTCTGCAAGCGCTATGAGCTACGTTTATGTGGAAAATGGCGCTCTGCAAAACTGCATCATCATCGTCATCATCTTCATCATCAATATGCACATACACACACATACAACGATCCCAGTATTATACACAGTTTTTAATAACTAAATACAACACACATTTTAAAGTACAATTAAAATAATGCCAAAATTATTGAGGTAATTTCATTATGAATCGGTGAGAAAGTTTTTGAGAGAGAGAGAGAGAGAGAGAGAGAGAGAGAGAGAGAGAGAGAGAGAGAGAGAGAGAGAGAGAGAGAGAGAGAGAGAAGAGAGAGAGAGGGAGGGAGGGAGGGAGAGAGAGAGAGAGAGAGAAGAGAGAGAGAGAGAGAGAGAGAGAGAGAGAGAGAGAGAGAGAGAGAGAGAGAGAGAGAGAGAGAGAGAGAGAGAGAGAGAGAGAGAGAGAGAGAGAGAGAGAGAGAGAGAGAGAGAGAGAGAGAGAGAGAGAGAGAGAGAGAGAGAGAGAGAGAGAGAGAGAGAGAGAGAGAGAGAGAGAGAGAGAGAGATGCTTGGAGCGAGGTTACGTTCCATCAACAAGCTACCGTCACGTGATGAACAAGCACAGCCCTCTTTCATCCAGTCAAAATCTCTTTAGGCTTAGCTCATAATTATTACCCCTTATTGAATAATTTAAATGTTTAGGCCAAAAAAATGTATTTTTAAGGTAACATAGGGGGCAAAAATAGGGTCGTAAGATAGGTTTTTATTGTTTTCTAAAACCTGTTTGACCTTAGGTGCAATTTTTGGCTTTTTTTTTTTATCAGACGATCCCCCCCAAACGTTTAGGGTCGGGCCAAAAAATTAGGGTCGGTCGCAATATTGTAAACAGACTTTGGGGGAAGGGAGGGGAGCCTAATAGCACACGCACGCACTCAGGCGCGCGCTCTCGCACACACACACACAAAGACGCAGTAACTTACAAATTGTGTGTGGCATCAGAATATGATGTTCAAAACACTTCAATTGTCGTTTATTTCCAGTGGGGACTTCTGTGAAGACTCCCAGAGACTTCCGGAATTGGAATGAGTGATGTATAATATTTTACACAGATTACTCATTTCTCCCAGAAATGCTGGGCTAGAATGAAAGAGGCAAGTTGATAGTACATCAACAGTGCTAATTAAGGGAGGCATTTTGCTTAAAAAATAAGTATATAAATACATAAATACCTAAAATTTAAAAAAAAAAGTATTTTTCTCTCCCTACGCATAAATGAGCAGCGTGCAAAAATTGTGGACTTACAATTTCAAATTAACAAAAGTTTACCAAAGCAAACTAATTTTTATAATAATGCTGGACTAAGGAGGAGGAGGAGGAGTAGTAGTAGTAGTAGTAGCAAAGTATGAGCGTAGTAGTAGTAGTCGTAGTAGTAGTGATAATTAAAATACTAATATTAATAGAGATGGCTGACATCGAAAAGAGAAATACAGGGATGAAAAGGGGTCCGAGGAATTCCATGACTTGTCTGACTGTGGCCGGAGGACGATGCATCAACAATTACGCACCCATATATCCATTTCTTTGATACTGCTATCTCACCTGCTCAATGTACATTTGAAAACAGTAACCTGCTCAATGTACATTTGAAAACAGTGTAGGTAGTGAAGAGAGAGAAAATTCAATTAGTTGTGCGTGTGTGTGTGGGGAGAAGAAGAAGAAGAAGAAGAAGAAGAAGAAGAAGAAGAAGAAGAAGAAGAAGAAGAAGAAGAAGAAGACATTACATTACATTACATTATTATTGCTTTAGGTCCAGCGGACTCTTCCGAGCCAAATCAGGACCGAACAACCCCCGATCCGCATAAAAGATCTGCCGAAACAACCCTAGGGGTAACACTGAAAGCTCTCCACCAGCCGGTCACTTTACAATAAAGACATCCCACGCAGGGGACGCTGAGGCTCTACTCTAATTTATCGAACACCCGTTTACAAAAACAAAATAGAATTCAAACATCATTATACAATATCAACAAAACACATACATATAAAATGCCTACATTGCTAAATAATAACATCATAGAAAGCCCTAGTGACCACCTGGCAGAAAGCGTCCAATATTCCCAAGCTGATCCAACAGACCTCATACACAAACAAGGAGTCTTGTCCCGGAAGAGTTTTAAGAAAAAAGGTAGGTTACTGGTCTAGCGAAGAAGAAGACAGTATAGCAGATTGATAGAACAGAGCAGGAATGAGAAAGAACAAATGAGAAAGACAGCGACAGTGGGAATTTAAAGCACTAAATTTCCAGAAAGTGGGGATACTATTTATACTGAAACCCCCGGCATCCCAACGGGGGAAGAAAGAAGAAGAAGAAGAAGAAGAAGAAGAAGAAGAAGAAGAAGAAGATAGTAAAGAAAAAGTAATATAATGTTGGCAGTGAGTGGCATCTTCCCATTGTTCTTTAGATGTCCCAATCCAAGACGAGGACTGGCATGCACGAGATCAGTACTCCAACCACGCAAGGCGACAGCATCATCGGGTGTGCGTTGTGGATAGATATGGGTTCAAACCTCCATTCAGAAATATATTTTTTAAATTTAAATAATTAATTTATTATAGGTTATTTGATCGTTCATTAATCTATTTTATCTTATTTTATATTATTCAATTTTATTTTTATGTAATTTTATTTTTAAAATTTGTGAAATTGCAGGCTAAAGATTATTAACTCATTATTACCATCATTTTACACAATGAATGCGGGGGCAAGAGAGCGCTCGTCCTGAACATTCCTTTGATTTGTAAAGCGCGCTATTTAATAACAAAAGGAAGGTATTGGTTTCTTCGCAGGGTTAAAACAAAAATAGAAGAAAGTCATGTTAGCATTTACACAATTTCAATTTATTACAGTAGTTTGTTTTTAGATCTGAGTCAGAAGTTACAAAATTGTTGTCCTATAAAATCTGCTTGTATGAAAACAGACTTTCTTTTTGCATTCCAAGACTTTTTTTTTAATACATAGAGAAGCTCGGCGCAAGTATTTTTTCCCTTGATGTGGCAATAATAACAAAAGAAACACCTGGCTAATAACAATAATTGTGGATTTTTATCAAACAATTAACTTCTTAAAAGTTGGCTCAAAGATGCAGAGCCAGCTTCATGGCACTGGATAACGATATCATAATAGGAACTGACCTACTTTCAAGACAACATGAAATGTCAATTTGGGTGGGAAAAGCATGAGACTGGCACCATGAATGGCTCGCGCCAGATCTTTGTTTTCCATCAGCGCCTTGAGCAGCTGTAAGGTGGAAAAGAGCCATACAACAATGATGTATGTACACGCTTTACTCGATCATCAGTTTTAATAAAAACCAGACTGTGTGCCTTTGTACTTCCAGAGAGAGACCTAATGTCAGTCTTCCTACCCCATGACAGAGACCAAAGCCTTCACTTTATTTTGTGCCAACAGAGAGGGGACTCACCAGTTCCAGAAGACAGCGGACTGTGCACGTGTCGGGCGCAGTGGCCGCGATGGGCACGGGCACATGGACGGGCAGACATAGCGGGCAGGCCGGGCAGACGGTCGGGCAGACGGGCATGTTGGCCAGAGAGCTATCCACTGCCAGGCCAACGCAGGTTGAGCACATGACACTGCTGATCGCTCACATCGGTAATTCATCCACTAAGACGATGATGACGAAGACAACAGCATCAACCGATAATTCTAACAACACTTCATGGTAGATCCGTGCACATGTTACGTTAGGTGAACGCCACCTCAACTCTTCCTCACGTGTGATCACTGAATGACATCATGAATTGTTAGACACTACTTGGTTCTGACTACGAGCCACGAACACAACATCACTGCTAACCACACTGTGCAATTTTCAGCGGTGAGCACTACAAAAAATAGAGCTACCACCCGAACACCACAAAACACAACTGACTTATCAAAAGGCGGCAAATCGGTAGAAAATCCTGACTATGGACAGTAGACCCACTCACCAAAACACATCAACCGTGCAGGGGCCAAACAGTATGACCAGTGCATCAGTGAACAACAGATCCACTAACGGACTGACCGCAGCAGAGCAGGCGGGTAGACCGTCCAACGGACTGACCAAAGGTGCGGCTAGGGGTGAGCGGAGGTCAGTGGGATGGGGGGTAGATGGGCTTCTACAGGCTGCTAGGGCAGGCAGGTAGAACGCACAGTAACAGGGTGCACCGCTACTAGTGCTACACTACACTGAAGCCAGCCTTCGCCCTTCTACGCTACCGATACTCTTTTTCCCGGAGGTGAGGGAGGGAGGGCGCATTTGGGGGAGAAAAAAAAAGTGTTGTGGAAAAAAGTGGTCAGGGTGAGAGAGAAGGGGGTGGAAGAAGAGAAGGAAGGGTGACCCCGGCCTCCCCTCCCCCCAATGACGGCTTTGGCCATATATCATGTCAGGCGGTAAGCTGTGACACTTGACAGATTGGCAGCCACGGCCACGCGGCCCGCTCAGTCAGGGGAGCCAGCCACACGCTATGCCAGCCCTCTCCACTCCGGGAATTCCGACACACAACCCGACACCCCTCGCGCGTGGGACGGCCCGCGGCTCATTCACTGCATCAGTACGGAGGCCACTGGCGGGATGGCGGCGCTATAGGCCAAGCAAAACAAATGTTTGTTGCGCTGCGCTCAGACCCTTTTCAATCAAGACGCTACAACACAGGGGGGAGAGGGAGAGCGAGAGCGAGAGAGAGAGAGAGAGAGAGAGAGAGAGGTGGTCAGGAATAAACAATTCAATAATAGATAGCATGAAGAATGGCTGAACAGGGCTGTATATATTTTTAAGTTACTGTATACCAAATGGCGAACTCAATGAAAAAGATAACCGTAGGGGTGGGGGTGGGGGTGGGGGGTGGGAGGAGGAATGGGGAAAGAGATGGGGGTGGGGCTGAGGGACGTTACAAGGTCTGCCTACAAGCACCTCCGTCCATGTCTCTTCTGTGTTTGAAGCAATTGGATTAGAAGCATCATTGCTACACCTCACTCGGAATCGGCAGAGCGCACCACGAACCTACAATAATGGACTACCAGCTCATGTTGTATGTTCTTCTTCGCCAGACCAGTCATCTACCCTTTTTCTTGAAAACTCTTCGGGAACAAAACTCATTTGTGTGTGAGGTCTGTTAGATCAGCATGTGAATATTGGACGCTTTCTGCCAGGTGGTCACTTTGATGTTATTATTTAGCAATGGTAGGCATTTTATATGTATGTGTTTTGTTGATATTTTACATTGATGTTTGTATTATATTTTGTTTTTGTAAACGGGGGTTCAATATAGAGTATAGGCTCAAGCGTGCCCTGCGTGAGATGTCTTTATTGTAAAGTGACCTGCTGGTGGAGTGCGTTCAGTGTTACCACTAGGGTTGTTTCGGCAGATCTTTTATGCGGATCAGGGGTGAGTCCTCTTTCAGCGAAGTTGTGGTCTTGATTTGTTGGTCCTGATTTGGTTCGGAAGAATCCGCTGGACCTAAAGCAATAACCATGTAATGTAATGTAACGTTTTAATCTTATTTTTTACAGTGTGATAGGCCTACTTTTTTTTTTAATAGAAAGTTAATTGTAATGTTTAATCAGACTCCCAAATATCTGTCTTCCTTTTTCTCCAATTCATTAGGGTCGTGTTATGTGCATGCCTAGGTCTATGTGTGAGGGGTTGTAGGGTTGCATTTTTTTTAGACTGTTTGCAAGAGTTTGCGTGCTGTTTAAATGAAGACAAGACAGAGCAAAGGCTAAAGGAGATCGCACGCACCACATTAACACGTTGTCTAGAACGCGTCATGTCGTTAAAGGCTTCTTCGGGAGTTCCATAAAGCCGATGAATTTTAATTGCTAATTATTATCACCATTTTTGTGGTTCAGGTAAGCATCGTCATAGTCTGATTGAAGTCCTCAGCTTTGGTGGTCAGACTTCAACGGTAAAATAGAGAGGACTAACTACGGGCGGACTTGGCGAGTATTATTATTTTTATTATTTATTTTAACCGGTCTTAAAAAGCACTTTTCCAGCTCAAGAGCTGCTCAAGGCGCGGGTCACTACAGAATCTGACTCGATGAGCATCAATTGCGCGGAATAACCGTTGTGGCTCTGCCAAATGTAGTTCTGAGGCGCGCACGGCACGGTGAGAGTCTGACTCGAGGAGCCTCGGTTGCGCGGAACGGCCGTTGTGGGTCTGCTACATGTAGTTCTGAGGCGCGCACGGCACAGGAAGAGTACACAAACATTGTACAGGCGCTGCAACCACGGGGG
The DNA here is from genome assembly GCA_036898135.1 of Oncomelania hupensis. Taxonomy (NCBI): domain Eukaryota; kingdom Metazoa; phylum Mollusca; class Gastropoda; order Littorinimorpha; family Pomatiopsidae; genus Oncomelania; species Oncomelania hupensis. The sequence goes on from CM072512.1 coordinate 134,431,091, forward strand.
TAAGAGGACGAGAGAGAGATAGTTTGGTTTTTTCCTAATCTCTCTCCCTCCCTCTACCCCACCCACCCCAAAAAGTCAAGTTTATTTTCAAGGGAATGTTCTTTCCTCTTGTAACATCCTCCGCACGATAAACCCTCTCTCTCTCTCTTCACAAACATTGATACACGCATTGTGTGTTTGGTCTCCAGTATAATTATCCCTTCACCGCCTTCACCAAGCTACAAATAATCAACTAATACCCACGTCCTTCAAGTGTAGTTCCCCCTGCCATCAGTTCCCACTGCCGCCCCCCTCCCCCTACCCTCCCCTCCCTGCTCCTTCAGTGGTAATAACTCACCCTTACACGACCCATTTAATGACGCAAACAAACAAACAAAATCAGCGGTAAAACATTTTTGTTTCCGCTGTAATTCATTTAGTTATTTTATTTTGTTGTTTTTCTGCCCAGGAGAGAGAGAGAGAGAGAGAGAGAGAGAGAGAGAGAGAGAGAGAGAGAGAGAGAGAGAAAGAGAGAGAGAGAGAGAGAGAGAGAGAGACAGAGAGAGAGAGAGACAGAGAGAGAGAGAGAGAGAGAGAGAGAGAGAGAGAGAGAGAGAGAATTTATATTGCTTCATGATTTCTAATCAAAATGAAAGGGTAAAACAATTGGTATACTGCTTCCTGGCTCTATTTAAACACATAAATAAATAAAATCCTTTTTGATTACTGATATATCTTTTCCCGCCATCTAACTCTAATGCTTTATAAACGAATAAATCGTGAATTGCGTCAGGATTTTCTGAAAATGTCAAAATGTTAGCTTTGCTAATTAAATCACATGCGTTATATACGTCCAATATAACGGCATTAATTATAATATTTGCCTCAAGCTAATTGTTTTCCTTGGAAAATATTAGTTTATTTTTCAACATCAAATGTATCTACTTCGTGCCGTAGAACCGAAATGGTTAATTTCTCCTGACCAAAACAAATTATGGTAAATAAAGAAATACGGAGTCCAACAAGTGCATGTCCAAATATATTTCTGGATGAGGTAAAAACCCCATCTAATAAATAATATTGCTCCGAGATTTTTTTTAAATTAATTAAAAATATACCCTACAGATTTGTATTTGAACATTACAAATAATTCAGCTGATATCTGCAGGCGTAAGTCTTACTCGATTCCCTTGGCCCCAAACACAATGATGTTGCCAATTGTTTGTTTTTTCAGACGAGATACTGAATTTTTGTTGTCTTGAGTGTGCGAAGCTTTAAAACAGAAAAACGGATCAAGTTGGCCTCTACAGTTAAGAGTAGGACTCCACGAAGGCTGAGCTGCTGCAAAGCATAGTACAGCAGCTCCCCGTTTTCGTCCATTTGTAATGCTATCACAGACCTGGTTATATTAGATAATTAAGATCGGCCAGCGCCTTGAGCAGCTCTTGAGCAGGAAAAAAAAGCGCTACACAAGGATAAGGAAAGCACACAAGGTCTGCAACTCACTTCCAGCGCAATCGATGTTGCACAGATCATCATTATAAAGCTGGTCATCAGCGCAAGCGATGTTGTACTGATCGATCATCATTACAAAGCTTGTCTTCAGCGCAAGCGATGTTGTACTGACAGATCATCATTACAAAGCTTGTCTTCAGCGCAAGCGATGCTGTACTAACGGATCAACGTTACAAAGTTGGTCAGCAGCGCGTTTAACCATCTCGGCTACTTCCATGCGGAGGAGCTAAGTAGAAAGGTGTAACTTAGGGTTATACATTACAACCAGCACCACCATCTGTGTCGGGTCTGTGCAGCTATGTGGGGAGCCCTGGCGGTGCGTGGGTTGGTGGCCGATGTCTTACGCCGAAGGTCACGGATTCGATTCCCGCAAGGGGCGAACTTATGTGACTTAGGTACGAGACTATTCAGGTCACCGAGGGGTTTCTACGGGTACTCCGGTTTCCTCCCTCCCTTCAATAATGGTATTGGATGCAGTCAATATAAAATTTCCAAAATAAAAATTCCATTTCCTTTCCGTCTTTTAATAGCGATCTCCCTGCCTTTACTCCGCATGTTTGCGTGAGAGTGGGTGAAATATGCCGAGCGTGTATTTTGGTACCGATCACCACTCTTTCAGCCTCGTTAGTCATTTGGGGAAAAGTGCGTGTATGTTACCATTGTATTAATTTTTTTATTTATTATTTTGTATTATTATTATTATTATTATTATTATTATTATTATTATTATTATTATTATTATTATTAATTATTATTATTATTAAATATTATTATTATTATTATTATTATTATTATTGTTGTTGTTGTTGTTATTGTTACTATTATTTTAGGACTGGGTTGCTGAAAGTACAAAGGGTACAACAGGGAACGGAGAAGTTGGGACCGATGCGAGAGAAGCCAGAGCTCCTTGTAATGCAGGTCGGTGGCGCCAGCTACTGGCTGCAGGTTTCGGTCTCCACGCCCATTTTGCAGGTGAGAGCAAGTGCCAAAGCATTCACACCTTGACAGTCCACGCCTCATTGGATCCACTCTCACGCGTTAACAGAGAGAGGTGTGGTAGAAGGGGAGAGGGGTGCAGACAGATAGACAGACAGACATTCAGAGACAGAGAGGTAGGGAGGGGCAAAGAGAAGGGAATCGTCTCGGGAGTGGGGAGGGTTTTTTAGTTAGTCATTGGTTATAGGGTCCAGCGGACTGCAAAGAGCCGAATCATGACCACAACCTTGTTGAAGGGGGGATGGAGAGAGGAGAGAGAGGGTAAGAAGGGAAGAGATTAAAAAAACAAGAAGAACTAACTAACATAGAGTTTGTCTTTCTGATGATGATGAAGTAGACCAAACATCCCAACAAAAAAACAATATATATATATATATATATATATATATATATATATATATATATATATATATATATATATATATATATATATATATATATACGAAGAAGAAGAAGATAACAAGATAACAACAACACTGGAGGACACTCTATTCTACTGGTAAACCTCCAAGCTGACCTGACGGACGGCGTTATGGCAGAACGGTCATGCTGCCACCAATTAATGCCTTCTAGAAATCTTCGTTCTTCCTCTGACACCCTCATGCTTCACATACCCCACTACAAACTCTCCTCTGCTGGCCGTCGATCTTTCTCAGTGCTTGGCCCTTCAACTTGGAACTCTCTTCCCCTCTCTCTTCGCAGCTTTCCAAACATAGCAACTTTCAAATCCAACTTGAAAACTCATCTCTTCCTTAAATGTTTCTGATCTTGCCTCCCATCATCATCGTCGTCATTCCTCCATTTGTTTTGTTTTGGTTTGATTCAGACCACCGCCACCACCCACCCCATCACCCATCCTTAGCTCTTCCCTCCTCCCTCCATCCCTCGTCTCTTATTCGTTAGCAAGTGTCTGATTTTATTTTGTATGAAGCCGGATGTTTAGAATGAATGCGTGAGTACTGCGCTTTGAACTGATATTGTTCATTGGAAAAAAGCGCTATATAAATATCCTTTTTATTATTATTATTGGAATTTTAAAGCTTTGTGGTGAATTTGACGAAAAATACAAATGACCAATATTACGCGCGTTGCTCAACGAATCTCTCTCTCTCTCTCTCTCTCTCTCTATTCTCTCTCTCTCTCTCTCTCTCTCTCTCTCTCTCTCTCTCTCTCTCTCTCTCTCTCTCTCTCCCCTCCCCCACCTCACTTTCAAAAATCAAATGATGTAGTCACAGTGCGACAGTAGAAATGAATGTTTAAAAATAAATAAATAAATAAATACAAAAGAAAATCAAACATGATGTATGGGATAGGAACCCGAGTTACTTGCATGCGCTGACACTGACGGGTCCGCTTCGCCAAGTTCTGTTGCTGCCAAACTGTTGTTGGCCGGGTGGGAATGGGGATCGATCGATCTCCCCCAACACCTGTCTGATCTGTGCAATCGTTGAAGATTAGGCAACACAAAGCCCGGTAACTCCCGTCGTTGGTGTGGTTCAGCGGCCACAGCTAGGACATGAAGCACGGCATTGTTCTGCAGATTTACGCTCCAGTCTTTTGCAGGGCTAGAGCCGATGCGTTTCAACCCTAGATTACGACTCAATTTATCGTTAACAGATTTGTGTTTTTGTAATGGCAAGAGCAGCAGGAAAGCAAGACACACAATGATTGTATTGCCAAGTTAGCGCACAAGGAATGTGCATTTGGTCCAAGGAATGGCCATACAAGACAATCATGATAGTTAGTTATTTATTTTAAACCCAGTACAGTGGACCTATTTGATCGATGTCAGACTGACAGGAACATGAACTACGAGGACCATCAAGTTGTCAAACAACAAAGAGAACAATAATAGTTTTAACTATCGGTATTTAGCATGGAGATTAATCGAGGGGGGGAGGGGGGGGGGGCAGAGGGGGCGCAGTCACAACATCAAGGTTACGTAACAGTGATGGCTAATTAATTGGGTGTTTGTTATTTCAGAACCATGCATATAGAACAGCACCCATCAGTGTCGGAACAACATAGAAAAGTACACACCACTTTCTCTCTTAAACGTTTTTGTATGCAAACCCTCGTTCTTGCCCCCTTTTAAAAAAAACAACAACAAGCCTCCATGTAGTCCTAACTTCCGTTTTGCATGAAGTGATTTTGCCTTTCATCAGCTAGTGAAAACTTGGTTTTGCATTGCTGATTATTTTTAGTGTTTCTATTGTATTTATATATTTATTTATTTATTAATGTATTTTTAATTTTTTTTTAAGGACAATGATTATTGTCAATTTATTTCGCCCACCTCTTAAACACCCTCCCCACCGTCTCTTTTAACCTCTGGGTCACCCTTCACTCCTACCCCACCCCTCCACTCTGCTGCAAAAGGTTTATTTCATGCAATTTAATATACATTTAATTCCTGTTCACGCCCTAGTCACGCGCATTAATCAGTCCTTCAGCCTGGAAAGATACACGCGCAATACAGTGAACCTTTTTTTTTTAATCTTTTTCTCTTCGTCTTCCTCTTCTCCACTTCTCCGTGCAGTGTCCGCGTGGCCAGCGATCGCAGACAGGCGGGGGAGGGTGTGATAGGAGGGACGGTCAAATCCGGCCAAAGACGCGCGGTCAGTGTAACCCCGAGGGGCGGCGTGTGGGAGGAGAGGGGGGCAGGGGTCGGCGGAGTCCGGTGACCCGTTAGCTCCCAGGGGCGAGTTGGGGGAGGACAGTGGAATCCGGTCAAAGTCTGGTGTTGATGTATCTGTCCGAGGGCGGTGGGAAGTAGTCGCGCTTGACATAGAGCACCGCGAGGCTGGGTCCGCTAGTCCAGCAGCCGTCCATCGTCACCCATCACAAACAATTAAGTATCCAGTCGCCTGAGGAACATTCCACAGTGTAAAAGCCTGGACAATCATACGCCAGTCATCATCATTGGCCGCCTCAATGCTGAAGTAGACTGAGCACGTCACGGAAGTTCATGAATTGTGTTGGGGAGTTGTCGGTGATACTGGGACGGGATCAGGGGTCAACGACAACAATGGACGGTCCGGGAGATTCTCAGGCTTCCCGTTTAATACAGCTTTCAGCGTTTCCTGCCACTGAACTCACCCTTCAGTAAACCAAACAGTAGGAAACAATGCTACTCTCCAACATGCGAGTTCGTTATTTGCAAAGTGCTTTTGGGGCGAGTGAGCGCGTACCGAGCAGCAGTGAATGTATAAAACACAACGTGAAGAAGGATGAAATGGGGAGAAAGGATGTTCAATTGAAGGAAGCCAGAGGTAACGTCCACACAAACCTAAAGCTACTGTTTTGTTCTCGTAACATCCAACAACCATCCTAAAGCAGGATGCTGAGGCTGGGGTGGGGGGTGGGGGTGGTAGCGGTAGTGTGTGGCTGTGGGTTTGGGGAGGGTGTGTGTGTGTAGAGATGTTTGTGGGAAGGAGGGGCGACTAGGCAAAGGAAGCGGCTTTGGTGGGAAAAGGTGACAGGTGAATTCCGACTATCGGCCAGTGTTTCTTTGGTCCACAGGCCTCAATTGCATTGAGTATTCCCCAAAACAACACTGCGCACACAGTCAAACAAATCCTCCCTTTACACAGATTCATTCAGCATCAATGAATTGCATTTCTCTTCAATTGGTGCTTTTCCATAACATTAACTCGGTGTGCGTGACGTGCCAACAAGCACTTTTGTGGCAGTAACATAACATTACACTATCAATGAACGCACTATCCAAAACGCTGTTGTTGGGCTCTACTTAACTGTATCTATATTTATTAATTATCGAGTGACAGCTGAGGAAACCAGTGTTTTGTTTTTGGGTTTGTTGTTGTTGTTGTTATTGTTGTTTTGGCTACGTCCGTTCAACGTGTCTTTGAAACCAATGGACGGATTTATGTGAAAGTTGGTATGTTAGAAGAACATACACAGATCCCTAGCAGACGACACAGATCCCTAGCAGACGACACACTTTTCTATTTAATCGATTTTGTATAGCGCTTTTGCAGCTCAAGGCGTTGACCATACAGGGTTTCAATCAAGCCGCACGAGGCGCTAACTCGCTGCATTAAAGCGCATCGTGTGACGCCCAGACAATCGAGCACCAGTTTCAAACTCCATCCTCTGCACAAGGACATATATATTGATGAACCAATCGACACTGGACCCGCAACTGATTATTATCGTCGCCGGACGGATGCCGGATATACGGTCAAAGCCAAAGCCCCAAACAATAGTTTCCCTATCCTTGTCCAGGAAGGAAGAATAGCTTACGCTTCGGGAAATAACAAATACATTTTTTTAAATGACATCGCAAAACAAAGAAATAAACACAACAAATCAAATATGGAGGACGGGGGAGGTTGAAAACATTTTTAAAAATTTTAAAAACTGTGTGCAATCCTTTATAAAAAAAAATCCCGCCCCAAGAGAAAACGATGAGTGGTTGGAAAGTGATAGGACCCAAGTCTACAGACAGCATGCCTCAGTCACAACAAGTGGTGGTGCATGCGTGCGAGAGAGGGAGAAAGAGAACTAACCAATAGACTGTATACCAGAGGGCCGAGCCAGTATTTGTGCCCCTTGGTCTCTGATCAATGCCTAACACCTTGCCTTTCAGGTGTCAACTTGGTATGTGATCCTCTCCATTCAGAAGGGTTTTTTTTCCCACTCTTCGTTTTCTTCTATGCTCAGTTCTTACCCATCCTACTTCCCCCCCCCCCCTTTCATCTTCCCACGCTAGTCATTTTATTCTTTTTCCTTTTCGTCATATACCACCACCACCTCCTCCTCCTCCTTCTTGTTCTTCCTTATTCTTCTTCTTTTTCTTCTCCTTTGTTATATTGTGCTTTGTATGTGAAATCGCCACAATGATTTCTGAGGACAAATCCTGTTCTTGCTCTTCTTCTTCTATTTTCGTGATCTTACCTGTTGCCTTCTTGTTCTTCTTCTTGTTCTTCTTCTTCTTCTTGTTCTTCTTCTTGTTCTTCTTGTTCTTCTTCTTCTCCTCCTCCTCCTCCTCCTCCTCCTTTGTTATATTGTGCTTTGTATGTGAAATCGCCACAATGATTTCTGAGGACAAATCCTGTTCTTGCTCTGCTTCTATTTTCGTGATCTTACCTGTTGCCTTCTTCTTCTACTTTTTCTTCTTCTTCGTCGTCATCTTCTCACTTCTTCCGTTTCTTCTTCTTTTTTTCCCTTAACTTTTTCATCTCTCTGGCCTTTCCCCCCCCCCCCCCCCTCTATCTTTCGCCAGGAAGGAAGGGGGAAAAAAACACCGGCAAGAAAACCATTTGAAATGTGCAGTAGCGGTGACACAGTCAAGGGAGGGCTGACTGACCGGAACGCGGTGTCACGATTGTGAGCATTGTCTCCCCTGCGTCCTCGTGGACTTGACCTGTATCTGACCAGGGCCCGCCGCTACCGGAGACTGTAGGGAGATTAGAGTTAAAACTCCCTGCCACTTCTCGCACGCCAATCATTCGCTGACACCGGCCTTCCCATACACACAAAACATACTTCCTCTCTTCTTGACTAGCACACAAATACCGCTGTCTGTTGTGTTATCACAAATAAATACCCTCTATGTTGTATTATCACAAATAAATCCCCCTATGTTGTATTATTACAAATAAATACCTACCCCCCCCCTTCCCCAATGTTGTATTAGCACACAACAAATAAACACTTTGTTGTGTTATCACAAATAAATACCCCTTATGTTGTATTATCACAAATAAATACCCACAAATAAATACTTCCTATGTTGTATTATAACAAATACATAACCTCTATGTTGTATTATCACAAATAAACACTTCCTATGTTGTATTATCACAAAAAATAACCCCTATATTGTGTTATCACAAATAAATACCCCCTATGTTGTATTATCACAAATAAATACTCCCTATGTTGAATTATTACAGAGAATACCTCCCTCTCCCCCCCCCCTTCCCATGTTGTAATATCACAAAAAATAACCCCTATGTTGGGTTTCGACTGAGATTCGCGCTTTTATTTCAAGCGGCTATTGTGTTTAAGCACAGAGCGTGCGATAATAGTTTTCTTATCTTGGATCTAAGCTGGAGGGACCTTATGTAATTGTATTCGTTTCCCTCGGTAAAAATGTCGTGGTTATAGGATCGAAAGTTCTAGAAGATTACAAAATGTACTATGACGTAAGACATTGCTAATCTCCGGTGACGAGTTATAGTTTGATTGGCTGAATGTGTCATTCTGGAACGTTCGGCGTTTTTCTAGTTTGGTGGCAAGTATCGCGCCGTCTTATTGAGAGTTTGGATTCTGGAAAGAGACTTTTGATGCAGTTGTTGATGCTGCTTGCTGAATAAAGTTGGAAAACCTCATAAGGCGACTCATGCCTTGTTGCTGAGTGAACGGGTTGCGTGGATAACCAAATGGGAATTACAAAAGATTCAAGCTTCGGGGCTGAATCGGCCATTGCCCTGTAACATGTTGTATTATTACAAAAATATCCCTGTCTGTTGTATTATCACAAAATACCCCTCCTCTCTCCCCCTCTGTTGTGCCATAGCGCAGCGTCTTGTATTAGTACAGATGTCCTCGTCTCTCTAGAACTGTGAAGGTTGAACGAGTTTTTACAGAAACGCCTCGGGGATATTTTGAAGGAAAATGCGATAGCCACATTAATATCAATCACCTTACAATAACAGATACTGGGGGGATGGGCGGGTTTCTAAGGGAGGTAAAGTTAGGAGGGAGGAACTATGAGGGGCTTGGTGGGTAGGAAACAGATTCGTATCAGTGATGTTTTTAAGACAGGTTGTATTAGCGGACAGTCCATAGCTGTAGACAATCCCTAGCTTCATACCATGGTTGTATTAGCGGGCAGCCCAAAGCCGTGGCCCTAGCAATCACATCGTCCGTTCACCACGATGACCAGACGTGATGCTGAGATAACACGAACCGACCAACATTATCCTAGGGGATCACAATGAATGATAAAAGACATCCGGATAATTAGTAAAGGTTTCTGAGCAAATTGATTTCTACCTTGTTAGTCTTGCGCCTCCCCCTATCTCTTACACCATCCACTCCCCACATTTAAAAAATGTTGTTGTTGTTGTTGTTGTTGTTTATATATAATTCCCAGACTGCTTGTCCTCGATGTTTTGGGGACAATAAAAGATTTTGCTTCTGAAACTATTTTAGTCGGAGATCAGGACGAACTCAATGCATTTGGGTGGGTCGGTTAGACGGTGTTACAACAATTTCTCAAGGACCACTAAACATATTTGGTCCCGATGTTTTACAGGAACATTCCTTGGGTTAGTGGCCATCTTTCCATGCTGTCGCTTTGGCTCTACCTTAAGGTTTTATGTGTCGTGCTGTCTGTCGCTTTGGCTCTACCTTAAGGTTTTATGTGTCATGCTGTCTGTCGTGTTCCACAGGGTATTGTGATGTTATCATTATTGTTCCGCGCCTCCAATAACTGTATCTTGTGGGATGCATGAGCATTATACATTCTTCTTCTTCTTCTTCTTCTTCTTCTTCTTCTTCTTCTTCTTCATCATCATCATCATCATCATCATCATCATCATCATCATCATCATCATCATCATCATCATCATCATCATCATCATCATCATCATCATCATCATCATCATCATCATCATCATCATCATCATCATCATCATCATCATCATCATCATCATCATCATCATCATCATCATCATCATCATCATCATCATCATCATCATCATCATCATCATCATCATCATCATCATCATCATCATCATCATCATCATCATCATCATCATCATCATCATCATCATCATCATCATCATCATCATCATCATCATCATCATCATCATCATCATCATCATCATCATCATCATCATCATCATCATCATCATCATCATCATCATCATCATCATCATCATCATCATCATCATCATCATCATCATCATCATCATCTTCATTATTATTATAATTATTTATTATTATTATTATTATTATTATTATTATTATTATTATTATTATATTTATTGCATGGTATATCACATTAAAACGTACTGTATTGTGTCAACTTCGGTGTGGTTTGCTGTGGGGTAGTGCAGATTAGTATAGGGTAGGGTGGTGTAGATTAGTATAGATTAGTGTAAAGTAGGGTAGGTTAGGGAATGGTAAATTAGTATAGGGTAGTGTAGGGTAGGGTAGTGTAGACTAGTATAGATTAGTGTAATGTAGGGTAGTATATGGAATGGTAAATTAATGTAGGGTAGTGTAGGGTAGGGTGGTGTAGATTAGTATAGATTAGTGTAATGTAGGGTAGGGTATGGAATGGTAAATTAGTGTAGGGTTGTGTAGGGTAGGGTGGTGTAGATTATTATAGATTAGTGTAATGTAGGGTAGGGTAAATTAGTATAGGGTAGGGTAGGGTAGGGTAGTGTAGATTAGAATATGGTTGTGTAGATTAGTTTGGCGGCAGGGATAGCTCAGAGATCAGAGCGCACGACTTGTGTGAGTGCGTCTTGGGCGACGTGGGTTCGAATCCTGACTTCAGCACACTATTGTGTGATTGCTGGATACTACGGGACAGCGCCTGATATAAAAGAAATATATCTTTCTTTAGTGTAGGTTAGGGTAGTGTAGTGTACGGTACGGTAATGTAGATTAGTATAGGGTATTGTAGATTAGTGTAGGGTAGGGTAGTGTAGGGTATGGTAGTGAATGCAGGGTGGAGAACAACTGAATCAAGAAATCTCTGAAATCCGGCCGGGGCCCAGGGACCAAGCCCCGGTATTCGCCCCCTGGAAGAAAATGAATTTATGCAATTTTGAAAGTAATTTAGGGCCTCTCCTGAATTCAAAAAGCACAAAGTAAACATCAATAGAAACAACAACCCCCCCAAAAAAGAATGTTTTATGCACATGTCTTTCAAAAAGTTAAGAATCTTGATTTGTAGGCCTAACAAAGTTTGAGGTCCACCACTGTTACACACAAACTCCACATTTCCAATTTTACTGGGCACACGTTTGTCTATTTTTTAGCTGTAAACAGGCAAGAATTTTTATAATTTTAGAGATATTTAGGGGTACGTTAGTAAAAACACCACATCTTAGGTATTAGTGACTAGTGTATAGATTTAATTGAAATAAAATGCAAAATGAACAGAAATAAATTCTCTTTTGATTATCTACCTTTTTATACTTCTCTTGTCACGTCTTGTTTTTTATTACTCCATGTGTATACAAAAAAAAAGCTTTAAAAAGTCCAAACAAGCCCCCTCCTCTTCTTCAGTGCACTTTCATGCCGGTCTGAAAGATCATATGCATGCACACTACTGACACTAATTGTCTAATGTCAGTACCGATCTCTTCCTCCGACTCCAAGTCCATTTCTCTCACTTTAATGTCTAATAAATGGAAGCCTGTAAACTCCCCTTCATCAGTCGAAGAATCCAAACCATCCATTTTAGACACACACACAAGAAAATTTGGGAAAAAAAATCGAAAAAACGAACGCATTTCACAACAGGAAAACCGGAAGTCAATTGCCGGAAGTCTCGCAATCTTTCAAACAACGCGAGAATATAACCACATGGTTGATTTGGACGCTTTTGGATGTTTTGCCTGTTTAGAACTTCGGCCGCTTTTGGCCGCTATGCCCAATAAAGGGTAGCCCCTCAGCTTCTCACACTAGGAACTCAATATTTTTTTCTCGGAAATGCAAATGCCTTCCGCGGAAATCCGCGGATTCGCGGAAAGTTCTCCACCCTGTGAATGGTAGGGTAGTGCAGGGTCGCGTAACGTAGTGTATTGTGGTTGTAAAACCATGTTAGAGTTTGCTTAAACACAGTGTACTTGTTGGGGTCAACAGCGGTTTGCAGTCACTTACATAACAAACCACAAACAAAGTCATTTACCCATTCCTTTCAAGAGGATGGGTGGGGGAACAAGGGGAGAAAAGCGAGGAGGTGGGGAAGGGGAGGAGAGGGAGGGAAGTAGGGAGACAGACAGACAGAGAGACATACGTACAGGGACAGACAGAGATATTTGAATATTTGAATTGTAACAGTATTAACATTTTCACCATTCAAGCTCATCGATACCAACACCTAAATCTACCTACCCTCTTACCCCCACCCCACCCACCCCCTCCTGCGCTAGTTCGTTTTCTTGATGAGGTACAGCTAGTTAATCTTGTGGAGGAACATGAGGTACAGCTAGTTAATCTTGTGGAGGAACATGAGGTACAGCTAGTTAATCTTGTGGAGGAACATGAGGTACAGCTAGTTAATCTTGTGTTTTTTGCCCAACTTGACAGCCGATAAAGTCGGTACTTGAGCACAGTGCCAGACCAGGTCACCCTACTGTTACCGCTCGCCTTGACACATGTCAGTCAAATGCACCATTATTACAACCACATCCCTAAACACACCTCCCCTATCACCCCGCCCCCCCCCTCTCTCTCTCTCTCTCTCTCTCTCTCTCTCTCCTCACACTCCTACTCCAACTGCCCATATTCCGCCACCAGCCCCCTCTCCAGTCATCATTTTTTCCCAATCCTCATCCTTTAGTTCCTTCGCTTGTACCGTCATTGTTGCATAGAAGAGGCGACACCGTCAAAAACAGGGGCGCGCTGCCGCAGCTACCACATCTCGCTGCAAACTCTCTCACGAAGACCAAATATTGTTTCTATATCATAGCATCCGTCAATAGATTGACCTCGCTGTAGTTATTCCACACGATGGCGCTCGCTACATTAGTGGTCCACTGTCACAGGCTCATCTGTCGCCCACATGTCGACTTTGCAGTTATTCAGCAAACTATTTTGTGATTGCTGGATAGTAGTGGCCAGCGCTTTGAGAAGCTCTCTGAGCTTGTAAGTGCGCTATATAAAAGTAATCTCATGTCCACCTACCGCTCTTGTTTACACCCCCAACATGGGGGCGCTGGCTACATTGTGTCCCACGTTCACAGGATTACATTCTCATCCACATACATAGCACATTTTATAGCGACATATAGCACATTTAAAGCCATATATAACATTTTACAGCGATATATAGCACATTTTACAGCTCGGACTACCTGGACTCGATATGCTAACCCACATCAGGATTAATCCCAAGCAGACCTACAACGAAGAATACAAAGTATGGAGATGAAAATATGTTACATTAGACTTGGGCATTTCCTATACACAGCACACCACATTTATTTATTTTATTTATTTATTTATTTATCGCTCTTTCTTTAGTTATCGTTCTTACAGTGGATGGTACGTCAATGCAGTCACAGAGGAAGGGGTACGAAAGAGGATGATACGTCAATGCAGTCACAAAGGGGTACGACAGAGGATGATACGTCAATGCAGTCACAAAGGTAAGGGTACGACAGAGGGTACGTCAATGCAGTCACAGAGTAAGAGGTATGACAGAGGATAATACGTCAATGGAGTCACAGACGAAGAGGTATGACAGAGGGTGATACGTCAAAGTAGTCACAGAAGAAGGGGTACGACAGAGGATGATACGTCAATGGAGTCACAGAGGAAGGGGTACGACAGAGGATGATACGTCAATATAGTCACATGGTTGGTTGGTTGTTTTATTAACGTCTTTTTTCATCAAGATGATAAAGACCATACATACAGATTCACGCATTTAAACAGACACATATAAACACATACATACACCCAGGGACTATTAATATCTATCTAACAGAACAATAACAATTTCAGTTAAATAAAACGAGCGACTGGAGAATTGATTAAAGCTTTTGCCAATCCCACACTTAATTCATTACTAATGTTTTTAACTGATGTTATAGTATTTACTTCAAGGGGCAAAAGAGGATGAATCTGAATACAATAAAAAAATATATGTTTTAGAGTTAGATGTTCATCACAAATGCACTTTACATTTTTACAATATTTGGTTTTAATTGAATTTAATAATATTCTGTTTGCCGTAGATGAAACTGATCTGGGAAATCCACGAAGATTTGTATAGTTTGTATAGAACTGAAGTTTCTTTACAAGATCATTTTCAATATTATTTTGAATTTCTTTGGAAGACAGATTTAATTTAATTTATAAGGAATTAATATTTAATGCACCTAATTTTGCAGCATGATCAGCCCACATATATATATATATATATATATATATATATATATATATATATATATATATATATATATATATATATATATATATATATATATATATATATATATATATATAGTCACATAGGAAGAGGTATGACAGAGGATGATACGTCAATATAGTCACAGAGGAAGAGGTATGACAGAGGGTACGTCAATGCAGTCACAGAGGAAGGGGTACGACAGAGGATGATACGTTAATATAGTCACAGAGGAAGAGGTATGACAGAGGGTACGTCAATGCAGTCACAGAGGAAGGGGTACGACAGAGGATGATACTTCAATATAGTCACATAGGAAGAGGTATGACAGAGGATGATACGTCAATATAGTCACACAGGAAGAGGTATGACAGAGGATGATACGTCAATATAGTCACAGAGGAAGAGGTATGACAGAGGGTACGTCAATGCAGTCACAGAGGAAGGGATACGACAGATGATGATACGTCAATATAGTCACATAGGAAGAGGTATGACAGAGGATGATACGTCAATATAGTCACAGAGGAAGAGGTATGACAGAGGGTACGTCAATGCAGTCACAGAGGAAGGGGTACGACAGAGGATGATACGTCAATATAGTCACAGAGGAAGAGGTATGACAGAGGGTACGTCAATGCAGTCACAGAGGAAGGGGTACGACAGAGGATGATACGTCAATATAGTCACAGAGGAAGAGGTATGACAGAGGGTACGTCAATGCAGTCACAAAGGAAGGGGTACGACAGAGGATGATACGTCAATGTAGTCACAAAGGAAGGGGTACGACAGAGGATGATACGTCAATGGAAGAGGCGGTTAAGTGAGTGAAGGAGATGGTGCAAGAGAGCGAAAGAGATGTAGGTGGGTGTAGGCGAGCCGAGTTGGCGTCAGGGAGAACGTTGGGCTGTCAGCTGGATCTGCCACCTGTCTCACGTCTTAGCTGGCCCGTGAACAGCGTCGTAAAACATTCAACTCTCCACAATCACCCAACGCTCTCTTTTCGCTGACTACCTACCAACAGTATATCTTCCGTCCAAGTGTACGTACGTGTCTGTCAGTATGTATGTATATATGTACCAATCATTGTATGTATGTATGCATAATGTGTATTAAAGCGTGTGTGTATGTATGTATGAATAATTGTATGTATGTATATGTGTATGTAGGCATGTATGTATTATGTAAGTTAATTACTTTCAGGATCAAACGCCTTGTCAAGGTCCCCGAACCAACGATAACCCTAATGCATATAAATACATATCTAATAATATGTGGTGGTGTTGGTTTTTTTTGTAGCCTTTCACCCAGACAAAATGACCAGGTTTTTTTTGTTTTGTTTTTTCCGTGCAGATGAAGCGACAATGTTGGTGGAAATCAGGGCTCGGGAAGTTGGAGCGAAGACCTTCGTAAAGAGTTATTTCATAGAGCTGATTGTTTTGACACGAATCTCCAATCGTAGTTCCATGGTTCTACGTCAATAAAACCCTATCCTATACTTACAATAATAATCTGTCTTTAGCCTCCGCGTCGATAAAATCACAATCAATCTGGTTGAATCGGTTATAATGACTTTCGGCCACTGTCCGTCGCTGCAGATCACCTTAACTACTTCACTGCCTTGCCGCGCGATCAAGGAGACGCCCACTCCATATTATGAACTCTTTAACTGCCGCCAGATCAGACACCTGTTAACTACTTAACTGCCAATCATAAAGCTTCTGAGCTTGATCTCTCTGTTGGGCCTAAATCCCGCTGCGACAGACACTGATCAGATAAACCCCCCTAGCGTTAACCATGGTTTCTTACAGGGAGGGGACAAGCTTACATCCCAGCTGGGAATCCGCAAGTTATCGCTGTACATTGAAAAGTACAAAACTTGTACACAGTGATTAACTTAAGCTTTATGGCTTAATAATCAATGACTTTTTAAAACAATAAATAACATAAAAACTACTATTAAAAACTACTCATCGTCATCTATTTAATGAAAGACAGAATTGTTCGTTTCTTTAAAGTTTTTTAGACTTGGTGGGGGTGAGAGCAGGGGAAGATAACTGAGCAATTGGGGCATGGCGATAATGGAAAAAACCAACATTACATTACATGGTTATTGCTTTAGGTCCAGCGGAGACTTCCGAGCCAAATCAGGACCATTCATAAAAAAAACAAAAACAAATTAAATCCGATTGAAGGATAGAAAAAGAGCGAGCAATCTCCGATTTTTTTTAAACCTCGTTGGTGTATACGTTATCTGTTATCTTCGCTCTTAAAATTAAAACTAAACTAAACCGAGCTACAATAACATAACATACAAAAATTATATTGTCAACGCTTCTATACTAAATAAGACGTTGCCAAACGATTAGTTGCCCAGCACTGGCTCGGAAACTGTCAGATATCAATCTCTGGTCTGGCCCTGGGGGAAGCTTCGGTCCGTGTTGACTTGCCGAAAGCCTGCGATCATTTGCCCAACATTTTCTTTCACCACACTCCCTCCAACACTAAGCGTGTGAAACTATAAAACTGGGGGAGTGCACATACTACACCGAACGGAGACCAGGATTCAGATAACGCCGAATGCCGCTTGCGTCGTGTCGAATTCGTAGTCGACTTCGATTTAACAATCCTCCCTTAAAAAATGCCTATCTAGATCTCCCTAATTTTGCTGAACACTTTGATCCGGCAATCCCCTCTTTACAACGTATATATCTTCTACCCATCTCATGCTTCATATTTTCATCTGACAATCTTCTCCTTCAAATTTTGTATATCTACGAATCTTCTACTTAATATTTTGAGCTGGCAATCTTCGCGAAAGAAGATAGCTATCTTCATAAGGAAGACACGGTACTTCGAAGCAATACTGATGTTTAGTTTCGGTACGAACGCTCTAACGAACACGTACCTGACATTCTCAAATGCCAAGCGTTCTTCGCTCTCCTGTTTGTTCTGACGCTCGTTTGGAACCCAACGAAACCTCCCCAATGGCCTTGGGGCGTGAACGCTTTTAATTAGATTTAAATTGGTCCTGTCAATGTTTAGCCGACAAACAAGCGATGTTTTCATTACTACTGCATGTCACATTTTGAGGCTTAAACTGCTCTTCGCGATCAACACATGGGAGTTTTATTACACCTACAATCGACATTTTCATTTTAGTAACTTTCTTGGCGATCAAGAGAAACTAGTTTTTTTAAAATTAGCCGCAAACGACGTTTCCATTTTGATGTTTTACCGCTGGTGCGTAAAAGATAAATAAGCTGTAGTTTGTAGTCTCAAGTACAACTGATCGAATCGGCATCCATTGTCTAACATCGCAAGTCCAGTTTGCTGTTTGTATAAGTAACAATGCTCAAAGGGAGGAGTTGAATAGGGTCGTGGGGATTGAAAACAAACTGGGGGCAAAATTAATCAAACGTGTAAATACTCAAACGTAATAAACACACACTAGTCTCTACAACACCGGGCACAAAATAAAAAATAGGAAATAATTTTTTTTATCTAATAAACAAATAAATATAGCAATAATAATAATAATAATAATAATAATAATAATAATAATAATAATAATAATAATAACAACAATAACAATAATAAATAACACGATGCATAATGAGCACGTAATGCCCATAGAATATGCGTTCGCGCATAGAAGGAGATGAGTGAGAGTGAGGGGGAGAGAGAGAACGAGAGAGAGAGTGATATTAGTAGATTGATGAGCATCCGATGAGGATGGATAAGACAAATAGAATGTGTATGGAACGGTGTGAAGGAAGAAAGACAGACAGAAAAAATGGACGGAAGAGAAGAAGAAAAAAAAAAGGAACGAGATTTTTTTTTAAAATAATAATAATAAAACCGACACAAAAAAGAAAGAATGAAAGAAAGACAGAAAACACGAACGAAAAAGAGGGAAAGAACACCACACAGAATAACCACATAAAGAAAAGACGGGCGGACCAGAAGACGTGTTCCAAACAATATTACTTACATTTGGGTAATATGGCGAGGGTAGAAAGGGAGGGAATCCTCCGACAGAGCCAGGGGCGGGCTGTCCGGATGATCCCCCTTCCGCTTTACCTACAACACAGCAAAGCAATAGACGGGTCAATCAATCAATCAAAATAATAATAATAATAATAATAATAATAATAATAATAATAATAATAATAATACACCCTTCCAAGTTTGAAGTTTCCTGAAGGCTCGCTCTAGTTTCCGAGGACTTTCAGCCAATTCCAACACAAACATAACTTCAAAGACACAGAAAAACAAGTGGAAAATGAAATAAAGCAGTGATCATATCATTCAATACAATATAAATACAACAGAAAAACAATGGTGTTGCTGTACACGCGCCTTTTCCTCAATCAAGATCAAACAAAGGCGATGATCGCTCAATTACTGTGGACGGAGAAGAACACAATTTTATTTTCGACATTTAGATTATATGTATCTAGTGAAATATCATTATTAATTATAATTATTAACATAAAACTTTGTACAACCAGAGCTAGCATAATAGTAGCGTGGATGCCAGCAGTAAAGAAGACCATTATCATAATTCTAATCATTATTATTATTACTGTTATAAGCATTACCATAAGTATATTATTAGATTTAGCACACTAATTTCGTCCAGATTTATTTCCTAAAACGTTAATACAATGGTAGCATTGTCAAACTGAACTGAGAAAGGGGCATCTCAGGCAGCTCCAGTGAGATCCTGTATCGGCCAGCGCCTTGAGCAGCTCTTGAGCTGGAAAAGCGCTAGACAAGAACGATAACCTAAATAAATAAACGGGTCTAATCAATACGCCATAAGTAACGGCAAAGTCGTGATGACGCATTGCAGCAGCGGCATGAGAAGGCAGCATTAGAAATCCCGGAGAAAGTCCATCACTTGAAAGGGGAGATAAGTGCAATGGATGAGGTCTAAACAGGACGACCACACTCCACAAAGGTCAGAGGTCGGCATTTTTACTCTTTGACCCTCACAGATAACCTTCACATACCTTTTTCTTTTTCCCCTCCCCTCCTCCACTCGTCCTTCACCCGTCCTCTTGCTCTTCAAGTTGCCATTCGCCAAATCTTACATCTCAAATCCTGACTTTAAAAGGGTTTCGTCTGTCACGTGCCCTTACCGATGGAACATACACTTTCAATGTGCATTGTAAGAATGTGTGTGTAAATATTTATGTCATATTTATATAGTGTTTCTTTACTGTTAAAAAAAAATATAAGCCTATATTAGATTAGCTACTTCGGCATTTTACAAAGCAATATACTTTCTAAAACAAATACGGTTCAATACTTTTAAAACCTATTATGTCACTACTTACCATATCAAAATATTAGACAGCTGAAATGAACACTCCCAATTTATTAAATAATTTGTAAGTACAGAATAAACAGCTGATGTAAAAAAAACTACGACTATCAATCATGCTGTAACTCGCCGTCTGTCCTACATTTGAATCAGCTCATGGGACAGAGTAAGGGAGGCAACAACTGTCGGACCGATACCGAATTCGCAACCCCCTAAGTTATCTACCCTTGGGCCTGTCAAGACTAAACAGGAGCCCCCTCTCTCTTTTTTTTTTTAATGCTTGGAAGGATTTTTGTGCTATCTCTTTTGTGGGTAAAAGAACTAGAAAGCGCGCAAAACAATTTCTTACTTCAAGTATTGTAAGGTTTGAAATATAGAAAAAAAGAAGACATTTTTATATGTTATATAATATTATCCAAACACTGCGTACTGAAATAAATAAATAAATAAATTGATGCAAACTATGTTTTCGTATTTCGTTTAAAAAAAAAAAAAACTGTTGTTTAATTTAAAATATTTATTTTAAAAAAATTGAATGAATTGATTTAATGGTTCTGCAATGCTATGTCCAGCGTACGTATGAAATGAATTTCAGATTACTTTCCCAGCGAAAGCCCAGCAATGGCGTTGCAGCGCCACTCAGGAAAATGGAACAATAGAACACCACCATATACCACAGTCCTCCATCAGAGATTACACATAATTCCCACTTCAATAAGTACTTAAATAGATAGGAACCAGTACGATGGCCCGTATTCACAGCTATTTTGTTGCAAATTGGGTCCACATTCCAGTCCACGGACAATTCAACGATCTGCTGATTACGCATAGTTGGGATATGCTGGTTGGTTGGTTGGCTAGTTTGACTGAATATTGATCATCTGGTATGGAACAAGCGACTTTAAGACTGCGACATCTGCCACCTTAAGACTACAAATTCCGCGACCTTAAGACTAAGAATTCCGCGACCTTAAGACTACAAATTCTGCGATCTTCAGACTACGAATTCCGCAATCTTAACACCACGACTTCTGCGCCCTAAAGATGCAGCTTGTTACGTTGAAACGCGAACGAAAGTATGTCGGAAGCGTGTACGATAGATCTAATCGTTTCGATTTGCAAAGTATTCAATAATGGAGTTTATTTACCTTTGATTTGAGTTTGCATTGTTGTTAGGAGAGGCTTTGTATAACGTTGATAATTTGCTTTGGTCGATAGTACTGTAGAAGTTTCTGGATCTGAGTGTTTACTTTCTATAGAGTTTTCCCGATGCATGTCGAAGCGGGAGGTCGTTCCAGAAGGAGAAATAATAATGTATGACGTAAGTCAGTGATGACGATCTTTTATTCGATTGGTGGCAGTGCGTCATTTCTACATTGTTCGAAATTCTTCCGGAAGAGAGAGAGGTTATTTAATCGTGTGCCGAGTTGCTGTTGAGAGAGTAAAGTTGTTGATAGTGATTTGGAAAGTTGCTGTGAAAGTTGTTGAGTTGAATTGAGAATTGTATGCAGTTGTTGATGTGTGCTGAATAAAAGTGGAAAACTTCATACGTCGACTTTGTGACTTGTATGCTGTTTGGACGGGCTGTGTGAATAAACGAATCTGAGTTACACCCTATCAGGAATTCAAGCATCGGGGCTGAATCAGATACTGATAGAAAACACCAACATCAAACTGAGTGTAACATTTTGGGGGTCAAGCCGCGATTCACGCCATAGCCAAGGGTTCAACTGCTACAACAAGCGAGTCAACGTTACGAGAGGCAGTCATCGAGGGTAGCCGCCAACGAGTTGGGTCGAGAGGGGCCAACATACTGGGACTACATCACCGATAGGTTCGGGTTGACTGCAAGGGCGTGTAGTCACTGAAGAGTTGCTTCGTGAGCGAACAACCAGTCGGGACTACGTGGCTGCCGCAGGACTACGTCGAGGGACAGTCTCGGAGCTACATCGCCAGTGTTACAGAGAGCGACGAGCGGACGTCGCGTCTACTTCAGCACAGGAGCGTATACATCAACACCAGCGTGGTGCAGCGTCGCATACGACGAGGACAGCGGGGCCTGCGTCAGCGAAAGCGACTAGTGACAAGCATCAGCGCTACTGCAGAAAGCGTGCTGTTCTAGAGCAGTCTAGAAAGGTACAGCACAGTCAAGAACTTTCCAGAAAAAAAAGAACTCTACAGTCAAGAACTTTCTAGAAGAAGAACCTTCCAGAAAAGAACTTTCTAGAAAAGAACTTTCTTGAAAAGAACTTTCCAGAAGCATCAAGATGGCTGACTTCTGGCAGAAAGGGGTTCAACTGAATCTAAAAGGGAAACAGTTGACGGAGTACGTCAAATCCCAGGAGAGAATACAAGAAAGAGAATTGGAAGAGAAGCGTCTAGAAAAAGAAATAGAACTAGAACAGAAGCGTCTAGAGATTGAACAGCAGCGGCAAGAAAAAGAAGAGCAACGACGTCGTGAAGAAAGAGAAATAGAGGAGCAGCGACGTCGTGAAGACAGAGAATTCGAGCTGAAGCGTCTTGAGTTCCAGCTAGAAATGGCGCGTATCCAGCAACAGCAGAATGCGCCACAAGTTATCAGTGACAACAAAGCTCCAAAATTGCCAGCATTCGTCGACGGGAAGGACCAGATCGACAGCTATCTGGCGAGATTCGAAAGGTTCGCCGAAAGCTCCAATTGGCAACCTCGAGACTGGGCGATTCGACTAAGTGCACTTCTGACAGGGCAAGCGCTCGAAGTTTACACCAGACTGTCGAACGATGACGCCAAAAACTACGACGTCTTGAAAGAGGCCCTATTGCAGTGCTACAACTTTACAGAGAAGGGCTACCGTAAACGCTTCCGTGAATGCCGGCCTAAGTCAGACGAGACGCCAAAGCAGTTTGTGGAGCGCCTGTCGTCATATCTACACAAGTGGGTGGAGTTATCAGGCGAAACGAAGTCTTACGACAGTCTCCATGACCTGATCGTGAAGGAACAATTTCTCAATGCCTGTCACAAGGACCTAGCGACCCACTTAGAAGAACAAAAGCTGCAGACGCTTAAAGATGTGACTGAGGCTGCTGAAAGATATCTCATCGCTCATGGGAAAACCCTGGGGCCACCCAGCGCGACGAAACATTTTCAGAAGACTGGAAACCATGTGAACCAGATCCAGGGGAGCCAGACGAGCCAGAGACACACTGACTCCACGCCACCTCCCAGGGAAGGGCATTCAAGAGGCTGTTTCACCTGCAACGCTACAGACCACAGGGCGGCTAATTGTCCTCAAAACAAAAGTAGCGGACAGCGGAGCAGTACGGACAACGCAGCGGCGGGCAACCGGCAGAGGCGGTTCTCCAAACAACGGCAAACCAGTAGATCTGACCATCAGGTGTGCGGCGGGAGCGTCATTCTTCCGAGTGAGACCGAGCGCACAGCTACCCCTGCCGACGTGCAAGAGTGCATGACCGATGGCCAACTTCTCCTTGCCAACGGAAAATCCATCCCCGTCGTCGCCAGCGCAGCTGTGACCGTCCAGAACATGCCAGTTTCCAAGGGACGCGTCGGAAATCATGAAGTGACTGTCTTAAGAGACTCTGGCTGCAGTGGGGTCATCGTCAGAGAAGACTTAATCGCTAAAGAACAGTTCACTGGCGATTCAAAATGGACACTTATGGCCGACAGCAAATGTTTGAAAGCGCCAGTTGCGAAAATTCATGTCAACACCCCTTTCTACATAGGCGAAGTCGAAGCGGTTTGCCTGAAGAAGCCGCTGTATGATTTGATGATCGGGAATATCGACGGCGCGAGACGACCCGACGACCCCGATCCAGAGTGGAGTCCTGCCTCAACCCAACGCGTCGAAGTTGTAGAGGAGGATCCATTGCCATTTCCCGATGGAGACCTTACAGAGCTGCTACGGGACAATGTGGTTACTCCGGCTCAGCCCTGCCGACCAGAGATCGTCGGTGCTGTTACTACCAGGGCCCAGGCCAAGAGAGACAAGACGTCTACGCCACTGAAGGTCGCCGACAACTCTAAAGCTGCCATCGTGGACAGAGATAAGCTGATCCAGCTCCAGGAAGCTGATAGCACTTTAAACAAGTACAGGAACCGCCAAGATCACGTGACCAAATACAGTGGCACGGTCTATTTTGAGGTGAAGGCCAAGATCCTGTATCGAATCTTCCAGCACCCGAAGGTCAACGGAGGTAAACCACTACGTCAAGTACTGGTACCATTACCCTTAAGGCGCCAGGTGATGGAAGTAGCGCATGACTCAATTATGGGAGGTCACCTAGGTATCAAGAAGACGTCAGACAGAATCCAGGCGGTGTTCTACTGGCCAGGACTTCATGCGGACGTCAGCCGTTTCTGCCGATCGTGTGACAATTGCCAGAAAACCATACCTCGAGGAAGGGTCCCGAAAGTGCCTATGCAGAGGATGCCTTTAATCGACAGACCTTTCAAGAGGGTGGCCTTAGACTTAATCGGCGAAATAAGACCTCCGAGTGAAGAAGGTCATCGGTGGGTACTGACTTTAGTGGACTATGCGACTCGGTACCCAGAAGCAGTGCCACTGAAGATTGACACTGAAACTGTAGCAGAGGCACTGGTGGACATGTTCAGTAGACTTGGAGTGCCTGAAGAAATTCTGACAGACCTCGGGACGCAGTTCGTCTCTGACTGCATGAAGGAGGTCAACAGACTGCTGAGCATCCGGCATTTGACTACGACACCCTACCATCCGATGTGCAACGGGCTTGTCGAGAAGTTCAATGCTACGCTGAAGTCCACCCTGAAGAAACTGTGCAGCGAGCAGCCCAGACAATGGCATCGCTATATCAACGCCTTACTTTTCGCCTACAGAGAAGTACCGCAGGAGTCCACCGGCTTTTCTCCGTTCGAGCTGCTGTACGGAAGAACCATCAGAGGGCCGATGCACATCCTGAAAGAACTGTGGACGAAGGAAGTGGACACCCCAGAGGTGAAGAACAGTTACCAGTACGTGTTTGAGCTACGGGAGAAGCTGGAGCAGACTCTCGAGATAGCCAGAGAAAACCTGAAGAAGTCCCAGGACTGTGGAAAGCACTTCTATGACCGTAGGGCTGTGAACAGGAAGTTTAAACCTGGCAACAAAGTGCTGGTGCTGCTACCTACCGATCATAATAAGTTGCTGATGCAGTGGAAAGGCCCGTACGAAGTGGAGACCGTGGTGGGAATCAACGACTATAAGGTGAAGGTCGGCCAGCATTCCAAGATATACCACGCCAACCTCCTTAAGCTGTACGTGGAAAGGCCATCAGAGACTGTGCACGCAGCCACAGCAGCTGTGACCGATGACAGCTTTGACAGCGAGGAACTGTTGGAACTGGGAGACTTCCACAGCAAAGAAGGCATCGATGATGTTAAGCTAGGACCGAGCTTGACGGAAGGTCAAACGTTGGAGCTCGAGGACCTTATGGGCGAGTTTCCCCCTAACTTCAATGATGTCCCAGGCTCTACGACTTTGGTCGAACATGAAGTCCACACCCAGACCTGGAAGGAGCATCTGCAGACAATGAGGGAGCTGTTCCACCGTCCCGCAGAAGCCAACCTGACCGTGAGACCCAGCGAATGCATTCTGGGAGCTGACAACGTCGACTGCGTCGGACATCCGATGGAAGAAGGAGACAACGGAGGATGCACCGACTCCAGGAAAGCCCACGAGATCACCGTCTTTGACCCTGGGCCGATGACGACCGCAACTGACGAGGGCGTCGTTTCCTTGCGGATGAAAAAACATTGACTGTGTGGAGAACATTGGCAATATCTAAACAGACTTGCAGATGAGAAACATTGACCTTGTGCGAATGAACTGTGAACATTGACAGTATCCAGAAAGACTTGCGGATGAAAACATGGACTCTGTGTATATAAACTGAGAATATTGACAGTAAATGAGACAGTCTGAAGTAAGTTTTAATTCTGTACATTGTTTGTGCATTACGTTTCAACGTTGTTGAAAGAAATTGGGTAAATTTCTTCTTGAGTGGGGGGTTATGTTACGTTGAAACGCGAACGAAAGTATGTCGGAAGCGTGTACGATAGATCTAATCGTTTCGATTTGCAAAGTATTCAATAATGGAGTTTATTTACCTTTGATTTGAGTTTGCATTGTTGTTAGGAGAGGCTTTGTATAACGTTGATAATTTGCTTTGGTCGATATTACTGTAGAAGTTTCTGGATCTGAGTGTTTACTTTCTATAGAGTTTTCCCGATGCATGTCGAAGCGGGAGGTCGTTCCAGAAGGAGAAATAATAATGTATGACGTAAGTCAGTGATGACGATCTTTTATTCGATTGGTGGCAGTGCGTCATTTCTACATTGTTCGAAATTCTTCCGGAAGAGAGAGAGGTTATTTAATCGTGTGCCGAGTTGCTGTTGAGAGAGTAAAGTTGTTGATAGTGATTTGGAAAGTTGCTGTGAAAGTTGTTGAGTTGAATTGAGAATTGTATGCAGTTGTTGATGTGTGCTGAAT